>CM052810.1:97417360-97464860 GCA_028533885.1 Nasua narica | reverse complement strand
GAAATCCTTTGGGGGAGAGAAATGAAGTTTAGCTGGCTTTCTCAGGTATCAGATGGCTCATAAAAACTAAGGTTTCAAAGATGAATGGACTCAATCGCGTGATCCCCTGTTAGGCGTTTCTGTGGAGTGAGAGGCAGGATTCACCGAGATTAGAATGTTTTGCATGTGGCCAAGTTTGCAATGACCACTACTTCAAGCCATAGCGACCCGAAGAAAGCTACTGGTAAATCTCTAGTGCCCGCAGTAGCTTTTCCAACAGCCTTACATCGAGGCACACGTCTCCTAAAAACCTGTGACTCTTCATCCCCGCCTTCTCCCCACCCACAGACATCTATTAAGGTGATCCACACCCTTTGCCACCTTCAAGGGAATTGTCTTCTGAAAGACTCTTCTTCCCCGTTATTTCAGCCGGTGGGCTAGAAGCATTGCAGCACCTCCATGTAACGTTACTTAGACCCAAGGATTACTATTGACATCTGTAAACTGCCGAAACCATAAAAGTTACCAAATTGGTCTGTTGGACTGACAAATATTTGAAAGCAGTTATTTTTACGGATAGGCTAGAACTACAGTCTCCTTTTCCGTGCAAGCATGGAAAGTCTTTTGCAGGAGAAATATTTCTTTAAGAGACAAGCTTTTGCTTCTTCAGAAGGAGGTATGGGTTCCTGTTTAAGTTTTGGGAGGAAGGAGGTTTAATTTTGTAGGACTACAAGAGCTAAAAGTGTATTTTAGTTAGTATCTACATCTTAGAAAAACGTACAGTCACAGAGGAGGCTTAGGGGTGGGGCAACGATAAAACAATCAGGGAAAATTGTTACAGTTTTTCTATTTCATGTTTATTTTTTACAAAACATTCCAACGTACCCTGGCAGTTACTGACTTTACACCTTTTATGGGCTTTGAAAGTTGTGTAACCTTTTCAGAGGAAGGTGATAGACACAATATCTATTTACACAAGGACACATTTCCCCTTTCTTTATATTCAGTTTATTCAAGGTTTTATTTCCAAGGTCTTATTACTATAAAACTTAAAGCTAGACAAGGTCTGCCCTCATGTCAGATAAAAAAATTCCAAAACAATTTTGATGGCTCAGAAGCTTATTATTTCATACTTCTGGGTCCTAAATAAATTACAGTTATTTTCACATTCCTCTTGAATATCCTTCAGGCAGGATAATAAGCATATTTTTCTGTATAGTTTCTTAATACTTTCTTTTTGATGGTGGGTATAGAGCAAGTTGCTGAATGATCATGGATTCCGGTAATTAGAGTCTCCCCAAATCTTTTCTCTCCTTGTGACATTTTGTTGGGAGACACATATTCACTTGATGTATTTAATAAAGCATTGTGGAGTTGTTGGCAAATAGATGTACAATGCAAGTAAAAATATTTGTGTATATCTGTTGTTTGGGAGCCTTTCCTCAGTACACCATCACATTGGGTTTGCTGAGGAAGGTGTTGTTAGGCTTTTTTTTTTTTTTTTTTAGCCATCAAAGGGAAATACTGACTCGTGTTCTGAAGTACAGTTTAGCTAAATACTATATCCTTAGAGTGTCAGCATATTATAGATGTAGACAGAAAGTGAAGCTGAGAAAATTTCTAAGGGATAGAAACTACAACTCCAAAAACTCAGTGAAAGGAGAGGCAATGGGCATGTGTATTTGAACATCAGTACAATGACTAGCTTCCTTTGGTAGGAGTTAAGTAAGGTAATCAAAACCATTATGAGTTCTAGATATAGAGGAAAACCCTAATATGTTTACCTTTGTAAAACAATAAACAGCTATTAAGTCTTTGAGTAAGCAAAATTTCACTTAGAACACTGTGACCCAGGATTATGTTATCTTCTTGAAAGATAACTGAGTTTAAGAAAGAAAGAAAGAAAGAAAGAAAGAAAGAAAGAAAGAAAGAAAGAAAGAAAGAAAGATGAATTCACTGTTGTGAATTCTCTGACCAATATCTGTTTTTATGATAGTTTGGGGAAGGGAGGATCCTTACTTTTATTCTTATTTGCCATTATTTTTATACTTCCTGTATTAAGGAAGAGGTTTCAAGGGGAAAAGTACATAACTAGGTTGTTATTACCTGCATGTGGGAGCTTATCCACAGCCCCAGCAAATTTATGGAAATTTTAACCTTTTTTTAATCACTACCATACTGCAACTGGAAAGCTCCTCCAGGTACAGGGGAGCTGCTAGCATTTCTAAAGGGTATGAGTGGCTGCCATCTTCCCAGGATGTTCCCATTACAGGAAGTTGAAAGAGTGTCAGAACTAGCCCTCCACATTGGAACTATGGGATTGCAGAAATTCTTCTCTCATTTCACTTAATATGCATATTTTTTACATAGCTAATCTGAAATGGAAACATTTTTATCCCTACATTCAAAACTGCTTTTGTTTTATCAGCTGACATTTTACAACTCATTAATTTATAATGCGGGTTTAATGCCTTTGAATGTTCCTGGGATAAAAAATTAAAGTGACCAAGCTAGTTTGTATAAAGGCTGACTATGGTATGTTCATAGCTGTTCTTTTATAACAGTGTTTTGTGCTGGAGAGCACGTTCCATGGGGATATTTCAAACTAGCATGATCCCTTCTTTCTAGCATTAATTAATCTTGCCTCCCCAAGTGGTAAAGTTATTCCCATTTTTAAATCAGAAAATTAAGGCTCATGCATTTCAGTGACACATAGTCAAATTCAGAAGAAAATGTCTGTGTGAACTTGTTTTGTTTTAGCTGTCACGAGACCCTGTCCCCATCATCAAATGAGAACTTGACCCTTGAATTTAGTCCAATAATCTTCATCTACCCAAGTATGGAGGTAATATGTTAACTGTGATCAAGAACAGGTCTTGTGATAAATCTTTCCTAGAAGAGCAAGGAACTGGGTAAAAATTCTGGAAGAATTGCTGCATCCTGTCTTTAGTAGCATCATACCTGGAAATGGAACTTTGGGAGGAAAGGGGAGGAATAAAGGGCTAGGGTTCAGGTGAAGAGTCTTAGAATGTCCACGAACACTTATCACACATAAGGACATTTTAAGAAAGCAAGTAGGCCATTAACCCATTGGCTCAAATATAAATCATCTCCAAGCATCTAAGAGATTCAGGAAACCAAATGACTCATAAAATTCCTAGGACTTCTTTTAAACTCTAAGCCCTATAATCAGAAGAGACATTTTTAAAATAAGGCTACATGTCTACATCAAGTATTAGCTACAGGATTAAGCATACTGTTACCCATCATGGAGTTACTACTTAGGACACTTTTGCAAATTAATTTTTAAATGAAGATCCAACACCAAACCTGTGCCTGGCATGTACTCAAATCTTCTCTTTTCACCTATACCTATCATATGTTGCAGTCACAGACAAAAGAAGACATTGGAGCAAAAGTCCCATCTTTATTTTGTTTTATTTTCTTTTAAAGATTTATTTATTTATTTGAGAGAGGGAACGCATGATCAGGGGAAGGACAGAGGGAGAAACAAAATCTCAAGCAGACTCCACACTGAGCAGGGAGCCGGACACCGGCCTTGATCCCACGACCCTGAGATCATGACCTGAGCCAAAACCAAGAGTCTGATGCTTAACCCACAGAGCCTATTTTTTAATTTTTTAAAAAGATTTATCTATTTATTTTATTTTTTTAAAGATTTTGTTTATTTATTTGACAGAGGGAGAGATCACAAGTAGGCGGAGAGAGGGCAGAGAGAGAGGGGGAAGCAGGCTCCCTGCTAGAGCAGAAAGCCCGATGTGGGGCTCGATCTCAGGACCCTGAGACCATGACCCGAGCCGATGGCAGCGGCTTTAACCCACTGAGCCACCCAGGCGCCCCTATGTATTTATTTAGAAAGAGAGAGAGCATGCATGTGAGCTGGGGGAGGGGCAGATGGAGAGGGAGAGAAATACACTCCCTGCAGAGCAGAAAGCCTAATGAGGGGCTCAATCTCCCGGCCCCCAAGATCATGACCTTGAGCCAAAACCAAGAGTGGGACGCTTAGCCAACTGAGCTATCCAGACGCCCCTGTGATCCCACCTTTATTATTATTTCAGTGTGTATCAGTGTTTCATACTTCGCAAAGTTGCCATCACACATATAATTTCGTAGGCTCCTTGTGACAATCTCATAGACAGGGAACCTATTATCATTATTCTTACCCATTTGTACCAAGTTTTCTCAGATGACAGGCCAAGGCCACACAGCTGGTTACACGTTGGGACTGGGATGAGAAGGCAGGTCTTCAAGCTCATAATTCTGGGAACTGCCTCTTTATTTCTTTATTGTTTCCAAACTATTATGGGAAACATGGGTGTATCGTTAGATTCTGGTAATTGATCAAATTAGTTCTTCTATAACTCAAATCAAGGGGATCCATGAAAGTAACAATCATCATAACAATTCAAAATTAAGCAACAATCTCTATTTTGCATTGTGAAAATCCCCAAAAGTCCCGGGGATTTTCATTTCCTTACTCTGATCTTGCGGAGTTTACATGTAGATTGAATTTTTCATTGGGAATTTGTAATACTGTGTGTAATTTTGTGCGGCTGTTGTAAGCTCGAAGACGTCCTCTCTAGCACTGGCTTTGCCACCGTCGGGCTGCAGGGCCTTAGGCAAGTCACTGGACCCCACCTCCTTTGTCACATGTGGAGGGTTGACTTCAAGTGGCCTTCTAGCACTACAGCTTCATGATTCTATTTCTCCAAGTAGATAGTAAGCTTCCTGAGGTGAGAATAGCTCATCTATGTGTCCTCTGGACTTACCACATTGTAGGTATTGAACTAATGTTTGATCATCATGTTGTAAGATTTATTGGCACACTTAGCATGATTGGAGTTATAGAAAATCATTACTGACCACCTTATCAACAACTGTCTATAATCCACAAATGTAATTTTCCTTTACATCAAAAACAACAACAACAACAACAAAACAAAACAAAAAAACCTTCTGCTTCTGGTGAAGATGAAGTATTGCCCCTTAATGTCAGTTCTTTTTCATTTTAATGCATTAGCAACTGATATCTTGTTTGTACTCCCACTGACAGACTAATGTAGAGAAAGCATATAAGTATGAAAAGGGGTTAGTTAGGTAACATTGTATAGGGCATCTTCAAAACAACAGTTCTGGTATTTCAAATGTCAAGCTAATTATCAGCAATGTTTAAATGCTATGATAGGCCATTTTTGCAAATGCTGAAATTTTCCGGCCAGGTATGGACATTATAAAAATGTCACATTTTTCTACTATTCTGTTACATGTCACCAGACTAGAGAAATATGAAAAAAAAAAAAAGTTATGCCAATAGACAATAAAGAGAAACTGTTATTTGTTTTGCATATGATTGTAAAATTAATTGGTATAGTGATACAATTTAGAGTATTGTTTACTTAGAAAGAAGAATAGAGAGGATTTAATATAATGCGATCTGCTGAAGTGAAAATAATGCTTATTATAGATAAACTATGACGAATTTAAATATAGGTTTTTAGTAATGCATATTCAGATATATCTTTCCAGGCCCATTTGCTATAAAGCAAATTTAAGTATCAGCTTTATACCCTTTGGTAACCCCATATTACACATACAGTTTTAGAGAAAATGAAACTTTAATATGATTCCACATAAAATGGTGAGCCATGCCAATAATTCATATGCACTTCATATGCAAATAGTTTTATCTTATCCATCAATTATCATGTAAACATGGTATCACATGGCAAATTTCCCTGTAATACAGTACAGTACCTGTATATAATTATGGGTGCATTTTGCCAATGCAACTGTTAACACAGAATTGTAATTAATTCCTCTGAAGATTACTGGGAGAGTTTTGGATACTGATGCTGTTTTTGGACATTTATTACTGCTCTTTAGTTGGCTTTTTGCTGTGCCTCAGAGACAGATGTAAAATTAGTGTCTATTTTGAGCCAGCAAACAGTACATCTTTCCTCTTGTTTATTGAATTGCAGAAAGGAATTCTTTGGGCTCCCACTTCTTTGTGGTTTTGAAGTAACTGTCTGTTTTTCTGCCAGCCATGTAGCTCCAATGCATGTATACAATTTTGCTGAGACTCATGCAAAGGGTGGCTTATTTGACCTAATGCAAGGACGTACTAGAACTCTGCTACGTTATGTAGGCGGTTTGATGCTTTTGAATGGTGAACAAAAAATATGTATCGTAAGTTCAAAAAGAGACACTAGGCTAATATATTCTGCCCAGTGACCCTCGTTTAAAACCAGTATACATTAGTTATTATACAAAATCGAATCTCTTCTTTGCAGAGACAAAGCTGTGCTATTAAGATCTCTTAATGCCAATGATGATGATGGTGGGCAAAGGATAAAAACGGGAACAAATGGGAAAATGAGCTTATTTTATTCCACAATGTAAATGGGGGTAAACCCATCCCCTATTGGCCATTCGATAGTAAGAATATTTTGTGGTGAAAATTTCTCCAGTAATAAAACAAGGCACATCCACTGACCAGACCTGAGAGAAAAATTTAAAGGAAAATCCTGAAGATTTCAAAATGGGGGAGGACTAGGTGAGGAGCAGGAAGGACGATGTCCATATTATGGGGTTTAATTTTCATTCTAAGGTCAGCCAAAAAGAACAGGATGAAAGGATCTACTCCGAATTCAGATATAAAAACGAACTTTGTTATGAGTTGTTTTACCTGGATTTAGAAAAAAAAAGGGGGGGAGGGTTGGGGTGGGATCCCAACACAATGGCTATGGGAATGGATATCCTAGTGAAAACAGCTCTGGAAAAGATGGCATACTGCTTCTGTAAGTGAACTTGACAGCAGTTATTTATTTAGTTTAAAAGTATTTACTACTATTTGTGAGCGAGAACCCTAAAGGTTGTGAAGTATTGTTGGCCTGTGAAGGTGATGGATGCTGTACTTCTGACCCTATATGGTGAGACATGACTTCATTGCTTGTTTAGATTGTTCTGATATTTGGGACTCCTCAAGGGCTGTTCATAAATCATTTATCTCTCTCTCTCTCTCTTTCTCTTTTTTTTTTTTCCACAAGAAAATATTTCAATTGTATTGCTGCAGGAACACTCACGTGTCACACGGGATATTGTGGTCCATGCAGAAAAAGACCTTAAAAGGCATGGTTTTTTTTCCAGGATAAAGGCCTTTTAATGCCTGTCCAGCCTTAGATAATTTTATTCACTCCTTCTGGACCTTTCTTTATTCCTCCTGGGCCCAGAGATCAGTTTTTAGGAGGTGGGTTGAAAGCTTCCCAGGCCTTAGGAGCTTTTGTTGTAGCACCCCCCCCCACTCTCGCCACCCCCCCACCCCCGCCCCGAACTCAGCGTTCAGAAAATTTGTAAAGAATCTTCTGCTTGTTGCTAAGAAATGGTTAAATCTCAGTCACCAGGGGGAAGGAAAAAAAAAAAAAAGAAGCACATTATTGATTGTACTAAGGTATATCTGGACCACACAGCTAGAGCAGAGATGTTAGAATATCTCTCTTTTTGTAGATCTGAGGGCATTACCCAGCCTGAACTTGCCTAAGCCCTTGTGGTCACACCTCTTGAAAAGGTTTTGTTTCCCCCGTCAATTGGTATTCAAACCAGGTCAGCAGATTCTGTTTGCCCGGCTCCGCTGCCGTTTTCATTTTAATTTGCACCTGTTGTGCAGTTGTTCCGAAGGCAAGTGCAGACCCGCGGATTATACAAAGATCATATTATGAGCAGATATGCACGGTGTAATCTTTTTGTCCCCAGCCTCACATGACAAAAAAAATCTCTCTCTTTTTGTTCCTTTTTTACTCCCTGGGAACCTGTCAAAGCAAACAGATATGACTGACTAAAATTTGTAACTAGACATGTTTCCAGAATTCTCCAAAAGCATTATGAACCTGACACACAATCCTTTTCATTTTTTTCCTCCTTTTCTGCCACTTTTGTATAATCCGATAGCTGGCAAGAGCCACTTGAGATAGCTCAGTTGATAACTTAGCGGAGGATTGCTTTATTAGGCGCAGAGAAATCAAAATGAACCTGAAAATTGTTTGCGCTTTTTTTTTTTCCATGGGCTTTTTTTTCCCCCCTTTCTCTCTCTCCCTCTTGTTCCCATGATGTCATGGTTCTAACTTGTTTTTTTGTGTTTCTGGAGAGTTGGGTTAACAGTTCTTGGCAATCCTGTGTGTGCGTAACGGCTGGTGTGTTTCTCTAGCTGAGCTAATGCCCCGTGTTTATTACTCTAATCTTTCTTGTCTGGTGGTAAAGTGGACAATTTATGTACTAGCATGTAGGCCGAGAGCCTGTGAGGGCTGACTAATTCAGAAACAGCCACCTTCAATTGAGTTCACAGACCTTATTTACAGGCTGTCTATTTTAAGAAAAGCTACTGAGCATTGCTGGGACTGAGGGCTGCAAAAGCAGCCCGCCGGTTCTTGTGAGTTATTTTAACATTTGTGTTGGTCTTGCCTGTGTCACTTTGAAATCTTCTGTAATTATGGCACTATGAAGACATCTCAATAGTGGTATTAATGGCCCAGAAGATATGGCTTTTCCTCATTTTCTGCTTAAAAGATTGGGATATAAATGGCCTTAGCACATGACGGTTGACGTAGAAGCAACAGTGAACATTTCACATTGAGCAGGTTTGTGGATGTGTTTTTGTATTGACTAAATAGATGGACATTCTGTGTGTGTGTGTATGTGTGTGCGTGTGTCTATGGTTTCTAGGAATAAAACCACAGCTAATATAGTGAAGTCATGTCGTATTTATAGTACATTTTATAGCACACACTCCGTGTCACTAAGCTAATAAAATTGTCAATTGCGGATCTATTTAATAAGTTTGTGTGGAGTATCGAAAGTACATCTTGCCATGCGTCTCTTTGATGTATTTCTGAAGATATGTATTACCGTTGCTTTTTAAGATTTCCCATCTTTTTAGCAAAAAAAAAAAAACTATTTAAAATCGGAAAGAGTACGCAGCGATAATTGAATAAGAATAAAAATGCTAAAACATGAAAGATATTAATTATATTTTCCTGACATGGCTGAGTAATTAAGTTATGAAAATATTAATTATTTTCCATTTAACTAAACAATTAGGGGTGACTGATATTTTTCAACAAAGTGTTTAGAGAGTGTGTGTTCTGTGCTTTCTCTTCAGTGGTGAACTATGACAATGTAGTGGACACGGGTTCAGAAACAGATGAGGAGGACAAGCTTCAAATTGCAGAGGAGGACGGGATTGCTAACCCTCTGGACCAGGAGAGGAGTCCAGCTAGCGTGCCCAACCATGAGTCCTCCCCACACGTGAGCCAAGCTCTGTTGCCAAGGGAAGAAGAGGAAGATGACCTAAGGGACGGTGGAGTGGAACATACTTGGCACAACAACGACATTCTGCAAGCCTCTGTCGATGGTCCAGGTAAGTGTCTACGGTGACTTGGCCCCTTCCTGTGCCATCTTCAACTAATCTTGACTACCTAGTGGAACGTCCATGACTGAATCATTAAAATATTTCTTTGCAGACTACAGATACCAAAGCTGGTGACAGATGATGAAGTGACGGTTGTGTTATCACATTGTAGCCCTATCATCTTAGGGAGAGATGATTCCGTTTGGTGCAAGTTGCACAGGAACTATGTTTTAAACACACAACAGGAAGTCTTTGGACCCCATTTACGACGTGCAGTTTGTATGACGTGAGCAAGCTCTAGGCTTGCTGGACAGAAAATGGAAGCAAATGTAAAAACTCACAGCCAACATCTGTTTGAAAGTTTTGTGTGGAAGTTATATAACAATACAGGCCAAGTAACTGTCACTTTAATGTAGTTTCCACGTCTGTCTGACACCTATTGTAATTCAACCATCTAAACATTCCCTTGTTAAGTGTGAATGTGATTTCACACTTTCACCTGGTCAGGTAGCTTTCTTGTTATTTAACAGTTAAGTACTTGATAATGATTCCTGCTGTTTGGTGGGAATCTCCGGGGAAGTAAAACCAATCAGAGGCCAAGTATCATTAAAA
This sequence comes from Nasua narica, assembly GCA_028533885.1. Taxonomy (NCBI): domain Eukaryota; kingdom Metazoa; phylum Chordata; class Mammalia; order Carnivora; family Procyonidae; genus Nasua; species Nasua narica. The sequence goes on along the minus strand of CM052810.1, from coordinate 97,454,848 downwards.
ATAAGGTAAATTATGTTCATCCCAAAACTTCACATGCCGCTCAGCATATGGAAATGTCTTGGTCTAAAATTCACTTAGGATGGAACATCACTAAAGTATGAAATGATTAGCAGAATCAAAGAGAATTAATCTTATTCCCATAAACTCCCTCTGCCCTCTCTACTTGGTGAGGTGGCTTGCAGAAAAAATTTTTTTAAAGACTCTTCCAATTGAAACCGTAGTGTCTCCTTAAATCTCTATTCCCAAGACCCAATGAGAGCTGTCATGATTTATCCCACTTTGTTTTTTTTCCCCCTCTAACGATATAAATAACAATAGCATTTTTATAAATAGGTGAAGTGGGTGGGAAGGGAAGTAAGTACTCGCAAGAGTCTACCTATATGCCATTGTGATGCCGCAGACTAGAAAGCCTCCAACCTAGGCAGGGTAATTGTTCGGTATTCTGGAAGGAGGATAATAAAAGCACTTCCACTCCTAAAGAAAATTAAATGTGAAAAAAAAGGAAAAAAAAAAAAAAAGACCGATGGCAGTTTGAGTATAGTGTATTTGTTTTTCGTTTTCCTAAATTACCGTGCCAAGTTTTGTATTCTTTCTGTTTCCAATTTTGCTTTCGGTGAAGGTTTCTCGGATCTCAGCAATCCCACACATAAACATTTATCGTTATATCCATTAAGACTTAAGGTTTTAGATTTTCAACTATGAGGGAGAACTCAGCCAAAGATGCTTGAAAGATAAATACGTTTAATTAGGGGCAGAGGATGATCATTAAAGGAAGTCTGACTGCTGCAGAAGTCATTAACAATCTTAAATGAAATTTTTATTTTTATGATAGCCATTTACATGTATAATAAGAGCCAATGATTCTTGGGAGCAGTGTGACAGAAACAGAGTGTGGCGAGAACTCATGTAAGACATACTATTTAAATGAGCTGGTGTTAGCTATTCATATTTGTTAATGAACTAGATATGCAGGGCTATAAGAATGAATGTTCTGATGCTTTAAATTTTAATATCTAGAAATCAAGGGTAAGGACCAATTACTAGAATTTCCACCCTTAAAGGAATAATTATTAACGGTATAACAAATGTACGGCTCCAAACTTCTAAAAAAAAAAAAAGTTTAATTTTAAAAAATTAAGATCAATAATTGAAAAACAGCCAAAACAGTAATGTCAAGCTGTAGGAGTTTGTGATCATGGCAGCTTTTTGCACTGGTCATGGATCATAATTCTAAATGCTTTACTATACAATAATCCATACGAGTGCATTACAGACCCTGTTATCACCTGTAGTTAATGGTGCCTGTGATACAAATGAACAGGCTGTTCTTTGCTCTTACCTTTATGGTAAATAAACTAGCATTCTGGAGTCACGATAATTAAATAAAATGTAAATCCCTAATCTCATTTGGCTATTTGGACCCAGAAAGTTACCCGGCTATTACCTGTCTAGTTCTAATGATTAGTAATGATTTATTGTTCTTTTTTTTATTGTTCCAAAAGTGCTCTGATGTGGTGCCTTGATGTCTAATGAAAAGAAATTGGTCTTAAAAAGCTACTCATTGTTTATCCTGACTCTCAGATAACACATTTTTCTTCTGATAAAATATTTTTCTTATTTATTGTTCAAAACACACAATATAGACAATAATTCTAATTCTGGTGCTGTTTTATTTAGTAGTGTTTTATCCCTGGTGCCTGGCTGTCTACCATCATACCTCAGCACATAGCTTGACTCTGAGATAAGCCCCCTCTCCTTTGCTCTCTCTCGCATGCATTCTGTAGTTTGTCTGCAGGATGCAGGTTTTCAACTGAAGAGCGCAGTGGAGCTCTTACTGTGCCTTTCCGGTTCCAGCACAATCAAAGTTTTGTGTTTAGAATTGTCCTTGACATTCTTTCGTCCCACAATGGGGTGGACACAGTGTGCTGGAAACCATGACATCATTATCATTGACACAGACTTAAATAAATCACCTGCATCGTGGCCTCTTTCTGCTTATTCAAGGATTCTTCATCTGAAGGAAGAAAGTGCTCTTTATTTTTACAAACCTTAGTCCCAAGGGTGACTGGAAAATGCAAACTTTTACAAGTGTTTTAAAAACAAATATACTATGTGGTTTTAGACACAGTGTGCTGAGTCAGAGGCGTCTCGGAAAATGTTTAAGGTTAGGTGAGACGCAGAGCCACAGCCTGGATTGCCTTTAATTCAGAGAAGGTGGTCTTAACCCATGGATTATTATGTCCTTCTGAATATGGATTTGCAGCAAACGCCATTAAATAGGCATGTACACAGTAGTTCACATACAAACCTGAAAAGGATTAGTGTTTCATTTTAATAAACTGAGTCTCAAATTCAAAAAAAGGGAAGGTTGCTGCTCAGTAAATTGAAGCCAAGTACATTCTAGGTAAAAGTGACACCATCTCACTTGCATAATCTTTGGTAAAAGAGGGTTCTAGCTAAGGTATTACCACAGAATGCAAGGCACACGGAGTGCCAACTACACATTTGTATACCTAGCATTTAATAATTTGGGAAGCAACCATCTACCGTAACTTCTCTTTACTTTTTCATAAGAAAATGACAATGAGGAAGGAAGTACAGCAGAAATCTTGAACATTACCACTATTATGCAAAAAAAAAAAAAAAAAAAAGTGCTGTTAACTGTTTTCCCCTCAGTGACTTGATCTCTCAGATGGAAAACTTATGATACTTCTGACTCTTGGCTACCAGAAATCACATGAGATGAGCGAGGAAGAAAGACACAAAAGCTATATTTATAGCCAGGACTGAACTTCTCAGAAATACCTTAATTTAATTCCTTCCAGAGACTGATAAAAATATCAAATGAGGGAGCCTTTCAACCGATCAATTATTACAATTGACAATACAATATTGCTATATATTGAACTTCTAAATGTTTTATGCAAAGTGTCCCTGTGAAAATTTTCCTTAAGTAAGAGAGAAGTCCAGGGCCAGAAACAAATTTAAAGTGGTTGTACGGATTAAACAAATACCATTCAAATCATCTGACTGTTATGGGTAGTAGCATTAAATTAGCATCTATTTATATCTGTGTATTTTACCTTAAAAGGCCCAAGCTCTTTTAGTTCTGATAACATAAACAGATAGGCTGCAAGATACAACTTGTAAATCATATATTTTAATTTTGCTGTACCATTTGCTAGAACCTGTTTTTCTACCAGATAATTATGACTAGAATGAGATAAGCAAAGAATGGTCAGGATAAATTTGGGAATTTACATAGTCCTATTTATAAAGCTTCTCTTATTTTAAGCAAAACGATGATCAGAGAGATATTTATCCTGGATCATGGTTGGTTCTCATTAGTATGGTTATTGTAAAAATACAATTTTTTAAAGCCCGTGTTTAATTTATTTACTCGAAGCATTTTTAACTGTCAGCTGTCCTTCTCTGCCCTCTCACATACTCTGTAATTTGGAAGGCAGAAGATTCAAGAGCTCTCCTGTGTTTCAAACTCTCCCTAATTTAAAATATTGCCGTTCTGGAAAATAAACCTTTTATCATCTATGAATCTTCAGCCTCAGCATTACATATTTTCATCTTCATCACCACCTTGAGCCCTTATTTACATCTATATATTTTTCTTCAGAAAATGGCTACAGTTATATGCTGGAGCATAAACGATAAGGAAGAAAGATCTTTATGGAATCGTAGGGAAAGGCCTAGGGAAGGTATATTTTAGAAGTTTATATAAAACAGTGAAACAGGTGTTTTCAAATACTTCCGGGATGCTTGTTTTATAAACTGGGAATTTCAAGTTCTGATATGTAGAATTAGGTGAAAAAAAAAATACGCCTGCAGAGATTAGGCCCCATCGTCGCCCCTCCAAGGGGGGAGGAAGCATGTACTGCTCACTGGCCACTAATCACCCCGAGTTACCAGAGACCCAGCAGCTGGCATGCCTCTCCCTAAGTACAAATACTTAGTTGCTTTTGACTCGTATTGAAAAAATAATATCTTTCCCCCTGTTTGTCACTAGAACTGCCACCGGAAGAAAAGCCCTTCGTTTGTCCCAAATAAGCACCTCTGTTTCTCACAGCTTGCAGTAATGCTTAAAGTAAATAAGTTCTTGTGCAGCTAGCACTATTGGAGTCATTCAATTGCCTGAACAAAGCTATTGTTTAGAGGTTTACAACAAGCCTTTTCTCTGTTTCCTTTAAAAGAATCTTCCTTGTTCCTGTGGTTGGCATGCTTAGTATAGTAAGCCTTTCTACAGTTTTCAAATGCTAAAGATAATTTTCCCCCACAGAAGAAATGAAGGAAGATTATGACACTATGGGGCCAGAAGCCGCGATCCAGACCACAGTTAACAATGGTACAGGTAAGTTGTGTTTACCGCGCCAACGTCGTCCTTGTCCTGTGTCATGTACATTTAGTGAGTCAGGAGGAGAAACACTGGCCCATCCATCTGTAGCTTCATGACTTAACAATCAAGTCAGACATTGACAAGTCTCCTGTTTTTTGTCTCAAAGCGCAGTTCTCTTTGCTTTACTTTATTTTATTTATGTATTTTATTTTTCTCAGCAAATATATCTTTCATTCTTAAACCCCTGATCTGCTTGTGAAAGTTGAGAAAACTGAACTGGATACATGAATTTTTTTTTTTTTTAACGCATGAGTTGGGCAAATTTCTGGTAGTAATTTTTATTTTAAAAGCCTGCATGAATAATCTCAAAATTAGAATGTAATATGCCTCTCCTGGCTACCACTTGATAGTAGTCATTGAGAATTCAAATGATATGCTGTAATTTAGATTGTAAATGTTTTTTTCAGGAAGACAAACCAAATTTCCATGAACATTCCTCATGGAAAAATTGATCATCTGAGTTCCTTTGTTATTCTTTCTTCACTTTTAATCCTTGGTGCCCTCTACCTCCTCTAAATAACGTTTTCCAGCCAGAAGTTTTGGAGAGAATTGACAATTTCACTTCTTTTTTAATGAAGCCAAAAAAATTACAGTAGGAAAGTGGTAAGCAGTGTTTTCTTCTAGTCTGCTATTGCTGTGGAGTGGGATTTCAGTGACATTCTATGTTCCTCCCCCAAAACTGAACGATGCCTTCCCTCACATTCTCACGTCTCCAGTGCAAATGTACATTGACTCACTATGTTTATCTCCCTTTTTCTAGATAAGGCTAATTATTTTTGATGTTATAAGCCATCCTTCACATGGCCATTACAAATATTAACCTGGTGTCCAGTATAAGGTTATCTTCCAAAACAAAACAAAAAATTACAGAGGTATATCCACTCAAGTCACCAATGAGAAAAAAGTCAGTTTTATGAAGTTTTAGAAATGTGGATAATTCGGATGATAGTCATATCTCCCTTGTGTTGGTACACATCATAATAAACTGCTCATGCTGTGCTTCTATTTAGATAGATAACTTATTAATAACTTACAAGGCACTAATTCACTTTCTTGAGTGTAAAATAAGAGAAATAATGAACAACTGCTGTAATTTTTCTCTCATTTGAGTATGTCAGTTTAAGGTACAACAATGAAACTATGCAGCATGAGATTAGGTTAAAGGTATAGAATTAGGAAAGATCAATCCTGGTTTTCAGGTATAGCTCTGGCAACAACTAGATCGTGACCTTGGGCATATCAATTACTCTCTTCGGAACTCAGTTTCCCCACTTGAAAAATAAATAGATCACACTACTTGCTTCTTGAGAATATATCCATGTTTAATAGTCTATGCTGCAAGGGTACCAACACCATATAATACAGAGACAAGCCAAAATAACTTCATATAATAAGATAATAATAAAGAGCTAGCATAAATTAGATACATTCTATAATGTCCCAACTCCTGGCATCAAAAACGGCTTTGTGTTTTTTTTCAAAAACATATGTTGAATTTCAACTTCGAACATAAACAAATCCTAATTCTTACTAACTTTATAGACATTTAAAGTGTCACAAAAATAAATTTATCCCACAAGGTGATGTTTTACTAGCCATTGTATACACTTGAAGTCTAAAATGAGATTAATAAAAAATATTCCTGTTCACAAAATTTAAAAATCAATTTTGAAAATGTGCTTTCACCTGGCTTTAAGATCTCTTTTTCTGATACTACTTACTATTGCTTATAGTTTATGTGTATTCAGTCAATAAATAAATGAATAAGTATTTATTGAGAATCTTCTATACACACTCTTGGTGCACTTGTGGAAGATGGGCCAGGAAGTTTAAGACATGGTTATTATCTAATTTGAAAGAGGAGACTAACACACAAGAAAAAACAAAGAACAATAAGAAAAAGGTGGCAGATACACAACAAATAGTAGGAACTCTAATTATTTCAAATTACAAAAGTAGGAGAGATCTTATGGGGTGAGTATTCGGGAAAAGCTCCATGACAGAGGTGAAATATGAACTAAGTATATTTTCAGTGGTCATAGAGAAGTGAGGAAGGGCTTTCTAGCAGAAGAATGTGTGATCCAATGAAAGACATTGTGAAATCTATCGAGAGGATAGTGAGTAAAGGATTCTTCTGAATCAGCGGGTCCTAGGAGGTAATTCATGGGAAATGAAGCTGGACACTTAAGTTGAAGCCGACTGGAGGATGTGAAGCACCAGACCAAAGAATTTGTGTCATGTTATACTACCATGATTTCGGTGGGGGAAAACCAGATTTGAGAGACCAACTGGAAGTCATTGTAGGCACTCAGGTGTGAAGTGATAAAATGCTTGTCTTAGGGTGGTGACAGTGGTGAAATTAGCAACATGATTTCTTAACAATCAGTTGAATCTCTGGGTGATGGAATCAAAATGGCTTCAAGATTATATATCTGCATGTTTAGAACATGGCAGTACTTGCTATTTCTAGCTAAAAAGACGGAGGATCCGATTTTGAGAAGACCTTGAGCTAATCTTTAGGCAGAAGTATTTTCATATAAAAGTTATATATGGATGTGACTATGAGAATGTCCATTGGAAATGAGGAATTGAAACACAGGAAGTCAGGGCTGAAGACATAGATTTGAGAGTGATGCAAATATATTCTGATAGTATTTAGCATCATGGGACCATGACATTAACCATTGAGAGTGTATTTGAGGCCAGGGCTCCTGGTGGGTGGGGAGAAAAATCAAATTCATTGAAAAGAAAAAGATTAAGATAGAGAGAAAAAAATTAAACAACCACAAGGCAAAGAAAGAAAGTTTCAAAAAGTAGAGAATGATCAATTCAATCAAAGATTCAGATAACTACAATTGAAAAAATGCTGAACAGATACATTGGACTTGGTAATTAGGAACTTGCTGGTGATCCTCAGTTTTTAACTCTGCCCTTTTAGAGAATAAATACATATTTCTTTACAACTGCAAGTTGCTGCTTCTTATCCGCAGAACCTTTTCAGTTACTAAATACATGGGGAATTGAAATAAGTCATCTTTTCTGGTTGAAATTGCTTATTAATGGACCATCTCTTTGTCTCCACCCAAGTCCTACAAGATCCAGCTACTGACTGACCTTCTCTAGCCATCCTGACCTACAATGATACCTTCTTCCAGTGAATGCTTATTGAACAAAACGCCTAACCTTGTCATAAATTCTGTAGTGTGCTGTTAATTAGTGTGCTGTCTTTTCCAAATTAGATTGCAAAGTCTGAGAGCATGGATTGTTTCTTAGGCTACTATATTGCCTATAAGAGCACCTTCATTTTTTTTTACCTTTACCATTCAATCTTATTTTTTAAATTTTAAAAAATTTATTATAGTTATTTTTTAATGTACAAGGTTATATTAGTTTAGGTGTACAATATAGTGATTCACCAATTCTATACATTACTCAGTGTTCATTAAAATAAGTATACTCTTAATCCCCATCACCTATTTCACCCATCGCCCGCACCCACTTCCTCTCTGGTAACCATGAGTTTGTTCTCTATATTTAGAAATGCCTTAAAATTAATAGGCTCTAATTATATTTTTAATTAATAAATATGGAATTAATTTACTATCAGATACCATTTTTCTTTTCTAATCAAAACAAAACCAATAGATATTGAAATAGATAAATTCTAAACAGGGTAAGCAAATTTGCTGATAGAAAGTATTATTATTAATGGGAATAAGTTGTGAAAGAGAGACAATGACAATGTCTCTAATACATCTCACTGAATATTCAACACACAGATTTCATTCCTAACTAAAAGTAAGTAAAAGACCTCTGACTTTCCTTCTCAGCTCTACATATCTATTAAATAGCAAAAATTAATTAAGTTCATCTAGATGGATAGACTATCTTCTGAAACCTAAAAGTAAACTTCTTCCTAGTATATTCTGCCGAGTTTAAAGCTGCAAGAAGCAATGGGAAGAGTTTAGTTGAATCTAATTACAGAATTCTAAAATTGAAAGTTATACTACAGAACAATTTCTTAATTGTATTTTGATAGTTGAGGAAACAGCAGTAAAAAATGCCACATAGCTAACTGGTGGCAGATTTGAAAATAAAATCTAAATTACCTGACATAACCTTTCACCTCAGAAGGTTTTTTTACCACTCTGAGGAGCTGTCCTGCTAGAAACTGTGGTATCATCTTTGACTCTTATGTACTTTATCTAATTAGTCATCAACTACTATCAATTCTACTATCACAAATAGCATATATCACTTTTATTTCCCCATCATTTTTTTCACAACCTTGATTTAAATCCTCATCTTTCATTCGAGCTATTATGATACCTTGTTAATCGATCCCATTTCAATCCCTAAACTTAATTCACTCTTCACACTAACAAAGTTAGTTAGAAGTTGTTTTCCTAGCACTTGGGGGCAGATGAATAATTGTAACTCGTTTTCCACACCACTTCATACTCAACCTCTTCTGGTTCTCCACCGCTTTCTGAAGGAGTTGGCATCTGAGTTGGGTTGGCATCCTCAGAATCTAACACCATCTTGCCTTTAGTATCACTTCCTAGTATATACCTCAACTCTGAATGACTGATTATCATTTATACTCCTTTGCCTTTGCTTATGATTTTCCATCAACATAGAAACTCTTTTTAGTCTGACAGACTCATACACATCCTTAAAAGCCATCTCTACCAGGAAGTCATCTTACAGTCTCCTCCTCAGGATTAACTACTCATTCCTTTGAGGGTCTTCTTATAGAATTTATAAGTTTTCTCTCATATTATACTTAGTTGCCTGCAGGTATGTTTCTCCCCACTAGATTGTAAGCTACTTGAGGACAGAAATGGTATGGGGTTTTAGTCACTTTATAACTATAGATCCTAGGTTGGTCTATGTCACAAAGAATTTTTTTTTAATATTTTATTTATTTATTTGACAGAGAGAGAGATCACAAGCAGGCAGAGAGGCAGGCAGAGAGAGAGGGGGAAGCAGGCTCCCCTCTGAGCAGAGAGCCCGATGTGGGGCTCGATCCCAGGACCCTGGGACCATGACCCAAGCCAAAGGCAGAGCCTTTAACCCACTGAGCCACCCAGGTGCCCCTGTCACAAAGAATTTTTTTTTAAGAAACTGAGGGAGTGAATGAGAGACAAACAACACTTGGACTTCCATTTCTTATTTCCAAGTTGACATATTTTGATACCTGGTGTGAAATAACCAACCAGACACTTACATCTCTCATTAATCTCCCAAATGAGAAAAATTCAGTTACATTTGCCCGGTCTCCAGACTTCATGTTCTCCTCTATTTAGTTAGTCCACATTCATCCTATAACCCTTTTCTCATTGTCCAAATACCCTTCTTAGAATCCTTCCTTGCCCCTTAGGAACCGTAGGCAAAATCCACATTCTTCAGAGCAGTATTAAGTGTCATCCATTTCATATCGACAGTGTTCCATTCTCTTCAGACCAGATCCCTCGGTAATATCAAAAAAGAATCACATTTATACCAAATTCTGAATCTCTGCCTATGCTGTTCCTAGAGACCCTAATCTCTCACTCCCTTTTGTCTAGTTGTCCAAATTCTACTCACCCTTCTGTTCCTCAGGGCCAGTTCAAATTCCATTTCCTTAATGTGGTCATCCTAAAACACCCCAACCACGTCAATCTCTTCCTTCTCTGAAATTCCACAGCCATTAGTAGTGGACACTACTAATTTTAACATGTCAAACTGTCCCTTTTTATAATGTTTGCACCTATTTTACCTGGTTAATTTTGCAAAGACAAGAGATTTCTTGAGCTGTAAAATGGGAGTAGAGTATCATGCTATCTACCTCATAGGATTGTTGAGGTAATTAAATAAATAATATATATATTAGTCTTAGTAAGGGTCCCAAAAATATTTGCTTTAAGAAAAGGACTATACCCTCTTTGCCTCAGAGTGTCCAATACAGCAGGGAACTCACATAGTATGGGTTATGACTGGTAGAATGAATGAATGAATGAGTGACCATTTGGTGAAGAAGAAATAGTCTCTGAGAATGGAAGCCACAATAAAGGAAAACATTCCCTGTGAAGGGGATTAAGTTCAGTATTTTCAGAGAGTGAAACCTGGATTTAAGTCCTGAAATCAACTTGTTACAGGCAAAGAACAACAGTATCGCATATCACCTTTTTTTTTTTTTACAATAAAGTTTTAGATTAGGAGCACAGCAAGGTTGATTTATAACAAAGTATCGCAAACCCTGGTTTAGATTAACAACTCTCTATATTGCAGTTAATATTCCTACATTGGTTTTAATGTTTTAAAAACAAAAGAAATTGTATGCTTTCACACAGAAGACAAAGAATGTCCTTTTCTGTATTTTAATCAGATTCAAATTCAGACTAAAATTATTCTGTAGAATTTTTAAGAGGGTGAAAAAAAAGACTAGTTTCTAAGAAGATTAGAGAAATAGAAAAACTTAGGAGCATTATAAAGCCTATGTGCTTGCTGGTAGTAACAAGGATCTATCTTAGGTGCATGGTGATCATTAGCATTAATGCTATTCCACGTGCATATCGAGACCCAAATAAGCCCCTGATGTTTTCCTCTTTGAATGTGTGTAAGTTATATTTATACAGACAACCTAGTACTCTACTTATAAAGGGCTATTAATAACCACCTGCATCTTTCCTTGTTTTGCTGGGAAAAGAAAAGCACCTTACAACCTTATATCTAGAAACTGAGTAAGGACAGTTTAGGTCTCAGTTCATAATCCTACAGAACAGAATAATACTATTGTCTAAGAACTAAGTATATTGACTCTAACTGTAGTCATTAAACATGTTTCCAATCTTTTAAGAATAATACATGAATGCTTTTACACATCAAAGGCAAGTTGTTGGTTTGGGATGCTCCAGATTAGTCCAGAGTCAGAGAAACAACATTTGAATTTTGCCTTTACCAATTACTAGTTTGTGAACTTGAGTATATATGAATTCATTTCTGCATCAGTAAAGTGGAAATAATGATTCCCTATGTACAAGTGAATTTTTAAATTTAAATTCAATTAATTAACAAAGTATATTATTCGTTTCAGAGGTACAGGTCAGGGAGTCATCAGTCTTATATAACACCCAGTGCTCATTATATCATGTGTCCTCCTTAATGTCCGTCACCCAGTCACCTCATCTCCCTACCTCCTCCCTTCCAGCAACCCTCAGTCTGTTTTCTATGATTAAAAGTCTTTTATGGTTTGTCTCTTTCTCTGATTTCATCTTGTTCTATTTTTCCCTCCCTTCCCCTGTGATCCTCTGTTTTGTTTCTTAAATTACACATATGAGTGAGATCATATGATAATTGTCTTTCTGTGATTGGCTCAATTTGGAACTAGAGAATCTTAAGCAGGTTCCACATCCAGCATGGAGTTCCATGCTAGGCATGATCTCACAACCCTGAGATCATGACCTGAGCTGAAAGCAAGAGTTGAATGCTTAACCCACTAAACCACCAAGGCACATTTTTAAAGTACCTAATGCAGGGACACCTGGCTGGCTCAGTCGTTAAGCGTGTGCCTTCTGCTCCAGTCATGATCCCAGGGTCCTGGGATCAAGCCCAGCATTGGGCTTCCTGCTCAGCGGGAAGCCTGCTTCTGCTTCTCCCATCTCCCCTGCTTGTATTCCCTCTCTTGCTGTGTGACTCTCTGTCAAATAAGTAAAAAAAAATCTTAAAAAAATTTTTAAAAATAGTACCTAATGCAATGTCTAACATATACTAAATGCTCACCCTGATTTGATTTTGTCACCAGTTTGTTTGTATCTACAGGTAAACTTTAAACCAACTTTTTGCATTAAGAAATAAATGGACTCCAAACTGTTTCCCCCCCTTTACACTAGTTCCTCATTAGCTTATTCTCTAAAAAACAAAAATGCAATATTTAACAAATTTGTAATGGGAGAACTTAACGAGTCAATTTGGAGAGCCTCTGCCAATTAAATTCCTCCTACATCTTCAAAAACCAAGCAGACAAGCTGTAGGACAAATATCTGTTCACTACTCCAACAATGCATTTGAGGTTAAAACATGAAGATGGAGAAGGAATTGCTTATTGCTTACTTTTCTATTTCATTTTACTGTTACCTACCATCTTTTTTTTTTTTTCAGATTTTATTTATTTATTTGACAGAGAGATCACAAGTAGGCAGAGGCAGGCAGAGAGAGAGAGAGAGAAGCAGGCTCCCCACTGAGCAGAAAGCCCGATGTGGGACTCGATCCCAGGACCCTAGGATCATATCCTGAGCCAAAGGAAGAGGCTTTAACCCACTGAGCTACTCAGGCGCCTCCCTAGCATCGTTTTTTAAACGTAGAGGAGGATGTAGTGGTATTTACAACGTTTGTGTATAATGATGAAATCTATTGAAGTCTTTCCTTTGATCACTAACTAGTATCAGGAATCATATGTTGTTGTTGTTGTTGTTTTGTCCTGAATGACAATCAAATAAACAAATAATAAAATGTTCATCACTTTACTAAGATACCTACATTTATTCTTTTCTGTTAGGGTGTTTGTTGTACGCAGAATTTAAAGTGGGGCTTTAGAAAGAAACTGTAAGAAAATAGAAGATATAGTTCTTGTCCTTAAAAAATGCAAAATCCCAGAGTGCCTGGCTGGCTCAGTCAGTAGAGCATGCAACTCTTGATCTCAGGGTTGTACATTTGAGGCCCACCTTGGGTGTAGAGATTAATGATAAAATCTTCAAAAAAAAATCATAATGACATGAAGGCAAACTTTACAAAAAAAATCATTAATAGTCTAATTAGCTATTCAGATCAATAATCACTTAGAGTGACCCTACTAAGTTTAAGACATTTTGTATTTGAAAAATACAATGAACGGTCACTGTCGTTAAGGACTTACCTTCAACTGGGTAAATAAAACAATGGTAGATGAATAAGAAATGTGTGTAAAATGTTTAGCACAATGTTAGACATAATAAATAGTTGTTGCTAGCCATCATTATCATCATCATTATTAACATTATAACAACGTGTGGATGAAGAGGTTTTATTGAAATACAGCAAGCCAGGTAGGTTCAATCTTTATGTTCAATATCGCAGAGGGTTTTTGACAGCATAAGGTCAAATATTGTAGACACGAGGGTAGAGAAGTGCCTTAAGAGACTGTAAAATTCAGAGAAGATTTTCTTCAGGAAGAAGGCTTATTAAATGTGTCTCTGTGCAAAAATAAGGCATAGATAAAGCTAAAGATGTAAAAGGAGACTGGGTAGAAGATGGAGTAAGTTATCAGTAGTTGGGAGGAAGTAGCCTTAAGAGAGTAGCCTTGGCTGTGGGCAGAAGCACAGCTTTATTAGCAATAAGATCAAAAGAAAAAGGAAGAATGATTATAGAGATTTTGGTTGAATTTAAGGTAGTTCAGGGAATTCATATCATGTGAGTTGCACTCTTTGAAGTAAGTCGGAAAAGAGATGATCAGTTCACGGTAAGGGAAGGGAGTAGGGTTGGAATCTTGAAGACCAGAGATCTAGAGTAATTGCTGTGGACAATATACGGAGATTCAGTTACTATCACAAAAGAAGATCCTGTTTGGGTAACATAGACTGAAACAAGTCTGTTACAATTATTTACATTTCTTTAGACATTTCTGATACTCTAGGAGCAAAGAAACTGGGTTGGATTTTCATTTGGCAAGGCAAGAGTGACACAAGAATAAGGGACAGGGATGGAAAAGATTTCAAGCTCTGAGGTGAACTGAGGCACGTAAAAGCAGACCCGGTGAAGTGGATGGGAAGACTTGTCGGGGCCCAGTTATCACAGTGAAGTACTTCCATCAGGGGAACAAAGACCAGAATGGGGAGAAAGGGCAGAAGGTTGAAACAGATGGAGTTTCACCTTCTGATTTGCGGGGCTGGAATCGTCGCGGGTTTAGCCCTGTACCAAAGTGTGGTCATCTCTGGTTAGAGAGACTCAAAGCCTTGGAAGCCAGGATCCTGAATGGACTATTGAGCCATGAAGTTTCTCAGAGTGATATATAGTCAGCCCTGGGGTAAACACAACCATGGCACAAGTGTCATCTTATATGCAAGCCGTGTCTTAAAACATGATGGTAAAAATGGATGACTGAGGCTTCAAAAAATTACAGTTGCAAACTGGAGGTTTGGGGAGGGTAGAGGTCAAGTTTGCTTTCCTCCATAGTCCCTATCAATGGGCACGGTGTTGATACAACCTTGATGGTTGACAAATGGGTTGTTTGTTGAACTGACGAATAAATGAGTAAACGAAGAAATGATGATTAATAACTTAGGAACATTGGTTTGAAACAGCCATGTGAATCAAGGAGTTTGCTCTGTGAGCTTAGACAGAGCAAGCAGGAACGTCTGTGCTGGAAAGGTCTGTGAGGGATGGAGTATTATGACAGGATGACACAGTTTCATCTAATCTGAAGAAGTGGAACGCATGTAGGAGGATATCATTAAGCATGTGGGGGGATAAACAAGTAATATGTGGAATGGGAAAGCAAAATGAACCATGAATAAAGGGTGAGTTTTTTTTTTTTTTTCTTTTCGGTCTCTAGTTCCAAGTTAAGCTTGAGACATTTTTTACTTACTATCACCATAATAGTTAATAAAAATTCACCTTTGCAAGGTGTTTCTTAACGTTATTCCTTTCTGGATGCCTTTAGGAACACGACTAAAAATAAAAAAAATATCTAAAAGAGGAAAACACAATCCTTAAATATTAAATGGAAGTTGTAAATAAGCATCTCGAGTAGAGAATTTGAAGAACTTTTATGTTTTCACTTTACCCCAGGAAATTTGGATGTGGATCACCCAGTGAAAAAAAATGAAGAGCAGGAACATGAAAGGAAAAATCGAGAAAAATAAAAGAAAAGTTTAAAATTCCATATTTAAGTTATGTTGAAGTGAGAACTTACCATGGCTTTCCCCATACTAATTTTGTGTCAGCAACCTTGTCAGCATCTAAGACCTATTCAAATCATGTCAAATCAGTTGGGCATACTGAAAAACCAAAAAGATGGGGTTCTCTCTCTTTCTCTTTAGCTTATTGAGTCACTACGATACAGTGGAAGGAGTAATGAGTTAAGAGTCAGGATATATGAATTCTCCGTCAAGCTTTTCCACAGAAATTTTTTGTCTAAATTTGTATGAATCATAAACCTCACTGTACCTTAGTTGTATCATCTGATAAATGAGGAAATTAGACTAGAATTTTGAACTCCACCCCATCCTACCCTTTCTGCTAATGAATTTTTACTGGGAAGCCTGAACAAAGACAACAAAGCACCGGCTGAGCTCCTCAGTACGGGAGGGGGAGGTCCCGCCTCGTGGTATTACACCAGGGCCCTGTGTTTGTTAGAGCTTTGACTTTGGTTTAATGTTCTGCTGTTGTCATTTTACACCAGGCTCTCTGGGCCCCACTGTAGCCAGTTCTGCTTATAGCTCACAAAATGCATTAGGAAAATGGCATTAGGAAAATAAGCTGGAATGGGAAGGGGTGGGATCAGGGATTTACCCCCTGAAGTACCACAGAGAAATGCCAACCATGTCCATGTTTACCAGATTCTCCTGAGGTGTCTCCAGAGCAGTTAGAAGCCTCTAGATCAAGATTGAAAATCTTGCCTGAGCAAGAAACACCATGGTTCAAGGTATAACCCCACTAAATTGATGTTATTAATGAGAAGGTTAGGAGGCTAGCGAGTGGTTTGGCCTCTTTAATACAAATTCTATGCATCACATCCTTAGCATTGAAGAAAGTGGGGAAAAGAGTAAGAATGTTTTGGGGCGCCTGGGTGGCTCAGTGGGTTAAAGCCTCTGCCTTTGGCTCGGGTCATGATCTCAGGGTCCTGGGATCAAGCCCCGCATCAGACTATCTGCTCAGCAGGGAGCCGGCTTCCCCCTCTCTCTGTGCCTGCCTCTCTGCCTACTTGTGATCTCTCTCCTCTCTGTCAAATAAATAAATAAATAATCTTTAAAAAAAAAAAGAGTAAGAACGTTTCTGTACCATTATTACCCTCTCGGTTTAATAAACTACAATTCTTCTTATTATCCTTGCATGGATTTTAAATTAAATTTTTTTAAGTTTTTAATCTTTTTTTGTTATTTATTTAAGTAATCTCCACACCCAATGCAGAACTTGAACTCACGACCCTGAGAACAAGAGTCATATGCTCCATTGACTGAGCCGACCAGGCACCCCTAAATTAAATTTTTTTTAATTAGCTAGGTTTCTTACATGAGTAACGGAAGCCACACAAGTTTAATCTTAAGTTATTTCTCAACAAGAGTTGAGTGGGTATATAGGGTTAATCAATTGTGCAATATCAGTTTATTGGATAATTCTGTACCTAAGTATTCCACATTCAGAGAATCGAATTATTATAAAGCATGTCATTTTCCTCTTGTTTATACTGTCACATTCTTATATGTTGGAAGAGTTTTGTCATCCAGAGATGTCCTGTAAATCATCATTTAAAATTTTTTATTTGGGGCGCCGGGTGACTCAGTGGGTTAAAGCCTCTGCCTTAAGCTCAGGTCATGATCTCAGGGTCCTGGGATCGAGCCCTGCATCGGGCTCTCTGCTCAGCAAGGAGCCTGCCTCCCCCTCTCTCTCTACCTACTTGTGCTCTCTCTCTGTCAAATAAATAAATAAAATCTTAATAAATAAACAAATAAATAAAATTTTTTAGTTAACCCATACGGTAAGTTTATAAAAATAAACTAGAGAAAGAGATGGGTTTTGAAGAGAGAAAAACAGACGTAGCACTTGGCAGGTGAGACAGGAGGGTCATTTGCTGACTATAATCAGCGTATAGGAAAAAGAGCCTTGGCACTTCCTGGCTAATGAATGCTGTGGTTTTATTAGTTTTGTTTGTGATTAGGAGCAGCTATCTCCACTTCACAGCAAGGGTTCCCACAAGAGATAACTGATATCCCAAGCTTCTTGAGTGTCTCCTTCATTCACTCACCAAGTGTTTAATAAGCACTGTTTTCCTTGTGATGTTGTCAATGGTTTCTAGTCACCTCCAAAATCTTCCTCTGTGTCTATGGTTCCTCCATCAGAAAGCTATGTTTTTAGCTGACAAGAATATAAATGAAACTCTTTAGACCTAGCCAGTGAATAAAAAAGTGAATTGATTAGGGCAATTAATTCATTGAAAGTATGGAATTCTGAAAATTCAGGGATACCTCAGAAAAGATATACTAGCTCATTTTACAGATGAAGATACTGAGATTAAAAATTGTAAGTGACTGAGCCAAAACGGGTTTCCCAATGACCCTGAACCTGGTCTGATCCTTCAGTTATTGAGCATTAACTGTGTGGCAGGCACTGTACTAGGCACTGGTGATACAAAGCTGAATAAAATGTAATCAGCTCACAGATATGTAAACAAAAGGACATAATGTGCTGTGCTAAGTTCAGTGATTGAGATATGCAGATGGCTACATGTGGAATGAAGTTCTAAGCTCAGGTTGAGACAGTCAGGAAGGCCACGTGATATGGGATTAATTTTGAGCTGCTTCCCAAAACAATGGCACCAAATACCTTAATTTAGCCAGGTGATACAGATAACTGAATTCCCAGGGCATTGATTCTTGAACTGGGCGTGCATCAGATCCCCTGAAGGGCTTGTCAACAGAGACTGCTGATTCCGTTTTTGAACAACTTCCCTGGTACTACTGATGCCACTGGCCTGGAGGCCACATTTTGAAAACCACTGTCCTAGAGCATCCTTAGGTGCTGCGTGTCTACAAAAAGCATTTAAGAAGAGTACTGAATTGCCAGGCAAAACACCTTACTTTATAAACCCCTCAAAAATATAGTAACACAGGCTAAGAATCTTTTCAGTAAGATACCAATTCCAAAATTTTCGATTACACAGTAATGTGAAAAATAAATACAGATGAACTTACTTGGGATGCTTCCTTTAAAGGCTCGGATTCTGGCTCTATACATAGCAATCAAAACTGTCTAAGGGTCAGTGGTCTCTAAATTTTGATATTCACAGTTCCTTAATATAAAACCTCACTTTAAAATTAGACTGTGTCCCTGACTGGGCTGCTTCCTGCTATAGAGGGAGATATTTGATCCTGCAGAGTACTACGGATTCCCAGATTCCCATCCCCCTGTCGTTCTGCCTCTCTCTCTCCTAAAGTTCTCACCCGTCAGGGGCTCTCATTGGCCTCTGAGCATGCGTTCCCTGGAGAAAGCCACGTCAGAACAGGCATAGAGAGACCCACCCAGGCGCTGTGCTAGTTCCCAAGAAGAAAAGAAAACTTTGTCTCTCTGGAAGAGTCTTCCCTGGCTTTGCACACACCTCTGTAGCAGAGGGACACTCTGCTGGGCTGCCCGCATAGCTGTGTAATGAGAAAAAGATCGTCCTCTCCCCTTAGGGTTGTTTTTAGGTATCTGGTGCCAATATGTATTTTGGAAGCCTTCTGCAGAAAGGTACACATGCATTTTTAGTGATAAAAAATGTTTATGTTCATTAATTAGTCAACTTTAAACAAAATAGCCATGAGAATTTATATACCTCAACAAATGCTGAGGATGGGCTTCTTTATCTTTTCTATTTAAATTCAGTTAGCCAACATATAGTACATCATTAGTTTCAGATGTAGTATTCAATAATTCATCAGTTGCATATAACACCCAGTGCTCATCATGTGCCTTCCATAATCCCCATCAACCAGTTAGCCCATTCCCTCCCCACCCACCTCCCCTCCAGCAACCTTTAGTTTGTTTCCTAGAGTTAAGAGTCTCTCCTGCTTTGTCTCCCTCTCTGATGGCTTCCCATTCAGTTTTCCCTCCCTTCCCCTATGTGGGCTTCTTTAAAAATTCAATACAGAAGACTAAATTAAAAACAATCCTCTATGTTTTCTTATCATCTACGATGTCAATAAAAAGACTATTTTTCTAACAGATGATGAATACAGTTATCTAGATTTGTGATTGCTTCTCCAGGTCCCTTTGCCTTGACAAATAAAAGTCAAATTATATGATAAGTGCATAATTTCTATGTTATACTGAGAAGTACCCATATATATATATGTGTATATATATATATATTCCTTGTTATACATTTATGTATACATTTATACATTATGTATTTATATGTCTGTATATTGCAGAACCACAGCCATTTCATGTACATATCTCTCAATATGCGAATCACAGAAGCAGGAAAACAATTATCAATCAACATCATTGTGTCCTCATCCCAAAGCACACTCTCTGGCATTAGTAGGCACTCAATAAATAGTTACTAAACAGTGGGATGGGTGAATGATTCAACCCATTTTTTTTTACATGTATTTACTTCAGCTTTTCTAGATCCTCCAAGATATCTTATTTTTTGTAAGAATCATTTATTCATTTTACATTCATTAAAATGGCTTGGCATAATATTCAAACATATTTCTTCAATTTTTAAAT
This sequence comes from Nasua narica, assembly GCA_028533885.1. Taxonomy (NCBI): domain Eukaryota; kingdom Metazoa; phylum Chordata; class Mammalia; order Carnivora; family Procyonidae; genus Nasua; species Nasua narica. The sequence goes on along the minus strand of CM052810.1, from coordinate 97,434,990 downwards.
GAAAATGAAAAACATGCTGGGTACAAGATCAGTTATAATAGAGTACCTGCCTTCCTACATGAACACATGCTCATTACAAATAAAGAAAATAAAATGGCAAAGGGATGAAAGTAAATAGAGAAAAACAGAAAAAGAGAAGGAATAATTATCAGGTCTCATTATGATTTAACATTAGTAAACACTAAGCACAACTTACTTTTAAGTATCTTTGAGAAAGTGTCCTAAAAACTCAGTTATGGGAGGTGACTGATTTGAAATCAATCTCTTTGAATTTTCAATTCATCTCTTTCATTTAGAGTTCTATTAACATTGCTTGTTTTTTAAGCAATAACTTTAAAGTCAATCCATATTGATAGCTATCATTACCTAAAAATATCAATATCTAAGATAGACAGAAAAGTATTTGTGAAAGTATCATTAATAAGCAACATTAGTAGGAGTGAACATATTGACAAGAAACGTGAGGCTTTTCTAACTTGAAGCAACCTAGAAATTTATCTTAGCAATATTAAAATACACATGGTGTTGAAGAAACATTTTTAATTAATGATTTTTTGGGGGGTTTTTTATTTGTTTTTTTTAGATACAGGAAAGATTACCTGACCTTAAGGGATGTTGAGATATTTGTAAGACACTAGGGTAAATTTTAAGACTAAATGTAAAATCTCTGGAGAAGGTATGGGAAGAAATTGCTTTGAGGTTTCTTGTGAATTTTTGTTAAGGTTTGATCATAAATGTCATGCAAATATCTTTGTCAGTGTGTTTTGGAAGTTCTTGCAAGGAGATCAAGGAGTGAAAAGGATTACAAAAAATAAAAAAGGAAAATGAGGTTGATTTTACACTAAAAAAATGCGATGGGGAATTCTATAACTTTCTAGTGAATTTTCTACCCCATTCCTGTGTCCACAATACAGTATTACAAAATCTTTGTAAAAACCAAAAATGTAAACTTCTGTACAGAGCCAAAATTTCATCCTCCTCAACAAGTTTGAGGAACCAAAATTTAATCCCATTATTGTTCAAATATAACAATTAGGGTGATTTTGGATCTGATCGAAACACACATCTGAAGTAGAAAAGGGAGTTTTTTAGCTTCCAGAATCTAAGGAGGTTTGACAACAGAGCCACTGGAAGGACATGGGTACAGCTTGGCCTCAGGAGCAAATATAGGTAGAAATGTACTGTCAGGACTTGCCATCTTGTCTTTGCTTTTCTCTTTTCTCTGCATACCTGCTTCAGTCTCTATCTTCATAAATCTTCTAACCCTAAATGGGGTATATCAGTTCCTTTGTTCTACATCTTATAGCTACAGTCACTTGAAGGAAATAAACTCCCTTGATGCTCCCTTTGGAACAGTCCTAAAATCATAAGGAAAGGATTTGCTGACTCAGTTGGATCCATTGGCTACCCCTGGACAATCAACTGTTTGGCCTGGAGAATGGAGGACTAAGATAGGTTCACATTAGGTGCCGATTAATCCACTGTGGCTAGGGAAGCAGAATCATGCAATAACAATGCAACTCCCTTGGGTACCATCAAGTTTGACAATATAGAATATGGGGAGCCATTCCTAGGCAAAGGAGAATGTTGTGATACTGGGCAGGAAAACCATACAAGTACCCATAGCAACACCAGGGGAAAAAAAAAACACATTATTTCTGGGTCAGTTATGGCTAGACCAGTTCATGGAAGTCTAGAATATAGCCCACTTAAGTGGCTCTACATATATTAGATGTATAGCTAACAGCATATCTGTACTACATGAAGAAAATCTTGATGGAGCAAATAGATTTAAATGATTGAGTGCTATTTTCTTCATGAAATTCTTTTCAAATACTTACCTGAACTCTACTGAACTCTTGCAAGTATTTATGATTATCACTACACAGTTAATCACATAATTGTTCTAGAATTGCCTGAACACCAGGTCTGAATTCCTAGCTCAACTGTGGGTATCTTATCTTATGCTTCCTTTTACTAGAACACTTCTACACCAATGTTAGTGTTAAGCACCTAATTTAATCCACATTCATTCCATAAATGATTCTTGAGAGCCTACCAATTTCTAGGCAATATACTCAAAGCTCAGCGTACAAAGATGATCAAAGATGATCCTTAAAGAGAGCATATGATTTGAGGTCTTTTGTCCCTATCACACTTGACTCAGAAATCTAGCATATGCAAATTTGATCCAGCAAGTGAACTGCATCTCCAAATATCAGTAGATGCAGTTTAGTTTGCCTATCCAGAAAAATCAGAATTTTCCTCCTGTTGAAGCCAAAAGACTATTAATGCAAATCCCATTGAATTTGCATTTGGTTACATTTCTGATGGAAGCATTCATATGCAAATGAAAACCCAGGAAAAGATAGCCAGATAATTCAAATAGTTGCTGAAATACCAAGATAAAAGTAGGATGTTAAAATATCCATCCATGTTTACTAGGTTGCACTAAGGATCATCCAGTGGATCCGTGTTCCTTAAAAACTTAAATAAGTCATGCCTTAGACAACCGACAACATTCAAATAGGTGTGGGTTCAGAAAGGAGCTGTTATGTGACTTTCTACTGCCACAGGGCTGAAAAAGAAGTCAGCCCCGGTCAAATCAGTCAAGTTGCTCAGAAGAGGTTCATCTTTGATCCACCATCTTGTCCCCTTTATCTTTTCTTGCGTGAAAAACAAAAGGTGATTTTTTGATAGAGGTGAAGTTATTCTGATGATCCAAAACTATGAACAAAGAGTTTGTGTAAGTTGGCAGTTCTTTGTACTCTCTAGGCACTGAATGGTGCAAGTTAAATGACACCATCACATTCACTACCAATAAATATCATTTGGAAAGCATCTGTGGCATAATGAGCATACTAACAGAAAATTGATCTTAATCAATGTTCATGTTCTTCTGAAAGATCTAAGACTTGAGGGTGCCTGCCGGCTGGGTCAGTAGAACATGCCACTCTTGATCTTGGGGTTGTGAATTCGAGTCCCACGTTGGGTGCAGAGGTTACTTAAAAATGAAATCTTTTCAAAAAAAAAAAAAGAAATCTTAATAAATAAATAAACAAATAAAAGAGTTAAGACAAGATTCTAAGAAAAGATTTAAACGAATTTCGAGATATAAAATCCTAATCTACTGTTATACATTCTAAATCTATATTTGAAGGAAGCACAGGTGTTACAATCAGACTTGCTCTTGTTCAACTTATCAGAAGGAGTGGCAAAAGGGAACGATTTGAGATCACACCATTCAGAAATGTTAGCACTTAGTTTAATAGTCTACAAAGTGTGATGCTCCCCAGTTTCCTTTTATTTGATACAACGTATTAGTTCATAGTTTCAAGTGTTTTTAGAATTCTGGTGCTCCATGCTTTGGTGACTGTCACCTGTCATCCATCAGATTTGGAAAGTCTGAACCCTGGGATAAGGTCTTATCCTCTTCTTCCTCGGCATACCCAATCCTTCCCCCAGGCCTGGTGATTTTACTTGTTAAATATCTCTCAAATCCAGCCACTTCTCACAGTCTCCATCAAGTCCTTAACTAGTTCCTTAACATTTACCTTTGCTTGGTTTATGGCAAGAAACTCCTAACCGGTCCTCAGAATCAACTTTTTTTTCCTGCCTACGGTAACATGATTTCCTATCATATGATAGCCAGAGTTGTCATTTAAAAATGCAGATAATTCACAATTTCATCCTATCATCTCCTTGCTTAATACCCGTCAATGGCTTCCTATTTCTCTTAGAATAAAACCCCAGTCTGTAACAGGGCTACCGTACGCTACATGTTTTGGTTCCTTCCTGCCTCTCCACCCCCGCATCATATTGCTTCCCTTCCGCTGTGGGCACATCAGCACTGTCTCTTCAGATGGTGAAAGGCACCATGCTCCTTCCAGTCCCTGCATCCTTGCATGTGTTGCGCTGCCCCAGCCTCTACAGCTAGTAAACTCCATGCCTTCCCCATTAAAGTTTTTCTGACCTTCTAGTCTCCATCGGGTCGCCCTGCTGCTTCTTTCAAACTACCACACAACGTCCTTTCCTAGCGCCTATGTGAGTGTGTAACGTTTTTATTTCTGAGGAAATACCAGTTGTACTGAATGTTCTCGCATCTTCCTGAAGGATGAAACTGCATCTGTTTTTTGCTTATCAAAACAAGACATGATACCTACCGTATACCAGTCATTTAGTACTTGTTGAATTAATGGAAGGTTCCGCTTTCTGTTCTTTTCATCTATAATCCACAAGTTCATAACAGTGAAAGCAACAATAAAAATGAAAAGAAAAAGAAAAATTGACTGGCTCGCATGAACATCACCCTGCCACAAATGGTCAGAAATAATTAGTATGGCAAATACTGTAATATCTTTTATGGCAGAAAAGGTGAGGTGAAGAATATAGGGGAATCAAGGTTAACGGCGTTCGAAACTATGAAAGCAGGACTCCACCATTAGTTGTACTAGTAAAAGACTTTTATCATCTACTTACTGTAGCAGGCACACTCCCAACACTGTCTTATGCATAAAAATGTTTATTTAGGATATTTAAGCCACAACTTATTTCAGAAACATATCTAGAGGTTTCAAATATACAAAGTCTTGTGACACAGTTGCTAAAATTGATTTGCAGCTCTTATTCATTTCATGGAAACAGAGTCATAATTACAAAAGTTAAAAATCATATCCAAATCACACAGCAATACAGCCAGTTTCTTTTGCTTTTATTAAATATTTCTGTTAATTTTATTTCTATTTGTGAGCTTCTTTTTACTTTCAGACAGCTTTAAAATACTGAGCTAAATATTGAAATTATAGGGAAAGATAAAGTGTCGCATCCCATGATTTTTTAACAAAGTCCCATTATTATCTCTCTAGGAATATCTATCCTTTTGCATCTGTGTCAGACTGTGTAGTATTGGCCATCTGTGATGTGCAGAGAGTGGAAGGTTAAAAGCTTATATTTAGCAACAGGATGTATCTGTGGTTAGGCATGTTAAGTTTAGTGGACAATAAAAAATTAAATATACCTTTCTTAAAAGAAAAGGAAGTTTTATATAGACTGTTAAAGTGGCTTTGAGCTCCTATTATCTCTCATGTTTATGGATCTTAGAATGTAGCTCTGTTTTTTATTTTTTAAATTTTCCCTTAAAAAAACTTGAATTTGTCTTTCATTCTTTGTGAATTATGCGGACCAGTGTTCCAGGAAGAGGAAAATAAGATATGCCTATTTAACTTAAAGCAAAGTGTCTTCCTTTTTTGGCACATATTACAAGAATAAGCATTCAATGAATGGTCATCTGCGACACTTCTCACAAATAAACTGGCTATTTGCTGTCTTTTTGCAAGACAACATTTCGTACTAACAATGACATGAGTGGACTTGAGTCCCTAGGAAGAAGGCCCCGCAAAGACATTTATGATGTCCTCTTATGATTTCAGTTAAGAATGCAAATTGCACATCAGACTTTGAGGAATACTTTGCCAAAAGAAAACTGGAGGAACGCGATGGCCATGCAGTCAGCATCGAGGAGTACCTTCAGCGCAGTGACACAGCCATTATTTACCCAGAAGCCCCCGAGGAGCTGTCTCGCCTTGGCACGCCAGAGGCCAATGGGCAAGAAGAAAATGGTGAGGCTGTAATTCATTTTTAGCCACTACACTGACCTCTGCAGCTGTTACAATTACAAATGCACTACATGCCTGGGTGTTTACCTTAAAATTTGAAGAACAGCTGCAGAGGCATGGAATTTCATGAGCAAAGATTAGAACTGTAATTTTAGGGTATTGTGAAATTTTTTTGTCAGCAAATTTGTGTCATTTGTACATCCAATAAAGAACAAGAACAATTAGAGCCTATTTCTAAGAGATAAAAATATCGAAATTGATTCCAATGTTTCTGAAATATTTCACTTTTGAGGAACAAAAAAAAAAAAAAGTTGAGAAAGAGTGACCCCTCGCCTTCTCTTTCTTCTTTACTGACACCTGAAAAAGCCCTGGCCGACTGTGAATTCCCGAGTCGCATGTGACCAAAGGTTTTTACCACGAACTGTCAGTCACCTAAAGAGAATTTCCTCATTTATCAGCTGTTTAAATTTCCCCCCAAAAGCGCCAGTAATTAATTAACTTCCCAGCGCAGTGTGAGCTGATTCCGACAAGTCTGTGCCGGGTGTGCGAGGGGACCGGCGCGCGCGGAGGCCGAGCGCAGTGATGGCGCTCTCGTGGAGCAGATTGCCGTGATTCCTGTCATACCAGCCCGGGCAGGCAGCCCATTAGCTGCCATTGATTTACTGACCTTTTGGCCTGCTTCTCTCCCTCTCGTCTCTCGGCTACAGACCTGCCACCTGGAACTCCAGATGCTTTTGCCCAACTGCTGACCTGCCCCTACTGCGACCGGGGCTACAAGCGCTTGACATCACTGAAGGAGCACATCAAGTACCGCCACGAGAAGAACGAAGAGAACTTTTCCTGCCCTCTTTGTAGCTACACGTTTGCCTACCGCACCCAGCTCGAGCGGCATATGGTGACGCACAAGCCAGGGACAGATCAGGTGGGGGGTTGGTTTTAAGTGATTTCTTTCTATAATAACCCCTTAGAGAAACGATATTGCTTTGATTGGCAATCATTATTAATTTTTCATGGCATTTTGAAGATGCAGATCTTTTAATGGTAATAGCTTTAATTGAGGTCTAAATGATTTTTTGATGGTCTCTTCTAATATGATTTAATAGTCTTATGTTCACGATCGAATGAGTGTGTTAATTTCTAATTTAGAAATTTTATTTGCACTTTAACTTGACTTTAGTTTCATTTTTATGTTCCACAAAAAAGTGAATGAAATCGTCGCATTTTAATTATACATTATTAAACATCTCAGCAATTTTAATTCCATTTTTCACCTAGTTTTACTCAGAATTTTTTTTTTTCATGTAGGATCTAAGTCAGAGTAAAAGAAGTGTGCATTTCTTTCATTTGTCATATAACACCTTGAGGTGCTTAGAGTATTTTTTCAAGCTGCTACTAGTTTCTGAAATCTAATTGTCTTTTTAAAAAAATCAAGAAGGCACATTACACGTCTGTATATGTATAAAATAAACTGGATCAATAATGTACAATGTCGGAAGTACATTTAAAATGATCCCTTTTGATTTGCATGCCTATGGCTAAACATTAAGCTTGTTCTGCCTCATTTGGTTGATTTGTGTTAAAAATAATAACTCTATTTTGAACAGGTAAGCGTTGCTTCCTAAATCCTTAAAATGTTTGAATAGGATTGATACACAGTGTCCCTTACATGTTTTAGCAAAACTGCTCTTTCCGTCCTCCTGGGAGAACTGACTGCAGATTGATCTTCTGTGTTTGAATGGTAACAGAAATGGTGTGCCTGAAGCCCCGATAACTGGCCTTACCGATCTGGAAGCCTCCTATTTAAGCCTGGCTACCGTATCTGTTTTAAAAAACGATTAAACAGGATATTCTGTAACATTCTTATGTTTCTTTTTTCTCGTGGGCATTATTTTCTTTGAATGAGGAAAATGAGGATAACCAAACCCAATCAAGAAACGGTGATGATACTATATTATGGAATTTTACTATTGTAAAAGAACAGCGCAGGAAAATCGTTCCACTTAGATCTGATTGGGCTTGCCACCTGAACGTTTTTTGAAGTTCAGTTACAAAAGCTATGCTCGCATAGTTACACTTACGTAACAGTTTATCTCCCCTTGCTTATAGGCACAAAAACTCGAGGAAAAAAAAGTGCCTAGATATTTATCTAGCATAACTGCTTTAAATTTCACATGCAGAAGTGCGATTGTGTTGGCGCATTATGAATGGTAGCTTTGGTGTTGAAAAGTCCCCTCATTTGCTCATGGCATTTACAATTAGTAAATTAAAATGATTGTATCATATTAACAGTGGCACAACTAAAGTTTATAGTAGTCCTCTGAGGGCTGTGGGGGGAGACAAAGCAGCTGTTGCTGTTTGTTTATGCAACTCAGCAACATATGAGCGCTGGTCCCTCAATGGCGCTCGGCGGGCTGGGCTCCGCTTGATCTTTGAAGGTTGCTGCTGTTTGAACAAACCTCCCTGTGTCCCATGTAACACCATCTGTCTCACTAGGAATGTGGGAAGATTCAGCACACCCTAGCAGTTGTCATACCGTTTCTGTGCTGTCTTTTTGCAAAAGGCTTTTGTGTCATTGCTGCTTGAAAAAGGCTGACCTCCTACCTTGAGCATCCAGAGTGGATGACTGTATTTTTTTTTTTTTTTTTTAGAATTCTAAGTCACAGAGCTTTTTTTCTCTTGTTCAAAAAGGTCAGCTGTGTTTGATTATATCTTTGCTGCTTTTAACTTGTCTTTTCAGCAAACTTTTTTTTTCTTTTTTGTCCCTACTCCCTAGCACACTACTAAAAAGGAAAATGAAAAGTCGTTGAAGTCCTTCCTACTGGCCTGTGATAAAACTGCTCAAGCAGCTATAACCCGAGATGTTGTCTCTTACATTTGATAATGAATCCAATCTGATATGCAACACATCAGGAAAAACAGGGTTTACGTTTGCTACTAGCGCAGTGAATGGGATATTTAAACATGCTTCTCACGTAATGAAATATTTATAGTCAAGAATTTTTTTTGTTTGTGTATGCGTGTTTTTTTCTTCTTTAAAATTGATACTGCTTCAGCATAAGCTATACTTTTACCCTGATACAGAAAATTTGATAAAATTAGTTCTCTGCATGGGGAGTTTTTTTGGAGGCTACTTAGAATTTTTCAGGATACTATTTATTTTTTTTCCTTGACAAAACAGTTGCATTCCAACAGGGAATCTTCAGATTTTAGAATGTGCAGTAAACACAGAGAACCACAAACATCTTTACAATTATTCTTTCTCATTTCCAAAGGCTCAAAGAAACATTTTGGAAAAGAGACGACAGAGATAATTCTAAAGCAAGTGTTGGATGCGCATGTGAAAGCACTTTTTTTTTTTATTTGTTCCAATTTTATTGCCAACATTATCACTTTTATTGCAACTCCGAAAGACTGGGCAAATAAATAAACATGCACTCAAACCTTTTGGCCTGTCTGAAAAATGGAGGTCTTTTAAAAATATTTGTAACAAATTTCCTTTGTTCCTCCCGCACAAAACTGATGTCAGTCTTTCCCCTTTTATAGCACCAAATGCTGACCCAAGGAGCAGGTAATCGCAAGTTCAAATGCACAGAGTGCGGCAAGGCTTTCAAATATAAACACCATCTGAAAGAACACCTGCGAATTCACAGTGGTGAGTAGCAGAGGTGCTGGGGCTCACATTTGCATTTCGTTTCATTAGGGGAGTTTTAAAAGATTGTTTAAAATTTACACAATCCTGTTCTAGCTTTCTGGAACTACCCTTTTATTTCACAAACTACATGAGCCTGCTTTGCCTTCGTGAGACCTATGGTACCACCAGTGGCATGATCTTACAAAAAGAAAAGCAATGTTTAGACTTCCTAAAAATTGCAAATGCTTTGATTTATGACAAAATCCAGAGGCTCCTTTTTTGTCCTTTCAAACGCTCTTCTACAGATTAAATATTGTTGACCTGAAGAAACTCAGCTGGCAAATTCTGACGGGTATTCATTTTTGATACCTAACCATGAAAGAAAATGTTGAAGAATCTTGGATGAGAGCTTTTGTATGATAAAGTTTCCTTGATTCCTGGGAGCTGTATATTACAGAACAACATCCAACCACTGAGATTTCTTCTTTATAACTATTTTGATAGCTCTGCCAAGCATTTTATTACCAAATTGGATGCTATTCAAAGGACTAGTTGGATTGGTAGAATCAATGGAATCTCTACAGAGTTGATTAAAGCCATGGCTACACTTCCCTTTAAATACTGTGACATCTTTATTGTGCTATTGACCACACATTAATCTGACACTCTGTTTAAATAGGAGGCTGCCGATGGCAAGACAAGATTTGGGATCTTGGCTGAAAAAGGCAGAGATAGCCCTCACCTTCCACTGCTAACATCTTGAATTATGTTCTCTCAGGGTAGATAAAGCCCAGAAACAGTTATGGCCACATAATTCTAAGCTAAACACCTAGAATGTAGAGGTACCCCATTGTGTTCCTTCCATTGGGTTTCACAGATTCTTGTATCGGTAGACAATCGCAATCGTGGAAGAAATGTAATGTTAATTTTGATTATCATTTTAGGTGAAAAACCGTACGAGTGCCCAAACTGCAAGAAGCGTTTCTCCCATTCTGGTTCCTATAGTTCACACATCAGCAGCAAGAAATGCATTGGCTTAATCTCTGTCAATGGCCGAATGAGAAACAATATCAAGACGGGTTCTTCCCCTAACTCTGTTTCTTCTTCTCCTACTAATTCAGCTATTACCCAGTTAAGAAACAAATTGGAGAACGGAAAACCACTTAGTATGTCTGAACAGACAGGCTTACTTAAAATTAAAACAGAACCACTAGACTTCAATGACTATAAAGTTCTTATGGCCACACACGGGTTTAGTGGCACTAGTCCCTTTATGAATGGTGCACTTGGAGCCACCAGCCCTTTGGGAGTTCATCCGTCTGCTCAGAGTCCAATGCAGCACTTAGGTGTAGGGATGGAAGCCCCTTTACTCGGATTTCCCACAATGAATAGTAACTTAAGCGAGGTACAAAAGGTTCTACAGATTGTGGACAATACGGTTTCTAGGCAAAAAATGGACTGCAAGGCTGAAGAAATTTCCAAGTTGAAAGGTTATCACATGAAGGATCCATGCTCTCAACCTGAGGAACAAGGAGTTACTTCTCCTAATATCCCACCTGTAGGTCTTCCAGTAGTGAGTCATAATGGTGCCACTAAAAGTATTATTGACTATACGTTAGAAAAAGTCAATGAAGCCAAAGCTTGCCTCCAGAGCTTGACCACTGACTCAAGGAGACAGATCAGTAATATAAAGAAAGAGAAGCTACGTACTCTAATCGATTTGGTCACTGATGATAAAATGATCGAGAACCACAACATATCCACTCCATTTTCTTGCCAGTTCTGTAAAGAAAGTTTCCCTGGCCCCATTCCCTTGCATCAGCATGAACGTTACCTTTGTAAGATGAACGAAGAGATCAAGGCAGTCCTGCAACCTCATGACAACATAGTCCCCAACAAAGCCGGAGTTTTTGTTGATAATAAAGCCCTCCTCTTGTCATCTGTACTTTCTGAGAAAGGAATGACAAGCCCCATCAACCCATACAAGGACCACATGTCTGTACTGAAAGCCTATTATGCTATGAACATGGAGCCCAATTCTGATGAACTGCTGAAAATTTCCATTGCTGTGGGCCTTCCTCAGGAATTTGTGAAGGAATGGTTTGAGCAACGAAAAGTCTACCAGTATTCAAATTCCAGGTCACCATCACTGGAAAGGAACTCCAAGCCGCTAGCTCCCAACAGTAACCCTCCCACAAAAGACTCTCTATTACCCAGGTCTCCCGTAAAGCCTATGGACTCCATCACATCACCTTCCATAGCAGAACTCCACAACAGTGTGACGAATTGTGATCCTCCTCTCAGGCTAACCAAACCTTCCCATTTTACCAATATTAAACCAGTTGAGAAATTGGACCACTCAAGGAGTAATACTCCCTCTCCCTTAAATCTTTCCTCCACATCTTCTAAAAACTCCCACAGTAGTTCTTACACTCCAAACAGCTTCTCTTCTGAGGAGCTCCAGGCTGAGCCTTTGGACTTGTCATTACCAAAACAAATGAAAGAACCCAAAAGTATTATAGCCACAAAGAACAAAACGAAAGCTAGCAGCATAAATTTAGACCATAACAGTGTTTCTTCATCATCTGAAAACTCGGATGAGCCTCTAAACTTGACTTTTATCAAGAAAGAGTTCTCAAACTCAAATAATCTGGACAACAAAAGCACTAACCCAGTGTTCGGCATGAACCCATTTAGTGCCAAAACTTTATACACAGCTCTTCCTCCACAAAGCGCATTTCCCCCTGCCACTTTCATGCCACCAGTCCAGACCAGTATCCCTGGGCTACGACCATACCCGGGACTGGATCAGATGAGCTTCCTACCACACATGGCCTATACCTACCCAACTGGAGCAGCTACTTTTGCTGATATGCAGCAAAGGAGAAAGTACCAGCGGAAACAAGGATTTCAGGTAACGAGACCTACCCTTTTGCTCTGGACAGAGGAGACCTTGAAAATTATACTGCGCTGTGTATGTGCATGCGGGGTGTGAGGGGAAGTCTTAGTGAGAAAGAAATCAAGTGTTGTGTTTTCAGCAGACATGGCGAGTTGGTTTTTGCTTGAACCTCAAACCGGCTGGGCTAGACAAACAAATGGAGGATCAGTGGAACACGGAGCTGTGGAAACACAGCTATCTTCCAAAAGATAAAGAACTTCAGGCTTATTTTTGAGGTTTATTTAGATTGATCTGTATGCTTTTAGAATTATACGGCACTCACGGTATTCGACAGGACTTCCGTAGAGGCTAAAGGTTACCGTCTAGAACAGTCCCCTACCTGTGCAACTGTTCACAGTTCACCCTCTGCAATAAGACACGTAGGAATCCGCTATGTACTTGGTTTTATAGAAAACAGTGTATTTTGGAGAATATTTTAAAACATATTTTGTACATTCCACTTGACTTCTGATGGACTTTTCAAAGCGGTAAATAATTTACGATTTTCCAATCCAAAAGCAGGTATGTTTTAACAACATGGAGTATAACCCCCGTTTGCAAAATAGGAGCATAAGTAGCCATCCACCTCTGTAACAGCTGTTCCAGGCTTCCAATTTACAGTACATCTGCCCTCTTTGTAAATGTATTTAAGCCTATTTAATCTCCTCTAATATTAATTAGTGCAAACGTAGTCTAAGAAAACGGAACTGTGAGCTAGCAAATGGAAATGTATGTTATCATGCAAGTTTGCACTCCTTTGGATCAAGACAAAATAAATATCAAGAAATTTAATAATTTACTGATCCACATTCATTATTGCTCAATGCTGAAGGCTGTTTTAACATAGATAGAACATTGATAAAAAGTGTTATTAATATTCCCTTTTTCAAATTAGAAAATTAAATATAAAAATATAGCTTGAGGCCTTTAGTTGGTAGACATACATTTAAATAGATTGCATAATAATAACATTTTGTACCTAAATATAAAATTCAATTAAAATGGGGTTTCTACAGCTACAGATCATTTCTAAAGTTAACCACACTGAAAAATACACAAATTCTGATGTTTGATTTTCACTAGTGGATATTTCCTGATATAAAGAAAACTGAGGGTTTTGGAAAATTTTGTGTTTTTCTCACCTTCAGAGTTGATCATTTTTTACCCTTAAAAAACAATGAGCTCTACCATCTAGAGTGGAGGAGGTTTATATTTTGGTTGCAAGGTGAGACCTCATACATTGTTCCTGGAAAGTAGTAGGTTTTATGGGGGTTTGGTTTTGTTTTTTTTTTTTTCTAAATGAGATTGATTAATAGCAAGCACTTTCGAGGTTCTCCAAATGTCAGCCTACATGAAGTTGTTTGGTGTAAACACAAGGAGAAGAGACTGTGTTGAACTATGTGATTATACCACAGGGAGAATTGCTTGATGGAGCACAAGACTACATGTCAGGCCTAGATGACATGACAGACTCCGACTCCTGTCTGTCTCGAAAGAAGATCAAGAAGACAGAGAGTGGCATGTATGCATGTGACTTATGTGACAAGACATTCCAGAAAAGCAGTTCCCTTCTGCGACATAAATACGAACACACAGGTATGAGTGACTTTGACTAGCTAGTTAGAGCTTCCCGGCCTGCTGTACATTTCATAATATTTAATGAGTACACTTGTGCGACATAAGATGTAGCATATGCTGATACCTTCAACAAGGAAGAAATAATGCTTTTGCCTAGCTCCGTAGGACTTTTTTGTTGCCTGTTTATTGGATCATTCCTGTGTTTATGAGCGTGCTTGTCTTTGTATCTTTCAAGTGAATCTGTAAACCAAATTCACAGATCCTGTCGAAGGTGTATTTAAGTGGTCAGGGCCGGGAAATGGCATGACACAAGCCAGTTATTGAAAAGATGTGCAAATTCTCAAGTAGCAAGGACTCTATGTAAAAATTTAATGAAGAATTCAGTCAGTGATGTATTAGCTTTACCAGCCAGACTTCAAGTAAGATGCGATGTGGAAGTGGTTCTGTTTATCTTATAAATTGGCCATTTTTTGAATACAGCGGAAGTGTTAGTACTGCAAGAGAAAAAGGTATAAGTAAAGTAATATGCCAAATGAGCTACTGAAACTACTTCTATTTGGAAGACTAAAATAAAACTTTCTAAATTTAATTAGCTTATTTCCAATTCATGCATTACTAATTAGGAACAATTATACAGAGTTGACAAGATAGCAGCCTAGTTCTTCCCTATGAGTAAAGAGATAGTGGGTTAATTTTTGAAAAGAAAGGCAAAGGACCATACTGTGAAGCAACGTTGGTTCCCACAATCCAAGATCCGATCTGCAGCTCCTAGTGGTGCTGCACCTGTGCTCGCTCCCTCCCTCCTCTTCCTTCCTCCACCTTTAACCACAAAGCAACTCAGCCTCACCTCCTGGTTCCAACTTTTCTCCTCTAGAAATCTGGCAAGCTGTACTGGCCCTAGATGGGAAAAGAAAGAGTGTAGGATCTCAATGAAAATATTGGCAGAGGGAAATTATATGAAAGCTCCCTTTTTAAACGAGAAAGTCTAGTATCAAACATTTTAATATGGAGTGAAAAAATTAACAGTGCTTTTTGGGGAAAAGTGGTGAAAAGACAAAAAAAAGTTAAAAGAAGAAAGGGTAAAGTGAGTACTACCTGCTGTATTCTAAGTACGTGGCTTTTTAGTGATTGAAAACTATCCTCGGGGAGCACTCCTCCTCATTTTCCCTCTTCCCTCACTGGGCATGTGTGGGAGGCAGCCCGAGAGTGGGAGGAAACTGGGGGAGCAGGAGATGCTGGGGATATCTGTGAAGAGAACAAGGTTGATAAATAACAGTACCCGAGTAATCTTTCTTCAACGGTCTGATATTGTTATTATTTTCCGATGATACATTAAAGACAACCTAGTTTGAAAAGCAAATCCCAATAGTTTCTATACTTGTGTGCTATAATTCCATGTTTGAAATGCCAAAATTTTCCTAATTTTGTCTTTTATCAGAGATATCTATAGATGTTTTCTTTAGTACCAACCCCTATTTAAATATTTATGAAGATATTTTCATATCTGAATTTAATATTTTAATCAACCTCAAATATATTTTGTATTTCATTATTCAGCTACAATAGGCACATCACTGAAGGCATCTTTCCCTCTCTGATTGGTTTTATTATATGACCATATGCAAACTCTATCATTTGCTACATGGTGAGTGTAAAACTTTTTTTTAGTGAGGGCTATCATACATATTGACATCCCGTCAATATCTTTATTTCTTATAAATGAGATAGTGTCCATAAACCTCATAGGCATATAGACAGTCGAGAGACCCAAAAGTTGACAGACATAAATATGCATAATCAATTTGAAACTATGCTGTATTTAAAACAATTAAAATAAAGTCTTCTGGTTCTTTAAGATGTGAGAAGATCTGCTGCCTAGAAGTAATGTAGAGCAACAAGATCCTAACCATCCAATGGTTTCTTTAAATGTGTGATTAATTATCCTCCTGTTGGTTTCCTGGCTTGTCAAGTTTCAGTGTGTTAACTTTTTGGTCTCTTGACCAAACATCTCATGACATTACTACTGTCAGTGTATTAGGTTCCATCACCGTGAAGTTCTTCATGAATTTTCTAGCACTGTGATGTATGTAAAAATTTAGTCCATTTTCCTTCCCTAATTGGGCCCCAGAAACCTTTTATTTGTTTATATTAAGTACTGGTAATACTTTGAGAATGTACTAATGTGAAAATTGTACACGAGAACAGTCTCTGGGTTGATTGATTCTAAGATGGGGAAATGAAGTTGAATCATCATTGGATTATGTGCTGATTTTACAAATGTGTCATTGATAAAGTGTGTTTGTTACACCTGTCCACAATTTAACATATAGAATGGCTGAAGTTAAGAAGGGAATTATGAGCTGCTTTTTCTTGAGATCTTGTGCTCTTTTACCTTGACCTGTTTAATTTATTTCCTAGGCAGACCCCAAAGACATAATGCTTAATTTTCCTTACCAATGGTGTATTGCTTGCTTGCTCGCTTTTCCTGGGGCCTGCACTGGGATCAGGACTGGGAAGTTGACTTCAATGCGATTAATTGTCACAAGTCAGGGCGGTGAAACACAAAATCTGAAACTCCTGTTAGGCACTGTCAAGAACTCATTTGTATTCCACTAAAATTTAAATCTGACATTTATTGAGTACTTTCTCTGCGGAGACATTGTGGTAGGTACTCGTAAACCTACCTTGTTCAGAAAAGTAATAAAAATGTTTCCACTTTTGAGTAAAGTCAAGGTTTTAAATAAATTACCAGTCGATTTTGTTTCTCAACTACATGATAATATTTTTCATACCACAAACCTTCCATTTATTAACTTCAGTTATCATTCTAGCTGTCAGGTGAATCATGAACCTTGAGATTAGGGGGAAAAAAATGACCATAAAAAGTTTTGATTCACTCAATGTCAACTGGGATGTTTTTCTGAATCGCGTTCATGTGGAAATTTAATTCCAGGAATCTTGATTTGAATCAGGCAAACCAAACAAACAAATTAAAAAGAGATGAAATTCCAAGGCTGTCCCTACTTAACTTGAATTTATTAAATACTTACCAGTGACACTTCTGGAGAGTACTAGAGTATTTAGTGCAAGGTATAGGTCAGTCCCCCCACCCCACCCCCAAATTCTGTCCTTTGTATGGCATAATAGCTGCACATTTTATTCCTTCAGATTGTCAGTTCATACTGGAGAATTAATGTATTTCTCTTATAAGCATATTGTTTATTATTGATTGAATTCCCTGAAAATTGATCGCCTGTAACCAGAGTATTTATATAATAGACTGCAGCTTAATAGGCATCCCCATGCATTTCTAACAAGCCTCGAAACTTGCCCTGTAGAGTGTCTCAGGACACTGCTCTGTGTTTTGTTCCTTTGGAAAAGAGAGAGCCATATCAGCCGTGGTCACTGTGATGTTCATTCCCAATTATTCACAGCCGATCCGTGCAGTTACCTAATTATCTCACCTTCTGTGCTCCTGAGCTCATGAGACATCCAAAGGGGTTGTAGGACAGTTCTACCTATGCACGCTGTAGCAACTAAAGCACCAAGACATTTTTCATCTATAATTTCTCTTCTTTCATTCAGATTTACTTCTTCCATGTACTCTGCTCCTTATCTTGCTTTCCACTTGGGAAGTTACTGAACGTGTACTGATAAAAACGAATAAAATTATCTAACATTAATTGAGTGCTTACTACGTGCAATCCTTGTACTAACCACTTCACCTACATTGCCTCCTTTATTCCTCATGCCTGGGCCACAAGTTAGGTCCCCCCAAATGACCTCCCTTATACCAACAAGGACCCTGATGCTCAGAGAGGTAAACATGCCTGTATTGCACAGCTGGTTGTAAAAGATGGATTCGAAC
>CM052810.1:97332360-97412360 GCA_028533885.1 Nasua narica | reverse complement strand
TAGAAATTCTATCACCATTTCTCCTTCTTTGGATGGCACAAATAAATACACTACATAGATTTCTCTGGTTTTGAAGGCCCTAGGCAATAACTGTATTAATTCAACCTGAAAATATCAAGCCATTAAATTTTGTCCGGGTAGAATAAATCCCTGTGGTCTCCTTTAAAGCAATGTAGGTCTCTGATGCCCATGGGCATATCTGTGTCCAAATCCACAAGAGATAGGACCAACTAACAAGGAACGTGCAGCCTACTCTTTATCCTTGGAAAAAAGAAAGAGTGCTCATGGGAGAGTGGGCAGACTCTGCCTTCCCCCTCCCGTCACCCCCTACTTTGTCATTTTTTTCTAGCTTCATTTCAGAGACAGACTCAGAATTACCTGCGTCTGGAAATACCAGGATAACACTCGTAAATTTGTGACAATCACTACAGTATCCCGTATCGAAGATTTTTTAATATGCCATTTATCCGCTAACACTATTATGCATTAGAACTGCATAATCTTACAACTCTAGGGAAAAATAAAAATGTTTGGCTTATCCTAAGATTCCTTTCCAAGGTCAAGAGAAAATAAATCCCACTCCGTAATCAAGAGACATGCATTTCAGTAACATCAAGATGTATTCTTCTCTTTACCCTTATCAAATAGCTACTCTTCCCACACTCTTAGTTTGAAGTCTAACCTTTTCTTTCTAGAATAGAGGGTAAGGAGAGGGTGATGAAATGTTGGAACAACTGAACATTCCCGTCCATTTCCTCCAAAAGTCTTTTGTATTCTGGCAGATTTGTGCAATCTTTTCTTTTTTCACGTGACACTGTAGGCCTAGGCCTGAAATAATGGGGAAGAGAGACGAGTATCAGGATTTCTCAGCAAAAACTAAACAGAACATACATCTTCTTTAGCAAGAATTGGACTGGGGGTGTAGTGGGCGGGGTCGGAGGAAGGGAAAAAGAATGGAGAATTTGAATAAATATGAATAAATGTATTAGTTACTTTTCACAATCAGATAGCTCCCTCCCCCATCAAAAAGGGTTATTTTCTATCTTTCTAAGGGTATAAGCCTTAGTGAAAGCAATCTTAGTCATAAATTTGGGGAAACTGCCCAATAATACGTTTCCATGTACTTGAACTGAAAAATTGTTAACCACGCTTTTGCTCAAGATGTGTGAGGGCCATTCAGGGGCTGTAGGGCCCTGGATAGACACACAAACAAGCGTGTGTATATCTGGAGCCCCACACATTGTAATAAACACAGCTGCATTTATTTGAGTATGTGATTCCATGTACATGTGAAAACATTCAAACAAACACACTCAACAGATTTATTTGATTGTGCAATGGGGCAATTATTCAAATAAACATGCTCGGTGCAATTATTTGAATCTCACATTGCATGTTCTTCAATCACAGCACTAAAAAAGGGGGGGTGGGAAACACCAAAGAATTTATGTGGGAAAAAAATATATGTCAAAACAACCTTATCATAGATTTTATAGGGTTAGCCAAAGTTACGGCTCCCTCCTTAACTGTAACTCAACTATTCTGTATTCAGTGACATTTGTTTCTAATGATTAATTGATTCATTCACTTGATCATTATACTGGAATGACCACAACCTTCAGATTCATATGATAGCGAACTTTACAAACCTGAATTGGGTAGAAAGGTGAAATCTCTGTATTTTAAGTGCAGAATAGTTCTTCCTAGACATCTGACATCAAAGGAACACTGTTTAAATTATCACTTTAAATAGCACTCCCATAAATTTAAAAACTTTTATGCATACGACGAAACATTCCTACATTTGAAGACATTAAAAAATCACAGGTGACTCATCTGATCATTTTATATATTAATAAATATTATGACATATATGTGAACACATCACAAATCATATAGGTGTACCAAGAGGCAATTTATGCCTCTCTTAAGTATGTACTGACATAACCTAATATACTAAAATGGGAAGGGGCGTTTAGTCACTGAAATATGCATCGTGTAACAAAGATGAAGAAAATACATGGCTTGTGCCCATCATAAAAAAGATTCAGACTGAAGGCTTAGCTTTGGTTTTTATTCAATTAAATTGTTAAACTGTGCACAGTGATTTTTTTTTTTTAGAACTTGAGACATTTGTGATGTTGGCTGTTTAAATCTTTGTTACCTTCGCTGTGAATTGAAATTGTACATATTTAGTAAATCATGCAGACAAAACAAACTTTTTAGACAATATTTTTATTGGAGAGTTTTCTTTTCCTGTATCCATGTTCAAAAAAAAAAAAAAGACCTCCTTTCCCAAAATAAAAATGTCAATACTAAATTTAAAGAAGTATAAAGGAATGATTGCTTCCTTTAGAGCTAAATATTTAAATAAACATGGAGATCATTGGCAACCTGTTCTTTTGGGCTAATAGGCCGTGTCCAATTTTTTGGGTCTGATGTTTCAGAGGGCCTCTGTTTCAGGGTTGAAGATGATCTATTAATCTCTGAATTCAACAAATGCTATTGAATAACAGAAATAAAGCCCTCAGCCTTCATTTGTCTATGAAATATGGAGCTAGAGGAAGAACACTGGGTTGACATGATGCTGAATATGCCACAAACCAAAACTCTCTTTATTTAAAACAGGCGCCTACCACCCATAATCTAGTACAACACATTAAAATGCTCCAAAATATTGAAAATATGAAAGGCGCACGACTGTTCCCATTTGGCTTTGAGATGAATATGACAAAGATTCTAATAATTTTAGTCAAAGAAAATGATGAGTCAAAAGTACATGAAGATTAAAGCAGTGACAAATGATTTTTTAAGTGTTTTAATTGGTCTTTCTCATTCGTATCTTTGATTCTACAGAAATTGCAAATCCTGATGGTCCTGATTTGTAAGTGTGCCCATCAGCTTTCTTTCACTTCACAGAGTATGCCTGTTAGATTTGGAACGAAGAATAAGCCCCCAAAATGTTAAAAATAGACTACTGCCCTGGCAGGAAATTTAGTATTGGCAAGCCCAGAGCTCAGAAGGAATTGCTCTAACATAAGGAAACATTCAAAGAAAGATTCGTGCACTATGATCCTGTTCTGACCATTTTCAGAGGAGTCAAATGGAAGGATGAGAGAGAGAGTGCATGGTTTTGCAGACCTTGTATGTGCACATTGAATATTTGGTGTTAAAAAACAACATTAGAGCTTAAAGGAGTTAGAATGGAGTGTTTTTGAGACATTTGAGTTATTATATTGTTATCTTCCACAAATGGAAAACACTTAAAATGTTGATACTGGAAAAATAAAATGTTCTGAAGACAACATCACAAAAACCACTATAAGATATGCCAACCAAAAAAGAGAAAAAATATTAATTTACCTTTACTCTTTTTGTAAGAAACTTAGATTTTAGTTTATGACCTTTCCTTAAAGGATCACTTTTATCCATCCCTAAAACAGTCTTATTGTAGGGCTAAGAAGTATAGTTATGCTTCCTTCTAGTTTGGTTTAGGAAAAGAGGAATATAGTCTTCAAACTACTTGGGAAAAAAATAGAGATGAATAAAGGAATATAAATTTAGAAAGGAAACTCAAGAACATCCCTATACTCAGAGAAAACATTATGTGTATTTAGTGACCACAGGCAACCTAGACCTTGGTTTTTACATCTCTTCTGAAAGATACCACTTCCAACACAAACAATATTTCCCAACCCTGTAGTGTAGCCCAGGATTGGTGCAGACGTAAAGGGAGAACACCAACTATTGAATAACCCTCACCACTTCCTGCAGTCCTGAAACATTCAGTGGAGCTCCACCACTTCATTATTGACCATGCTTAGAAAGTGTGAGCTCATAAGTTTCCGGTTGAAGGTACATCTAAGCAAGAGGGAAAAAAGAGAAGTACAAACCACCCTGCCCGACTTGTTTTTAACACTTAAAATGCCATTCCTGGAGAACGTAGGTCTTAGAAGAAACAGCCTAAAAGAGGAGTAAACACTTCTTTTTGTCTTTTCCGTAATATAAAGGGTTTTTGTATCATCAAAGACAATTCCATGAAACGGAACATTTCACTCACTTTAAAATACATAGAGATGGAACACTAAGGGAAAAAAATCTTATCAACGAAGAAGAGTTCTAACCACAAGCGCTGCTTATTATGTACCACCTTGGTTTTTTAAATGGAAATTAAAATAATGATTCATACAAATAGTTTTCCAGGAATTGTCGTGATCCCTTGAGTCGGATACTTTCACCTGCAAATCACCCGATAGATATGTTATAAACTCCTTTATGGCCTGACCAAATTATAACACACTTTGTGTCTGCATTAAAAGTGTCAAAAATCGGGTACCTGGGTGGCTCAGTTGGTTAGGCAACTGCCTTCGGCTCAGGTCATGATCCCAGAGTCCTGGGATCGAGTCCCACATCGGGCTCCCGGCTCCATGGGGAGTCTGCTTCTCCCTCTGACCTTCTCCCCTCTCATGCTTTCTCTCACTGTCTCTATCTCAAATAAATAAATAAAATCTTTAAAAAAAAAAGTGTCAAAAATCTTGTTCTTGTTCTTTAATAAAACTCTCTTGGGCCCCCTGGGTGGTGCAGTTGGTTGAGCGACTGCCTTCAGCTCAGGTCATGATCCCGGAGTCCCGGGATCGAGTCCCACATCGGGCTCCCAGCTCCATGGGGAGTCCGCTTCTCACTCTGACCTTCTCCCTTCTCATGCCCTCTCTCACTCTCTCTTTCCTAATGAATAAATAAATAAAATCTTTAAAAAAAAAAACTCTCTTATGAATTAGGTAGGACAAGAATCTTTATGTGTGTAACACGTAGAAAAATAAAAGCAGTTAATCCACCCCTCGCATCTTACGGATGAGGAAACTGAAGTTTCCATATCCTTGAGACCCCACTGGTGGCTTGTTTCTTTTCCCGAATGATCTAGAAAGCACTTAAGCATAGACTGTCGGAACCCTAGCCTCCTGACAGTGCTCTCTTCAACGTGTCACAGTGAAACACTCCTTCAAGTGGCCATGGGAGCTTCAAAAGAAATGAGCTAGTTTCCTTACTTCCTGCAAGAAGTCTGTTCTGGTCCACAAGGACTCTTCACGCATGGATGAAATGAAAATAATCTACCTTGGAAAGGCTGCATTACTCTGATCACATCAGCATCTCAGAGCTGTTAACCACTCCAGGACTAACATCTCCTCTGAGAGCCAGAGACAGTCTCAATTTTGACAAAGCCTCTTTAAAAATTGCTAACTGCTGTTCTTACATTTTACGCACTCATTTTGTCCAAGACTTTCGACAGGGCTACGTCCTTTGAGGAGTCGTGGCTCCATCAGCCCTCTCCAACCAGTTTTCGGCCTGAACCCACTTCTTTGTGAGTCTTTTTCTAGTCATGACTTTTCCGAATCCCATGTGTGCTGAATGACCAGAGGTGGTCAGAGGAAGAAACAAGGCAGCAAAATACCGGGAGCAGTAGGAGATTCATATATCTGCAAAAACAAATGTCGAATAAACTGAAGAAGGAAGGAAGGAAAGAAGGAAGGAAGGAAGGAAGGAAGGAAGGAAGGAAGGAAGGAAGGAAGGAAGGGAGGAAGGGAGGAAGGGAGGAAGGGAGGAAGGGAGGAAGGGAGGAAGGGTATGGAGAAGCAGAGATAGTCTCTCATCTGAAGCCTTGGCTTTTAAAATTCTGGGACTCAGAGAGAGAGTAAAAGCCCAAGTCATCCCATAGTCACTATTGGAGCTGAGTCCAGAAGCCAGGTTTCCATAGATTATTGCTTCTATTGATGCTTCTAATACTTCTACAACTCTTATTCTCTTCTATTTAGTGGTCCTAAGAATAATACTAATAAATAATAGTTACAACATTGATAGCTGGCCAATTTTCTGTGCACTGACCATGTATAAGGCATGAGGCTAGGTACTAAAGGACATACAAAGATGAACGAGGTAGGACTACGGGCCTCAGGTTTCCTGTAATCTGTCAGAGACAGACATACGCAAAGCGGTAGACTACAGAGTTCCGGGTCCCAGAGGGAATGTACGGATATGAAAGGCCCAAACATGCCCTCTCCCACACCATGGCGTTTTTTTCTATTTAAACCCCAAATCACACCATTCCCTCAA
The DNA here is from genome assembly GCA_028533885.1 of Nasua narica. Lineage (NCBI taxonomy): Eukaryota > Metazoa > Chordata > Mammalia > Carnivora > Procyonidae > Nasua > Nasua narica. The sequence goes on along the minus strand of CM052810.1, from coordinate 97,406,252 downwards.
TAGCACACATATTGTTGAATGATGCTATATGAAAAGCACTTTTCTATGTCCTGGGAATATAGTAGTGAACAAATGATAGCTCCACTTCCAGGGCTCTCTGTTTTAGGAGAGATGATAGACAACAAAATGATTAACGTGTTGAAAATAAAAGATGATATAAAAGTGACTGAGATGGAATTGGGGGACAGGCAACCTCTGCCTGCGGGTTCAGGAAGGGCGGGGTGGTGCCAAGAAAAGTTTCTCTGAAGAGGCGGGGTCTGACACGAGCTTGAAGGATGAGAAGTGAGCCATGAGAAGATCTAGAGTGAGAGTGTTCCAGGAGGAAGAACGAGTAGCTACACAAACCTGAGAGAGGAATGGGGTTGGTTTTGTGAGAAGAGAAAGGCCAGTCTAAGTAAACACAGCAGAAAGGGGGAAAAGAGTGGAAAGTGAAGTCAGGGAGAGAAAACATTTGCCTGGCCCCGTGAATGGTTTATCATGTGATGTCTTGTGAATCCGCACTCAAGAACAACTTCAGAGATAGAATTTCAGAGAATTTTAAGGAGGGAGACTTGTTAGGTTTTCTGGTCCAATGTCATGTTTCCCTGGGTGAGAAAGCAGAGTTTATGAATCCGTGAGGTTTACCCTGTGGGAGTCAGAAGACTCAGGCTATTATTCCCAGTGAATAGAAATGCACTTAGCAACCTGTCCGTGGCCTTTTCATAATTCCTTCCCCTGTCAAATGCACAGCGACATTCTATGTCCCTCTGACTTGAGAATGAGAGAAATCTCATTTCGCAGACTCCCACAAGACCACCTGCCTCGTGTCTAGTCACGGGCAGCTCTGTCAGCCTGAAAAACCAAAATTGTTTGGGCCGAAGAAAGTTTGTATTTTGGAAACGAAAGCCCTCGATGCAGCAAGCGGGCCACCACCGTGGCATGTTACCCTGGCAGCACCCTCGCCGCCCCCGCCCCCACCGACGGTGTGTCCCGGCACAGTCCCCACAGTTGCCAGTTTGCTCAAAACAGCTGTGCTAGAATCAGCCAGGAGCAAGGGCCCCAGCCATTTCCCCTTCTCCTGAACTTCTGAAAAATACAAAAACTCGCCGAGCGGAGAGAGAAGCCAATAAGAAGTAAGGAACATGCAGCAGGTGGTACCATCTGTGCCCGGCTAATTCCAGCCAAAACAATCTGCTCCCTAGAGCTCCCAGTTGTGGGGAAGAGAAGAGAATCTGACAGTGGTGGAGCCGGGGAGGGGGGCGGAAGAGGGCAAGTGCCCAGACCATTATTCACATGTTCAGCTGGTTGCGAAGTAGTTTAGTGATGCCAGTGAACTATTATCTCTCTCCTTTTCTCTTTACAACCACTGTGGGAGATTCCTCCGAAGTCTCGCTGAACTGGCAAGGATCAGATCCCACACCTGTGAGACAGACACGGAGGCTTCACTGTAAGTCTGTCACCACTGAGATGGGAGGGACAGACATACCACAGCAAGACTGGGAAGTGCAACCCACCCCAAGACGGAAAACAAGAGGGAGGGAGGGAGGGAGCTTATGTTTATTTTATTCTATTTTCCTAGCAACCAAATTCTCTCCCTCTCTTCTGTTTGTTCTTTGAAAATGATCCACGGTTTAGAATGGGCTTGTGTTCCTCATGCCTGATTCCCCAGGTTGGCATTTTCTGAAATAAAATCCTTTCCCTTGACGGACTTTCTTGGGAGGAGCAAATCTCCTCTGGCACGCTTGCAACCACAGGATGCATGAATGCAAGCAGTTCGAAGATGGATCAAATTGTCTGTAACTTGCCCTTAGTAGAGTAACACAGACAGGGCCCATGCTTTTCACAGATGGAGGAGACGGCAACGATTCAAGGGGCACAGAAAGCCCTGTCTACTGAGAAAGAAAATCCTACTCAATCCAAAATGCCCACCAGCACTTCAGGTTAAGGTACTGTCTCCAGAAAGTGCTGTGTTAAATGCAAACACCTGGGAGAGGTGACCTGGGCCTGTTATGACCTCCCCTTAGATTCGCTGACCATGTATAGCTAACAGTTGAGCCCTGAGAAAGTGGGGCAGGAAAGTTCACTTTTATTGGAGGAAGACAAGTGAAGGTGTAGCTTTTAAGTGCTGACCCAGAGAACCAGGACCTCATAGACCCTTGAAAGGAGTGTAGGTGGCTCCTAGCCCCCTGCTTGGGCTGAACGATGTCCCCCAAAAAGGTATCTTGAAGTCCCAACCTCTGATACTTACGAATACGACTTTATTTGGCAATGGAGTATTTGCAGATCTAACCGTGGGTGGGCCCTAATCCAACAGGGACGGTGTCCCTACAAGAAGAGGGAAAGTTGGATACAGGGACCATGCCATGGGGAAACAAAGACAGAGATTGGAAGGACGCAGCTACAAGCCAAAGAACGCCAAGGATGCTGGCCGTCGCCAAAAGCTGGGAGAGAGACATGGAACAGATCCCTCAGAAGGAAGCAACCACGCCAACACCTTGATTTTGGACTTCCAGCCTCCAGAACTGTGAGAGAATAAATTTCTGTTGCTTAAGACTCCTAGTTGGTGGGCCTTTGTTGTAGCAGCCTTAAGGAAACCAACACCCCCAAAGCAACCGTGGTCAGGGCGTCGGCATTCGGTGTCGGGGTCGGTCGAAAGATCATGATCAAATTCTGATCTGACCGTTCTATTGGTGCCTGAGCTTTCACAGATTAAACAAATATCAGCAGGAATATCCTTCTTGGTTTTGAGATGCGTGTCATCAGGACAAAGACAAACTGTCTGTTCCTTTTCCCAAATGTCTTCTATAAGGTAATCTTTTTAATTAGGATAATTAAATTCTTGTTTCAAAGGGCACCAAAGTGCAAGCATTATCGTCTGATTTCCTGTAAAGAGTATTTTCCTGCCTCCTGTTCCACATGGTGTCCATTAGCAGGAGAAGCACCAAGTGAGTCAGACATTATGGTTACAGGTTTGTGGCTCGTGGCAGTGCTAAGAAGAGGAAAATGAGAAAGGAAAACATAAATTGGGAAACAGTGTCAGAGGGCAGGGCAAGATAATGGAAGAACCAGAAATCAGAGGAAAAGGGTGTTGTGTGGGAACCAAAAACTTGCTTCAGGTAGGAAATGTCAAAGAAAAATACAGTAACATTTTTTAAACTAGGGAGGGGGGAATCCAAGCCAGATCTTTATTGTTTGGGGTTGGGTTTTTTTTTTTTTTTCAGTCTGAATTCAGTAACAGAAGTTAACGAGGTGTATCCTCTCCCCTGATTCATTACTGCTATATCATCTGAATCTTTCTTAGCTCCAAGTCTCCTGTGAAACTGACCAGTAATTTCTGTGGTGTATTTCTACCACTGAGATTTGGGAGGGATCTAGGGAGTTCTGTAGGTGAGGCAAGAAGCAAGTCCAACACAGAAGTGAGTCAGCTGGAGTGTCTCGTGATAATGTTGACATATTGCCCTGGTGACCGGTGGCGTCAAGCTGTGAATCGGCGTGACCAGGTCCTGGGATGAGCTCTCAGATGTGCCTGTGAGCTCTGTTCTGCCCCATTACTCCTCCATCTACTGCTTCTCACCTACCTATGAGTGGACCACAGAAGTACAGGTAAGAAAGTCAGGGAATATGTCAATAGAAAATCCCTCCTCTCTGTACTGTGAAAAATGAACCCAACTCTATGCCTTCTTAACCAAAGGCCAGTCTGCCATCCTTTACATTTTTTTTTTCTAGAAGATGGTATATCATCTTAAAAGCCTGGTTTAATTTGCTTTTCTCTAAGCTTTGTGGTATTTTTATATGCCATTAGTCAGTTATTGCATGTTACTAGGAATAATAGTCCCACCTAATGTATTTAATTTGTTTTGAAAATCATAACACATCTTTACGCACAGAAGAGGCAGCTTTTAACTCCATTGATGACTTCCTCTTTAAAAGTCCTCCTTTAAATCCCTAACCACATTCTTCTTGGTTTTCTTCCTACCCACTAACCAGGCTCGGCTCTCTTCACTCAGTCCTTAAATGGCAGTGTTTCCAGGGCCCCACTGGGGCTCTCCATTCTCCTGGTTCTAATCACCATACTTCAGGGACTTTTTCACCACCCACAGCTTCAATTCCTACCTGTATATACCACAGACTCAAAAATACATCTCCCCAGTAAGACTTCCCTCCTGCGCATTCAAACGAATACTGGTCATCACCACCTGATGGTCTCAATGACCCCTCGGATTTGCCGTGTACAAAATGGAGATGGCCATATCTTCTGCCCACCCGCCATGTTCTCCCAAAACCTGGTAATGTCACCTCCTAGGTTCCTCAGGTGGAGATCTTGAGACTCATTCCACTATATCTCTAAATAGATTATCAGGCCTGTGAGTCATACTGCACATTCTCTCTTTTACTTGATCCTTTTCCTTGATCACCAGAGGCATTGCCTCATTTTAGGCATATACCAAATCCCAAGAATGGCCTTACTAGCCTCTCAGCTGGTCACACTGGCCCCACTCTCACCCGTGGAGCTGACTCCTTCTGACATAGCAGGGGATAGAGCTACACTGAGGCCTCATGGAGGGGCTCGTAGATAGAAGAATGCCACCTTTTACGTGCTTTAAAGATATTTCTTGATCTTTGAAATGCCTTACTTGAACAGTCCTAATAACTGCTATCTTGACATATATCCTTAAATACAATAGCAAAGGACATGCCAAGAGAAGTAACTGATCCACTGCCTTCCCCCATCACATCCATAACTGGACTTGTGGTCCTATCACCTTCTAATTCATTCTGTATTCCCACCTTGGCTAAAAGGGCTCTTCTGGTGCTTTTTGCTTTCATGTCTGTCTTCTCCCTAAATGTGTAAGCTTCTCAAGGGCAGAGACTATGTCATCTTTGTAGTCTGACTTCTCAGGGAGTTACTGCTACCAAGTAGATATTCAATATGTGTTCACTGATTTAATTCACCACTGCCAATTTGATTATGCCAAAGCCCTATTTAAACATCCTTCAGTGGATCCCCAAAGCACCCAAATGTAATTCATATCCCTTAGCGTGGCTCAAAAAGCTTTTGTGAGCTGACTGCTCTGCCTTTCTTTCCATCATCTGTTACCATCCCTCCAACTACATCTGCCTGAACACACTCCCTTCTGTTTTCTGTTTTTCCCCTGGAACATAGCTCAGGGGTCAATTTCATAGACAATCTTTCCTGCAACCCTAATCTTAGACATGCCCCTCCTATTGGCTTCTGTATGCATCCTGTATATGGTTCATGAATGCGCCAGCCAAAGGTTGGGTTGCCAAAAGCCATGTGTTCCTGAAACGTCAACAGCGTGAACATTCTGACTCCAGCACCCAGCAAGAATGAAGAAAATGCGGGTCTTCTGGAAAGAGACTATCAGCAACATCTAATCCCCTACTAACCCCCGTCATTAACCAAATAGAAGAACAATTCAGTGACAAGACAGAAAATGACATAGAAGGTGAGTCATGTAAAAATAAGGAATCACAGAAGGACCCCAATGCACATAAGAAATTTGTAATTTAATATATCTGAAGGTTTTTGAGAAGGATTAATGATTACACTGAGGCATAAATTTTACCCACGTGAATGAACCACTTCATTTCTCAAATAACCAATAATTACGTATGGCGGCATCAATCGCCTCTACCAATGTTCAGCTATTGAACAAATTATAGAATGAGTAAGGCAAAACTCACTCCAGTCCAACTGAGGTAGGTTAAAGGGAAATAGGAATAAACAAGCCCTCTTCCTAATACCAACTGTGAACATAGCCTTTCCACTATCTTAGCAATGACTCAGATGAGGAACACAAACTATACAAAAGAGGAAGAAGTCTGAAGTTGTCTGGGATGCATTTTCTTCAACTTCTCTGGAATTTTCAATTACCTCAGTTTCCTGACAAAGCTTTGCTGATGTCAACAATTTACAGTAACAATCAGCAAGATAACAGCAGGTTTGTGTGGGCCAAAGGTAAATTTGGGTCTAACATGAGTAATATATCCTGTAGTGAAGGACAGCAGGAGGCATGAAAAAAGGTACAATTCCTATTACAGATTTTTAAATAAAAGGAAAGCCAAATGCATTATCACAAAGAGGTGAATATGTTGCCCTCCCTGCTCATCCTCATGAAATGTACGTACTTCTTTCTTAAATCCTAACTGGCTTTTTTTGGGGGGGTGGGGGGCTGTGGAGCCCAACACAGGGCTTGAACTCATGTCCCTGAGATCAAGACCTGAACTGAGATCAAGAGTCAGACGCTTCAATAACTTAAGCCACCCAGGAGCCCCTAACTGCCTTTTTTATAAGGATCCACCAAAAAGGCTGTATAACTACTGTGTAGAGAACAGACTGGAAGGTGCTCTGCCTCTGTGTCTTAAAATTTTATTACCCAAACACGCTGTGAGCGCCCTCTGTGTTTAGAGAACTGTGTGTAATTACAAAAGAGGTGGCAGGTCCTCTCCGTGGTTTGAGAGTGGACAGTTATACAAATGAAGTTAAGATAAAGAAATGGAAGGTCACAGATGGACAAAAGAATCTTTGGCCTGTAGAAATCTGCCGTGAACTAATGTACACACGTAAACTGAATTTCTGAATCAGAGACCATTACACAACTTTTTCCTCCAGTCGTTGTGACAACGCCTGGCCAACCTGATCAGCCTACTTTGTTTCAGAGCGTGAGGCTCTCAGATCACAGAGACATTTAGTTGGGTTGATGGAAAACTGCGATTTCTCTGGGTCAACATTGAAAGCTTCATTTCTCATAATACAGCACCAAATGTGCGCTGACCGCAGGCTTTTCCTGAGAGTTGCTACTCTTGGTTTTCTCATGAAATTGCTGATATGAACTGATTCTCTCATGATTTTGCTTTTTTTCCTCCTAAAGCTAAGTACAGCAAAAATAGAACATTTCAGCTGAGGCTTCTGATGTTGTTTTCTCAATAAAAAGAAGGATTGTAAGGGATTCTTAGACTCCTTCCTACAAAGCTCATGATGCAGGCATGGTTCTAGTTAAGGGAGCTTTCCCTACGTAACACATGAAGCTTTGTGGTCATGGCGTGAGAACCTATGCTTTCTTGTGAAAAGACCCAGATTCCAGACCCAGTTCTGCCGCCCCACCCCCTCGCCCCTTAACTATGTTATTAATTTAACTTTGATTAAATTACATCATTGAACCTCAGTTTACTCACCTCTAATATAGGAATAATAATAATAACCACCTCACAGGATGGTCGTGAGAATCCAATGAGACCACAGATGTGCAAATAATTTGCAAATGGTCAGTATGGCAGGTACTGGGAAAGGGGCAAGAGTGAGCAGAGTTCATTTGTTTGTTTCTTTTCTTTCTTTTTAAGACTTATTCATTTATTTATGTGAGAGAGAGAAGGAGAAATAGAGCACGAGCAGGGGGCAGGAGTAGACTCTCCACTGAGCAAGGAGCCAGACGTGAGGCTCGATCCCAAGACCCCAAGATCATGAACTGAGCCAAAGGCAGATGCCCAACTGACTGAGCCGCCCAGGCGCCCCTCCTTTGTTTCTTTCACCCACTCTCCTTTTGACTTCCTTCCTCAGTTGTCCTTTCTTCCCTCTTGGGCTCGAGGAAAGCTTTCCTATGATAACCCATTCCCATAGTTAGGTCCACAGAGAGTTTTCTAGAAAAAACACAATATTTTTCAGTATTTAGAAAATTTTCCCAGCATGTAATTTTTAGGGGACCAGGATTGTCTCAAGATTCATCCTCAAAGAGACCCTTTGTTTCCTGGTGGGTGTTGGCCTTGGATGGCTGAAAAAGGAAGGAATGCCTGACAATTATCAGTTTGATGAGAGATCTCAGAGCCTGAGAAATGAGGAGGTTGTTCTGTGTCGATTCTAGAGATGTGGTGCCTCTGCTGCTCTAAATAGATAATCCAGGGTGATAATGAAGTAGTCACAAGGGTGAACTTTTGTAACAAGGCACTGCTCACAATTGGAACCTTCCCGTTAGCCTTTTTACATATTTTAAAGAGAGACTTTTAAATTATGAGATAGCCTTGCCTGTCAGATTAATCGGCCCATATGGGGAACCTCTTTCTTAGCTCGGGAGACTCAGGAGGGGAAGCTGCTGGAGATGAAAGCTGATGATCCAAATAACAGGAAAAGGTTTATAGTTTATGATATTGTTTTTCTTCAGTTAATTTTCATTCTGATGAACACTAAGTTTTCTTTGGTACTTTTTGTTCCCCTAGTCGTTTTGTTGGTTTTTTTTTTTTTTTCAGTTATATTGTTCAGCCAAGTATTTCTTAAGCCTCTATGAAAACAACACTACATATTTTTTAAAGCCCATGTAAACAAACATGTCCACGAAGATTGGCTTGAAAAATACATGTAGATGGCAGCCTGAAAGACCATTCCTGCTGTAAAAAGGAAGAGATCTGATCGATCGATTGATAGGTAGATAGATAGATAACACACTAGAACTTAATGTTAATTAAAATGGATTAGAATTATGTTAACTCTTACCATTCTGTTTCGTTCCTTTCTGTTCCTGTAACAATCTAAACAGGCAGAATGCCTTGATATATTCTGATCCTTGGATGGCAGGATACATCTCCAGTCAAACTGTTCTGGAACAGATCATTTGTAAACAAGTATTTATAGATTGCCAGTAAACACCAGTCATTGTGCTAGACAACAGGCATAGATGTGGAATTATACACGGAAGCTCATGAGCAAACAGATTGTTACAAGGGCAACAGAGAAGAAGGAGTTCTGTCTGGTTCTGGGAGACCTCTGCCTGGGAGTCGAGGGAAGCCTTCAGAGAACAGGGGCTGTTTGAGTTTGGTGTCGAAGAACCAATGGGAGTTCGTCAGGCAACTCCTTGAAACAAGGGTAATGCTCAAAGGCATGGCAGTGTGAGGAGTGGACGTGGTAACGGAACGACGGGATTCTCGGTGTAAGTTCCTTTGAATGCTACCAAAAGTTGACTTTTTATATTTAAACCAATAAATAAAAAATGCATACTAGAATAGACTAAGTTCTATCTACCCTCCTTGGTATTAATTTCCTTTGTCTCACAAGTGCTAATGAAGAACTAAACGAAGTAGCAATCTTTGGGCATGATCATTGCTGCTAATGAGCAAACTCCTTGCATTATAGGGGAAGGAGGAAAGAGAGCCACTTCAAGACTCCCTCTGCCCAGCATAGATAAATATGGCTGGAATGCAATCATCACAATGAAGCAAGTACCAGAGCGATAGGTCATCTCTCCTTAGCTTTTGACCTTTCACCTTAAACCAACACCTTCTGGTGACTTCCAGATGTGGATGCTTGACCATTAGTAAGCAGCCAAGACGGAAACCTTGTTTCCCATAAGCTATGAATGAATAGATGACTTATAAGGCCATCGTCTTATTATTTCAGACAATAGGGAAATTTGAGAAAATAAGTTAAGCATTTAATGAAGTTCTTGTTCTCTCTTCCTTCTCTGAGAACGGTATTTTAAAGTTAGCCTCTCTAACAGGAAATAGAATAGCCTGACAAAAGGAACCACAACTGTATTATCTAAACTGGCAGCATAATTGTATGGTGTGGAGCGATACATATGTTCACCACCCTTTGCTGGTTAAACTGAATTTCATTATCATCTCCTTAATTCCACTTCTAATTCTAGAGAACTATTTCCTATAAACAGGTCAGCCCCCTAGTAGTTTTGAGCATAAGAAATGTTTTAAGTGCCTGATCCCAACTTTATGAACATTTTCTCTCCTTCTTAATAGTAGTCCCTCAGGAACACACCTAGCACACTTAACACCTATTGCCATACACGGGGAGAAAAATAAATTTATTTATTTCAGTTGCATCTTGTAAATGGGTATTTCTGCTAGCTGTGGTTTTAAAAATGACTGCTTGAATTAGGAATATCTATTTTATATTATTATAGTATAATGAACCTACAGAGTTGATCACGGTAATACAATATAATGACATATGATTCTCCAGAATGCAAGAGTCCTCCCAAATCAACATCAAATCACTCTTTTAAATCTAATTTGTTTCGTTTAAAAATTGCTATAATTAGGGACGCCTGGGTGGCTCAGTCATTAAAGCGTCCACCTTTGGCTTGGGTCATGATCCCAGGGTCCTGGGATCGAGCCCCACATTGGGCTCCCTGTTCAGCGGAGAGCCTACTTTTCCCTCTCCTTCTGTCTCCCAGCTTGTGCTTTCACTGTCTCTGTGTCAAATAAATAAATAAAATAAAATAAAATATATATTTTTAAAATGTCTATAATTCGTTCAATTTAAAGAGCAGATATTTGGGGTCCCTGGGTGGCACCGTCGGTTAGGTTAAGTGGCCCACTTTTGATTTTGGCGCAGGTCGTGATCTCAGGGTTGAGGGATCGAGCCTTGCATGGGGCTCCATGTTCAGCATGGAGTCTGCTTGGGATTCTCCCTCCATCTCCTCCTGCTCCTTCCTTTCCTCCCTCCCTCATTCTCTCAAATAAATAAATAAACCATAAAAAAAATAAAGAGAAAATATTTCCCATATTTTGAATTTGGGGGATTGTTTGGTTTTTGTGTAATTTTATTGTTTTGGTTTAACTTTTGTGGGAGTGTAAAATTCTCTATTACTCGTTCAGACCCAAGGAGTCTCTCTAGGTGTGAAAATGTTCCCGAGTGCTGAATCACAGGATGTGGATAGTGAGTAATTATAGGTAATGGCCACCAGTGAAAATGTCATTAATCAGGAAACCATGTCCAAATGTCTCCCACAATGCCCAAAGTCAAAGATAAAGCATCACATTGCCACTGACTTCTCCTCCTTCCCTCACCCCTTTTCTTTCTCTTCCCCTCTTCCCTCCCCCTTTTCCTCTCTTTCCCTCTTCCTCCTCCTCCTCCACTTTCTTCTCATTCTCTTCTTCTCTATCTCCTTCTCTTTTCTCAGTGTGGACTAAAAGGGATCAACTATCTACCCTGTCAGGGTATTATTGTCTTGCATCTGAAAACTTCAGCTAGAAAAGAATACCATCAGCTTTCCTTTACATGGTAAGAAAGACCCAGCAAATAAGATTTTGAGAAAACCAGGCTTTACATGCTTTGTGCTTGAGAAAGCAACCACATCATAGGACATTGTGAGTAAAAGCTGCCACCAAACTCGAAGATCTGTGTTCTCAAGTGTAAGAATGAATCTTACAGGAACTATTCTGGGAAGTTAGGAATTTGTACCCTAAAGAATTCTCTTACATTCTAAAACTGGATTAACAAGTAACAGCCAACTTAACTCACTTCCTTTGTATAAAATGTGTCTTCATGTTTTTTAACTTACCTTTTTCTATTCCCTTTCCAAACAAAGGTATACATACTATATCAAATTTCCCTTGAACAAGAATTTGGAGCAGTAAAGATAGACTAATGCTATTACAGATTTGGACAATCAGTGTTGTGAGAAAAGAATGATTTTTAGGGTCATGAATGGTTTAAGGAGTGGTCTTTTCAGACCTAGACCTTTATTATTTTTTTTTATTTATTATTTTTTTTAGAGTGCAGGGAGGGGCAGAGGGAGAGGTAAGAGAATCTTAACCAGGGTCCATGCCCAGGCTGACACACTGGTTATGACCTGACCTGAAATCAAAAGTCAGACACTTAACCAATTGAGCTACCTACGTGCCCTTTTAGACTAAGGTCTGAAGTTTAAAAAAAAAAAAAAAAAGACTTGAATTTCTGCTTAATTGAGAGAGAGAGAGACAAAGTCAGAGGCAGAGACGAGAACTGGGCAGACACAGCGCAGTGAACTGGGCAGACACAGCGCAGTGAGGCCACAGGATGTAGTAGAGATTCTGGGCAGTCCACTCCTCTCACGTGGGACACGGGTGCTTCAGCGGAGAACTTCAGGGAGTGAAGAACCAGCATGCAAAGAGGTAAGTGGTCTGGCCTCAATGTTCTGGACTGGTGTTCTACAAAACCAAGAGATACATAGGCTTTTTCCATGCTATTACAGTTTGAACAAAATATGCTAAGGCTTTCTTTCTACAAACTTTAGTATTTTTAAATAATTTACATTTGACAAATAAATGGTTAAGATGCGAGCATTATCATCTCATTTGGCTGAACTTGTCAAGGGTAAAAATAAAAGTTAAAGAATAGGATGCACTGATACATTTTGACCCATCATGAGTCACGCCCTGGATTTAGGAGTGGATTCTGTTCCATTCACACCATGGGCAGAGAATAGGAGTCAAGTGTTTTCAAGTGAAAATGTGGGCTGTTGTGAGGAGATGAGGGCCTGGATCCTGGAGAGACAATGACAGAGTCACGGTATCCTTATGGCAGAGCCATTTACCTGGTTATCTCATTCCAAGAAAGTAGTACTGAAAGGTATCACATCCTAGCCTCCAGAAATGGTAGCTACCATCTGAGAAGACACCCTTTACAAAACTGTGGCGCCATGAAAACATTTAGGGCAAGTAAGCTTCTCAATATTGTCCTGTCAAATACCCAGTTTTCTTTGTGGGAGGCACTTCCATGACAAACTCTGATAAGTCAGGTTGTGGGTTATATGAAATTTCTGGGATGCTAGGTGGATTTCTACTCACTCCTCTCTCACCTAAGGCTTTGCTTTATACTAGGACGCAAGTGAATAAAAAGTGAGGATTTGTTCTTCTAATTTATGAATGTACAAGAGTATTGTCAAACTTCAATCTTTCACTCTTATGAGTAACAAATAATTTATACAGGGGTTCATAATTGATCAAAACTTACCAGGCTATCTAGCTGTAGTGGTTAAGAACTGCTACTCTGGGGACGCCTGGGTGGCTCAGTTGGTTAAGCATCTGCCTTCAGCTGAGGTCATGATCCTGGGGTCCTGAGATTAAGCCCCTTGTCGGGCTCCCTGCTCAGCAGGGAGCCTGCTTCTCGGTCTCCTCCACACCTGTGTTCTCTGTCACTATTTCTTTCTCTCTCTCTCTCTCTCAAATGAATAAAATGTTAAAAAAAAAAAAAAAAAAAAAAGAACTACCGCTCTGGAGTCAAAACTCTCTGGGTCTGAGCAGGATACAGCATCCTAGAATGTCAGTGCTGCTGAAAACTTGCAATGTATTTTCCGTTTTCATCCCTCAACTAAGACTTGAAAAGCCTTTCAATTAAGCTATCTTCACACCTAACTCAGGCTGGGATCACAAAACTTCAAGAGCTGGTTAGGGCTTCCCTGAAAACTAAAAATATTCCAAACTGAAGAGGTTCTCACCACACATCAGTTAGAGTTCTCCAGAGAAACAGAACCAATAGGGCATGTGTGTGTGTGTGTGTGTGTGTGTGTGTGTGTCTATTTTCATGTTTATGTATGCATATTTATATATGTTTTTATTTGCTTATGTTTTATTTTTATAATATAAATATGTTTACATGCATGTATATGTGTAGCTTATTGTAAGGAATGGGCTCATGAACTTTATGGAGGATAGCAGGTCCCAGGATCTACAGTGACTCCGTGACCTGGAGACCCGGCAGAGCCACTGGTATAGTTCCATTCAAAGGCTGGCAGGCTCGAGACCCAGGTAGAGTCAATGATTCAGTTTCAATCTAAAAGTAGGAAGAAAATAATGTTTAAGTTTGAGGGCCATTAGGCAGTAAGAATTCTCTTACTCAAGGAAGTGTCAGCCTTATTGTTTTATTTAGGTCTTTGACTGATTGGATGAGACCTACCCACATTATGGAGAGCAATCTGCCTTACTCTGTCTGCCAATTTAAATGCTAATCTCATCTAAAAACACTCTTACAGAGACACTCAAAATCATGTTTGACTAAATATCTGGGCACCCTGTAGCCCAGTCAGGTCATACCCTGTCATATCATACCCTAAAACATGGAGAATGGAATATAAGGACTTTAGAGTCAAACATTTGTTGATTTGAATCTCAAGGTTGTCTCTAGCTTGTGTGCAAACTTGAACAGTTTTTTAGCCTCCTTGAGCCTTAATTTCCTTATTTCCAAGTTGGTGAATGTATCTACCTCTTAGGTCGGTGGTGTGAGGATAATTTAAATTAAATAACATGTATGTAATAGATACATGAAAAATAAATACGAGATCTCTGCCCCTGTCTGGGGATCTAAGTATTTCATCTGTATCTCCGGCAGAAACTCTGAGACAAATTATTTCTTATGGTAGGTAATAGATGCTGCCATTTTCCTTACCAACAACTATTCCTCATTTCTCCCTTCTGTCTGGAGTCCTGATGTTGTTCAAGTAGGAGATAGCGGGGCTCTAACTTACATATGCCTTGGAAAAGGTGTAACCCTCCTCAAATCCACGTGCATAGACCATGACTAAGCCAATTGCAGTGCATGGTGATCCTATTCACCAAATGCCAGGGGCCAAGGGATGAGCATGTGATCCTTGCTAGCCAATGAAAGGAAAAGGAGAATCTGCTGAAGGACCTCTTCGAAAAGTTTCTTCACTCACAGAAGAAGAAAAACAAGTGAAGAAGTCTTGCTCTGGCTCTTCTTCCCTACCTTCCAGGTAAGTTCTGGGAAGACAAAATATTTGGATATGAAGCAGCCATCCGGTGACCATGAAACACTCAGAAAGCAAGAACAAAGGTTATAAGGAGCCCTGATGCTATTGTTTGTGTACCACACCTCTCTCTAGACTTGCTGTCCTAGCTCATCTACTTATACTTTTTAAGCCACTTTTAGGTGGCTATTTTGTTACTTGCAGCTAAATGTGTCCTAAATGACACAGGGCACTTTGCCAGTTTTGAACAGTTTTCAACAGAACTGTTGAGACTGCAACAAAAGTTTTTAAACCATTGAGACATAGAGATTACCATTTTGGGCACTGGACAAAAACAGAGCTTGGTGCCTCTATCACCTACATTTATTCATACACGTATTTCAATAAGCATTTATTGCAGGCCTCCAATATACAAGACAGTGGAATAAGCCACATGGGGGGAGAGAGGAGGCTACCAAGATGAATGAGACCTGGATCTTGTCCTAAAGGAAACTTATAGTCCAGTTGGATAGATAAGAAACAATAAAATAAAAACAAAATCCATAGTTCTGGCCTTAAAAGGAAGCTGGAATCCACCTCTGTAAATCACTAAAACATGCACCTTTCACATTTTACATTTTATTTTTACATGCCCAGAAACTTGAGCTAAAAGTGGAACAAAAAGAAAAAAAAAAAAAAAGAATGAGGTAGTAGAATAAAATAGAAGACATTAAGCAAGAGGATCTGAATCACACTCTCACACTTTACTACTCAAGTTGGAATATAGGGGCAAATGTGATTGATGCCTTAGCTTGGCGCCTCTGGAAAAGAGACAATGAGAAAGGCAGCTTGCTCTACCTGGCTCCCTTTCAGCTCAGGAGTTGGAAAGCCAATACCGAACTGTATTTCTAGGTTTTCTGGCTCTAGTGCAATATAATAAATAAGACTCTGGCAATTTGTGTTAGAATCTTGTACTGGGTCAGCAATTACTATGTGTGCGCGTGCTTCAAAACGACAATCCTCTCTGCTACACTCCAAATGGCTTTTCATATGTAGAAATATGATGTACTTTGTTCTTTGGTGTTTAAAGCTTAACTAGACAGAAATGACTCTTCATCATCTACAAAACAGCTAGAGTAAGTCCAAGACAACTCCCCAAAGTAGAATAAAATCCAACATCAAAAGGCAACATGTTATAGTGGATAAAGATTATAGACTTGGGAGCCTGACAGAACTGAGTGCAAATCCCGGTTTTACAGTTTTTATTCGTATGAACTTGAGCAAGTTACTCTACCACTGCGAGCCTCAGTTTCCCCATTCAGAAAATCAGGAAACAACAAATATCCTTCCTAGAGTTACTGCAAAGACTGGTGAAGTGATACTTGTGGACAGCAGCTGGCCTCGGCTTGTATAGTCAGTAGAGGTTGCGGCTCATCCCCATTTCTTGATTTTGATCTTGGAAATATTTTAGATGTTTATTAGTACAGTCAACTCGTAACCAGACAGCAGGAGTAGTACAAATAATACAAAGTGGCGGATAATCCCAGAGTTACTTAGTTTTTCACTTTTAAGTGCTTATCTGTAATTACATTTGATTGGGGTAAATTTTAAGAGAATTCACAAGACTTTAAAAATTTACATAAAATCAATTGGAGCTTAGTTGGAAATCTCTTCATTTTGTCCCTTTTACAGAATGGTATTCAATAACCAGTATGAAGTAGGTACCTACTACGTGTGTGATGTGCTCTAAGGAGAAGGAAGATGGAGGTGGGTGTTTTTTATAAAAAAGAAAAGGACATTTTTCACTCTCCTGAGAGAACTAGTAAAACTTGAACTCTGCCCTTTTCTCTCTCCTGCCTTTCTCTCTTCTTGTTGCTTATGATTCATGTTCCTTCAAAGAGAGAGAGTTCAGGGCAGTTGGGTCTGAATGGAGCATGGTTATTTTTGCCCCTCAGATTCCTGTGGCACCATACTCTATAAACGTTCAGTGGGTCAGCCAGTTGTATGTGAGGAATGGGAATGTTATTCAGCAGGATTTCAGGGGGAGGTAGGGATGCAGATTCTCACAGGGAAAGTCAGAGCCAAGGACTAGATATCTTTTTACAAGGAATCAGGCAGGGCAGGCCCACTCAGGGAGTGTGATATACGAGGATACAGTGGGGAAGAAGGCAGGAAGGTAAGACAGCAAAGTAGTGGGGGTGAAGGTGGGAAGGGAGGGGAAGAAACAGTTAACAGGGGATTTCAGGGAGAAGCAGAGAAGTCTAATGATGTTTTCAGACACTTTCTGTCTGATACATGTTGTGAAACTCCTGTTTCACTTCTTTACTTATAGTAAATACCTTCATTATTCTTCTAGATCCTGTCGTTGGAATGGAGTTTCCCTGAGTGTGACATTATACAGTGTCCTGTCTGGGGAGGAGTGGTTACACATTACCAACATAGATAAATAGGAACAATATATAAGGAAAGATAATATGAGGAGACAAGGCCCAATCCCCAACCCCATCACTTCCTGCTTGCTCCCTATTTGAACTCTCACCATTGCTTCCAAGAGTGTCATTGTGAAAAAAATATAGTGCTTTTAGAGAAACACTGGGTTCAGAAGTAGAGAAAAGAAGAAATTTCAAAAATAAAATAAAAGTAAAAAAAAGGTAGTAGAGAAGTGTTAGCTGATGGCTAACACTACAGTAGGCCTGCGTGACATTCGATATCGCTCTCCTCAGAAATGCTTCACCCCACTTTACAGAGGGAGGGAAGAAAGGAAGGGAGGAAGGGAGCGAGGGTTGGGGAAGGAGGGAGAAAGGAAGGAGGGAAGAAAAGAGGGAAGGAAGAGAAGGATGGGGTGAGAGGGGAGTGTGGGGGGGAAAGAATGGAAGGAGGGAAGCGAATGGAGCCCTCACAAAAATGTTCCTGGCAAAATGAAGGGTCTGTCATTACTTCATTCGTACATAGTGATTTGGTTGAATCAATGTCCACTTTCATGCCCAAAAGAGAACAACATCTGGTGATGGGGGTTTGATTAGAGGAGACTGGGGACACTTTTGTTGATGCATGGAGCAGATGGGCAACAGGTAGGTAAAGAGTTTAAGGCAAGAATGAACTAGGCACAGGGATGAGAAGTCCTAGGAGGCAGAAGAGAAGGGAAGTCATGAAAAGACTAGATCCAGCCTCTCTACTTCCCCTTCAAGACACTAGGCTTTGGCTTCTCTATGCCCTTTGATAACTGTGGTTCATAAGTGTCAGAGTGTTTTAAAGACTACATGGGATGGGTGAAACATGTGATGTGGATTAAGGAGGGCACTTGCGGGGTGCTTGTGTGGCTCAGTCAGTTAAGTGTCTGCCTTTGGCTCAAGTCATGATCCCAGGGTCCTGGGATCGAGCCCCGCATTGGACTTCCTGCTCAGCTGGGAACCTGCTTCTCCCTCTGCCTCTGCCACTCCCCCTGCTCATGCTCGCTCTCTCTCTGTGTCAAATGAATACATAAAATCTTACGACAACAACAACAAACTTCTCTACTCTTAAAAAAAAAAAAAAAAAGGAGGGCACTTGCTGTGATGGGCACCAGGTGTCCAATGGAAGCGTTGAATCACTATATTGTACACCTGAAACCGATATTACACTGTATGCTAACTAACTGGAATTCAAATAAAAACTTCAAACAAACAAACAAAAGACTACTTGGGAAGCTTATTAAAAGCCTATCTTCCTGAGCATGACATCCCCAAATTCTGATATGGTAGGTCTGATGTGGAACCCAGGGATGAACATTTGTTGTGGATTCCCAAGTGATTCTGATGTGAGTGGTTCTCAGTACACTTTGCCAAACAATGGAGTACATGGCCTGGAGGCAGCAGATTCCTGAGTCTTCACAATATGAATGTCCAATAACAAGTGGTGTTGGCCTTGTTAGGCTTGATAGGACCAAACATAAAAAAGTCCTGTTCAGGTACCGCTCTGTAAAGGTCTACCCATTTTGGTCTACATCCTTTGGACATGATCCCGCTTTAAAATGTTGGTTCAGGTTCAGGTTTGTGTTCCGGAAGCTTGCTAAGGAATGGATTGAAGAGTCACTAAATAGAGCTTATATCGTGCAAGGCATCCACACACTGCAATTACTGAGAAAGCTCAGTTTTCGAAGTCGTTCTCAACGAGTATATTATAGCAGCATTTGATAGTGTGCTACCAAATTTAGATCAGCAGATAATGTTGATTTTATCACATTTTTCAGAAGCAATATTGAGCTGAGTAGGTAATATATTGCAGTGCGGTGTTCTAGGTAAGCAATGGGTAGAGTTGAGAAGTATGGTATGAGAAAAACTCGGGATCTCTCCAGGTTTTTTCTGGAACCTGAAACGTGTCCTGGAAACTGGAACATGTTTTCTGGAACTGGCAAGAACTTTGTCTTGGAAATATTTAAGAGTCGTGAAAGGACAAGTGACAGTTCTATGCACTTGAGACACAGGACAGCCAGGCTACCGATTGTCTTCGCTTTACAGACGCAAAAGAATCTCTTTGAATGAACTAGCAAATATTCTAAAATCTAATGTGTCTGGGAAAGCCGAAACACTGAGAACCACCACACTACAGTGGGATTTGGCGCTAAGGAACAATCATATCTCACGGGAGTATTGAGTCCAATCTATATGGACTCAGTTTAGGCAGCAAAAGCTGAAAACAAAAGCGGAAAAGTGGGCTGGGGGAAAAGGGAGGAAGCAGAGAATGGACAAAGCCAGAGCCTCTTGGACTAGGTTTCCAGAATGAAGGGCTGACTCCACAGATTCTCTGCCAATCCAGAATAATTTTGATCCTTAGGATTCTCATGGGTGGGGCAAAACATTAAAAGTCTCCACGAAGCAAGGATAGTCACAATTAAGCTGTCATAGTTAGCTTAAATAGGATTCCCTGTAAATAGACTCTGAGTCTGGGAGTGGCAGACAGAAGTTTCACTGGGAAGTGATATCAGGGGATGGGCCCGCCGGGAAGTAAGGAAGGCAAGATTAGACACAAGGAGGGGTTGGCTTGCAATTGAGTTGCAATCGAGTCTTTGACTAACCTTATAGGCGGAAGTGGGCTGACCAGTTAGAGTTGTCCTAAAATGAGGCAGAAGAGTTCACGCTTTGTAGTTTCTCACCAGCCACCTGGCATTGGCCTCTCCCCTAAAAATGGTTATAACCTTGGGTAAGGCAGTGTTTAGTGAGGTACACAGCTGGGAGCCTCAGCAGCTGATTTCGTATATTAGTCAGCTCTGGCTGCCATAACAAAATACCATAGACTGGGTTGCTTAAAAATAGTAATTTATTTCTCACAGTTCTGGAGGCTGGAAAGTCCAAGATAAAGGTGCTGGCCAATTTGGTTTGTGGGTGAGGACCCTCTTCCTGGCTTACACAGGACTGCTTTCTCACTGTGTCCTCACATGGTGGAGAGAGAAAGTATGCTCTCTCGGGTCTGTCTTCCTCTTCTAGTAAGAACACTAATCTCATCACGGGGTTCCCACCCTCATGACTTCATGTAAACCTAATTACCTCCCAAAGTTCTCATTTCCAAATACTATCAAACTGAGGGGTAGGGCTTCAACATATGAATTTTAGGAGGACTCAATTTAGTCCATAGCAGGAATATCAACCCAAAAGAGGGGATGGACAGAGCATGAGAGTATCCACTACAGTAACAT
The DNA here is from genome assembly GCA_028533885.1 of Nasua narica. Taxonomy (NCBI): domain Eukaryota; kingdom Metazoa; phylum Chordata; class Mammalia; order Carnivora; family Procyonidae; genus Nasua; species Nasua narica. The sequence goes on along the minus strand of CM052810.1, from coordinate 97,386,131 downwards.
AATTTGAGTTACCGCTTAGGATGGAAATCATTGAACAGGGGTTTTGTGGGAAATGATAAACAAAGACAAGTCTTGGCCCCTGACAATAAATGGTTGGCAGGGGCTAAGCAAGTTACCATTGCCCTGGGGGAACAGGCTGGCTTTGGATGGGCTTCCATTCCCAACAGGAAACTGGAGACCGTCTCAGGAATTGAGATAAAGCCTCTTCCTAAAAAATAGGAAATCACATTGATGCAATCATCAATGGGAGAAGGCAACAGTTCAATATTTATGTGCATAAGCATACACAGAGGGAAAGATCCTACTTTTTTCAAATACATGGCATAGAGTAGTGGAACTAATTCCAGATCTTCGGAGAATCTGGGCCTTGGACCATTGAGTTACTTGTTAGGCACTTACTTAGAACAGGGCTGTTAAAGAAATTGCAGAGTTCTCATTCAATATCTATGGAGACTAAAAGTTCAAACTTCATCGATGTTATGTTATTGATATTATCTACTATAATCCATGATAACATACTTTTTTTTAATTTGCCATGCTCTGAAGGTGAATATGCGAAACCATGACACCAATGGCATTCTATAGATGCAGTGTGGTAGGAAGGCTTTACAGATTTGAGTTTAAAGCAGAGCATAACCCCTAAGCCTAAATGAAGCCACCAAATCCCCTTCATGGATCAGAATATGTGTCCACTTCCAGGTTCATTTTTCCGGATTCTGAATTGAAAAGTTATAAATGTCCTATACCTTAAAGAAAACAAATGGACAATCTGCTCTGTATTTTACTATTTATAATGAAAGCTAGCCCCAAATAGTCGCTTGCTGTGATTTGGAAGATTACATCCTCCTGATGGTAAGGTTTAGGAGTCTTATATGTTGCCTTTTCCTCCCCAGTGCATCCACCGTCATTGAGCTTCGCTTAGGAACTTCCTGTGAATTAGTAACATTTGAATTTTGTAGTCATAGCACGACAGTATATATCTTGGACATACAATTCATTCTTATAGTCTTTTCCTGTCTGTCTTGAAAAAGTCATACTAATCGATGCCAGTCCTGAGTTATCACACCAAGAATTTGTAGTGCTAATTAACTCAAAATTGCCAGCATGTATGAAGATTTATGATTACTCCAGCGATGTCTTGCCTTGCTAAAAAGCAAACCCTGAGTGTTAACGCAAGGTATGTTTTCGAGAATAGAAGATTAACTTCAGGAAAACAAAAAGTTTCTTGTGCTGAATATTTGAAGAGAAACCCCTGTTTAAATAGAATTCAATTAACTCATTTATTTTCCCTTATGTCATTTATATGATGCATTTTATAGTCTTCTTCTTTTTTCTCTTTTACCTTAGAAAATACAATTTTACTTATTTATTTATTTCACTTTCCCATGTTTTTCTTTAAATTCTGGTGAGTTAACATGCAGTGTCATATTAGCTTCAGGTGTAGGATTTAACGATTCATCCTCACGTGCCAGCGCTCAAGTGTTTTCCTTATCCTCTTATTCTTATATAAATTATAAACAGATATTTAAAGTAATTCTGATGAAGGTCAGAAATGTTATCTTTATGTCAGTGTTTCTGTTGGCCAAAAGAAATTACATGGCTTAAGTTATAACAACAATATCCTCTACAATGCAATAAAAAAAATTAAGCCCGCTGTGTATTAGATAATTAATACAATAACCATATGTATGGAAATGATCATCTAAATATTTATTTAAATTACATAATTCATAAGTTGCTAGATTATTGAATGATGCATAGATGACTCAAATTTAACACTCTGCTCAGACTTTTCACATGAAAAATGAGACAAATTAACAGTCTAATTCAGAAGAATGTTTTGAGGTATGCTTACCTTGAACAAATTCTCCAAAAGATTAGGCATTTGTGTAAAGGAATAAAAACTTACCAAAAGAACTCAATTTTTAAAAAATTTTATTTATTTATTTGAAAGAGAGAGTACAAGCAAAGAGAGCAGCAGAGAGAGAGGGAGAAGCAGACTCCTTACTGAGCAGGGAGCCTGACACACGGGGCTCAGTCCCGGGAATCTGAGATCATGGCCTGAGCTGAAGGCAGACTTTTAACCAACTCAGCCACCCAAGTGCCCCCAAAAGAATTCAGTTGTTGTCTCCATGGCTACACTATAGAACTCAGCAAAGAAAAATGATATTTCACCCATCCAAAAGAATTCGTGATGTCCCCTGCATTGTACTCTTCTTGAAAGTAGACAAATGGCAATTCCTACATTAGGCAATGTTTTCTGCCTTATTCTCTCTCATCAAGGCAGAAGTCCAAGTTCTGGTATGGAGGGAAGTAGTTGTTAATGTTAAACTTTGCAGGTAATCCCACTGCTACTTTACCCAGAGGAAAGGAACGTTTATCAAGCAGTTAATTTATTGAGCCAGGTCTGTACTTGCTGATGCTTCAGTGTGTCACTTATTTGCCCATTCAGTAAATACTTATTAAATGTGTACTGTTGGTCAAGCACTGGGAATACCAAAAAGAATATAGCAGATTCCATGTTTTTAAGAGGTACAGTGTCATTCCCTAATCCAGACCATTCTGTTATCTCACAATAACTGAAATAAAAAAGTATTAGTATCCATTTTTATTTTGATGAGGAGGAGACTGAGACTCAGGTTTCAGTGATCTGCCCAAGGTCAGACGCAGCGCTTACACTCAAGTCCATCAGACTCCAAACTATATTCTCACTCCATTTCCCTTTGTTGTTATTGGATAAAACACTTTTACACTCTATTTGGACGGTAGGAACTGAAATGTCAGTTAAGCACTCAATGTCAAAATGCAATGATGTACAGTCTGAAAGCTTATCTTTTCTTTTTTTACTTTCTTTATGTCTATCACTTACATAAAAGATGCCTACAGATGGTTCTTTGCCTTCCCCACAAATTAGGAAAAGAAACAAAACTGCATTGTATGGCAAGCAAACAATCTAGTTGTCATTCTTTGGTGCTGGTTTTCACAGGAGTCAAAACTGAGCAAGCTACAACATTGAGACTCAATCTAGTCAGGGCTGCTAATCTTCAACAGTATGTTAGTTGAAGTCCTTGAACGTGATTCAAGCTCACTTCACAGTTCGTTTCTCCTTGCCTGAAGATTCTTAGTACTAACTCCTATTTTCTATGGATAAATGCTGATGCTAGACAAGGGCAAGCATTTAGTTTTACTGTGGGGGGTACTTTGAAAGAATGACCTGGGGCTTGGCCAAAGGCCAAGTCCATTGGAAACTCCCCTCTAAGCTGTGCATTTTTAGGCTGTGGTCATCTTTGGGATTTCCCCCAAAAAAGTTCTCTGTCATGGCAGAAATTTAACAACCCCATTTCCAGAATAGTATACAAAGCCAGGATGATATAATTTGCTTTGCATCTTCATTTCTCCGTTCTTTTTAAACCCTTCCTCATTCTTAAATCTTTTTCATTTTTGTATTCTTAAATCTTTTTCTATTTGCATATTGAAGTCTTCTTGTAAAAGTCTCTGCTTCCCCTCCAAAATGGTGCACTCAACATTTCCTGACAGTCTATGTCCCATAGAATTCTAGGTACTTTTGGTTTATTATAAGCAAGACGAAAGAGAAAGTTTCTAAGTAGCATCTGACAGGTTTCTAAGGTAATAAGAGTTACACACTAGATGTTTTGTCAAATACAATGATACAATTCCTGTTTCTAGCAAGTTGTTCCTTGGTTAAAAAGCTGGATATATATATGATATATATATATATGTTATATATATATCATATACCATATATCATATATATATATCATGATATATATATACACACACACACACATACACAGGCACAAAAAAAGATAATATTCAGAAACAACAGGTCATGCCTATTTAAGTGGTTGATAAAAGCACGAGATGACTGGATTTTATTTGTTGTTTAGCATAACAAAATTTTTAACCTTGGAAATGGTTCCTAGAATAGCAGACTGTTATGAAAAAGATCCTCATTGGAAGAAAGGTAATCAAGCTATCTACATGACTCAAATTGTTTTATTTTCCCAAAGAGGCCCATGACCTCCACATGTACTAGAAGACTAGAAGTATATTCAGAAATTACTGGTCAAAAAACTATCTGTGACCCAGATACTGTTTGGATTTGCATGAGATGTTTCCAAAGCAGTCCGGGAAAGCCCACAAATTCAAAGCAGCCTCTTTATCCTCACCCCATTTCTGCTGAGTCCAGGAACCTTATTTCATTTCCTGCATGGTAGGCATTTTTTAGGGACTAGGTAAGCCATGACATCTGCACCACTTTCTGAGTCATTGTCGTGAAATGATACATACTTGGGTGTAGTACAGCTACTTGGTTCCCAGAGAAAACAAACAAACAGAAGTCAGCTAGGAACTTGAGTTTTGCTAAAAACAAAGACAATGTACAATTCAAAAAATTTTATTTATTTTTTAAAAACAAGGCCTTCAGCTTTTAAGTTTCCAAATGATATTTTCTAACCCTGAGAAAATATTTTCAGTGAGAGCTTTTGCTCTGTATGCCTCCTTCACGCACAGGCCATAGTGTTTGAAGGCAACTGGTCAGGCCTCTTCCCAGAACGTCTATCTCTGAAAGACTGAGACACAAAGCTCCTATTTTGATAGACCGGAGGGACATGTGATCATAGAAAAACCCCTGCATTTGAATCAACTTAAAAATAATGTCATCATTTTTATCTATATAAAGAGTAAATATTTATTGATACTATTAACTGTCATAGAGGACAATGTCCTACATTCTGGGCTGCTATAAAAGGTAAAATATAGTCCTGCTCAGAACTTAGAATATAGGGGCACCTGCGTGGCTCAGTGGGTTAAAGCCTCTGCCTTCAGCTCAGGTCATGATCTCAGGGTCCTAGGATGGAGCCCTGAGTCAGGCTCTCTGCTCAGCAGGGAGCCTGTTTCCCCCTCTCCCTCTGCCTGTCTCTCTGCCTACTTGTGATCTCTCTCTCTCTCTGTCAAATAAATAAATAAAATCTTAAAAAAAAAAGAGAGAGAGAGAGCTTAGAATATAGCATATGGGGATGAGGATGAAGCATGAATACAAAAGCCCCCTAACTTTAGTATATTATGAAATTACCAATAAAGCATATAGTGACTTCAGAAGTAGAGGAGGAAATAACAAATTAAGTCACCAGCTAGTTAGAACAGAATGTATTTAGGGATGTTATTCAGATTTCTTAAATCGTTGATGTAGGGAACAGAAGCTAGCACTGTTACTGGGAAATTCCTAGAACAACAACCAAAACAAAAGAATTAAATAAATGGTTAAGCCTATCTTCTTCTCAAGTGAAGAAGAAAGTTAGTAGAAAAGTGTTCTCAAGTACTTATATTATACTGGGCTTGGCTGAGATACTAAATTCTCAAATTGTAATAATATCCTGGTATCATTTGCTTTTCTTTTCTTTCTTTTTGTTTCATTTGCTTTATTAAGATGAACTGATGAGTGGGAGGTCAGGTAACTTGCCCAAGATCACACAGATAAAAAATGTAGAGTTGGAATTAAAAGCAAAATCCAGCTAGCTTCAACTGAGTGGCTTTGAATAAGCAAAGGCCAACAAGGAGAGGAAACACAAAGCATGTGAAGCAATTTCAGGATTTAACCAACAATTTAAGCCTAGCCAGCCTTGGCCGGTTTGTGCTGCGGTCACAAACCGCCTCCCCATGTTGGCAGCTTATGGCCACAAAGTTCGTTCCTGGCTCCCATTTACGTGGTTGCTGCGGGCCTCCTGAGGCTCTTCTGTGAGCTCTCCTCACAAACTGGGTCCAGTTTGAAGGCACTGCCCCCGACTTTGGGTATTACAGACCTTGTCGCTGGAGGGAAAACTCCTGAAAGCTTCTGCTCAAAAGTGGCACATACCACTTTGCCCTCATTTGGTTGAGCAAAGTAAGTCACATGAGCAAGCCTGAGGTCAGTGGGACGGGAACGTGTAGTTCGTCTCAAGGAGGAGTGGCAAATATCTAAAGAAGAACACGACCCATCAGCACCTGCCCTCAGTCTTGTAATACCACTCCCTGCTTTCTGCACCATGTATTTGCCTGTCCCCAAAAGAGACAAACCAAAATTCCTCTTTATTGATGGGACTAGACCGCAAGTTCAGGATCTTGTGGTATTCTCTTATTGGGTCTAGATCTTTTCATTTTGATCTAGAGAACTATAAATTAAATAACAAATTACTGTCCCCTACACGCTCAATGTACGATGATGGAAAAAGAACTGGGTAACCTCAGGAAACATTTCCACGTGGTAAAGGCAAAAAGAGGAGATACACAAGAATCTCTGGGTCATCAAAACCCCGAGATTCCACAAGGCAGCCACAATAAGGGGCCACTGGCATTGGGGGTGGGTCTCCCACTTCCGGTCACTATAGACTGGGGCAAGCTTAGTCTGTGGGGTAAGGTGACATGCTTTGAATTGGAAACAAAAGCAAAGGTCTGATTTTACCTGGAATGGGACTTCAAATAATTGAAAATAAATCTTCTTTTTTTTTTTTTTTGAAAATAAATCTTCATCTGGGCTATAGGAAATAACCAAAAGCTCTGGGATCAGCTGAAGATGTTTTTTTTTTTTTAATTTTTTTTTTTAAGATTATTTATTTATTTATTTATCAGGAAAGAGAGAGAGTGAGAGAGAGCATGAGAAGGGAGAAGGTCAGAGTGAGAAGCGGTCTCCCCATGGAGCTAGGAGCCCGATGTGGGACTCGATCCCGGGACTCCGGAATCATGACCTGAGCCGAAGGCAGTTGCTCAACCAACTGCGCCACCCAGGGGCCCCTGAAGATGTTTTAAGGGACAGAGAAAGGAGTTTCAACAAAACACTGGTGAGAGTAGTGACTAGAGGAACTGCAAAATCATTGCATGTTTCTACTTCAGCAGGTTCAGACTTCTCGTAAAGTCAGAATTGGCAGATTGGGGTGGGGGTGTGGGTATCGAAGATGACTGCATTTTCTATCCTTGATGGCTGGGAAAAAGCTGATACCATACATAGACATTGGGAAATAGAGAAGAAAACAGATTTCAGAAAGGAGGTGATGGCTCTAACTTTGGATATTTTAGACTTGCTAAGTGCTCAACATGGAGCTAAGTATTATAGTCAAGGAAAAGTGAAAGAGCCGAACTGTAAGAAGCATGCCCAGATTCGGGAAGCTCACAGTAGATTGGGCTAGGTAAGACTAACTTCCAAGAAGCAAAGGTGTCAATGTCATGTTTATTTTTTTTATTATTTATTTATTTTTAAGATTTTATTTATTTATTTGAGAGACAGAGAAAGTGAGAGAGAGCATGAGAGGAGAGAAGGTTAGAGGAAGAAGCAGACTCCCCGTGGAGCTGGGAGTCCGATGTGGGACTCGATCCCAGAACTCAAAGATCATGACCTGAGCCGAAGGCAGTTGCTCAACCAGCTGAGCCACCCAGGCACCCTCAATGTCATGTTTAGATTGGGTTGTTGACCCACTTTTAATGAAAGTGGAGGTTTGGGAAGTTCATTTCCTCTCATCTTCCTGCGTGGTGCTGAGACTATGCCCTATCTGTCCCAGTGCTGCCTTTATCACTTCTAATCATATCTGTCCAATGTCTTTGGCTGGAAAAGCCAAACGTCAGAGTTTCCAAGTAGTTCTCTCCCCATTGCCCAACATACAACCTTCATTGCTGAGGAACATCCTTGGACAGGCAGTTCCCAAGGACAGAGACAAAAAGAGCACAGCAAGATTGGGATAACATTGATGGCCTCTAAACCTAAGCATCAAAGAAGTCTGGATGGCTATATGTCTGACTGAATCACATGTCATGGATAGACATCCTTGGACCACTCTTCTCGGAATTTATGCACCACCACGAAATAGCTCATTTTTTTCCTTTCTTCCTTTCTCCTTCCTTTCTCCAACTCAACTAGTTATCACGTCTTCTCTATCACAATACAATTATTTTTCAAAAACATGTTATTTATCTTAACTTGCAATCTGTTTGTTCTCATTTTAATAAAACTAAATATTTAAGTATTTTATTTTGTTAAGATACTACATAACAATGCTAATATTAACAATATTTAGTTAGCATATTGTTTTAAAGAATAAATAAAATAACAATAAATAAAATAAGTATTTTCAAATGTCTCTGTTTTAATTTTAATACAATTAACAGTAGCTATAATCCATGTTTTTTTTGTATTTTTTCAGTTTTATCGAGGTATGATTGGCAGATAAAATTGTGAGATATTTAAAATGTGCAATATAATGATTTGATATGCATATACACTACAAAAGGATTCCTCCCTTCTGGTTAATTAACACATCCATCACCTCACATATTAATATCTTCTTCTTCTTTTTCTTTCTTTTTTTTTTGGTGAGAACATTTAAGTTCTACTTTCTTATGTTTCAGTTATACAATACAGTATTATCAAGTATAGCTACCATGTTACACATTAGATCCTCTGACATTATTCATCTTATAGCTGAAAGTTTATACCTTTTTACCAAGCTCTCCTTATTCCCTTCCACTCCTTAGCCCCTGGCAACAACTTTTCTCTTTTCTGTTTCTATGAGTCTGACTTTTTATTTAGATAACTCCATATAGTATCTGTCTTTCTCTATCTGGCTTATTTAATTTAGCATAATGCCCTCAAGCTCCATCCATGTTGTCTCAAAGAGCAAAATTTCCTTCTTTCTCATGGCTGAATGATATTCCATCATATCTTCTTTACCCATTCACGCACTCATGGGCACTTCAGTTGTTACCATATTTTGGCTATTGTGAATAGTGCTGCAATGAACACAGTGTGCGGTTATCTATCTGACTCTGTGACTCTTTGAATGTGGGATTCCTGGATCATACGGTAGTTCTATTTTTGATTTTTTGAAGAACCTCCACATTTGTTTTCCTTAGTGATCATGCCAATTTACATTCTTACCAACAGTGCACAAGAGTTCTCCTTTCTCCACATCCTCACCAATGCTTATCTCTTGTTTTTTTTCGTGACAGCCATTTTAACAGGTGTGAGGTGATTATCTTATTGTGGTTTTGATTTGCATTTTCCTGATGATTAGCGATGTTGAGCACCTTTTCAGATATTAAAGTTAAGCCTCTAATCCATTTTAAGTTGATTTTTTGGTATGATATAAGATAGGGGTACGGTTTTCTTTTGCATGTGGCTGTCCAATTTTCCCAACTATAAGTCATATTTTAAAGAGCTTGGTAGGATCCTAAGTAATTTTTAAGAACATAAAAGGACCTTGAGACCAAAAACTTGAGAACTGAGCTATATCATTTGCTCTACCTCTATAGCTATATCATTTGTTCTACAAATCAATTATTGATGTCACTGCCTATGCTTTGTCCCTTACCTACAACAAATATTAGTTTTGCTTGGACCAAGGACTATCACTGCGTTTGAGAATGCTGGAAAACCTACTGGAATCAAAGCATCTTTATATAAAGACTATGTCATTTTCGTCTCTGTGTCTCCAATATCCAGCCCAGAGCCTCACATGTGGTAGTTGCTTAGTAAAGAATTTTTATAAACGTACAGAAATGATAAGTTACTTTCTTTTTTAAAAGACTTTTTAAACATTTATTTATTTGTGAGAAGCAGAGAGCACCAGCGGAGGATGGGGAGGGAGAAGGACAAGCAGACTCCCTGCTGAGCACGGTCCCTGAGGCCAATGACAAGGACAATGACCGTGTGGGGCTCAATCCTAGGATCCTGAGATCTTGACCCAAGCCAAAGTCAGACGTTTAACAGACTGAGCCACCCAGGCACCCCCAATAACTTAATTTCTGTACCAAAAAAATGGTTTTCTTGGTTTGCTTGATGTTCAATCTGAAATGGTATTAATGATGCTGAAAGGAGAAAGCACTGAAGTGACCTATCACCGATAGACCGGAACAGACGACAAATAACATTATATTTAAAAATATAGTGACAAAATAGTAACAGTTAACCTTATTTGAGTGCTTCACGTGTCAAACCCTAAGCTACTCACTTTAATCCATCAACTCATTTATTCCTGAAAAATGACTTCAGAAGTTAGGTGTTCTAGTCTCAATTAACAGACGAGACTGATAGTTACAGGGACCGCAACACGCAGCCTTCCTAAGGTCACACACTTTGAGGGGCAGAGCTTGGATTCTGACTCCCCCAAAATGTCTAATTCCCTCAAAAATGGGAAGAGCTGATTTGAGCCTTTATGTCCATTACATCATCCTTTTCTCACAGCAACCCCGTGTCAGGTGAGAGCCTCAGGTCATAGCCCCAGTTACAAATGTGGAAACTGAGGTATAGAAGAGTCCTGCCAATTGCCTAAGGTCCCATATTCAGTGGGGGACAGAGCGACCTCCTATTTGGACCTGGAGCCACTGCCCCCAGGGGAGTCTATGAAGTTCACAGGCATTTTGAAGTGAACCAATACTCATTAAATGTGTTACAGTGGTTGCCCTGAAGTGAAGACAGACTCTGTCTAAAGTCTGTCTTTCAAGGACTAAAATCCCATTCAGTACAACACTTCACAGATAACGTTGAGAACCATTGCTTGGTGAGTGAAAGTGTAGGATTTAGGCAAAGAGAAAAGCTAGTTGTATATAAGAGAAGAATAGAATGAGGGATGACTTAGGGCAGAGAAAGGCGGGAAATGTAGGAAACAGGCGAGAAAGACTGACTGCTCTATAAATAATTCCTGCCCACACTGATTTTTTCCAGAGGTATAAAGAAGAGCAAACAAGAGTTCAAAATTTGGGTTTGCGTTTGGAGTTTTTTGCTGATACTATCTATATGATCTAGGGTAAGTCACACTATTCCTGAGTCTCAGTTTTATATCAGTAAAATGAAGAGGTTAAGCTAGATTAATAATTTTCCATTTCCCCATACCACTCCCAGCTTCACTGCCAAGTGATAATACTCTCAATACATTGTGTTTTTCCAGAAAGAATACTTAATGTATACACAAACTACACACGAACATACATATATGCATACATATATATTTTTTTACACAAATAGTATTACATGATTCATATTTTTCTGCAACTTGTATTTTCAATTTAATTATAGGCCTTGAAGATCTTTCTCTAACCGTATATACAGTTTATTTTTCCTTTGAAACAGCTATTTAGTATTCCATTGTATGAAGGCACCATAATTTATTTAGACAGATCCCTATTGAAAGACATTTAGGTTGTTTCTAATTTTTTTGTTGCTGTTGTTATTACAAACATTGCAGTTGAGAACCTCCTAGAGCAATTTAAATCTTCAGTGTTTGTCAGAGAATACATCACTCTTTGTGGAACTCCTGAAGCATCGCCATGAAGCCCCAGGGTTCCAGGAAATGCAGTTTGAAAACCACTAAACAAGATGATCTTAAATTTCCTTTTCTCTCAATTAAATGAAACTCTTTTAATCTTTAGTGTTTGTTTCACTCCACATTATTTTGCAGTATCTCCTAACAGTTTTGAGTGAGTAGAGAGGTTTTGTCTTCCAAACTAGATTATAATCAGCTTCAGGCTCTTGATTGTTTAGCACTTTTTTGCATTCCTCAAACCCTTAGGCTAGCACTAAGCAAGGCAGAAGAAGTGCTCAACAAACACATGGTGAATGGTATTAGAAGAGAATTGGGTTGCTAAAACAGAATACTTAGCTATACTTCTCTGGTGATTGTCGTTGTCAAATAGAGAGTAGGTACCTAGCAGTCAATCCTGATTTCTGTGGAGAGATCCTCAGTGGGTTAGATACAGTCTAACTGTCACATAGCTGGGGTGGAAAGGTAAATGGCTAATCCCTCCATTCATGCTTTGCATTTCCAGGGGGGCTGGCCATGCGCAACTTTGGTGGCACCAGGTAGGTTGTAGTCTATGTAAATGTTGCCTCCTAGTGTTGTGCTCCAATTGGCTAAATTCACACAGAATACAACATGAATCGTGCCCCCAGAATTGTACAGGGCATCAGTAAAATACATATTACCCTTTCCTTTATTCTGAGCAAATTTGTTCCATCCATTATTGCCTCAGTTATTTGAATCTCTAGCCCCTCTCATTCTACTTAGTCTTTCCATGTAAACATGCTTGTCTCTTTCATCATCCCAGTAGTGGTCATAATAATGATGACAAAGCTGACAAATCCCTTGCCTACATCACATCTCTCTATCTTGCAGGGATGAAGCTTTTTGAAGAAACAGTCTACACCTGTATCCTCAATTTTACAACCACTCCACTGGGTGATTTTCAGGTATTATACTACTTAAAGTCTTATCACTTTGTCCTGGAAACTCTCCTCTTCTCCCCTTTTGTGATGGCACTTTCTCCCTGGTTTTTCTCCCATTTTCTGTTCACTTTTCAGGCTTCTTTAGAAACTCTTCTGTCTCGACCGAGTTCTCATATCTCGTGTCTCCTAGAGCTCCATCCCCTGGTTCTGTTATTCTTAGTCAAGTCTCTTTCTGCTTCTTTGGTCTCAGGGGAAGTAACTTCCTCTAAAACTTGTTTCTTCTCCCAGTTCCATATTTTTTTCATTCCATTTTAAAAATTCCACTTTAATTTGCTGAATATACTACCATCTACCCTGAAAACTTGGACCTCTACACTGCTCCCAGTCCCACTACCAAGAGATAAAACTCTCAGTATACTGTATCTTTCCAGAAATAATATTTATTTATTTATTTATTTTAAAGATGTTATTTATTTATTAGAGAGAGCATGAGGGATCACACAGAAGGAGAGGGAGAAGGAGAGGCAGGCTCCCTGCTGAGCAGACAGCCCGACCCTGGGGCGCAATCCCAGGACCCTGCAATCATGACCTTAGTTGAAGGCAGATGCTTAACCAACTAAGCCATCCAGGTACCCCCAGAAATAATATTTAATGTATATACGAGCTCATATATATTATAAAATCAAGTCACCCTTGACTTTCCATTCTTAGTCATCCCTAACATTCAGTCAACCAGTTTAGTCTGTTGCAACTCTTACATGTATTCAAATCTGTTCACTCTTCCTAGCCCCACAGACACGCTCCAGGCACACCTCCTGGATTACTGTCAATGGTCTCCTAACTGGACTCCTTGCTTCTGGCCTAGTCCTTGCCAGTTCACTGGGCTTCAGGTGAACGTCCTAAAACATTAACGCTGCTCAGCTACACTGGATGGCTACAATTTTCAGTAGGTTTCTGTACCATTCACGATAAAGTCCTAACACCTTTGCTTAGTACAGATGTCCTGTTTCTCTCTCACCTTTTCCTCCCATCACCTCTTCCATTTCTCTTTGCTGTGTTTTACATACTCGATTTCTTCTTCCTGGAATATCATTTCTCATCTTCCTCTATATTTCTTGATCTTTGCTTCCTTTTTTGTAACACCAACTTTCATCATTCTCGTACATCTACCTCAAGCATTGTATCCTCCAGGAAGCCATCCCAAACCCAGATTCTCATTTAATCTTACCCCTCAGCCTATGTTCACATAGTTCTTGAATATAACTTTCTCTTTTTTTTAAAGCAAACTCTATGCACAACATGGGGCTTAACTCATGACCTATCTAGATCAAGAGTCACATGCTCTACCGACTGAGTAGAATATAACTTTGTCTTGGTATTTGCCAGTGCGTGGCAATGTGTCGCTGATTGATCTTTCTCCTCCCGATAAATTGTATTTTTTGGTATTTCCAATACTTAGAACAAAGAATAAATATTTATTGGATGAATGAATAGACTGTTTTTTGATGGGCTTGTCTTGTAGAAGAGTGTCTGTTTTTGTTAAATCTGAATACCCAAATCTTGAAAATTTAATACATGAACTTTAACGTTTTTTTCCTGATTATGAAACTGTGGGTTTAGTTTTAATTGGTGTAAAGCACTTTAATGCAAATGAAAATTAATTTTTAACACATTTCTCCTTCTATTTAACCCTTCTCCATTATATTATTAAAAAACAAACAAGGTCAAGAAACTATTTCAGTCTAGAGAAAACAAAAGAAAGCTGATATCTATACTGTTGATGTTTTGGAACATTGCCAAGTAAGAGTCGATAAAAAGTGCTCAAGAGAAAGTTGGGAGGGAGAGGGAGGAGTGTGTGGCGGGAACAGATCTTATAACACTTTTTTGAAAATAAAATGAGGATATTTTCTTTTTTTAGTATTTACTTTGGTCATCTCTGTATCCTTTCATTCTTGTTTTGCTGTATTCATGTTTCTCCCTGGAACTCCTTATCTCTCTAATCCCTTGTCCTGAATGCTCTTACTTTATCTCTCGCTCCACTGCTTCCCTCCAGGTTTGCTCCGTCTGTCTCCTCCCCAGGCTGGGTTCCCCAAGCTCTCGGTGGCCCCCTGACCCTGTCTTCCTCTCCCAGGACTGTATTCCCCTTGCCTCTCATTTGCCTCCCAGCAACCTAAGCAGAACAATACTGGAAGTGGAACTGGCAAGCTGACAAAAAGGAGAGCAGTTGGAAAGAAAACTTTACTCATCAAGAAAGAGGCAAATATCTTAAAAATATCTGTGGGAAGGTGTTTGCTAAATCATCTGCTTCTTCAGATGTGGAAATTTCACCAAGATGGTTCCACGGCCGTGGAGGTGTGCAGGAAGTACCTTCTCGAGCTAGATGACTGAGCAGATGCGAGGAATATACAGACCTCAGTAATTCAGCCTTGAATAAAATTCAAGATCCCCCCCCCCCCTTTATTCATGTTCTTTCTTTCTTTCTGAAAGCCCTGTTGCAGGAATTCAAAGGGCTGAGTTCTGCCCTCAGCTGTGAGTCATGACTCCCACTGAAGCCAGGAGCTCATATGTATGTATTCAGAGGAAGTATTGGGCCTTAGGGACTCAGATTAAATAACAACAGCCCAGTCGTTTGTTTGCTTATTTGCTTAAACCTTTATAAAAGAAGCACGAGGCCTGCTGTACCTGAATGCCTTTTTATAATCATTTTAAAAATACACAGTAGAATTTAAATTCCCACAGTAGATCTCCTGCATTATAGCACAAATAATAACAGTCTATCTTACCCTGTGCCCCAGGTCCAGGGCAGAGGCAGAGGGAAAGAGGCAGGAATGAATTTCTAACGTGCCAGCCTTTCACTGAGAAAGTTCTGTTTGTATCCCCAGGGAATTCAGCACCAGGGCCTGAGATTCAGTGTTCCCTGTAAAAGGCATGAAATACCTAAACAGCTTTTATTTTTCAGAGCTGGACAGCTGAAGGTAACAAGGGCCACTCTGCTGGCATTAGGAAAAAGGAAGATGTACAAGCTAGATTTCCAAACCTGGACTTCTCTCTCACGCCCTCTCCTCTGACTTCACAGACTCTTTTCTCTTGTCTCTTGGGTTCTGCTTCTACACACACACACACAAATAAAAATAAAAATCATAACCAGTACAAGTTCTCTTTGCTATCCCTTTCCCAGAGGGTTTTTTCTTTCCACTAGTACGGAATTAATATACTTTACTTAATCAAGATAAGGGCTATATCAGATTTTTTTTAAAAAAACACGATTATTTCTCTAATGTCTAAAATATGTAAAAACTTTATATCCTCCTGTTATACTGTATTTTTTAAAAAGCTTTCATTTATATTCTTATTGGTTTAAAAGATGCCATATGCCAACCATTATAAAACAATAAAAACACAGTGATAAAGCAAAAAGCGAATGATCCCACCAATTTTACTTTCCAGAGGCAACCACTTTTAACAATTTCCCTAGTATTCATATTTGCATTTTAAAACGTAAAACAAAGTATTAAAGAGTTTGGCCAGAGAGCATACACTGTTTTTTTTTCTTCCAGACATTTCTCAGTTCCCTACAACCCATCGAGGTTTCTAGGGGCAGACAGGAGTGTCTAGACACCTCTGGCTTTTTCTAACACCGGCCCTGGAATGTAACACCTTCTCTGCCCAAGCACAGAGCTACCTGCTGGCAAATTCCTTCCCTGTAGCTTGTGTTTATCCTTTATCTGACTGCCTGCATACAGTGGAAATGTCTCCTATACTTCTGAGTTCCAGCTACTCCCAAGATGCCCAAACTCCAGGGGTCAGAGTTCACGTTCACTGTGTCCACTCTCTAGCTTTTGTTTTTGCTTTTGGCCCGAAACTTGACAAGTTGGCTCCTATGGCAAAACTAGGCCTCTGTTTGTTTCTGGGCACAAAGAGGATTAAACTGACCCAATATTAAACAAACAAACAAACAAGCCAAACTTTGCTTATAGATAAGCATTGCTAATAGGGAACTAAGGAAAGCAACAACAATGACAACACTTCAGTCGGATTAGATAGCAGTGACAGGAACGACGTCATTTATGTGAAATGGTTAATACTTATATCTAAATTCTAGGGTACACCATACTGATTAACCACATCACTCAATATGTATTGTCATTCATTCATCTAACATGCATTTATTGCCTAATGAGTTTTAATTTTGTTGTAAGTATGATTTTATTACACGTGCATTAGGTATTGTTTCCTAGGGTAACCCTCTCCTTCAAACATCATTCTCATTCTTTGGAATTATTACTGCTTCAAACATGCTCTCTAACTCAGCACAAGCTGCCATATTTGTTTGTTTGTTTGTTTGTTTAAAAGAGTTATTTATTTATTGAGAGAGAGAGCACATGCTCGTGCACCAGTACATGCACAGAATGGAGGAGCAGAGGGAGAGGGAGAGAGGATCTCAAGCAGAAATCCCGCAGAGTGCAGAGTTCAATCCCAGGACCCCAAGATCATGATCTGAACTGAAATCAAGAGTTAGATGCCCAACTGACTGAGCCACCCAGGCTCCCTGGGCTGCCTTATTTAACCTGACCCCCACACTTGACCATCATCGATCCAGTAAGAAGTGCTGGACCCAGCCCAAGCCAAAAAGATTCTTTTCTGAAAAAGAACAGACTGCCAGTTTGGTTTTGCCCTGAAGCTGTGTGAATGAGGCCTGAAGCCCAGGATCTACTGGCTACTTTGTTTCCAACATGTTGGACTGTAGTTCTCCACCTTAGCAGCTTCTGAGGGTCACCTCAGGAAACTTTTTCAAAATGCCCTGGCATCAAGCTCTGGAAATTCTAACGGGTGTGGTCTGGGATGAGACCCAGGTGTCAATATTTCCTTAAAACTCCAGGGGAGGGACGCCTGGGTGGCTCAGTTGGTTCAGCAGCTGTCTTCGGTTCAGGTCGTGATCTCAGGGTCCTGGGGGTCGAGCCCTGCTCAGCGGGGAGTCTGCTTTTCCCTCTGCCTCTCCCCTCACTTGCTCTCTCTTTCTCTCTCTTTCTCTCATAAATAAATAAAATCTTAACAACAACAACAACAACAAGACAATTCTCCAAGTGATTGCTGCAATGAGGACCACTGCCCGGAAGTTCCAGTGAGAGAAGAGTGATGAGAAGCAGCAGCTGGCCAGAAGAGACACCCAGACACACACACGTCAGACAACCCCCCGTTTCTGGTATTCGCAGGCTGAATTACTTCCCAGGCCTTCTTTCTCACTACTCTGTTGACAAATTCTTTTTTCAATTACCTGAAATATTCCAGTGTCTTTCCAATAAATCCTCCTTTTATCCTAAGCTAATTTAAGTTGCATTTGTGTGATTTGCAAACAAAGAAGTCCATGCTAGATCTCTGGTTTTGTGTGCTCAGGCTTAATAGATTTGTACACTTGTAGCATAGTTCCTCTCCATCCATATCCTCATTCACTAATGCATTAAGCAATAATGCTCACGATATTCCAGGTTCTGTGTTACTTACCAAGAATATTAAACAAAGAGACTACACAGACCTTTTATTGGAGCAGCTTCCATTCCAGCAAGGGAACAGGCATATCAGTCGAGAGGAATAGCAACACAGGAAGTGTAATAATAGAAGCATTGGCTGATTACTGTGAGAGCACTGAGGAAATGTGTGGTCTGGTGGAATCCCGCAAGCCTTCATGGAGGAGGTGGCCATGGTGTTGCTTCGGGGGAGTGGATTAGTGTCATATGATAGACAACAGAGGGTTGACAGGGACAATTACAGCACCAATGGTCCAGAGTTATAAGAGAGTCAGGCACATTGAGGGAATTATTGTATTTCTTTTATGGCTGGGGCTGAAAATTCATGCTAAGGTTTGGGGGGTGGGAGACAGAAACAGAGGATAGACCATGGACATCTGTAATTTACCATGCTAAATATTTGAGATTTTGTCCTGTGGCTATTGCAGAGATTTTGGAACACTTTAAATAGAGCAGTGCTATGAACAAGTTTGCACGTTGGACTAACTTCTCTGGAGAAGTGATTGGTCAGTAACCAGATGGCCAGGAAAGAATTAAGTCAGGAGGCTATTGCAACTGTCCAGGAGAGAAAGGGCAGGATCAGAACTTACTCTGATAATGAGAACGCAGAATTTAGAAGGCAGATTCCCCTGGATATGATAACCAATTGAGATCAAATAAAAGGGAGTGTGTCTGTGTGGGGAATATTGGGGGGAAAAAAGGATGGGGTTGAAGTCTTGGAACAGGCTTACATGTGAGGAACATGGGGGCACGTTGGTAGAAGAAAAAGTGCTTCCAAAGGGAAAGGAAAAGAAGCTAGAGAACGAGGAGAGCATGGCATAGTGGAAATTAATCCTATCTTCAATATCTGTACTGGCTTCAAGTAGAGTGCACTTATCCAACATCTAGGGTTCATTTTTGTTTTCTTTAGACTTCAAAACTAGTCAGGGGAGAGAACTGGTTAAACACCATCGAGGCTGCTGTTGCTCTCTGAGCCTTGTCCTATGCCCTGGTACAGCCTCCCCTAGCCCCTGCCAAGCCCGACTTTATCCCTCCTTTGGTAGTCCGGCAGACCAGACCACGGCAGACACGGACAGGGAGAGTGCGCAAAGTACACAGCTAGATGCCGGGTGTTGACTCACTTAGCCTTGATGACAGTGGGATGAAATCCAGACCAGCGCTGGGCTCGTTGGCAGGAGAGGCCTCGGGAAGGAGGTCTGGGGAACTCCAACAGGGAACAACCGGAGGAGGTGGAAATAAGCTTGCCTGAAGCTCTTGTAGGGGGTTACGATGTGGGACAGTGATATTCATAAGGCGGGACTAGAGGTCTCAGCACTCAGATCCAATGTGAGATTTCTATCTTTACCATTGTTTTTGTTCTTCTTGGGCCCTTTACCTTGGCAAATAGTTCTTAATTAGATTTTTAACTCCTGAGTAGGTATATTGGACTAATAACATATCCTCCTACTGTATACACTGCACACACATAATATCCCCAATCCATATAACGTATGATCACGGTTGTTATGAGCCATGAGGGAGGAGGATACTATAGAGTAATAAAGTGGCACAAGTGTGTGGGGAGAGATGGGAGGAGGGGCAGTCTGGTAAGTTTCTTTCTCCTCCAAATATATTTCTACCATAGTTCCCTCTTATATTTAGAATAAAATTCAAAAACCTTTTACCCAGACCACAAAGCCTGTGTGCCCTGCCTCCACTTCATCTTATGGTCCTTTCCCCTCCTTGACAGGGTTCCAGCCACTCCGACTTTTTTTTTTTCCCACCTCATTAAAGTCATGGTGTCCAGCATGGACAGTTGAAGGAAACTATTCGTTGAAACCAATGGCATGCTGGGTTGAAGTCAGGGCTTGAAATCTGGGAGAAGATGGGAAGTCATTTCTTAGAAATGGAGGATAGGGAGAGAGCGATAGTGGGGGAGGAAGCAGGAAGTCTTGGGGGCCCAGAGTGGAGGCTGGAAGAAGCAGAGGCTGCTAGATGACCTTTGCAGTCCCAGCAATTTCTCAGGATGCACCTCTAGAGTCCAATAGGCAGTCAGGATCTTCCTTCCTGGGATGGGAGCTATCGAGGCAGAGAGAAGAGTTGAGAACACTTGAAAGAAGAAACTGAAAGTAGTTCCTGGATGAACTATACTCGCATGCACTCTCAAATATCTACTTAGAGAAGGCCTGAAACCATCTTTTAGTGGGCTAATCAGATAGCGGAAACGAGCTCACTTGAAAATCAAAATAACACATCAACAACTTCACTTCCTTTTATCCTCTTAAACACTGATTACAACATTTGGCCCTCAAGGAAAAATGCCATATCCCTTAGACCAACAGTCTCTGAATTCTCTTCCATTATGGGGCACACTTGAACAGTACGAAGTTTCCTACAGCCCAGCTAAATTTTAGTATTCATTGCATGCCTCTTTTGTGCCGACACTGGGTAGTGACAAAACTGGTGTGTGTGAGCGTGGTGTGTGAGTGTGGGGAGTGTGTGTGGAAGCATAGTCCTGGCAGAAAGGGCAGAGGCCATGATACATGTTTTTAAGTTAATATACTTTTCCCAATAGCGAACTAGAAGGAAAGGTAATAAATGAATAACAGTGTGAGCCAAAAAAGAAATGAAGAGTTTTAAAGTAGACCGGAATTTTTAATTCACGCTACCAACCCAAAAAGAGTGGGATGATTATCATGTACAAAAAACTCATCAGTTCTGGTAGCTTGGACGTCGTTGGTATTTGGAACACTGATTCCTGATGAAGGGGACATGGAGAACAGGGACGCAGTAAAAGTATTAGTTCCAACAGCCGTGCATAGATACAGGAAAGAGAGCAAAGTCAGAGTTCATGGGCAAGAAAGCCTGGTTTTCAATGACTCATCAATAAGATCTGAAGGACAGATAAGTCATTGAGGAAAGGGAGGAAGAGAGCTAAATTCTCATCCTGCCTCACTCGAATTTGCCTACTAGGCGTCCATTTCTTCTTTGTGTAGTAACACCTGACTTTTCTATTGGGAAACCTCCTCTCTCTCACTGTGTGGGGTCTTGGTGGGACTGTCTTTGGAGGGATCCTGCTATGTATGCCCTGGGCAAGGAGTGAACACATGCATAGACCAAGACTCTGGGCAGAGTAGGGTGCCACAGAGGTGGAGTTGATTGATTTCAATGGCAGGGTTTTGAAGTGACTGCCTATCAGATTCTGCCCCATACAACTCTCTTCCCCAAGAGAGCTAGGATTTAAACCTTTCCTTACAGTCATTTCCTTTAAAATGTTTATGTATTTACTCCTTTTATTTGGCCAAAGTTGGTTTTCTCTATTTGCAAACAAAGGATCCCAGGAAAAACATCCCAGACATTTCCTAGTAGATTACTCAACGCAGTCATGGCTAGATTATGGATTCCCTTCATTTTTTTTATAAATTACGGTATTTTTAAACTTTATAAAACTTTGGGATTTGAGCAGAATTTAAATTTAATTTTCTTGCATCATGCCAATTGCAATGCAGAATTTGGAGCCGGTGTAAGATTCTGAATAACACAGTACGCCAGAGAAAGGCATAGGCAGGGCCCCAGGGATATGTTAAAAATAACCTAATCCAAGTGTAGGCTTTCTTTTGCTAATTGCGGGGATGCCTATAAAGGAGAAGGGGGTAAAGACAAAAATCAAAAAACAAAATGCTAACTGCTAACCTACAATGACTTAAGAGATGTGAGAATAGACCTTTTAAACATATTTTGGTGTGATATTTGCATTATTCCTGCATAAGAAAATATCGTTTGTTTTTGATGTATACAGTTGTATTCAGAGGTGAAAAGATATGACAGAA
Source organism: Nasua narica (assembly GCA_028533885.1). Taxonomy (NCBI): domain Eukaryota; kingdom Metazoa; phylum Chordata; class Mammalia; order Carnivora; family Procyonidae; genus Nasua; species Nasua narica. The sequence continues at coordinate 97,364,592 of CM052810.1, read as the reverse complement.
GGATTTTCTTTAAAAATATTCCAGCAAGAAAAACATCAAAGTAATCACGAAATCTAAAACAAGTATAACAAACATGTTCATGATTTCATGGGGTTTCTTGTAGTAGTAACATTCTCCCTATTTTTGTGTATATTCGGGAAATTCCAAAATCAAAAGTTTAAAAATTTTGAGTGAAACACCTTTAAGAAGTTAATTCTTTTGTGTATGTGTATATTTTGCACTGACATTTAGATCCTTTCATCATTTTTGAAAACCCCTTGGAAATTGTATCTTTTGGCAGTGATTTTTCACTCCATCTTTTGTAATCAACTAGGTCTCATGATTTATGAAAGATTTGATTATTATCAGTGACCTACTGACAATAAATTACTTTTTTAAGCTCTTTCTTCAAAATATACTCCCCCTTCTAACATCATCATCTACACCCAAAGGAAGACCAAAGAGTAGGAATACAAAATGAAAAAGAAAAGGCCTATGCTTGACTAGCTTAATTTTTGTGTTCAACTTTTTTAAATGCTAAAATAATGTGCCACCATAAGATATCTTACTAAACGTCCTTTAAGAAAAAAAAATTACTTTTCAAATATTCGGACCTACAGTAAAGATGCAAAGGTGCCAGATTCCCTAACACTACTAATCTTTGTTTTACCCTTGATGTTCAGGTATTGTTAAAAACCCAGGTAGACTGGTAAACTCTTATTATTATTATTTTTTTATTGCTTCTACTTTTTAATAGCAGCCGATCCTGAAGAACAAAGGTCACATAAAACAAAATGACTCACTACCCAAACTATGAGAATGCTAGTAAGAACAATTATTGCACATAAATTAGACCATAGGACTTCACTCTCTTGCTTGGATATGCTTCGATATGGCTAATACAGTCCATCTTCTTGATTTTTGCAATGTTTACTACAATAAGGACCAATTTGGTTAATCTGCCTGTAAAAATTGATTCTGTTTATCCTCCAATATTTTGTACTAATAAGAATTTCCTTTTAAAACGCAGCTAGTTCTGCCTCATCAACCTCAGACTTTCATTTTAGAGTGACTCTTCTAATTATAAAGCCATCCGGTGACAGTCTGGACAAAAGTGGTATTCTGGTTAACACTTACCACAAAAGAATATGGACGTCTGAGTTTAGACCCAATGGACATCCCCCCTAAAAATGGGGCAATGTGTATAAATTAGTTATGGCATCATTGTATCTAAAACATTTGATACAGTCTTACTATTTCCATTTGCAGAGACAAATTTATGTGCTAACTATTCAGAGAGGAATATAATATCATCTGTTAAAGAAGGTCAGATAGTTTTATGCAAGTTAATTTTCAGAAGCAATCAGATCTTTAAAAGGTCTGATGATAGGCGACACCAATTGGCATTTTCTCAAACATTCTGCTAAAAGAAAAGAGGGAAGTTTGATAACATCAAGATCGGCTTCCCTTTTGTAAAGTTTTCTTAAATCATAACTTCTTTTCTATAGGAACAAAAGCAGCATGGCCCTATTTCAAAATGGGGACAAATAAATAGAACTGAAAAAGATTTCAATGAGTCCATTTCATATGGTTCTTCTACCCAACTGCAGGAATGTTATGTGGATTTGTTCACGAATCATTGAAAAAGAAACAGGAAAAGGAATACAGTACATTTTTTTTTTTCCTATTTGGTCTGTGAATGAAGGGAAAGGTGATGTGTTAAAATACAAGAAATATTGTTAACCTTACTCTACTCATGGGAGAAGCAAACTACAGCTAGCTTGTGTTTTGTTTATTTCCCCCTTGTTTCAAAAAAAGATTTGAGGCAAGCTATAAGATTGGTAAGCAAGGGCATAGTTACTGACAAAAGACTCTCTGTAGTGCTTGAGAACCCATGAAAGGGTTTTCCCTGCCCCTTCTTTATGTGTATCTATAGCTCTCAAACAGTGATTGTGAAATGGTTCAGTAGCAAAAACTGGCCTTCTGCCGTCAGAATGCTTCAGGGGTAGATCAGCAAATAGTACAGACCAGTGATCTCTCCAAAGTATTCTGCATCTACTTTCCCCTCATTCATTCCCTCCACCAAAGTTGCTTTTCCCTCATTCATTCCCTCTACCGAAGCTATCTGGTTCATCCTTTTCACAGGTGCTGGACCCAGCAGGTGAGGACAGTCTCAAAAGCACACAGAGGAGGGGCGCCTGGGTGGCTCAGTCGTTAAGTGTCTGCCTTTGGCTCAGGTCATGATCCCAGAGTCCTGGGATCAAGCCCCACATCAGGCTCTCTGCTCAGCAGAAAGTCTGCTTCTCCCTCCCCGACTCCCACTGCTTGTGTTCCCTTTCTCACTGTGTCTCTCTCTGTCAAATAAATAAAACCTTTAAAAAAAAAAAAGCACACAGAGGAGTGAATCTGTTTCAGCATCACACACATCTGTCTGCAGCGAATTAAGAAGACAAATGGCTGAAGTCATAGAAATTTAGTTGATGCCCTTATAGAGTGAACTTTAAACAGCAAATGCAAACGAGTGACCAATCCACTTCTGACTGGCTTTGGATATGGGGGCCCCATCTGTCTGGGAGCCTCGAAAATAGACTGTTAATGACATATGACCAGGATGGAGAAAAGAAGAGGATCTAGGCATGCCAAGGACAAAGATATTTTTCCCAGGCATAGCAGGTTAAAGAGTGCGCTAATTCTTTAATTTGAGGAGTATTGAAAAATAAAACCAGAACCAGAACTGAACTACATAAAGAACATTTTTTTCCCTACCACACAACATACCATTTGTGGTTTCTATATATCCATTTGCATTTAATTGATCTATTTAGTAAGTTGTGCACCGTTCATTCCATTATTCCTTCACTGTTGTTTTAAGATCCAGAGTTAAAACAAACAAATCAACAAACAGTTTCTGCAGTTGTGAAAGAAGGATCTCTTAATGGAGTTGTACTCTTCAGGATAGGCAAACCATGCTGGTACAGTTAATAACACTGGACCACTCATCTCTTTAACTGTTAAAGGTTTACTTCTAGCTCATAAGAAATCTCTTGAGGATCTTGTTGCCCTGCAGACCAATCCCAAGGACCCAAGGGTGTTTTCTTCTTATAGCTATACCCACAGTTATACCGTCTTGGAAAATGGGGGTTCCAGGGCCACGGTGACAGGGAGAAAAAGTGCTCCTAAAATCTTGGCCAGCAATGACAAACTTTATGTCTTCTCAAGCCTGTTGGTCAGTACTAGTTACATGGCCCCAACCAAACTGAGAGCTTGGAAAATGTAAGAGAACCAAGTAGTGTTTTGTGAATAGCCCTGTCCCTGCCACATCTGATGACTGAAAGTAAGATCTGTTCTAAGAATGACTAGAAAATGTAAATAATACCTCTTCTGGAAGTCTTTCTGAAACATGAGTAAATATAAAATCATAGGGGGTAGGGCGTTTGTTGAAATGGCAAATTGCCAGGCGCATGTGTCATGTTCAGTTTTGCAGGGTTGAGGTAGAACTCGTGCCTTATTCAGGCTGATTCTACCAAGGAATATCTGTAGCATGATGAACATGGAGGGAAGACTCTGTACTAAATATAAAAATTCTCTGTAGGGTACTGGATGAGATGAAACTAAAAATAAAAAAACAAGTCATGTGGGAAAGTCAGCATCTTTTCCAGTTACTCCTTCTATTCTACAGAGGAGTTAATTCTGTCCTATAGTCAAGGGAAGTTGGACAAATGTCCCCCCAAGCCCCTATAGGTATGTACATGGCACTGTCAAAACCTGTCTGTGGAGAATCACGTTAGATAAGGGCCTTTGTCCAGGCTCCTTACTTTCTTCTCCAGTTTTCTTCCTCTTTTGCCAGTTAGTCTTGTACTTAACTTGGGGAGAACGCAACAGAGGAAAACATGTTTGTTTCTCCTGCAAGCTCTACAATAGGGTCTTTCCATTCTTTCTTTTCTTCTCAGATTGTTACGGAGGGTTCATGCTCATTAGTAGTTATTCTTTGGAGAGAAATTTGGAAGGAAAAAATTAGATGATAATACGGGTGATTTTAAGTGGAGGCATGCACAAAAACTTCTTGAAAATCAGGTTGCGGTATGCATTCTTATTTTAGATTTGCCCTTGTTAGCATCTTCTCAATAAACAGGTGCATACACTTCCCCAAGCTGTCACTGTTGTTTATTTAGCCTGTATGCTTCAAAATCTACTGATGGATGATACCCAACCAGCTTGGAAGCTTGACTTTCAGAAACCAGAGATTTAAAGTTTTAATGAGACTTTCTTTCTTTTTTTTTTTTAATGAGACTTTCTTAAAGGATAGTCCCACGGGTTTGTTAGAATAGAAGCGTATCTTTCAATGATACTGTAAGAGTATCACATTTGTATGTTAATTTTAGTTCAACAAATAGGAAAAATGATTAGGAATAATAGCTCTCAGCTTTCCGATAGTTCTTTTCATGTTCAAAGTGCTTGACAAACATTAATTAAATCACTGGCAGTCAAATTAGATAAATATGTTCTCTGTATGTGCATAGCTGTACCTTCCATGCACACAGTATTCTAAAGCACATCACTGCAGATCAAACACTTTTTTGCCATCTGAACTTGGTTGGCTGACACTGATTCCAAGCTACAGATAATTACTGGAAGGGCTAATCATGACGAGAGATTACGTAAGCTTTCTTTGCTTTTAAATAAAAACATGAATTTATCCTTGTAAAAGGTACAGGATGAACCACAGTGTAAAATGCTACTTTCTCTAGGCCAGAAGGTAACAATGACAAAGCAAATGCCTTGCATTGTATTGTTGGAATAGCTAAACCGTAATTTAAAGAAATCATTTCATCAACAGAGAGTCCATTTTATACGTCCTGGGCTACTAATGTTTTGGCCTCTTTAGCACCAAAAACAAGAAAGCTTTTCAGGCTAAACATGGTGTTGATTTCAGCAACATGGTAATTGTTCATTAATGCTAGGAATCCTTGGTCACTATTGATTTGAGAAGCATTTGGGCCAGCAAATTAAACATAGTAAATTTCATGATTATTTTTAGAATAACTTGCACTTTTTTTTTTTTCCTTCACTGAATTTAATGAAGCTTTCCAAACCATCCCAAGAGATTAATTGTTCCCAATGGCCCCTGGACGAAATATACTCCAAATAAAAAAGAGTGCTAATAGCATTCCATCTTTGAATAACACCTAATGAATTAACACACACTACTCACCTACGACAGACAATTGGGAAAAGGCATGCACATGCATGTGTGGGAACGACTTAGCCAGAGTCAGGCTTGGTTTCCCTGAGATGCTCAAGCTGCACACAACTATGTATGGAGGGGACTTAAATCTCTCCTTTCTTTCTGTCTACCAAACCAGTCTAGTCCGTTTCCAGGGGGAAAAAACTATTTGTTAATCGTCTTCAAATTTGCTGAAGGAAAGAACATCTTGTTCAACCAAGTTGTCTTTTTGGAAAGACTGTGCGAAAGTATCACCTGGAGTCATGGTAGCTATTCACGTAGCTCTCACAGCATGGTATCTGTTCTCTTGTGTAGAAGTGCTAACCTGTGTGCCCAGAAGCTTAAAATTGGAGAGGTTCTCCTCCCTTCCGAATGAAAACCTGGCGTTCACTGGGATGCTGTAATGTACCCAAGGTAACACACAGAGCCCACCCACCTGGTTTAGACAATGACAGATGGCCATAAGGGAACCATAACTGATATGGGACTTCATCTGCCTTCGTGTTTCTACTGTCAGACTCTTGCCTTGTCTCAGGAATAAGGGTGAACTTTTTCTGATTGTATTTGGAGAGTCATTGATGGGGACTGATTTTTAGGAAATCATATAAGATATGTCTCCATGGTATAAACTTGTTCTCCCTTTGGTATGGAGACAAAATATTAGACCTGGCTGGAAATGTTTAAATGGCTTTAAAAATGTAATAGTATTCCAAATGTAAAAGGCCTTAAAAGGTAAATAAAATAAAATAAAATGAAATTTGTTTATTTTGATTTGTACTGATTCTTTTTTTTTTTTTTTAAAGATTTTATTTATTTATTTGACAGAGAGAGAGAGAGAGATCACAAGCAGGCAGAGAGGCAAACCGTGAGAGAGGAAGAAGCAGTTTCCCTGCCGAGCAGAGAGCCCTACACGGGGCTCGATCCCAGGACCCCGAGATCATGACCCGAGCCAAAGGCAGAGGCTTTAACCCACCGAGCCACCCAGGCGCCCCGATTTGTACTGATTCTTACAGTCGAAGTTCCCTGCATTCATTTTCTCACTTCTTAACACCCCACCCTATGGAAACTCTTCTCTTGGAGGTCACACGTGACACCTTTCCTGTTATCTATACTACCTTTTACTTAGAGTTTATTCTCCTTGACCTTTTTGCTGTATTTGACACTGTGGACTGCCCAACCAACACCATTTACCACCCCTCGTAAATACGCAGTAATTGATCTCATTGACGTTTTTGTCTTCTTTGCAAACCCTGCCACCAACCTTGTCTACCTGGTATCACCTCCTGCCTGGATTGTCACGGGGACAGGCTTCCATCTGGTCCTCTCTCTCTCTCCTCTAATCCACAATGCCAGAGTGACTAATCTTTTAAACATCTATACTTTAATCTGATCTTAAAGTCCCTTATTACCTACAGAGCCTTACTTTTCTCTCCCTTTTCATCTCCTATACCTTCTTCTTGGCTCTTTACATTCCAGAAACACTTGCCTTTTTTAGGTCTCAAAGACCCTAAGCTTGACCCCTCCTTAGGGCTCTGTGCTAGTTTACTCTTTGCTTGAACTTCTCTTCTCCAGATCATCTCATGACTAGCTATTTCTTTCATTTGAGTTATTGTTTAAATTTTCCTCAGAAAGGTCTAACCTACTCTCCTACTCATTTTTTACCAAGATTTATTTACTTATTTGAGAGAGAGAAAGGGAGGGCTTGTGTGTGAGCAAGGGGAGGGGCAGATGGCAAGGGAGAGAGAGAGAGAATCTCAAGCAGACTCCCCGCTGAGTGAGGAGCCCTGAGGTTGGGCTTGACCTCATGACCTTCAGATCATGACCTGAGCCAAAATCAAGAGTCAGATGCTCAACTGACTGAACCAGTCAGCTGTCCCATGCTCTCCTACTCATTTTGATACCTTTGCATTTAATTTTCTTCAGAACAATTATAACTATTTGGTAGTCATGTATTTATTTGTTCCTCTCTGTCTCTCCCAAATAGAATGTATACTCTCTGAGAGCAGGACCTTTTTATTTTATGGCTTTACTTCCAAAACCTAGAACTTAAAAATTAAGGAAGATTTCTTGGTTGATGAATCCAACTGTGGATTATACCATTTCTAATCCATCCAACCCTATTCCCTGTTATTTCTGTATAAGCACACTGTACAGTCCTCAGGTTGTTCTCACTATCCATGGAATTTATTTTCTATTGTGTCTAATGTGGTAACTTTTTTTCTCCAACCAGATTATGAGCTTCTGAAAGGGAGAGGCCTTTTTAATATTTTTCTAGTCCTCCAGGCCTAGCAGAGTGCTGAGCTGCATTTGGTATGTATTTAGCAAACACTTATTGATTTATTTCTGACTGTAACATTATATACTGCACCACTGAGCACTTTTACATCAGTAGGGCTGAAACGGAAATAAAAATAGGTCGACCATAAAACACCAGCATAAGGCCCATGACAGGGTGAGAGCTTTCTTTCTTACCTTCTAATTCAATTTGAGTGGCAAACTAAAGTTTTCTGGAATGAGGATGTGATGAATAGGAAAGCATACCTTGGGAAAATTTCTTACTTCCTTCTCTAGCAAGTGGGGAGGCTGATCACCCTTTGAGCACTCTCTGAGTGCTGATTATCTTCCAACTCCACCGTCAGTTCTATGTATGCCATTATTGACTCTTGCCATAATTCTTAAGTCATCCCAGACTTCTTACTCCTCTTTGATCCCTATATATACTCACTCAACTCTTTTCCTTAGGCATATATGTGCCTAACATTTCTTTTAAAATCCCACTTGCTACTTCAGAAGTTAGGGTCTCCTGTCTCGTCTTCAACCCTTTTCCCTGCCAAATCCACCCCAAACGATCTCCTATTAGATGAAATCTAAATTTCTTGGGCTCAAATTCAGGTCTCTATGTGTGGTTCCACCTTACCATTTCAGCTTGGTTTTCTATTGCTTCTAATATGAACCTCCTGCTCTAATTCATCTGATCTCCTTACTTTTCCCCATTCTTAGCTTGTTTGTTTTCTTCCCTGTACCTTTGTTCAAGCAATTTCCTTTATACCAATCCAAATTCTCCATTTCCTTTTTTTTGTCCTTTTAAGAACTCTTCCCTTAATTTACATCGATAATTTTCAGTTTAAGATTCAGACTTCATGATCCAATCCTTGGTTATTTTCCTCGTCTATCAATGGTGAATTGTTTATCTATTTGTTTTATATTTTACCTTCCCAGTAATATTGTGATTTTCTTGACAATGGGGACTTCATAATATTTATATTCATGCACAACACTTGGCATCTCCTAGGATGAATGTGTTTGGCTGGGACAGGCCTGGCCAGAATTGGATTATAAGGCCTGGTCAGAACTGGATTATAAAGATGAACCCTGACCAGGTGAGATGGAGCTTGTGAATAGGAATCCTTCAAACCAGTGGCACAAAAATGGCCTCTGAGAGCAATAACTTCCTAGTTAATGCCAAGTTCAATTTCACACATCACTCAGACCGTGTAGGCAAAACTGCAAAGGCAAAGACTTCTGATGTTGAATAGCTTTGTGTAACTGGTAAGTATAAGCCAGATGCTGGCAGGTCTGTGAGACAGGAGATCTGAGCCTGAATACTGGCTTCATTTCCAATTAATCAGGGTAATATTGAGCAAACCATATACCCTCTTTGGGCTTCAATTCTTCATTTGTAAAATGAAAAGGTTAGACTCCAGATGATGTTAAGGACTAGGTAATTCAATTATAAAAATTACGTGATTCTATTTCTAAAGAATGAAATGGAGGCCACAGTCTTTAGAGTTTTTCATACACTTGTTCTGTGTGATAAGATTTATTAGTTTCATGTGTAGTTAGCAACCCTGCTTTCAGCTTTTGGCATATACACTTTTCTTTTTCCCAATTTGTGTTAAAGTAGACGGACAGATGGTTTATTAGGCTTTCAAATGCTTGTAATGCGGTTGTTCAATTCAACAATGGTTTTAAATGTTGAAGGTCCACATAGAACCTGGATTTTGTTTAGAATGGAAGATAGCTTTAACTCTTTAATTTAAGGATAATAATGTTTACTCACGTAACTTAAAACAACTTGTGGATGTAACTCCAAAGATCTAATCATTTTCCTTCATTTCTTAACTCATTTCCACATCACACCCTAACTCTTCCAAGTCGCAGTTTTAAAAATGAAGCTACCAGACTTCCAGTTACATGTACACTGCCTCCTCCTAACTCATTTAATCCACAAGCTCCTTCCAAATACAAAAACCCTTTAATTCAGAATCACAGAAACCTAAATGCAGAAGGGACAAATTCCTCATTTTACAGGTAAGAAAATGAAAACTAAAAGGTCCTGGTGCTCTTTCTACTATGTAGTTATAAAAAAAAAAAAAAAGTCAGGTTAGGTTGGAGGGAAAAAAAAATCCAAAATTTGTGAATTTTAAGTCCCAACAGAAAATTCCATTCTTTTAAATTTAAGTGTCAATACAGTAGCACAATGAGAACGTAGTAGACAACTATGCAGCTGAAAGACGGTCACTGCTACAGCTTTGCTTTGTGTTTTTAAATTCCTCAATGTGATTGTCTTCATGTAAGTGTGGACAAGCAATTGTTGAATACCCAAAATGCATCTTAAGTGTGGAGGAGTCAGAACCGAAAGGACAGACAAAAATGTAGGTAAAGGAAAGCGTGAGCCTGCTCAGAGGGAAGTTAGGACGCTTAAGCGAAGCAGACGTTGAGAGCGGCGGAGCAGGTACAGGTGGCCGGGAAGGCGCTGGCAACCAGCGGAGGCCCGGACGCCCCAGCAGGCCAGGGTGAAGAACGGAGACGGGGCGGAAGAACCGGCAGGAAAACTGCAAGAGGAAGCCAAGGCCGATCTAGTGAGCAGCGAAGACCTTCCAGAAGAAAAGAGAAGGCGCCGACGCGAGCTTAGAGCAAGACTAGAGGGTGGGACAAAGTGTACAAAAATGCTGAAGAGGCAGAGAGGGGTACTGATGAGAGATGGAAAGGGCGCACGGGGAGGTGAGAAGTGAAGCGAAGCCCTCCGGCAGTGGGTAGGTGAGAAGAGGAGCGCGGGCCGTGAACTAAGGCGGCGGGGCGCGCGCGGGCGGGACGCACGCTGAGTCAGGGACCCCGCGCCCTAGCTGTCCCGACCGCGCAGGAGGCGGAGCCTTAGGCGCGTGGGCGGGCCAAAGGGCGGGGCTTGCGCCTGACGCGCCTGAAGGCCGCAGCGGCCGCAGGCCGGGAGGGGCGGCGGCGGCGGCGGCGGCGGCGGCGGCGGCGGCGGCGGCGGGGGAGGGGCACGGCGTCAGCGCGTCGCCGGCTGGGCCGCGCCGGTGGCCAGGAGGGAGAGACAAGGAGGAGGAGGAGGCGGAGGAGGAGGTGAGTAGGCTCCGGGCTGGGGAGCCGCGCGGGCCTGCGGGAGGCGGGGAGCGCGGCCCCTCCCCTTCCCTCCCCGACGCCCGCCTCGCGGGGCCGCGCGGCGCGGAGTTCCCAGAGGGGCAGCGGCGGCGGCGGCAGCAGCGGCGGTGGTGGCGGCGGCGCGGGGAGCTGGGGGTGGGGGGGGGCGGAGCTGAGGGCCGCGCGAGCGGCGGGCTTCCCGAGCGCACGCGCTGCGTTCCTTGCGCCGCCGGCCGCCTTACCCGTGGATCCCGGCACACCGGCCGCTGCGTATCAGTCCGGCGGGCTGGCCATTTTCTGATTTAATTTTTTTGAGTTCTGCGCTTGATGCATGGCAGCTTCCAGCGGCCCGGCGCGCCGCCGCCGCCGCCTCCTGCGGCAGGGGAGAGGCGGGTGGGGGGCTCGTTAACTCTCGCGCAGGAGAAGGGAGGCCGGGTTCCCGGGATTGGCCCGAGTAGGCGGGGTGGGGGGGTGGTGTGCTCCTGCCGACCACGGGACTGCCATGCGGGTCCCTGGCGAGACGCGCCTCCGGGCCTTCCTGAGGGGAACCTTGCTCCTGTCCTCTTTATGGCTCTTACTTTCCTCCCCTCGCCAGCCCCTCTACCCCTCGGTTAGCTGAAACGAAAGACCTCACTCGCCCCTTACCCCATCCCTCCTGTGAGGATCGTGCATATACTTATTTTGATCATGATCCGGGCTAACTGTTCCGGTGGAAAGGTTCTCTTAAGTCTTGTAAGTCCAGCCTTGTAACTCTGCGGCGAAGTTGCAGTACGCCACATTTTAACCTTTAGGCCTGAGGGAGTTTCTCTCTCTCTCTCTGTCTCTCTCGCAAATACAACTTTTAGAGTCTTCTGAGAACTGTACTGCATTAGATTATCTTTGAGATAATTCTTAAGTTAGCGCCTTGAGGCAGTGTGATGGGAGGTTCAAAGAGAAGGCTTTACACTTTTTCCTCCACCTGTATCACGGAATGAAATGGAAAACGTTGAGTTGACGGTGATTTTCCGCAAGTGGTGGGTTTCACAGTGCAGCCCCTGAGTGCTGTGGTTCACCTTGGTTGTTTGGTCCTGCCCCTGAAGTTGATTTTAAAGCTCAGTGTAGTGGTCAGGTAAAGGAGCTGCTAAAAAGAAGTTCAGAATAATTCAGTAGAGCCATTTTATTGCATTTTGGTAGCCTCTTTAACCTTGAGCTAAAGCATGGCTGGAGTTTCAGGTAGAAACCCACAGACCTACCAAGTGCTATATTGTATTTTAATTAGTGCATCCCAGGTCTGATAGGAGTAGATTCTCCTTAGCTCTCACTATTTTCCTTCGGATCTTGTATTTAATGAAGCAGTTTTAGTATTGAGAGTTTTAGTATTGAGGGAGTACCTTTTGAATCATGCAACTTTCTTCGACAAACTTGTAAACTGAATAGGTAAAATCTGAATCATGGTACTGAGATCAAAATAGGAAACTGAATTTTTAGCATTATCAATTTGAGAAGTTAAGATGGCTTCTTTACTGCTGTTTTAAAATCCTGTTGACATTTTAATCTTAGGTAACACAGAAGTACAGAAATTTCTTTTTGTAAGAGACTTTCACAGTTAAATCCAACCCCATTATTTTACAGGGAGAAATTAATCAAAGAAAGTTTCTTGAAGATATTCAACAGGAGTTGAATAGAACTAGTTAACTTAATTAACTGAACACTTAGGTATATAATTTTGACCTCCCCAATGAATATTCTTGTACCAAAATTTGTTTTGATTATGTTATTTTTTAAAAAGCCTAGTAATTACTAAATTTCTTTTTTCTGAATATATGTCTTAGTTTGTGATTTGGACCCATTAGATACAAATGATAACAGATTATTTATAGTTAGGACATATTACAGTCTATCAGTTGAAAACAGTACTTTCCAGTTTGTTTGAAATTAGTAGTTATTTTCACTTCAGGAATGTTTGTTCATATTCTTGATTCAGATAGTCTGTTTTGATTCCAGGAGATTGGTATTTCAAAAGTCTGTGTGTTTAAGACTGTGGTGTATATAACCTTGATGTTAATGAGGAAGAAAGGTGTTATACACATGTAGTAACTGAATTCCAATATTCCCAGGCAGCATCATTTTTCTTAGTGGGCCTCAAATGAGGACTTGAAGTTCTTGCTGGGGTGGGGTGAATTCTTTGCATCTTACACACCACAGTGTTTAGGCATTTAGTAAATACTTTTTGGCTTCTGTGCACTTTGCTTGGTGCGGGCTTTGTCAAAGAAAATGTCTTATTCTATCTGTGTATGCCTAGTGTCAAGTGTAGTGGATATTCTCTAAATGCTTGTGGTCATGTTGGGCTTAAGGAAACTTAAGGTGGCTGAGTGGCTGAAGTCAGGAATCATGATTTTGTAAACTTGAAATAATTCATTTCCATTTATGTGTTGAATCATATACTATATTAGGCCTAATTCCAATATTGAAAGAGGTAGCAGGTAACAGATATTTTAGAAAAAAATGGGAGAACAAATGTAACATTGAGAATTTTATTCTGTAACATATGTTACTCTCTGTGAAATAGGGAGAATGACTGTTATTTATATTTTTTGATAGAACACCTCAGTAGATCTAAAGCATTACGAACTTTCCAGTGAAATTTTCCACTGGACCAAAGTTCCACCACCATCACTTGAGTGACCCTCTAATTGTTACTGTAAGCCTCATTTTAAAGTTTTGGTTTCACTTTATAAGGATATATTTTTCAGCATATAGACCTTCGTAAGGATCATGACTTGGAGTCCAGACTACCTTGGCAAGCTCTTCTGATATGATATTTTAAACAGATTTAGTTTATATTTGATATAGCATTCTGGTGGTACGGTAAAACAAAACAACCCAAAAACCACTGTATTTTCTTTTTCTCTTAGGCTTATCTCCTCTTTCTTTAATAGATCAGAATAGCGTGTTTTGTTTATTTAAAAAAAATTAACTGAGGAAAATTTTCAAGCATTACTCTTGGAAAGTACCACCACTTCACCCTTTGAATAGCTTTGGAAAATAATATTTGAGCAAATGCAGGGCCAATTCCTTAGAGTGATTCCTATTCGAATATGTAGATCATAAATAATAGCCTTCACAGGGACAACATCTTTGGACTACATGCATTTTTTTCTATGACTCTATAACTGAAAACAATTATACAGTATAATAGGGGGTAGTTATTTATAGGAAGGAGATAATTTCACGTGTATCATTTCTGGCTCTTTTGCTAGTCCCAGTCTACGTGTCCTACCCACTGCCAGTTCTACCCCTTTAACCCAGTTTTTGAATTGATTTTTAAGACTGAAAATACATTAAGACCTCCATTCCCTTCCGGAAGTGGGATCTGGAATTATTCTGGTGCCCTGAACATTCATTGCTCACAGAAGTATGGTATTTCACCATACCATTGGCATGTATGCAGTTTGACAATGAGATTCTCATTTTTAAAGACTGTTTACTCATCAGGAATTTTGAGGGGTGCCTTGGTGGCCCAGTTGTTAAGTGACTGCCTTTGGCTCAGGTCATGATCCCAGGGTCCTGGGATAGAGCCCTACATCCGGCTCCCTGCTCGGCAGGAAGCCCGCTTCTCCCTCTCCCACTCCCCCTGCTTGTATTCTCTCTCTCACTGTGTCTCTCTCTGTCAAATAAATAAATAAAATCTTAAAAAAAATTTTTTGAAATACATAGCATAAACATTTTAATGAGGAGTATGTGTCAGGCATCTAGAATATTTCAATAGAGGTTTAGATGGGATTAGAATATAAATTCATTGGGACGCCTGGGTGGCTCAGTTGGTTGGGCTGCTGCCTTTGGCTCGGGTCATGATCCCGGGGTCCTGGGGTCGAGTCCCACATCGGGCTCCTTGCTCAGCAGGGAGCCTGCTTCTCCCTCTGCCTCTGCCTGCCACTCTGCCTGCTTGTGCTCTCTCTCTGACAAATGAGTGAAATCTTTAAAAAAAAAAAAAAGAATATAAATTCATTAATCAATAGGAATTAGTAAGATTATCTAGTCCTTTCCCCCCACACTTTAAGGTCATACTTCAGTCATTTAAACAGATGACTTTGTTTTTGAGTATTTATTTCTAAAAGTAACCAGAGAAGCAGTTCCACAGCCTTTCTTTAGTGAGTGTTAAATAGTCCATAGAGTTGATGTTTTCTTGTGTTGTTTCTTTTGTATTCCAGATTCCTTGTGGATCCTGAAATTGTCTTAAGCCTGCTTAAGAACTCTTAACCACTTGGTCATCTGACTCTGCTTGCTGTTCCTTCTTCCCTTCAGGGCGTTGGGACTTCTATTTCAGCTGAGGCAGGGGCTCTATTTCAACTGAGGCAGAACTTGCAGAGCCAAGATACTATGCTACTGCTTCTGGGACTTGCACTTACTGGATTGACCCCTTACATACTGAGGATGGGCTAGCTGAGAACTGGGCTTTTTGGCTGTTATGATTTGAGCCCATTTTGAGGGTCAACTTTTCATTTGCATCAGACTCTAGAACACCTTAGACTTCATCCAGTCATTACTTAGATCCCTTTCCTGACTACATAGCTGTTGGATTCTTTGCCTTCTTAACTGAGGCATGTAGTGGGTGATTTTTATCCCCTGATTTCAGTGGTAGCCAGTCCTTTTCAAGTGTTTGATTTTCTACCCATGTCTTCTCAGTTTTGAGCTTTCATTTGACCAAGTAGCTGTTGCACTTTTCCATAGCACATTTGTTCATTATTTGTCTTTCCTTCTAGACTGTTTGTACCCCGAGTGTTGAGACCGAATCTGTGCTGTTCCTGGTGGTGTTCTCGGCACTCAGTACAGTGCCTGGCACATAGCAGGTGGTAAATAATATTAATTAATATAAAATTCATTTTAACAGTGAGTCTGTTATCAGTAGGGGAAACCAGTGTTCATTTGGAAATTTAGATTTCATATAAGAAGTTAGACATTTCATCACCATCATTAGTACTACAGTCTGTGTATTGTAAGTTATAAGCAAATCCATTTAAAAAATAGCTTCATCATTTATCTGGGAGGGCATTTATTTCAGAAGAAAAAGTGTATAATTTTCACTATATAATTTTAGATGTTACACATTTCAATTTTTCTTGAATTTGATTAACATGTGTATATAATATTTCTTACACATTGAAGTTTTATGGCACTATAAAGAAGTGAGTTTAATTGGCCTCTTTTTGTTCATTAGTAATTATATACTAAAGAGTAAATTCTCATTAAAAGGCCCTTAAATGCCTGCTCATAAAAAAGAGAGACCTCTTTGATTTTGTTGTCCATACAATCCTAGTTATTGTTTTGAGGCAAGTCATCAAACTCTTTAGTAGTCTAAACCTTTAATTTGGTTTCAGAACAGTAGTCAGTCATGTATTGAATACCCAAATTACCATGTCTTTAACAAGTAATTCAAACACTCTGTATTAACAAGGTAATGACCATAACTTTTCTTGTAGAATTTCTTGTGCTAATTTTTTTGAAAGAGGACTTATTGAACTAAATTTCTTATTGAACTAAATCTCATACTTTTAATGATAGCGGAGTATATGTGTCTGTGTAGAGAGGACGGGATGGTATTTTTTGTAGTGGTATTTTTAAGTGGACAGTTTACTAATTATGTTGAGGTAACATTTTACAACTCGAAAAGGAAAACTTCAATTATCTGAATGAAATGAGGTACATGAAATTAATTCAGATAAATGGGGGAATCCTTAGTGAAATGATGCATGGCAAGAGACATGACCTCAATCTTGATTTTTTTTTCCTATATATCTGTCAGCTGCTTTTACATTACTAGATTGTGATTCTTTTTCTGTGATGGGAGGAGGTAAAATTTGCTCTGTAGTTTTTGTTTTTTTTTTCCTTTGCCACAAAGGGAATCCAGAATGTGGTATTCTGTGACAAGTATAATTGCCCATCTCTCGTGTGTGCTGCCCTGCCCTTTTAGGTGGTATACCACAGCCTTCCATTTTGTCACCTTCCTGTCAAGTGTCATATGTGTGTGTGTGTGGATTCCTTGAGAATACAATTTGTTTGAAATTAAAGCCACACTCCTCTGTCCAATCACAAGATGTTTATACTTCCTAAAAGTTGAGTTACCTCAAAGTTAAGATGCATTGAGCTGGGTAAACCTTGATTCCTTCCCTATCTTTGTAGAGTTTAATATTAAGCAGTATCTTACGATGTAGGACCTTAAAATAGCAGCAGACACTGGGGCATAACTTCTGGCTTTTATGGATCCTTACTTGAAATGAAAATTTTGCTGATTGATTAGAGTTTAGGAAAGCTTTAGGAAGCTGATTTCTGCTGTCATTTACTACATTTTCAGCATTCCTGGACTCCTGGCATCTTAGAGCTATTGTGTAAAGAGTAGTCTGTGTGGCTATGATGACATTTTCCTCTAGGCATTTTTTCGTTTTGTTTTTAAACAGGTGGGGTTATCTCAGCTATAGAGGTGTGTGCTGACACCTATGTAAAGTGTATTTTACTTTTTTTTTTCTGCATTCCTGTCGATGTTTTACCTAAAGCACCTGAGAGTGTGTCTCTATTTTCAGCATGTATCATCTTCCTTTTTTTCTCTTGGTCTCTGAGATACAAGATGATTCATATCTTGATTGCCTGGGTAAAGTGGATATGACATCAGCAAGCTCTGTATCCAGACCTAGTGAGCAATTCCTAGGTCATTGCCTTGAGACCTTCTTGAATACATGCAGGCAGTGTGATTGAAGAGTTTAGGCTTCAGGGTCAGTCCAAACTGATTTTGACCCTGTACCATTTATGAACAGCATGCCTTTGGGGGAAGTTAGTTTTCTGGGTTTCAGTTTCCTTAGAATAATCTTAGCTGGATTAATTTGCTGTCCTATGCAGATAAGTGTTTAGAAAGTTAGTGAACTATCTACCTAGATCATGGGCTATTTCAAAAGAAAGTAGGTTTTGTTCTATTTGAAGACAGAGATAATCAAATCATTAAAAAATTTTTTACAAATAGAGGTCTTGCTCAGTTGATTTTAAAACTATGTAAGACTTGGAACTATTGAATTATTTGTATATACAGGGTATTCTCATATGTGACATAGGCAAAATATGTAGCATACTTGTTGGATTAAGACACACTAGGATGATCAAGCACTTGGAAAACCTTGGGCAGGGAACTTGCCCTTCTTGACTCAGTTTTCTTCCGTAAAATGGGTAATAAAAGTGTCAAGAATAATAAAAGGTGAAAAAGGATAGTTAAGTTGTTGTAAAGGTTTAAGAGATGAAGTATACAAAATGCTTAGTGATGCCTAAATCCATAAATACTAATAGTTGTTATTGTGACCACAAACAAGTGACTTCCCCTTTTTCTACCTCAGGTGTACTCCTCGGTAGCATGAATATTATCAGAGAACTAATAGAATTATGAGGATTTAATGAGATAATACATGTAAGTGCTCATTATTTGTTAATTGGTATTGTTACATTATTAATTCAGTTTCAGAATGAATTGGACCAATTTTGAGTTAAAATCAAAGAATTTGTACAGATATTTAACATAATTCTTTTTTTAAAATATTCTTATGTTGGGGAATATTTATTATGGATTTGGAGATGGCAACTTATCATTTATAGCTTTTGTTGTTTCCTCAAGATAACAGTTCTCAAATCGTGATGTGCAGACCCATAGGGGTCAGAAGAGCCTTTAAGGGGATCTGTGAGGTTAAAACTATTTTCATAGTAATACTTTTTGCTGTTTCCACTGCTTTGACATTTGCCTCACTGATGACTAAAGCAATGGTGGGTAGAACTGGACATCTTAGTACATATTAAATCTCAGTGGCACCAAACTTTACTAGTAATCATTGTATTCTTTACTACCATGCTTTTCCAGTAAAAAACAAAACAAAACAAATGACAGTTTCACTGAAGAATGTTATTGATGAAGCAGTAAAAATCATTTTATTAAGTCTTGATCCTTGAGTACACTTTGTTTTAATATTCTTTGTGATGAGTTAGGAAATATGCAAAAAACATTTCTGCTGTATATCCAGGGTACGTTGTTTGACCTAAGGAAAACCCTTCTGTGATCTTTTCTGAGTTGTAAGTTGAATTAGTCATATTTTGCATGAAACATTTTTACTTATAATAATGACTACCAAATTATGATCATTTAGACTTAGATATTTGGCAGTCATTTTCTTGAAAATGAACAAAATGAGCCTGTCACTTCGGGGAAAGCAACTGATAATATTTTTTGCCAATGATAAAATTTGAGATTTCAAGTGAAAATTAAAATTTTGGAAAACTTTTATCACCTGCTGTGCCCTTGACAGCTTCCCAATACTTAAAAGATTTTTCTGATGAGATGAGTGGTGATATTGATGAATGTGAGTTTTTGCTATAGTATTAATTAAATAATTATGTCAAAATTTGGAATATAAACGTAATGCAAGACACTGATATTTTCAAAGTGATCAGTGTTACAAAATTGTAGGTAAAAGACCTTTATAAAAAGCAAGTAACAGAATGCAAAGAATTTATGTGATAAGAGGTTCCATATAATAGATAACTGTTAAACTCCTACTTGTTAAGTTTTGGTGTAATATCAAAGAATGTTCACGATTATCTGAAAGGCAATTATTATTAACATGTAATTCCTTTTTTCTGTTGCAGTCAACACAACATATCACGACAGATTGAATATAGAAGCAGATACAAGAATTCATCTGTCTTCTATTAAATTAGACATGCAAGAAATTTACTCTTTTTAGGAAAGTACTTTTTCATAAAATATGTTATTTGTCATATTAAACGTCACAAAATTTTAAAATGAATTAATATTTACACTTTCTCATTTAATTTTTAATACAGTAAATACTAATAATTATAACTCACATTAACAGAAACTCTCAAGAGCTCAGTAGTTGAGGACACAAAGGAGTCCTGTTACTAAAAAATGTGAACTGTCCCCTTAGTGGAAGGAGGCTTGGTCTGTCACATGAGTAAAGTTCTAAAGTTTTTAATCTTCTGAGTATTCCTTTGGAATATGGACTACATGCCTCTACTTTTTTTTCCTGGTAGTAAGGGTATGTTGCTGTACTCTGTGTCATTTTCCAAGTAGGCATAGGAGGATTCCTATATGTATCGTTGAAGAAGATTTTCATTTTTATTTAAGATTGATGCTACCTATATGGTTGCTATTCAGAATTGAGATATGGTTAATGGTCATTTCATTTCAGTCAGCCTCTTCTTTTTGGTACTACTCATTTGTGCAACTATTCATGCAATTTTCAGAGTTGTTCACCATGGCATTCTATTTCAGGATTGTAGTGAAATTCACTTTGCTGAAAATAAATTGCCATTTTCTCTGAAGTCTTTACATGAGGCTAATCTGTCCTGCCATAAAGTCTTCCTGACATTTCACATCTATTTTTTAGTATAGTCAGTCTACAACTTATGAATGTGTTTGTGAATTAATTATTTGCAACAATACAATATGAATTACAGATGGGTTCTGTAGTGCCATTAATAGTATGGGCATAGCCTCATTGTGGACTACTGACTTTTTTTTTTGGGGAATTGTATTTTCAGTGCTGGAAATCTAGCCGAATACATTTCTCCACTGTAGTCAGGCAGTGGTAAGAAACCCTTCTTTTTCCCTTACAATAGAACTGGGGTTATTAAAGCTTTGATAGAAGCAAGACAGACATTCTGAGGCACTGCTCAAGAAACACAGGTATTTTGAGCACTCCAAGTGGGTGAAGGGTAATGGATAGCACTCTCAGATGAAGCAGGTATGGAAACTTTGAGCTAACTAGGCAATGATAAAGGGAAACAGGGGAAGGAATGTTCTGAA
This sequence comes from Nasua narica, assembly GCA_028533885.1. Classification (NCBI taxonomy): domain Eukaryota; kingdom Metazoa; phylum Chordata; class Mammalia; order Carnivora; family Procyonidae; genus Nasua; species Nasua narica. The sequence continues at coordinate 97,344,172 of CM052810.1, read as the reverse complement.
TGCTGCTTGGGGTGGATATATTTGCTTTTAGGGCAGTTGCTAAAAAATAAGCGATGCCTTAACATGGGTATTTCTAGGATAGGAAATCCATCTATATAGAAGTTTGTCTTGTTGTTCTCTTATGTTTGGTTATTATATGAATTGCGCTCAAGAAACAGAATGAAGGGCCAGTTGGGAAGGTTAAAAAACTCATGGGTTTGTAGGTCAGAGGTTTGAATGTAAAAGGAAATCAGTGAACTCTAGGAGCATTCATAATCAGGAGGAATAGTGGAGGTTGGAAGAATGTTGGAATATGAAAACTGTCCACAGGGCCTGAACAAATTCATGTTACAGGATGCTTGTTAAAGCAGGGGTGGAACTAGCTATCAGCTAGCACAGATCGGTCAATGACTACTGTGACTCGGTCTACTACCTTAGGATCTCTAGTGGGATATAGAGAATTTTAAGACTGGTACTAGTGCAGGAAGCCTGTTATGGAGAATGGTTAACATAAAGCCAGAAATCCAGGATCAGGAGAACTTAGGGATACAGAAGAAGCCAGTGTTGGAGAAGTATTTGATTTTGAAGCTGAGCTTGTCTTCTTCCTGCCCAAGGGTAATACTGACTCCTTGGATTGAGGCAAGGCTGAACCAAAGTGGAAAGCAAAGTAACTATAGCTGTCTACACTGGAATGACAGGCCTACCCAGAAATAGTTGTTAAACAAATGTATGGAAGTAAGGCAAGGGAACAACTGGGTCATTGCACCTCAGGTTCTTAATACAACAGACAGTAGGTGTCCTATTAACCTACCTACTTGATATCCCCTAGGTCAGGGGTTGGCAAACTTTTTTTTTTTAAAGCACCAGAGAGTAAAGATACTCTTCTTTTTGGGTCATATAGTCAATGTTGTAACTATTTAAGTCTGCCATTATAGCATGAAAGCAGACATAGAGAAATACATAAATGAGTGTATAGCTGTGTTTCCAATAAAATCTTATTTGTGGATACAAATTGAGTTTCATGGAATTTCACATGTCACAAAATATTAGTCTTTTTTAAAAAACTTTTTTCAACCATTTAAAAATATAAAATCTATTCTTAGATCATGGCTGTACAAGGGTAGATAGTGGACTGAATTTTGGCTCATAGGCTCAGTTTGCTGACCCCTGTTTTAGTCGACTAAATCACTGTCAGTCATAATGCTGAAAGCTTAGCATTACTGAAATAGATATTCTCTAGGACAATGCTGTTGGTGACACTGTCTTGTTTTATAGGTGACACTGATGATAAAAATCCGTTCAAGAATTTATATGTGACATCTGCAGCAGGTTCAAATCTCTCAGCTGTAAGACAAACTGGATACTTCATAAAGATTTTCATCTGTTATGCACAGAACCAAAATCCGTTACTGAAATTGTCTGGGTGAGCTGATTGCTGGGTCCAGTGATGCACTAGTAGACAAAGAAGTTGAAAGAGAAAGATGGCATATTCTTTGGATGACTGGCAGATTGTTACACCAAATGGCATCAAGCCCTACTATGATTCCAAGGACTTCATGATTAAATAAAAATTGATTTTTTTTTTTTTTTTTTGGTGGGAGGGCGTAGTTGAAGTAAATTTGATCTTTACTTGGGAAATGTGTAATGTATTATCATTACATAATGATACCTGGTAATTGCTTGGTAATCAAACTGTAAAGGTTCTGTTTATGGAACTTATGTGGTTACCACCTTTTAGTATTGGATTCTCTTACTTTAAGGGAACTATGGTAAAGAAAAACATCTGTTTAAACTAAAAAAATTAACCTAAAAAGGTTAATTTAAAGACTTAATCATTTTTATAGGAAAGTTTTTGCTTTGGGGGATTTCTTGAAATTTTGCTCTCCTGCAGCATATATAAAATATGTTTCTGGGGTGCCTGGGTGGCTCAGTCGGTTAAGCGTCTGACTCTTGATTTCAGCTCGGGGCATGATCTCAGGGTCATGAGATTGAGCCCTGTGTCAGGCTCACGCAGGGCTTGAAGCCTGCTTAAGATTCTCTCTTCTCCCCCTGCCTCTCACTCCCTCTATCCTCAAATAAGTAAATAAATAAATAAATCATTCATTCTGTTTGCAAAAAGCTATTGTACCCAGAATTTTCTAAGAAAACATCCCTTTGTGTAGGCTCTTGAACTCAACAGTCAAAAATCACACTAGATAATAGTAGGTACATAGAACTGTTCAATTAAAAAATTAATATCTTAGACCTCTTAACTAAATTCACTTAAAATGATTTAGTGAGCAGCTATGAATTGAAAATAAACCTGTATTTTCTAGAACCATTGAATCATAAGAAAACTGGAACATCAAAGTGTTCTCTGAACCAAATCAATATTTTATTTGGTTAGAGCTGCTTCTTTTGGTATATATCTGTTTATTCCAGTTGTAGACGATTTGAAAGCAGTTCTGGGAAATGAAGTGGGTGGATTCTCAATGTTGAATCTCATTTTTTTTTTTTCCAGTGAATCTCCACCATTTTTTTATATTAGCATTCAACAAAAACTCTGGCATCCCAGGATATAAAACATAGATTACATTTTATATAGTTCATGCAGCTCATCTACAAACAGAAAAAGATTCCCTTATGACTTACCTTGAAAGCTGTTCGGAGCATATACTATTCAGGGCATATACTGTTTTATTCAAGGCATACACTATTCAATTCCTCAGTGTGCCGCTGCCACTACTGCTAGAGTGCATGCAACTAACATAGCCATCCTGCTAGGAAAAAGATCTGTGGGTTGCTGAGTAGTGGAAGTTACACACGATCTAATTTACAAGTCAGATTAGAGATCAGAATCATACTATAGCTTTATATGGAATTGATTTCATTTCATGGTTTTTAAGCTTTTTTTTTTTTTTTATTGAAAGCAGTGTCTCTAACTGAAAGACAGGTGTGGTGTGGCATTTGAATGCCTTAAACTCTTGAATCTGGAATGAAAGTGATATTCTTATAGATGTTCAGATCCTAGAACTCAGGGACTTTGAAATAAAATGCTCTTGCCATTTATTTAAGGTGCCATAATTAAACTGCCCTATGGATTTTATTTGTGTTAATATGATTAATATTTGGAAAACTGCCATTTTCAAATATGGGGCACTTTAAGAAGGACAGTTGTGTGTGTATATGTTTAAATAATAATCAGCGAACAGGTTTTTTAACTTAAAAATAAGACATATCTAATAAAAATTATGTGTGGGTAACATTGATAACTCATTCAAATCAGGAATTCCACTGTGGTCTTCTGGAAATCTATGAGGGGGAACACTTTATAAATAGCAATTTTTTCCTAAAATCAGACTTCTTAAAAAATATATGGAAGAATGCATAATCATAGCTTGATAGATTGCAGTTACTCTTAAATTTACCTGTTCTTACTGAAATCAAGCAGACATGTCATAAAAATTTAAAAGTAATTCATTGCAGAAAAGGTAGTGCTATTGGAATTTGAGAATATAGTGGCAAAAAAAAAAATCTGTGTTAATTTTTTAGATTGAGCCAGTAATTCATTTGAGTGTAATCGGGAGAAGAAAATCCAGGTGTTTAAAACTAGCTTTGTATCAGTGGTTAAAATAATGTTTAGTTTTATTAGTTTTATTCTCCCCCAATCCCCATGTGATAAGTTCTCAGGAATGGATTTCTGAGATAACAAAACACTGGGATTTAGAGGGTTTTGAGAATTCATCAGTTACATTATTTTATCCACTGGTTGTTTCACGTAGGACCTGTTTGTTTATGAAATTTATAGGACATGAAGAAGACTGTGATTCTGGCTTTCATGGGCTTCGAAAAAAACTTTTGAGGAAAGATTAATGCCAAGTTAGGATGTAGTAGACGTACACTACTGTGTTAATTTTAGTAGAGCAATGACTGTTTAGGTGGAGATTTCCTCTGTTGCCTTGGCCCCTAACTTCATAATCCATTGGATAAAGCTGCTTTGCATTAAGGCAAGTGAGAGGCAATTTTTATGAATGGAGAAACTGAGGCTATTCTAGACATTGGGAAACTAGTGGAATGTAAAGGGAGAATGAGATTGTAAATTTGATAGGCAACAAGATCATAGACGAACACTATTTTTGGATTGACAGAGGTGCTAGAGGAAGCGTATCAGTAGAATAGAGTGGTTTATTATATACTATTTATTGAAAGCCTCCTGTTTAGTAGGTCTTGACTAAGATACCCTGCATCAGTTTTAATTCTTTCCACAACCTTGGAAGCAAGTGCAATTATCCCAGTTTCCTGATGAGGAAAGATACTAAGGGGGATATCCAAGGTCTTAGAAGTAAAGATAGAGTCCCACATTGTGTCTCATATTGTATAGAGGCCTTTTCTCTCCAGTCATTGTCTGATAAATGAAGAAATAAAAAGTCATCTGAAAGACTGGCATATAGTTATTGGAAGATTTTAGGGTTAGTGGCTTATAACAAATGATTCCTTGTTGGTGTTGTAGAAGTATGTTGGAGCCTCCTTGGAAAGCAGTGAGGCAGTACATTTGCAAATGTTGTGTCTGGACTCTAGAACTCCAACTAATGGGTTATCTTTGCCATTAGTTAATGTAGTATTGTATAGCTGTGTTTTCAAATATAAGTGATGCCATGATACAAAATCTGCATATGAAAGGCAGGTGATAATGAGCTGCCACAGTAACTTACATATGTCATAAACTGGACTGGATTAACTTCAAATAGAATGTGTACAAAAGTGCTTGAAAGAGGGTTTGTTTGAGTAGTCTGATTTATTCTAAGGTGACTACCAAACAATTCGGGGTGTGGGAAAAACAGTGGAAAAGAGTCATGAAGCCCATTAAAATGAGCACCACAGGTGTTTACAGGCTTTACAAGTAGACCTAGATAGCCCGTAACCAAACATCTTCTTGGAAAGGACACACTCAGTCACTTGGTTAGGAACAGTGCCTTAGCAGTATTTTTCAATAAATAAAAGACAACTGTGTTAGGGCGTTGGAGTCAAATGATCCAACTGTTTTTGCAGGTATAGGGTGAAATGATAAGGAATCTTTGCCTTTGTCATTCATTGGTAATTTAGGAGGAATGAAGTTAGAAAAAAAAAAGGGCACGGCCAAGATGGCATGGTCAAGTACCTTAAATATGAGTACTTTTGGGACCTGTTGAAGAATGTGGTATTGAAGACAGGAAAAAGATGGTTGAAATTATTGAACTCAAGATGTTAGAGTGCAAAATAATTATTTTAATTACTTGAAAATACAGGGAAAAAAGTAGGAAACATAAAGGGTAAGAATTAAGGAGGCTGTTTGAGAGTGAAGTGGTTGAATGATATTCTTAGAGTTTTTACTCAAAAAAGGGAAAAATTAGCAAGAGAGAGCAGGAAAAGTGACTTAGAAATAAGTGTTACTGAATTAGGAAAATAAGCTCCTCAAAGATTGTTAGTAGGTAGAGAAAATATTGTTTAAGTAGGGAAAGAGTGATCTTTAACACGAAGTTGCATTCATATTTTATGGTGGTCAAAAGTGACCACCTGTTTTATTTAGGTCATGACCTCCCAAGTGAAGACATGCTGATTACTCTCTTTCATTCTGTGAAAGCTAATAGATGTTTTTATAGGCTAAAATTATCTATGTACCTTGTGATAGTGAGTAAATACTTTGGACTTGGATTTGGGTTTTAGAAACTTATGTAGGCTGTAAGTTAGTTATATTTATTACCACTAATTTTCAACATTCACTAAGAGATTACATTTTACATTTGCTGGTTATCCTTGGCATTGTATCAGATGTGATTTAAATCACCTTTATTGGGTATAATTTGTATATAAAAATATACTCATTTTTAAGTGTATAGTTAATGAATTTTGACATATGTAATTTACTCATATAACTACCTCCCCCCAATTCAAGATATAGAATATTTTAAATCCCCCAAAACTGCCTTTATGCCTCTTTTAGCCAGTCCTTCCTGCTCCTCTCTGAAGACAACTAGTGTTTTGATTTCTATTTTCCTTAGATTAGGGAACTTTCCTTGAAATTTACATGGAGTCATAGAGTATATATGTGCCTGGCTTCTTTTCCTCAACATAGTTGTTTGGAGATTTATCCGTATGTTATGTGTATTAGTGGTTCATTCTGCTTTGCTGCTGAATAATGTTTTTTTTTATCACAATTCATTTATCCATTATTTTGTTAATAGACACTTGATTTTTTTCCTTGTTTTTGACTATTGTGAGTAAAGATTCTTCTGGGAGCCTTTTTGGGGACAATATGTTTTAATTTCTTTTGACTAAATACCTAAGAGTGGAATCGTTCTGTCTTAGGACTGGTTTATGTTTTAACTTTAGAAGCATGTGTATAACTTTGTATGTGTAACTTTTCCAAACTCACACCATTCTCAGCATGCATTTTTAGTTCATATCTGTAAATCTCTATACTTTGTACTAGTTATGGATACTGGTTTGTACTAAATGGTTTCTCTAAGCAGAGAGCTTTCTGGAATATTCTTCATGTAATAATTGAAATCTAGTAAATAGTTTTATGATATATTTATTTTTTAAAAAATAATAAGTTACAGTATATATTGACTTAAATAGATATGTAATTATCAACTTGGTTTGTTGTGCAGAATTTTAAGTTTTCATTTTTTTGTAGGTAGCATGTGTTTGAATTTTAAAGTGTGCACTCTCCATTTTATGTCGTGGCTCTTCATTAAATATATATATATATATATATATATATATATATATAATGAAATGAGATGTTTGACATACAAATAATACACTAATCTAAGGTAAAATTTATATGACTAAATGAGGAATTGCTTTCCTTTTCTTGATATATTTTGTCAGTAGCACACCCTTCCTTTTTTGGTAAATCCTTATTTCACATTGGTTGGTTAAAATGAAGCATCCCTTATATTAGGTAGTGTAGGGGAATTGCACCTTGGATAATAGCATGATGACCAAGACTTGTTTGTTTTAGGATTTTAGCTCAAGCTCCAAAGATGAAAATAAAGGTTAACAATTATTCTTGCCTTCTGAGTAGGGATGTGGAACTTAGTAAAAGAATAGAAGTGCACACCCACTTCCCATATATAACAGAAATTAGAAAAGAGAGGAGTATTATAGGTGTCATTCAGATGAAGAATTGTTAATCTATTGGAGTTAGTTCTGTGACCTTTCCCTGTTTTTCCCCAGAAGGACCTTTTGTTTCCAGCCCAGAATTTGGGTGTATCTGCTGGAAGTGTAGATTGGTATTTAACATCTTGTCTGGATGTTTATTGAGCTACAGAATCGTGTCTTTTACTGCAGTGGCATCTTCCAGAGAGGTATTGAGGGAGCATGACATATGTTTTCTAGAGTTTGGGGCATTCCTGAACGTAGACCTGTTTCTGGAGGGGAGGAGGATAACTGGAGCCAGTGAGATGGCATGTTGAGTGAGAGGGTAATAATGGAAAGCTGACATTAGTTTATCTGGCATGGTAAGAAAGCATGAGGATTTTTTTTCTTTCTTTTTTTTTTCTTTTGTGGACCAAGTGGATATGGGACGTAACCAGGTTAGAGTTATCTTGGTGGTTTCTAGCAGGGAGAGCTTGCCATATGAGGGGACTGTGCTTAAGATAATAAAAAGTCAGTCTTAGAATGCACCCCCGGGCCAAAAAGTTATGCAGGGTAGAGGGGCCAGGCTAGCCTATTATGCTTGCTATAACTTAGAGCTTAAATGCTGCTGTGAAGACCTGAAATGTACTGTCTAAACTGGGTGCCTTTGAGAAAGAGAAGGTATTATCAATACTTTTGCAAGGATAACAGATCATCCTGCTTCATGGCCATCTAGTAAACCCCCATGGATATAGGCACACAGGGCATTTGTCCCTCTTCTGCCTACTTTGATTTGTAGGAACTAGGAAGTTGAGGGAGGAAGTGGAGAAAATTGAAAGAGTCAGGAAGAATATTGAAAAAAAAAATGGATTATGTTCTTTCTCTTGGCTGGCCTGGGGTGGGGTGAGGTTGTATGGATACTCTTTGATTAAGATATGAAATTGAAGGGGCGCCTAGGTGGCTCAGTGTGTTAAAGCCTCTGCCTTCGGCTCAGGTCATGATCTCAGGGCCCTGGGATCGAGCCCCGCATCGGGCTCTCTGCTGAGCAGGAAGCCTGCTTCCCCCTCTCTCTCTGCCTGCCTCTCTGCCTACTTGTAATCTCTCTCTCTCTCTGTCAAATAAATAAATAAAATATTTTAAAAAAAAGATATGAAATTGAAGATTTTAAATTGGACTAGATTATGTGTTGCAATACTAGAAAGTGATTGAGAAGCAGTAGGATTTATCTGGGACATTATGGAGAGATGGGAAAGTGGGAACTGAAAGAGTTTAAAGTGATGGAAGGAAATTAAAGCATATTTTCTATTAAATTCTATTTATTTGGTCATTTTCTTAGTTTAATAGGATTTTAAGCTAAAGAAACCTTCAGTGAGTACCTACAATACGATATTTGAGGTATTGTGTTAAGCATTTTGGGAAGACAAAGATGGCTAAGATTTTCTGCCATGAAGGATCTTCTTAGTGTGTAGAGGTAAGTAATCCATGGTGGAATGACCTAGGTGCTCTAGACATGTAAGTGGCAACGCTGTGGGGAATGTGGAGACAACCGAATACTGCTCAGGTTCAGGGCAGGCTTTGTGGTCCAGGCTGAATTTGGCCTGGGCCTTGAAGGAGGAAAAGGGGATCAGCTGGGAAGAAAGGCATTCTAGCATGAGGTAATAATCGAGACCTGGAATTGGAAATGAATAGACACCTAGAAAGAAATAATGCTCATTCCACACTGAAAATTTTACGTTTTAGAAAATGGTTTCAAGCACTAGTTATGCGTGCTTGCCCATGTTATAATTCTGGTTGAAGTGTGATATTCTTACATGTCATTTTTATATTTCCTTAGTAATGCACAAAATGGTGTCTAGCTTTTTGAGATACAGTGTGGATATGTTATTCACTTTATAACCTAGATGGTTATAAGCATCCAAAACCAAACTTCTAAATCTAATCACAAAGTCTATTACTTTCCTTGATTTAAAACAGTAAAATGTAGAGAAGATGATGATTTTTACATATGATCTTAAGCATTTGGCAGTGCAATTAGTTTCATAACAAGTGATTATTTTTTAAAGCCTTCCCAGAATAAGAATGAGTATCTTGATGCTGGTGTCACTTTTAAATAGCTATAGTTCCAGGAATGTGTCGTTCACGTTGTTATCTTAAATACACACCTTATCTACCCATATTGCTGTACTTCAGATGTGAAAGTAAAAATAAAGGTGTGAAGTGCCTAACAGACTTGTATGGATTTATGTAAATCAGAAAACATACAAACAATCCATTAGTGCTGAAGCCTTAATGTATTAAATTCAAGTATGGACTATTTCCTGAAAGTCTTACACACACACACACACACCCCCACACCCACACCCACACCCATACTCAGTGATTTACTTTGCAAAAAATAACAACAAACCTACAATTTATAAGAGGTTTTTTCCTCTGACCTCCTGACACCTATCCAACTGTGATACCTCCATATGGATATTTAAAGGTATTTAAATAGAAAATGCTCAAAACTCAACTATCTTTTTTACTTAAACTTGTTTCATTTTTAGTCTTCCCCATCTTAGTAAATGATATGTTTATTCTTGTTACTCAGACCAAAAACTTGGGAGTCCTCCCTGTCTCTTCTCTCTTCATATCCATACTCAGTCAGTAGTTCATATTGCTTTACCATCAAAATACAGGTAGAATGTGAGTCTCTGAGAGGTAGAATCTACCTCTCAGCACCTCCACTATCACCTGATTCAAGTCATTATCATTTCTTACTTGGGTTATTTTAATATCTCCTGACTGTTCGCTCAGCTTCCTCTTAAAATCTTTAACCCATAATCCAGCACTTCAGTCTAGTCTCAGTGCAATAGCCAAAATAATCATGGTTAAAACATAAATTAAATCCTGTCATTCTTCAATTAAAAACTTCATTAGTCTCCTTTCTCACTCAATGTAAAAGCTGAAGCCTTTGTAGTAGCCTGTGAGACTCTACATGACACTACCCCATCTGCAGCTTTGTCTTTTGAGGGTCTTGTTTAGTGCTCTCCATTTACACCTGACACCATGTTGTTCCTTGAAGAGCTGACTTCAGAGTCTTTGCACTTATTTTCCTTCTTGCTGGAATGCTCTTCCCCCAGCTAACTTCTTGGCTTTTTTCCTAATCTTTCTTGGATCTTTACTGAAATGTTATATTCCTTGTGAGACCTTCTTTGACCATCTTATTTAAAATGTCTCCCAACCCCCAATTGCTTTATTTTTCTAGTTAGCACTTTCCCAGTCTATTTTATTGTCTATTACTTTTACTTTTTTATGGTCAGTATTATTTCCTGTGAGGATGAAAGCTTGATGAGGGCAGGGGATTCAGTTTTGTTTTATTACTATGTTACCACACTAGGAATCATTCCTGGCACACAGTTGGTATTTAACATATAATTGATTGAGTGAATGAAAGACAATGAAAGACTGCCTTTATAGGGGTTAAACCTGGCTAAAACTAAATGTGCCCTTTACTGGCATCTTTGGTTAGTGATGCTATTCCCAAACGTCTAAATGCTACTTCTTTTAAATTTTTAAATCAAATGAATTTAGGGTATAATTTACATATAATAAAAGGCAATTATTTTATTTTATTTTTATTATTATTATTTTTTAAAGATTTTATTTATTTATTTGACAGGGAAAGATCACAAGCAGGCAGAGAGGCAGGCAGAGGCAGAGGGGGAAGCAGGCTCCCTGCTGAGCAGAGAGCCCGATGCGGGGCTCGATATCAGGGCCCCGAGATCATGACCTGAGCTGAAGGCAGAGGCTTTAACCCACTGAACCACCCAGGTGCCCCAAAAGGCAGTTATTTTAAACATACAGGTCAATCAATGAGTTTGACAAACATACCTTGTAACTACTATAATAAGGTACAGAACATTTCTGTCACCTCAAAAAGTTCCCATATATCCCTTTACAGTCATTTCTCCCTCCTTTGTTGTCATTTCTGGTCAACTATTGATTTGATTTTTGTCACTATGAATTAGTTCTGCCTATTCTAGGGTTTCATATAAGTAGAAGCACACGTTTTGCATTCTTTTCACCTTGAGATTTTTGAAGCTTATTACTATGTTATTGTATATCTTGCTAGTTCATTTTCACTGCAGAGTAGTGTGCATTGTGAAAATGTGCCATAGTTGACCTGTACAGGGACATTGGGGTTGTTTCAAGTTTTTGCCTATAAGAAATGATGCTACCAAAAAAAAAAAAAAAAAAAAAAGAAATGATGCTACTATGAATGTTCACATACAAGCATTTGTGTACGTGTGCTTTAATTCTTCTGGGTTAAGTAACCCAGGAGTAGGATTCTCGTGTCTTGTGGTAAAGTGTGTGCTAACTTTGTAGGAAATTGCCAGACTGTTTTCTAAGTGATTGGACCGTACTCCCCAGCAGGGGATGAAAGTGCTAGTTGCCTCATTCTGGCCAGCACTTGATATCATTCTAGCATTCTTTTAAGTTCAGACCTTCTCCTGAATGAGTAGTTTTATCTCATTGTGGTTTTAATTTGCATTTCTCTGATTGCTAGTGATGTAGATCTTTTTATTTACTTATTGGCCATTTGTTTCTCTTTTGTGAAGTATCTGTTCAGATCTTTTAACTATTTAAAACAAATTGGGTTTATTCTCTTGTTATTTAGTTATAAGAGTTTTTAACATATCTGGACACAAGTCATTTGTCAGATATATTCTCTCCTGGTTTGTAGATT
>CM052810.1:97283371-97331860 GCA_028533885.1 Nasua narica | reverse complement strand
AAAAAATAAAATAGCAACACATTTAATGGAAGCAGTAGAAAAATTGTCCAAAACCTACCAAAATTTTTGGAAGTCCATAAATAAATGTGTATCAGAGGACTTAATACTGTGAAATTGACAATTGTCTACCAAATAATCTATAGAATCAAGGCAATTTCTATCAAAATCCTAGCTGCCTTTTTTTTTTAAAATGAAAAACTGATCCTAACATTTATATGGAAATTCAGGGTATCTAAGATAGTAAAAACAATTCTGAAAAAGAACAAAAATGAAGGACCTCTCCTAATTTTAAAACTTAGTATAAAGTGACAGTTATCAAGACAGTGTGATACTGGTATAATGAGAGACATAAAGATGAATGAAATAGAATTGGGAGTCCAGAAATAAACTCTAATGCATATGATCAGTTGATTTTTGACAAGAGTGCTGACAGAATTTAATAGGGAAAGACTAGTCTTTTCAGCAAATGGTGCTGGGACAACTGTGTATCCATTAGCAAAAGAATAAAGTTGGACCCTTTCCTTAACCATGCATTAAAATTGATGCCAAATGGAGTATAGACCTAAATGTAGGAACTAAAACTATAAAACTTAGAAGAAAATGAAAGAGTCAATCTTCATGTCCTTGGGTTAAGCAGAGCCTTCTGAGAAAATATCACAAGCACAAGTGACAAAAGAAAAAAAAATAGATAAATTGGACTTCATCAATATTGAAAACTTCTACTTCAAAAGACCATCAAGACAGTGAAAAGCCAGCCCACCAACTGGGAGAAAATACTTGCAGATCATTATCTCTGGTAAGGGACTTATATCCACAACTTATAAAGGACTCTTACAATTCAAAAAGACATTTGTCAGAAGACAAATAACTTAAAAATGTGCAAAGTATCTGAATAGACACATTTTGGGGGATATATGAAATGTCTATTTGTCCCATCTGTTCTTTACTTCTTCTTTTCCTGCTTTCTTTTGGATTAGTTGAGTATTTTAGTATTTTATTTTTACAAAACCTTTTGGATTATAAGCTGTGTACATCCTTGCATATTTATTTCACTTAGTGGTTCCTATAAGATATATAATACACATCTTATCCCAGTCTATAGTCAATGCTTATTATACCACTTTATATATCAATCAAGAGCTTTACAACAATCTGGATTTTTCCCCCTTGTTCTTTGTAGTATTGTTTATTTTACCTCTGTGTATTATGTAAAACATCACCATTAAAAAATTTTTTTTCTTTAAAACTCAATTTTATTTTAGAGGAATTAACAAATGAGAAAAAAAGGCTATTATATTGACCTGCATAATTACCTTTTCTTGTGCCTTTCATTCCTTCATGTAGATCTTTACTTTTATATAGTATAATTTTTCTTCAGTTTGATGAACTTCTTTAACCTTTCTTACAGCACAGGCCTGCTATCAAACGATTCTCAACGTGTGTTTGAAAATTTTTTTTAGCTTTTATTTTTCAATTGTACCCTGTCAGTTTCTTTTCCCCTTTGATTTCTTCCGCTCTTTAAAAATATCTTCCCATTGTCTTCTAGCTTACATTTTATCTCCCTTTTCTTTGGAAGAGAAGTCCGTGGGGTTCCTTATTTTTCCGGGGACTTAGTATGATATGTCTTGATGTAGTTTTTAAAAATATGTATCCTGTTTAAGGTTTATGGAATTTCTTAGATCTATAGATTTATGATTTTCCTCAAATTTGAAAACTTGTAGGCCGTTATTTTTTCAAAAATTTTTTGTGCTTCTCTCTTTTGGGGATTTTAGTTATACATATGGTGACTAGTTATTTTAGTTATACATTGGTGACTAAATATTATTCCACAGCCACTGAGGCTCAGTTCACTTTTTCTCCTTTTCCGCTGTCTGCTTCTTTTTTGGGTAGTTTTTGTTTGCCTTCAAGTTCAAGGATTTTCTCTTCTACACTGTCACAAGACCATCTAATGAATTTTTTTTTTTTGAAGACTTTCTGATTTAATTTCTGGAAGTTTTACTTTATAAAATAGCTTTCATTTCTTTCATTATCATTTTAAACATAAATTCTTGAATACATTCTTAAGTAGCGTTTTAATGTACTTGCTGTTTTAAAGTCCTAATGTGCTGTTTCCCTGTTACTGCCATTTCTGTTTCATTTCCTATTGTTTTTGTCTTGATATAGTCACATTTTTCTTCTTCACATGTGTGGTAATTTTTTGTTGGTTGATGGGCATTGTGAATGTTGCATTGTTGAGAGTTTTGATTTTATTGCCTTTTTTAAAAAAAATAGTGGTTTTGACAGGCAGTTTTAAATTCTTTGTGGATCAACTTGGTTTTCTTGAGGCTGGTTTTTATGCTTTGTAGGATTGTTCTTGAGTAACCTTTACTCTAGAGCTAATTTAATCTTATTACTAATGTGTGACCCTTTTTCATGCTCTGCTGAACACCATGTGTGTTCAATGAAGGCTCTCTGCTCTTCTGTTGTAATCTTGAAGTCTTCTAGGCTGATGTGACTTTTGGCTAGTGTTCATGTTATTACTCTCTCATTTTTGTTCTTCAGTTAGCCTCATGAAGTCTTATAATATTCATTGGAAATATGCATATGGAGCCCCTATTTAGATAGGTGGGGTTTTTTCTCTGTATTGCTCCTTTCTCTTATGCGGTGAAGCTTTAGAAATTCCAGTTATCTCAGCCTCCTGGAAACTCTAAAATCTGTTTCCTCAACTCAGCTGGACCACTATGCACTTTCCTCCTCCGTGCATTGTGGTCCATAGAGTGCTTCTAGGTAGAAGCCCTACGGTGAGCCTTAGGATTCCCTTACTGATTTCCCTTCTTCACGGATCCCAGTTCTGCACTACCATATTTTCCAATGTCTGAAAACAGTTTTATATATTTTGTACAGTTTTCAGGTTGATTATAATGGGAAGGAGGCATATCTGGTGCTAGTAATTCCATCATAGCGAGCATTGGAAATATCCTCTTAACTCTCTTTTAGTACTGAAATTTTCAGAAAAATTAAGTTTTTGGGTACATTAAAACAGATTTTTATTTGTATATATCCTGGTTTAAAAAAATAGTTGAACATTGTTCAGGTTCGTTCATTCGTTCGTTTGTTCGTTCGTTCCATCCTTCCTTTCTTTTCCAGTATTTTGTTCATATTGAGACCAATTTCAGTTTTCAGTGACTCTCTTCTTTGAAACTGTTACTTTTTTTTTTGATTATTCTTGTTATTCACAAAAGGAAGCTTTAAAATTTAATCCTGGCATTTAAGGACCTCTCTAGTTAGGCTTTAGTCTGCTTTGTCTGCCGTCATTTTCTACCTTTTTATACCTAACACATATTCTAATATTTTGGTCAGCATTCTTATACTTAAGTCCTATCTTTTTTTCTTTGGTAATACTATTTTCTTTCTTGAAACCCCCTTTTCACCTCTCCTTATAAAAATCCTAATCATTTTTGAAAGTCTCTTGTTTCTTTATGCTGGTGCTTTTCTTACTTGAATGTTACAGTCTTTTGAATTTGTCAAGTAGGCCTTACTAAATTTGTAAGCTTATTGAATGCTTTACTCATCTTTTGATTCTTCCATAGTACCTTACCAGCCTAGAATCTGGCACACGATTGATGTTCTGTAAATGTTTATTGAATATTTATGTGAACAGTTTTAAAATAGGAAGCCTTTAGGATATCTTGAAGTAGATCTCCAGTGTAGTCTGTTGAATGAATAAGCTTATGTCTAAGAGTGTTCTAATGACAACAGGCATCATTTTGCATGGCTGCCGTTCTACAGTAGATAATAGATAGAAATAAAGGGTCCATCTATTTGATCTTAGCGTTCACCCAGTAAAGATGGAATGGCTGTGGACAGACTGAGCTGATATACTAACTTATTCTTTGATATAATCCATATCTTTCTCTTTTTGTTCAAATTTTATGGCAATCCCCTAGATTAACCTGTTTTGGTCAATGTATCTTTTAGTGAGGGACAGGAGCTATTTATGATGGTATGGATGAACACAAGTAAGCCCTGGATGACTTGTGTACAAGTGGTAGAGACACAGCTATTTTCTGTCTTTTATGACTAAGTGTGGAGATGGGTGATGGGTGCCATGGAAGAACAGAGAAGGAGCACTTGAGTGTTTGGTTGTCCTTTTAGATTCTCAGAGACCTGTATGTAGGTATAGTTTAGAGAGGACCGAATACACCACTTTCACTGACTGAGTAGTCTATTTTCAGATAGTCCTTCAGATAAGTGAAAGTCAATTGTCATTGACTCGTTCTGTATACTCTTCCATTTATTTATAACTACTGTCAAATTGCTAAGATCATCTATTTGAAAACCATTTTCTTGAGGACCATGATGTACTGGGAACTTGTGCTGGCACTGAAAAGGTAACAAAGACATACCTCCTGGGGGAGTGGTAATTGTGTGTGTGTGTGTGTGTGTGCGCGTGCGCGCGTGTGTGTATGCGCTACATTTTAAAAAATTGATTCACCCATCAATGGACACTTGAGTTGCTTCCACCTTTTAACTATTGTGAATAGTGATGCTATGAACATGGGTGTATAAGTACCTGTTCAAGTCCCTGCGTTCAGTTCTTTTTGGTATATATTTAGAAATGGAATTGTCAGTTCTTTTTTTTTTTTTAAGATTTTATTGATTTATTTGACAGAGAGAGAGATCACAAGCAGGCAGAGAAGCAGGCAGAGAGAGAGAGGGGGAAGCAGGCTTCCTGCTGAGCAGAGAGCCCGATGAGAAGCTTGATCCCAGGACGCTGAGATCATGACCTGAGCCGAAGGCAGAGGCTTTAACCCACTGAGCCACCCAGGCGCCCCCGAAATTTGCCAGTTCTTATGGTAATTGTAGTTTTATTTTTTTGAGGAGCTACCGTACTGTTTTTTTTTATAGTGGCTGCATCATTTTACATTCCCACCAGCAGTACACAGTTTCTCTATATTCTCACCAACATATATATATAGATAGCTTTTTAAAAGAGAACTCTATGTTGTAATAATCATAGTAGCTAACAGTAAGTTAGAGCTTATTGTGTGCCAAGGTCATGTTGTATGTGCTTTATGTGTATAGAAGCATTTAGTCCTCACTACACCAAATAATAGAGGTCCTGGGATAATAGAATGGGAAACTTGAACTTTTAGTTGGGGCATCAGTATTCAACAGATACTTATTAGGAAGTACCATACCACATGCAGAATTGTGGAAATTCTGGTTTTGTGACCTAGGAATCTTTTCACTCACATGGAGTTATCAAAAGGAGGAAGAAGTTCATCAGGCATTTTCTGGAATGTCACTGGAGGGCTGTGTGTTTTAGCCCTGCATCCTACAAGTAAGGGATGTCTGAATCTTTCACCAAACCTAGTGAGAGAAGTTTCCACTGGAGGATATGGGTCTTGCAGTTGGGGCCACATGAAACTCATGCGTGGGAGAGCTGTGGCAGCAGGACTGGGTTTGAAGAAGTAATTGCACTCCTGTCTTTCAGCAGATCAAAAGTGTATTTGTGTGTTCCAGAATATAAAATATTAAGCTGGTGTTATTGAAAAGGGATCCTGCCCAAGAGAGGATCTTGCCAGGGCAAGAGGATCCCAGCAGGAGAGTTGTAGGGTGTACTGCCAGGGGTCAGAAACTGAGGGGGCATTGGGAGGGAGCTGTTAGTTGATGGAGAGCACTGCCCCTGGTGGGAGTTTCTCCATGGGAGGATAATACCCTCCATTATGTGGAAGAATGCACATAAGCTTCCTAAGAAGGGAAAATTTGGTTTTAAACACCTACCTGCCATTTCCATATAGTTGTAAGCCATTTTGTCACAGTAGCAGTCAAATAAGCACTGTTCTATGCGACTGGCCTCTTTTCTTCTCCCTGACCTTGATCCTGGTGGGCTCTGAAAACTCAGGAAGGTGGCAGAAGAGAAACTTCCTAGGTGACATGAGAAAGAGATTGTTCCTTCGCTCACTGATGGTGGCCAGTTCTGGGATGCCTCAGCCTAATGGAGAACATAAGATTTTAGTGTTAAATGTCCTGTGGAGTTCGATTGTTATTTGGATCTAATCTTCTAATTATGAAAAATTTCAGATCTACAGAAATGTTAAAACAGTAAAATAATAAATCATAGCTTTTACCAGTTAGTAACTTTTGACTACAGTTATATGTGGTAAATATACTTTTTTGGCAGGTGAAGTATGGCTGGACCATTGGGGGAAAAAATGACACTTTGCCCCTAAATGCTTCAGCTTATTTATCTTAAAGATTGAGGTAGTTTCATGTGTAATCACAATACTGTTATCACACCCAGGACTTTACCAGTGATACAATAATATTATATAGCACATTGTCTGTATTCAAATTTCCCTAGTTGTCTATCTGGAATTGTCATTTTAAATTACTGAACTGAGGCTTACCATTTAAAGTGACTATATGATTTTCTGTTACTTATAAGGGACTAGTAAAGTCATGAGGATTACTTGAATTTTCTCGGGCAAAAGTTGCTTTACTGCTGAATAGGTTTACTAGACCAGAAAGAGACAAAAATAAAATTTTTGCATGAGACTCATCATTTCTGCATGGTCAACATGTTGGGTACATTTAAAAAAAATTTTTTTTTGAAAGATTTTATTTATTTTAGAGAGAATAAGAAAGCGAGTGAACATGTGAGTTGGATGAGGAGCACTAAAATAAAAAATAAAAAATTCCTAAAACCTAGTGTTGAACTTTGTTAGAATTTACCTATTTAGAATCTCAAACATTTTGTATATTAGCTATAGTGATAGTTTTGGTGTGGGTAGAAATTTTTTTTTGTACTTTTAAAACTTTAATAGATTTTTTTTCCCTTACAGTCTTAAACTAAGTGGATTTTGTAACTTTGTCTTGAAAAACACACTTCTGTTGGAAGCCAATAAAATGCCACTCTAAATATCTCTGTAGACATAAATATATTACTGATTACTGAGTGTTAAACACAATTTATGTCTTCCTTTTTGTTTAGTTTGGTATACTTTGTAAAGATTTAAAAATGAATAATCATTAAAAGGAATTACACTGATAAATGAGATGATTACAGCTGACCTTTGTAAGAGAAACAATTTATTCATCAGTCTTCAGTGTTTCTTAGCAACACAAAGTACTCCTACCCTGAGCATTTTCATATCTTTCTTCAAATACAGTTTGGAGATATTTTATATAACCTGATGGTTGTCCATCTGTCCTGAAGCTCTCACTGCTTCTTCATTACCTAATGTACTCATTAAACTTCTTATTCATATAATATATTCTTTCAGCTTAATAACCCACAGTTTGACTTGAGAATCGTTTGCTTGTCAGAATCCTGAAAGGGTCCTGGGAAATAAATTCCTTTTGTGTATGGCAAAGCTAAAAGTTATTGAAAATGTGTTATATTTTCATAATAAAACAAGTATGACAGTATTGCCTTGGGAGGTAGCTATTTTCTTATTGTCCTTAGTTTCTAAGGGAAGTAGTTTAATCACTTGTGATAAAGGAATAGCTTGGCCATATTTTGACAAGTTGACTTGTATTCAGTTTAGATGGTAATTTGTGAAAACGCTAGGTTCATAGGGAATGTATTCCTTCATCCTTCATCCATTCAACAAATACTTGTTGAGCACTTACGGCATGCCAGGCTCAGTGATAGGCCCTGGGGATACAGTGATGAGAAAAAACATGGGGTCTCTGCCCTCTGGAAAAGGATTTTGTGGTTGTCTGAGAGCATGTAGTGGAAGAGCCTGATGTGGCCAGGTAGGAAAAGCCTTTTCCTAGGCAGTGTGCCTTAGCTGCTATCCGAAGAGCATTGTAATAGAGCACGTGCAGTGTCACAGGGCACACTGGGGACCTGCAAAAAGGCTAGGGAAGCTGGAGTTCAGAGAGTGAACACCTGCAAGATGAGGCTTGTGAGGAAGTTGGTTATGAGAAAGAATCTCATTCCTTATAGATGCCTTATAAGGAATATGAAATCAACAGCCATCTTTATATTGACTTCTGTGTATCTGTTTCAAGATAATAAACTCTGTTTTCAGATATTCACAAATTTGAAGATCCCTTAGAATTGATTTTTTCCATATGGTGTTTTAATACTGTAAATAGTATTCCGGTTTCATTGGCCAACTCCTGATTGAATATAATTAGCCCAGTAGCAGGGCCCCCTCTCTTTCTTGGAACCGGCTTCATTTTCAGATACCATTAGTTACTGAAGAGTTCTTTCTTATACAAACCAAAGTTTTGGTTTCTACTCATTGATCCTAGTTCTCTAAGGCAAAATGAACAAGTCCAGTTCATTTTTAGGGTCTCTTTCATGTAAGTGAGGGTTACTGATGTACAGCTACAAGTGTCTCTTTTCCAGAATTCCCCCCATATTTGAAAAATTAAAAATATATATGAAAAATTTCAAATATATGCAAAAGAAGTTAGATTCGTAGAATGAAACCCCCTTCCTCCCCTACTCTGCATGTACCCATTGCCCATCTTCAGCAATTATCTTTCCATGTCTCTGTTTGATTGTCAGATGTTTAATACTTTCTTTGCACTAGGTGCTGTGCTAGTTGCCAGAGCTATAGGAAAAGACCTGACGTAGGCTTTACGGAATTCATTTTCCAGTGGAGAAGAAAATAAGAAAATCAGTTAAAACAGTACAGCATGATGCATAAAGTCATCTAATTTGCAAGAGAACTGTGCCATTATAAAGAAATAATGAAAGAAACACACTTTACCCTGCTGAAAAATGGTAGAATTAGGGAGGGAGTAGGATTAGTATACAAATTTAGGCTCTGGAAACACTTTCAGGAAGTCACAGAAAAAGGGAGCAAGGTAAGTCAAAGTTCATGAAACATTCTGAAAGTCACTAAAATAGAAACCCTCATTGGTATGTAAAATCCTCTGTCTGTGTGTACTTAAGTAGTAGGTATTTTGGGGGAGGATTTTTTACATGAGACCCTCACAGAGTTCTATGACATCAAATAGGGCCATTGTGTAGTTTCTATAAGGGAATTGGATTTTGTAGTAAAATATTTCTTAGATGATCAGCTCAAACACTTGTGAGGGTTAAAAAGCCAAAAGAGACTCAGTCGAGTCAACTGTAAGTAATCTTTATTATTGCACATAGATAGGAAGGTTAAGTATTTGTACTCTTCTTATAGCTTAGAACTCTAATGTTTACATGTGCATATTGATTATATCTTAAAACATGAAATAATTGGCTTTATTCCTATATCCAGATGTCAGAGATTCAGTATCTAGAAAGGCAGATAACGTATCCCAAGTGAAAATGCTGCCTTGTTCTCTCGATATGTGTAGGGTCCTCACTTAACCCAGTTTGAACTGCGTGCTGTGTGGACACAGGGAAGACTTCAGTGTTAAGTTTTGTTCCAATCTGTTCTTACCTGGTGAGTCTTACAAAGATGAATCATTAACGTTGATCTTGATGCTTATCTAGATATGGCCTGTCTGAATTTTTAGACCTATAGAAGGTCTCTCAGTACAACTACATGAGATACTTGCACATACATGCACACATACACTAATGCCGAAGTGCAATTTCCTTTTATAGCTTTTCCAACTCAGGAGACAGGTACTATTTACAGTATATACTAGACAAATTGGAAGCAGGTGCTTCCCACTCTCTCTAATCTTTGCAGCCACTCTTTCACTTTGTACTTGCTTGCATCTATACTACATGTGTCTGTGGTTTTTTTCCTTTCCTTATGTTCTAGGGTAGATGTGTGACAAAAAACTGTAGCTTTTTTTAATTCATTCATAATGTCACATTGTGCTTGAAGATGAGTTGATTATTTGATCACTCCTTTTATGTATGATTCGCTTGTTTATTTCTTCTCCTGTTTACTATTCAAGAACTACGTATGTAGTCTAGTCTGGCAAAAATGATCAACTCTGATTAATTTTTGTAAAATTAATTTTTGTAAAATTTTATAAAATATATTGGAAATTTCATTGATATGCTTTGTGGTACATTTCATTCATGCATATGATGATTTGTTATGTTTGAATGTTCCCGAAATGGAATTATTTGAAAGTTTGTGTAAATTATTTTTAAAAATGAAATAAAATGACAAGGTTTATCCTTTTGAATTGATAGGATTTAACTATTATTAAAATCATATTCTTCTCTGACTTACAGAAGTCTTATTTGTGTTTCAGTTATATAATTTAAATAAGTCATATCTCCCTTTAGACATGTCCCAACTTACTGGACATTTTTATGTGATTTCCATAGTGAGCATATAAATAAGCGGCTACATAAATTATCTGGGATAAATTTTATGAATATTATTAGAAATCTATCTCAGAATTCTGTGTCACAATTATTTCTATTATTTTTAAGGCTTCTTATTGTAGTACAGTGTACTGACAGTGTAGTAGATAAAACAGATAGTTTCATCCCTTGAAGAGTTTACATTCTATAAGGAAGAAGGACTCATGCATAACTAACTTGAGTGTAGTACATGGTGTAAAAGAGGTGGAAATAAAACCCAGAAAAAAGATTATTTCATGTTAGGTCTTTCGTAAAGGATATGACACTTGAGCTGGGCCATAAGTAACTGGTAGAAAATTGGCAAGGGGAGATTTGGGAAAAGGCCATTTCAGACTGAGTACATAACATGAAAAAGGCAGAGGCGTGACACAGTATATCAATGAAGATTCCCTAGTGGTCCTGCATAAAAACAGAGGGGAAGCCTGGGGCTATTACTCTAGAAAAATTGGGTTTGACTGTCTTGTAAAGGTGTGTAGATCTTATTTGTTAGGCAGTAGACAGCTCTTGAAGATTATAGAATGCCTCTTATGTATCAGAACTGAACACGTCTTATGATTTATTTGATTCAACTCGTGTTTAGTAGATATTACAACCCTTGTTTTTTTGTTTGCTTGTTTTTAAGATTCTATTTTTAAGTAATGTCTACACCCAACATGGGGCTTGAACTCACAACCACCAGATCAAGAGTCACATGGTCTACTGACTGAGCTGGCTAGGTGACTGTACAACTCTCATTTTAAAGAAGAGAAATCCTAAGGCTCAGAGGAGTTAAGTGACTTACCCAAGGTCTCATGACAAGTAATTGTCAGAGCTAGGATTCAAACAAAATGTTCTTTTGAATCAACATGCTTCCTCTAAGTGGAAGAATGAGACAGGCTAAATGTTAGGAATGTTATCAAAGCAGTTGGTTTCTTAGATTAAGGAGTAATATCGTAGAAGCATGGTGGCTGATTTAGACAAGTAGTAATATGAAATTTGAATTTGGGTTGGTAACAATAGAAGTGAAAAGGAGAGTTTGTGTGAGATTAAGTGGCAGAATCATTGAGTCTGGATAATTAAGAATGTGTGCATTTAGGAGGTACTGGGAGTTGCCTGTGAGGAATGGTGAGAAATAAAATGAGAGAGCCAGAGAATATACAGTTATGTAAGTCAAAGAAGTTTCAAAGATGGGATGATGAACAGTTTTAAATGCTATATAGATTTAAAGGTATATGAAGAACAAGTAAACCTCATTTGGTGTTTGATGACCACTGGAAACTCTTTTGAGGGTGACTTTAGCAGACTGGTATGATTAGAAATCCAATAATGAGGGAGTGAGTTTGAAGACAAGGATGGAGTCAGTGATGTTGACTCCTTTAAGAAAAGTTAGTGGAAAAAGTGGAAATGATAACCCAAAGGATTAAGGCAAAGGATTTTAATTGGTGAGGGAAATGGATGAATTTGTCAAAGCTACAAAGGCATTGGTCATTAGAAAGAGGTTGAAGATTTTAGAGAAGGAGTAATTGGTGATTGACAGTCTTAAAGGAGGTGGGGGGATTTATAGGCTAAATGGAGAGAAAAAGGAGCTCTTCTTGTGAATTGGGAGGGAGAGAAGAATATGATTTTTCTGCTTATAATGAGTTACCTACTTACAATTTATGGGAGGAGCTTAGTGACTCATATTAAATGATCTATAGAACGTTTATTGAAGAAAAAGAAGGATCATCTGCTAAGAGTTGGTAGGTGTTGAGAACTTTGAAGAAGAGGAGAAGACCTGGAGCAACTGCTGTGGTCCAAGAATAAAACAGAATGAGCATTCCCAAAGCAAGAATTTCTAGCCGAGAACTATACCTTTTTTATTGGTGCCAACTGGTATGTGGCCTTTTTCCCCCTCATCAGTATTCAGTAGTGTGGAAGTCAAAAAGGAGATGTTATGAGGTGAATTTGCTCAGTATTAGGGATTGGCCATGGAAGATTAAGTGAGTGAGGGTTTCTTGATTAGCAATGAGAGCATAATTGACATTTTAAATTCTTATTTCTTAGACTTATAAATGAAAGCCTTCCATATTTGATACAAATGTATATTCTTAGTAATGATGGAATAAATAAAAAAGTATTACCACTTCTAACATTCAAAACTTTATTCTTCCCATCTTACCTTCCTTTACTTTCCCCTCCAATTGAACGGAAAAATGGAAGCACCTTGGTGTAGTGGAGGAGTTCTTCATTTAGGAAACACCTGCTTTGTAGGAATGACACCAAAATTGACTAAAGAAAAAGTAGCCAAATTGACCTTTATCGAAATGTAAAACTTTTGTGCTCCAAAGGACCCTATCAAGAAAATGAGCAGACAAACAACCCAGAGAAAATATTTGCAAATTATATTTCTGATAAGGGACTTGTATCCATAATATATTAACAACCCCTACAACTCACTAAATGACAACCCAAGTAAAAAAAATGGGCAATGTGTCTGAGTAGTATTTCTGCAAAGAAGATAAATGAATGGTCAATAATACCATGAAAGTGCTCATTATCAGGGATAAAAATATTAAGTCCTCTAATCTATGATCATGGGATGTCTTTCCATTTATTTCCTTATATCTTTCAACAATATTTTGAAGTTATCAGGGGGCAAGTTCTGTACTTCTTTTGTTAAATTTACTCCTAAGTATTTGATTCTTTTTGATGCTATTTTTAAATAAAGTTTTTTTTTCTTATCTTCATTTTGGATTGTTCATTGCTACTGTACGGAAATTCAATTGACTTTTGTATATTGAATTTGTATCTTGCAAACTTGCTGAACTCACTGGTTAGTTCTGATAGTTTTTGGTGAATTCCTTAGGAATTTCTTTGTATAAGATTTAATGCAAAGATATAGTTTTGCTTTTTCTTTTCCCTTCTGGATGCCTTTTATATCTTTTTCTTGCCAACTGTTCTGACTAGAACCTCTAATACAATATTGAATAGAAGTGGTGAGAGTGGATGTCCTTGTCTTATTCCTGATTTTAGGGGAAAATCTTTTAGTCTTTTACCATTATGTGTGATGCTAGCTGTGGGTTTTTCCTGGGTTCTCTTTGTCAGGTTGAGGAAATTGCCTCCTGGTTCCTTAAATGTTTTATTTTTTTTTAAGATTTTATTTATTTATTTGAGAGAGAGAGTGTGTGCAAGTGAGAGAAGGGGCAGAGAGAGAGGGAGAAGCAGACTCCCCACTGTGCAGGGAGCCTGATGCGGGGCTTGATCTCAGGGCCTTGGGATCATGACTTGAGCTGAAGGCAGATGCTTTACTGAGCCACCCAGGCTCCCCTAAGTTTATTATTTTGTAATCTCTACATCCAATATGGGCCTTAAACTTACTACCTTTAGATCAAGAGTTGCATGTTCTTCCTAATGAGCCAGCCAGGGGCCCCTGGGCTATAGGTATTTTGAGATATCTTTTATTTGGTTTTAGTGTCAAGGTAGTACTACCTTCATAGAAATAGTTTGGGAATATTTTCTCCTATTCTATTTTTGGGAAGGGTTTGTGAAGATTTAGTGTTTATTCTTTTAAATGTTTGGTAAAATTCACCAGTGAAGGTAAATACTGGGCTTTTATTGATGGGAAGTCTTTTGATTAAAAATTCAACAAGTTTACTTGTTATATGCCCATTCATATGTTCTATTTCTTCTTGAGTTTCAGTAATTGTGACTTTTTTGGGTTTGTTCATTTTATTAGATTATTTAATTTGTTGACATACGTTTGTTAATAGTATTTCTTTACATCGTCTGTAGTTCTGTAAGATCAATAATGGTGTCCCTTCTTGTCTCTTTTTTTCTTGATCAGTCTAGCCAAATGTTTGTTAATTTTATCGATCTTTTCAAAGAACCAACTTTTGGTTTTGTTACTTTTCTCTATTGTTTTTCCATTTTTTATTTTATTAGTTTCTGGTCTAATCTTTATTATTCCATTTCCTGTGCTTGGATTTAATTTGCTCTTCTTCCTTTAGTTTATTACGGTTATTTATTAGCATCTTTTTTATTTTAGGCATTTATAGCTATAAGTTTTCATGTGAGCACTTCTCTAGTATTATCCCCTAAGTTTTGGTATGTTGTGTTTTCATTTTTATTCAACTCAAAGTATTTCCCAACTTCCCTTTTGATTTTTTTATTGACCTATTGGTTATTTAGAAGTGTGTTATTTTATTTAATTTCTGCATCGTTGTTAAGTTCCCAAATTTCCTTCCATTGTTGATTTCTAATTTAATTTTATTGCGGTTAGAGAACATGCTTTGTGTGATTTCAGTTTTTGTTTTTATGGCCTAACATATGGTCTCTCCCAGAGAATGTTCTGCTGTTGCTGGGAGTAGTGTTCTGTTGATGTCTGTTAAGTTAAGTTGGTTTATACTCTTGTTCAAGTCTTCTGTTTCCTTTTGATCTTCTGTGAGTTTTCCTAGTTGTTTCTTTCAATATTGGTGTTGAAAGTGAGGTACTAAAGTTTTCAACTATTATTGTTGTATGTATTTCTCCCTTCAATTCTGTCATCTTTTCTTTCATGTAGTTGAGGATGGTTTTATTTTGTGCATGTATGTTTATAATTGTTATGTTTTTCTGAGAGGACTTTTTTGTTCTTATAAAATGTCCTTCATATTTGGTTATAGTTTTTGTCTTACTGTCTATTTTGTCTGATGATTGATAGTATAGCTAATCCAGATCTTTTTTGGTTATGTTGGTTTGGTATTTATTTTTTTCACCGTACTTTTACTTTCAACTTACTGTGTCTTTGAAAATAAAGTATGTCTTATAGATAGCATGTAGTCAGATCATGTTTTCTAATTTATTTGGCTAATCTGTACCTTTTAGTTTAGTGTTTAGTCCATTAACCTTTAGTGTAATTACTGATCAAATAGAATTAATTTTTACCATTTTGCTAAATGTATTATATTTGTTCTTTGCTTATTTTTGGTTATCTGTTACTCTTACGTCTTTCTATTGTGTTAAATATTTATTTTTTAGTGTACCATATATATTTTCTAGTGTACCATTTTAATTCCCTTGTTGTATCTTTTATTATACTTTTTGTTCTTAGGAGTTATTGTTATATGTATGCATTCTCACTCCTGTACTTAGAGATTCCAGCAGCGCTTTGAGCTTGAATTTCTTACATGGTTTTCGTGGGGAAAAATACCAGGCATCTGGCCCGTCAGTGGTCAAGAAATTTGTGTGAGAATTTTTTTCTTGGGAAACAATTATACTTTCTTATATAATTTGGACCTTCTGTTATTCAAGTTTGTAGCAGAGCATCTGTTCCCTTTCGTCCTTCCTCTTTTGTTTTCTCCCTACCTATATTCCTCTTTCTAATTCATTCAACAAACATTTTGAATATATGTACTCTACCAGGGGCTTGGGATATGGTAATGTATAAAACAGATGGTCTTTTCCCTAATTTTAAAGTCTAAAGTAGATTTCACTAACCCATATTCTTTCAGGAACATTGGAATATCTGGGAATACACAGGGCACCCTCTAAATGGTAGCCAATTCCAAGGGTATTCCCATTCAAAGTAAGACAAAAGAGATCTGCAGGTTAAGGATGGCCTCTTTTTTAATGCAAAAATTCTCAGTAGTAGGAATTGTTGCAGATTTGTTAGCCAGCTATCGCTTGTCATTTCCTTTTTTAGGTTTATATAATTTCTTTTACCCAATCGATCTTGAAAACATGCCCCAGTAACCAATGTGCCTTAGAGTTTTGAGTATTTCCAACTGTTTTATTCATATTAAGTCATACCAGCCCTTAAAACTTATTAGACTTTGGTAATGTTTTATGCAACAGATAGGAACTATCAAGGATAGAGTCAGCTTAAAATATCACTTAAAAGAGTATAGATATCTTTAAGCCTTCCTCCTGGCTTCATTGTTCTTTATAGTTTTAAAGACAGATTGTGGTTTCTTTTATATAGTTTTTTTTTTTTTTCCTCAAAAAGAGGAGGGATAACAAACTTTTGCATTCATATTCTTTTATTTAATCTGAAGTTTATGTATTTGAATAATATTATTTCCATCAAAAGATTGGATATAAGTTGTTTTGGCAGTGAACTCTGTATCCATAATATGTGACATATATTTTAGCAACTCATTTAATGTGCATATACCATATATTCAAAAAATTAATGAAGGAGAATAGAGGATTTTTACTTTTCCAGTGATGGTGATGATCGTTTTTCTTATATTATGTGACTCTGAATAAGACATTATGAGGAGGTTGGAGCTACAAGAGAAGAAACGTAGATTTAGTAGGAAGATGAGGTTTATTGTTATACTATCAGAAAAGATCTTGTTCTAATGAAAACTATGCTTAGACAAAAACTTTTTATTTGGTAATCATTTTCATGGAATTTGTGGCTGATTACCAGCTTGATGTATTTTCTCATCAAGGAATGTATATTGGTCAAATAATTTGATTCTTAATGTCTGCAAATGATGGACTTTGGTTAACTTTTAATGTGGTGTTTGCCACTATCATCCTAAAACTCCTTCCCAAAAGCTATAAAGTAAACTGATTTCACTGTTTCTGTTCTATTTGCATTTAATTGGCTTCATGCAAACCTCATCATTGAAGTATTTTCTAGCTGGTAAAATTATGTTATATTTATATGGAATGGAAAATTTATTTACTTCCTTTCACTTAGTCGATTAGAACTTGCATCTGAAGCTATATAAAAAAACAAAGTCAAAGTAGTCAATAAACAGTACACTGGCCTAAACTGGTAGACAAATCTACAGACTACAGAACATCTGCCTTAGAAGTATGGTGTCTTTCTTTTTTTTAAGATTTTATTTATTTAATATATAGAGAGAGATCACAAGTAGGCAGAGAAGCAGGTAGAGAGAGAGGGGGAAGCAGGCTCCCTGCCGAGCAGAGAGCCTGGTGCAAGCCTTGATCCAGGACCCTGAGATCATGACCTGAGCTGAAGGCAGAGGCTGCAACCCACTAAACCACCCAGGTGCCCCATGAAGTATGGTGTCTTATTATTCTTTTTTCCCTCGCCACTTAAATCTGTATGTGTTCTTTTTTCCCAATAGTTTTACTGTGCATTCTCTATCCATTAAAATATTTTGTGGAAATTCTGTACTCTCAGGAACATTGGTAATTGATAATAACCTTCTACGAGTATCTTTTGTGGTATAAACCAAAACATGGCTGTCATGACTTTGTGTTTTAGAGGGATTTTTGACATCCTTGCTTAGAACTTCCCCCTGAAAACCTTTAAGGTGATACTAGCTATTAAGGTGATACTTTATTGTAACAAGGTATGCAGTTTGACTCTAAAAGGAGAATCAAGCAGACCTGAAAGCTCAAGTCTTGAGAGACCAATCAGAAGTCAGAAGAGCAATGGGCTGTGGTTCAGCTAATTCAGAAAGAGGGTAATTTCAGAAACTTATCATATAAGTTTGCATGGAATAATCACTAAACTCTTTAACTTGTTGTGAATACAGCCCCAAACATCTGTTTTGGTGACCTCTTGCTTCTTTACAGATCACTGTTAAACTTACTGGCTTAAAATACTTATTTTGCTCAGAAGTCTGTGATTTGGAAAGGTTCATTTGACATAGTTCATCTTTGCTACGGTTTATGTCAGTTGTGTGGCTCCAAAGGCAGAGTGATTTATAATCATCTGAAGGCTTGCCCAGGCACATGTCTGGTGGTTGATGCTGTCTGTCAGTTGAGATAACAAGTGGGGGTCTTGATCAGAACACCTATATGTGGCCTTTCCATGTTACCTGGGTTTCCTCACAGTATGGTGGCTGGGTTGTAAGGGGGGAGCAGGGAAAGAAGAGAGTGAGAGGAAAAAGGGGTGGGTAGAGAGACAGAGACGGGATGAACTTACATTTCTATTGCCTTTGATAGCTTTTAGAAGTCACGTGGTATTAATTCCAAGACATTTTGTTCCTTGGTACAAAGTCCTGCTCAATTAAAGCTGGAAAGGATATTGTCTCCGTTTCTGGGTAATGGCAGTGGCCAGCTCCTGGAAAGTCACATGGATTGGAAATATCGCTGTGGCCATTTAGGAAAAATACAATTTGCTTGGTTACCTGTATTCTTTTATCTATGACCTCAGACTAAGTGATTCTGTTGAGTGAGGTACCAGTATTCAATAGTATATATAGTATTTAATATATATGTAGAAGAAAATAAGGATACAGATTGAAATGCTTTCCTGTGATCAATAGCCAGCTCCTTTACACTTTATGGTTTTATTTCTTTCTTTATTTAAGAAAGAATATGAAATGAAAGACCATTTAAAATATGGTCTTATTTCTTTATATTCTTTCTGGAATGCTGTCCTTGTTTGTTGTTAGGAGGCAGGGCTGAAATTGCAAAATACAGGATTTTATGTTATGTCAGCTTTATCGAAAGGTGCTGTGATGTATTGCATCTGAATGACCAGTGTTCAAATCTCAGTTCCTGTACTCACTAGCCATGTGACATTGGGACAGTGACTTAGCCTCTCTGAGTTCACACATTTACAAAATCAAGGTGATGATACTTTCCATTGAGAGCTGGTTTGTAAAATAGAGATATTATATGTAAAGGTATGGGGATCCTGGGGTCTCAGATATTATCTGAGGTAGGTTGATGAAAATGTGTGATTTAGGATTATGATTTTTGATTATGAAACCAGTTTAGAATATGTAGATACTTTGAAGCTAGAACCTATGTTGGTACCTGTGACTGGAAGGAATTCCAATTGAGGAAAACCTGTGAAGGAATTCAGGAAGAATATATCTACATTTTGAAGGGTATATTATTCTTTATAAGCTATTCATTAACTTTTTGCTGAAATGAATGTTTCAAATTTATTAAAATAACATTTAATTAAGGTATTATATTAAATGTCTTAATATCTTAGTTTGAAAATTTTTTTTAAAAGATTTTATTTATTTATTTGACAGAGAGAGAGAGAGAGATCACAAGCAGGCAGAGAGGCAGGCAGAGAGACAGGGGGAAGCAGACTCCCTGCTGAGCAGAGAGCCTGATGTGGGGCTCCATCCCAGGACCCTGAGATCATGACTTGAGCGGAAGGCAGAGGCTTCAACCCACTGAGCCACCCAGGCACCCCTTGAAATGTTTTATATTTAGTGAAAATTGCTACTTTTTTCTATTTTTATTTTTTTAATTGTAAAAATAATACAAAAGAAGCTGAGGAAATAACTTGCCTATGATCTCATTATCCAGAGGCAAGCTGTTCATATTTGGCATATTTCCTTTCATTAAAATTTTCTTTTTAAGTATAGGCTCCACACCCAATGTGGGGCTTGACCTCATGACCCTGAGATCAAGAGTTGCGTGGTGTACTGACTGAGCCAGCCAGGTGCCCCTCATTTTTTTTCCTTTGGAATTTTATAGTTTTCCGTAGTTAGTTAAGAATTTATAATTTTATAATCTTCATTTGTAATTTAATTTTGTATTGTAATTATTCCCCACAAATTATTACAATTTCATCTATCATATGGTTGTATCACAATTTAGTATTTTGTAATTTTTTTTCTAAAATATAAATAATATTGTGATGCATATATGTGTGAATGTCTTGTCATTGTTTTGATTTTTTTCTTAGCTTATAATACTAGAAAGAAAATTACTGGAGCAAAGGGTATCAATATTTTTAAGGTCCTTGATATATATGTTGTCATTGCTTTTCAGAGGCACCTGGCTGGCTCAGTTGGTGGAGCCTGCTACTCTTGATCTTGGGGTTGTAGGTTTGAGCCCCATATTGGTGTAGAGATTACTTAAAAATAAAATCTTTAAAAAAATAGCTTTCTATAAAGTTTTCCATTTTATATTCCCACTCACGTGAGAATAGCAGCACTGATCATTTTATAAATAAAGCTGGTAAATATGATAGTTAAAAGGTATCATTTATAAAATTTATATTTAGTTTGTATTTCTTCAAGTGAAATTTTCTTTCTCATATTTTGTATTTATTTTTCATTTTAATTTGCGTAGGTTTTCTATGTATTAGGGATATAACCTTTTCATATTATTTTATCTGGGTTTGGAGAAATTTTAACATTGATTATATTTCATTTGTGTTCCTATAAATAGCTTAAGATTTATTCTTATTTCATACAAGACATACAATAGTCAAATTAATCTAAATGATAGTTACTATTATTTTTATAGTAGTTTTTACTTTTAGTATTCTTAATTTACATATATCTTATTTTTAGCACGTGGTAGATTTATATCCTTTTCTTTTTTCAAAATCACTTTTTTTTTTTTTTACAGATTTATTTATTTGAGAGAGAGTGAGAGAGAGAGAGTCCTAAGGAGACTCTGTGCTCTTTTTTGCCCAAATTACGGTTTTGGACTCATGTTGGTTTAGACAGATATTATTGTAGTTAAGTTGCTCTCAGAATGTGGTCCTCAACCAGCAACTTTTAAGTAGATTTGTACTCATTTACTCTTTCTTAAGAGTACCCTTGCACTTTTTTTTTAAAGATTTATTTATTTGAGAGAGAGAGGAGAGGAAGGAGAGAGACTGTCTTAAGCAGGCTCCATGAGGAGCATGAAGAGGGGCTCAATCTCATGACCCTGAGATTAGGACCTGAGCTGAAACCAAGAGTTGGATGCTTAACTGACTGCACTACCCAGGTGCTCCTCAAAATCACTTTTTAATAAAATTTCCTCAATTAGAGATTTTCAGGAACAATTGATATTTTTTTCATTCATCTAAAATATATCCATTTATTCTTTTAAATTATGATTGTCAAACTTCAGATAATTTCACATGTTGGCTATTGTGAAGGAATTTTTTTCATAAGTAGAATTGTTTTTCTCGCTGGCAAATTCTCTAAATTCTAATGGAGTGTTTTAGTAGATTGTGGGTGATACCGAAATTAATCAGATTATATGAAAGTTAAGGTTCTTTACTTTCCCTTTATAATTTTTTCAAGTATAAATTTACAGAAAAGTGCAAAAAGTATAGAGAAAATTATAGTGTAGCCCTCTTCCAGCTCATTCAAATCTGAACTTTTTTGTCATGTTTACTTCAATTTTTTACTTTTTAATTATTTCAGAACTAGAATTTTATAGACAGAGATAAGGCCTTTTTTTTCCTGTTAGTAATTCCTACTTCTGTTCTTTCCCCACTTCAGAGGTTACAAGTATTCTGAATTGGGTGTTTTCATTGTCATGCTTGTTTTTATACTTTTATTTAATACATATGTATCTATGACAAAAACCTTACATAAATGATAACTACACCTGTCCTTTTTCATCTTGCTCTTTTTTGTTCAAATTTATGTTTTTAGACTCATGTTGGCTTAGACAGATGTTGCTGTAGTTCAGTTGTTCTTAGAATGTTGCCCCCAATGAGCAACTTGAGCTTCACTTGGGAACTTGTTAGAAATACAAAATTCTCAGGCCAGGACCGGATACATTTGTGCAGCCCAGTGCAAAATGAAAATGCTGGGCCCCTTGTTCAAAAACTATTAATAACTTGAAAATAGCAGCAGAGAGCATTATATCAAGAGTGGGGACCCTTAGCATGTTCATGCACCCATGAAGCTAGCCCTGTTTCAGACCTTATTCTGGACCTACTGAATCAGAAACTCTGAGAATAGGGCCCAGCAACCTATGTTTTAACAGGCCTTCCAGGTGATGTTATAGATATTTAAGTTTGAGACCATTTGTATTAGTTTTTCAGGGCTACCTTAACAAAATACTGTGGACCTAGTGGCTTAAACAACAGAAATTTATTTTCTCACAGTTCTTGGAGCTGAAGATCCAAGAGGAAGGTGTCAGCAGATTTGCTTTATTCTGACATCTCCTTGGCTTACAGATGATCACCTTTCTGCTGGTTACTTTATATGCTTTGTCCTCTCATGGGGTGTGATGGACATCTTTTATGTCTCTGTTTGTCTGAATTCCCTCTTGTAAGGACATTAGTCCTATTGGTTTAGGACCCATCCCAATGGTTTCATTTTAATTTAATCACTTCTTTAAAGGCCCTATATCCAAATATAGTCACGGTCTGAAGTACTGGAGGTGAAGGCTTCTAGATACAAATTTGTATCTAGAAAATTCTTCCCCATAGCACCACTGCTATAGTTCAGTGAGTTTTAGGGTTGTATTATATTTGGTTGTGTGATTATGTCCCTATTTCTCTCTTTTATGCTATTAATAGAACTTTAGATTATGTTTCATTTTTTGCCACTATGTCAATTCCCCTATATCAGTTTCTTTTGATGTATAGTTCCTTTTTTGATTTTTATTTATTTTTGATATGATATCTTTGTAGACTTCAAGTGTCTGATGTCAATTTGAATTAAGACAAACAAAACAAAATCACGTACTACCCTTTGTTTAATGGAAGGCTGTAATCTATAAGCTGTTAATTTTGGTGGCATGTTGTTTTAAATGGTGGTGGTTTTGTTTTATGAGACTGGATTTTCCATGTTGTCCAGCGCATGTGGTTTTGGACTGTATTTGAGTTAACTACACAAACTACTATTTCCATATATGGATGGGTTTCTCATAATGATACTAAATAAATAAGTTTCTTTCTCTGTTTGTAAATAAAAGAGAACAGTGACTCCATCATTGTGTATGTACTGTCTTGGGTTTTCTTGACCTTTTGCAGCTGATTATTATCATCTGGGAATGTACTGAAGTCCCATTG
Source organism: Nasua narica (assembly GCA_028533885.1). NCBI lineage: Eukaryota > Metazoa > Chordata > Mammalia > Carnivora > Procyonidae > Nasua > Nasua narica. The sequence continues at coordinate 97,308,950 of CM052810.1, read as the reverse complement.
TTGTTCACTGCTTATGCTGCTAAGAGTAATAACGTTCTTTGGAAAATACTTGTTAATGTAATTTTACTGAAAGTTAGGCTTACTTTTTATCAAAAGGTAAAGTTTTGTACCACACTAGGGCAACATTTTTTTTTTTTAAAGATTTTATTTATTTATTTTTATTAGAGAAAGAGAGAGAGTGAGAGAGAGCATGAGAAGGGAGAGAGTCAGAGTGAGAAGCGGACTCCCCGTGAAGCTGGGAGCCCGATGTGGGACTCGATCCCGGGTCTCCGGGATCATGACCTGAGCCAAAGGCAGTCGCGCAACCAACTGAGCCACCCAGGCGCCCACATTTTTCTTTGTGTAAGGTTTCCACATATTTTTTATGTAATTCGTAATTTTATTCCCTTTATTCAAATTTTATTCCCTTCCTTCCACCACCATACCCCACCGCATAACTTGTAACAAATGCGTATTATATGTGTTGCTGATAGTTTTAAAAGTGTACTGGATTCATTGAGGACCCATCGATTATCTAGATATAGATCATGTAGTCTCCCCATTAGCTTCTATCCTGCCAAAACTTAGGCTGTTTTCCAGCTTGTTAATTATGTCTCCATTATGAAGACATGTTGTACCAAAAAGGAGATAAATACCATTTTCCTAATTTTTACTTGTTATTTGCTGGCTGAACCTGGTATAGAAGAAGTTTTAGGACTTATATTGAACACTACAAGACAGTAATGAAAGAAGAAGAAGTTGAAGAAGACACAACAAATGGAAAGGTATTCCACGTTCATGGGTTGGGAGAATTAATATTGTTAAAATGTTAAAATGTTCATACTACCCCAAGCAATATATACATTCACTGCAGTCCTTGTCAAAATTCTGATGGCATTTTTCACAGAAATAGAACAAATAATAACTGACTCTTTATGTTACAGGTAGGGCTTCCAGTTAATAGTAGGCTACTAGTAGTTAAGTTTTGGAAGAGTCAAAATGTTTTAGGAAGATTTTTGACTGCTTTGGTGGTTAGCGATTCTACCCCTTATATTGTTCAAGGATCAACTGTACATTATGATCTAGGAACTCCACTTCTGGGTATGTATCCAAGGAAAACAAAAACACTAACTTGAAAACATATTATGTACCCCCACTTTTATTGAATTATTATTTACAGTAGCCAGAACATGAAAACAACTTAGATGTCCATTGATGGAGGATGGATAAAGAAGTTGTGATACACACACACCCACACACGTGCGCGCGTGCACACACACACACACACACACACACACACACAGAGTGTCTAAATAGAATATTATTCAGCTACAAAAAAGAACAAAATCTTGCCATTTGCCTCAAAATGGATGGATCTCGAGGGAATTACACTAAATAGGTCAGACAAAGAAAAATACTATATGATCGCTCTTATATGTGGAATGTATCCTTCTGTCTGTCTTTCTACAAACAAAATCAGGCCCATAGATACAGAGAACAGCTTGATGGTTGCCAGAGGCACGGGGCAGGGGAGGGGGCAGTGGTAGGAGAAATGGATAAACTCTCTTTGTTTTGTTCTGTTTTTTTTTTTTTTTTTTTTTTAATAAATAACAAAGTTTTAGGATGATGATTGAGACTAATGTGGTCTGGTGGCATTATCATTTGGGAGTATGTTAGTTTTGTAAATTCTCAGGACTCACCTCAGACCTATTGAATCAGATGCCTTGCAAGTGATTTCCTTGCTTTCATACGGTTCTCTTAGGGACACTATTATGTATAATTTCTGACAGTATGCTAGTGTTGACAGAGCAAGTCTTAGTGCTTACCTATGGTGGGGAGGTGAATTGAGGGGTGGGCTAAGCTAGAAGAGTGTGAAGAAAGGGGGTTTGATCCCTTAACTTTTACTGGCAAATGTATATTGACCTTCAGGGATGGACTGTTCATTCTCATTTCTTCCTTTGGGTCTTTTCACTCAGTGTCAGCACGATGCTGCTGAGTTTATGTATGTTCTTGGTGTGCATTTGTTGTCCCTAATTTCAAAGTGAATTGACTGATTTGTTGAATGTTTACCCATATAAGGCTTATGTTTGGTTCTATAGAGATAAAGGAAATACAAGTTGTCCTTACCCATATGCTTGGCCTTATAGACCTGGATTCAAATTCTGTCTCCGAATTTGACTTGTAGTATAGTCTTTGGTAGAGTTCTTAATTTCTCGACATCTCATTTTCTTCTGTTGTAAAATGAAGGTAACACCTACTGTGCATTTCTTACTGGGATGTTCGGGAGATTAAATGAAGTAATGTATATTCGCTTTAAATGTAATAGGCACTGAGTACATAGTAGCTGGATGCTATTATTTTTATAATCATCATCATCTAGTTGTTTCTGTATTTGAACATCACACTGGATTCTACAGGGCATGCTATATTAATGGTCTAGGGGACACTTTTCAGGAATTGCTTTCCTGGCTCTGTGATGATTCCATCACGGTGGATAATTTAATTAGCCCTTGCCTGCTGAGTACTATAGGTGTGGCAGTCAGTAAGAGAAATGTGGTACACAAAGATCCAGGACTTTGGAATCGGACAGATCTTGATCTGTCATTACTCCAGCAGTCACTAGCTGTGCACCCTGGGCAAGGTGCTTACCTTTTCTTTCTCCCTTTTCTAATCAGCGAGGAAAGGATTATAACACCTACCTTGAAGCCTTATTGTGAATGGGGTTGGGTGAGTGTTGTTACTGTGGTGATTAAATGAGGATATGTGTAAAGCACTTGGCTTATAATAGTCACATAATAATTTTTACAACAAATTTTGCCTTCCCCTACTCCACTTCACTCATCACAGAGTTTTAGCATCTGTCTTATGTATGTTGAGATTTCTTCCACTTTTTACCCTTCGAGACCAAGGGGCTAGAACAAGAAGGTAAGTGACTAGCTAGAAAAGGAGTAAGTTAACAAAACCAAGTTTATTGAAAGATTCTTGATTCCTATGCCTAAATATAGATATTTTTTGTCATGTTTATGAAAATCATATTTTTTACTGTGCTAAAATATAACATAAAATTTTACCATTTTAACTTTTTTTTTAAAGATTTTTATTTTATTTTATTTTGACAGAGAGAGTGAGATCACAAGTAGGCAGAGAGGCAGGCAGAGAGAGAGGGGGAAGCAGGCTCCCCGCCGAGCAGAGAGCCCGATGCGGGGCTCCATCCCAGGACCCTGAGATCACGACCCGAGCCGAAGGCAGAGGCTTTAACCCACTGAGCCACCCAGGCACCCCCCATTTTAACTATTTTTAAACATATAGTTAAATAGCATTAAGTATATTCTTATTGTACATTTATATTGTTATATATTCACAGGCCTATATTTTAAAGCCTAATTTTGGTATTATATTTGAAATTTATTTCATATGTTTTTTTTTGGCCCATATATTGGAAAGGTCTGTTAGTAGCAGACAACAGAAATTAAAACTGGTTGAAGCAGCAAGGGATTTGTTAAGTTGTAATAGATAGTTTGTAGAATCTTTGAGGGAATGGAAGGAATAGGCTTTGGGCTGAGCTTCTAGGAATAATTCGTGGAAGCACACTTTTTTGTGTAGCTTGCTAAGAGAGCTTTAGCTGTCTGAGCTCAGAACCATGTTGCCCTTCTGGTGGAAGAAATTTGGAAGCTCGTGAATGAGGAGTCTTGGCTTTTGCTGCTGGCCCCTGAAGAGTCACTGTCTTGCTAGTCGAGCTGATATGCCTGTACTTAGTTGCTCCTTCTCGTTTTCTTTATCTTTCTGGTCTCCTCAGAGTGTCCCTTCTTGGGAAGGCTAGGGCACATGCATATCTCAGGTTGCAAAGGAGTCTAGCAAACGGACCCTTTAGCTTTCTGGCCGCTATTGTGTTATAAGACATATTAGAATGGGGTTGCGTGAGTGTTAAAAATAAATCTGCTGTATTTGCCATAGCTCTTTCAGAAAGGAAAGGGCTAGGGTACATATTCATTTAGCACCTTTGTTTTCTTGAAATAAATCATAGTTTTAGGAGGGGAAGTAAAAATATCAGTCCAGCAGTGTTGATACAGGATAAGTTCTATATTACAAGAAATTATATTTTGTGGGGGAAGCCCAATTTTTAAAGCATTGTAAAACTCTAAATGGACGCTGTGTTTATCTAGCTGACAGTGATAAATAAATTTGTTTCTTTTTTAGAATGTCATGTCACTCTATCTTTTTTAACTTCGTGTTTTGGTATTAGAGTGTATGGGTCTAACATTCCTTCTGACCTACTGTGTTTGCTCATTTTTGCCAGTGGAAAAAAGTATCCATTCTTGTGGAAATGATATCTTTAAACCATGCAAAAATTTTGTATTGTAAATAATTTGAACACCTTTGTGATGGGGGCAGAGTTAGGGTGGTAGTGGAGAGGAGATAAAGTTATCCCTAAAATACAGTGTCCAATCTGAAGGTTATTCCCAGTTTAAATTGTTAATCTAGACCACTGCTGTCCAATAGAAATAGAATGCAAACATGTTTACAATTCTAAATTTTTTTGTAGACAATTTAACAAAGTAAAAAAGAAAAGGCAAAATTAACTTTAACAACATATTTTGCTTAACCCAGTATATCCCAAATATTTAAACATATGGCACTAGTTGCATCTCATGTGCGCAATAGTTGGTGTCATATTGGACAGCACAGGTCTATACTGTCTGCCTTATTTCATACTAGAATTTTTCCATCTGAGAAGTACTGAAGTGTACCGTAAACATGTTTGTAAAACATCCTCGGTGTGTGCTGTGTCCTGATTTATTACTTACACTGTTTTACAACAGTATGATTGTAAATCAGTGCTGCTTCCCAGATTACAAGTGTTGATGTGGTGGCTTGCTGTATTTTATGAAAGATGTGTGGTTTTCGAACCATTGTAAAGAGGAATATGGAACATGATACTGAGGCATGCCATTACCAGACCTGGTTTTGGTGGAAGGTATTAGGCCAGTGTAGACCATTGTAGTTAACTCCTGTGACTTAACTAGTTGTTGACAGTATCTCAAGGACACTGTTTATAACCGTCATTGTCCTGAAAGAGTAGTGTCTAAACTTTCAATTATTAAAATTTTTAAAGCACATACAGTATAAATATTTTATTACCTATGAAAATGCACATGTATGACTGTACTAATATATTATGTAAATTATGAAATAAAAATATTGAAAACAAAAAATATTAGATAAAAATAAATTTAAAGCTGTAATATTTTGGGACACCTGGGTGCCTCAGTTGTTAAGCCTCTGCCTTTGGCTCAGGTCATGATCCCAGGGTCCTGGGATCGAGCTCCACATTGGGCTCCCTGCCCTGTGGGAAGCCTGCTTGTGTTCCCTCTTGCTGTGTCTCTCTCTGTCAAATAAGTAAATAAAATCTTAAAAAAAAAAAGCTGTAATATTTTTTCATGAACCTCAGATAATTGAGTAGTCAGTCAGTCACCTTTTGGAGACCCTGCTCTCTAAATCCTGTGGCGTATTGGCTCTCAAACTTGATTGATCACCCTCTGGGAACTGAAATAATTAACAAAAATAAGAACAGTGAAAAAAAGGTGTGTCTTTAGGTATTACTTTAGACACATAGAAACAGAATTTGTGTGTGTGTATACACATGTGTGAAGTATATGTGGAATCTGTATTTAATTTTTTAAATATAGGAGTTCCTATTATAGATGGCAGGGATTTTTTTTTCCTTTTTTTTTTTTTTTAAATAAGCTCCACGCCCATCGTGGGGCTTGAATTCATGATCAGGAGTCTCTTGCTCTACTGACTGAGCCAGCCAGGCGCCCCTATAGCAGGGATTCTTAATTTGGGATTCATGGGGAATTCTCTGAAATTAGATACCCTATTATATATGCCATCAGGCCTGTTTTAGAGGAAATCTGTAGTTTTTATCAGAACTCCAGATGGGCTTGGACCCGGGTAAAATGTCATTAATAGCTCGCCGAGGCTGCTTTGGATATGAGGGTCAGAGAAGATTGTTGAGCTGGAGAGGTCAGGTTGGGTTCGTTCAGTATTAAGCTTACCTGTGAACACAGAGCTGTAAGACTGAGCAGTGGACAGACTTGGGGTGGTGGTGGTAGATGAGGGCAGACCAGGGGAGCTATAAAAGCAGTAATAGACCAGAGTCATAATTCTACTTAGAATGTCTGACCTATAAGTGGACACTGGGAATCTAGTCAAAGTCTAGATAAAGTCAAAGTCTGGATCTGATGGAGCAGGTCAGATTTGAAGTCTAGGTAGACAGACCGAGGTCTCTAATGAATAAGAAGGTTTAAGGAGCTGTGGCACACTAGCATTCATGCAAGGCCTTGAACCCTTTTTTCCCCATTCTGGTTGCTGGTGTTGACTGGGCTGATCAGACGGTGCTATAAAAGATTTGTTCTCAACATCTCTGCTTCCTCTTTCCTATTTGCTGCTGGTATAGCTCAAAAGAGACTAGAATTCCTCATACCTCTTCTGTTCTTAGGCTGACTTACTAAAAGGAGTCTTGTCCGCAGAGAATGTACTGCTAGAGGTATGTGTTGAAATAACATCTTAGGAAGGTGTCTCCTGAAGTTTTCTAGAAAAAATTGAGAATGCTTCATCTTTCTCTAATTGATTCTTTCCTGTAATAGCAGAGCTTACAGGTCTTTTTTTTTTTTTTTTTTACAAAACAAAACTTTTTGTTAACCTTTTATTTTATTTTTTTAGAGGTAGGGAGGGGTAGAGGGAGAGGGAGAGAGAGAGAATCTCTCTCAGCATGCAGGCTGCATGCCCAGGGTAGAGCCTGATGCTGGGCTCAATCTTATAATCCCAAGATCATGACTTGAGCTGAAATCAAGAGTTGGACACTTAACCGACTGAGCCACCCAGATGCCCCTTTTTGTTAATCATTCAATTTCAGCATTCATATTTTATAAGAAAACTTTATATATGGTGAATTTAAACATAAGTGTGATGAAAGTGTTTCAGCTTCCCGAAGTAGAAATGAATATGAATAGTGGATTACTGGGGCACCTGGATGACTCAGTTAGTTAAGCATCTGCCTTCAGCTCATGTCATGATTCCAGGGTCCTGGGATCAAGCCCCCTGTTGGGGCTGCTCAGTGGGGGGCCTGCTTCTCCCTCTCCCTCTGCTGTTTGCTCTTCCTGCTTGTGCTCTCTCTCTCTCTCTCACTGCCAAATCTTAGAATAGTGGATTATTTATCAGTTTAGCACTTTTATAAAATTTCTGATGGTTGTGTCAGTATCCCATTGTTTTCCCTTTCTTTTTGTGTCTTTTAAAAATAGCTACTAAGGATTCTGGCTGTTATTTTCTAACCTGTCAGATAGTTGAATCGATCATTTTAACAATATAAAAGGATAATGCTAGGTTTATGGTTTTATTCTTCTTTTCTTTTTTAAAAAAATATAATTCCAGTATAGTTAATAATGTTAGGTTTACAATATAGTGATTCAGTAATTACATATATCACCCAGTGTTCATCACGACAAGTGCACTCCTTAATCCCCATTACCTATTTCACACATCCCTGTGACCCATCTCCCCTCTGGTAACCACCAGTTTGTTCTCAATAGTTAAGAGTCTTTCTTTGTTAGTCTCTCTCTCTGCTGGTTTGTTTTGTTTCTTAAATTCCCCAGATGAGCGAAATCATAAGATTTTTTGTCCTTCTCTGACGTATTTCGTTTAGTGTTATACTCTCTAGCTCCATCCATGTCATTGCAAATGGCAAGATTTCATTCTTTTTCATGGCTGAATAATATTCCATTGTCTACATATACCACTGTCTATATATACCATTTCTTTATGCATTCCTTTATTGATGGATACTTAGGCTGCTTCCGTAATTTGGCTATTGTAAATAATGCTACCCTAAACATAGGGGTCCCTTTGAATTAGTGTTTTTGTATTTTGGGAGTTAATACCCAGTAGTGCAACTACTAGATCATAGGGTAATTCTCTTTTTCACTTTTTCGGGAACCTCTATACTGTTTATCATACAATGGCTGCATCAGTTTGCATTCCCACCAATAGTTTGACAGGGTTCCTTTTTGTCCTCATTCTCACCAACACTTGTTTCTTATGTTTTTGATTTTAGCCATTCTGACAGGTATGAGGTGATATCTCTTTGTAGTTTTGATTTGCCTTTCCCTGATGAGCTTCTCAGGGTGGTGTTGAGCTTCTTTTCATGTGTCTGTTGACCATCTTGATGTCTTTGGCGAAATGTCTGTTCATGTCTTCTACCCATTTTTAATTGGATTATTTGTTTTTTGGGTGTTGAATTGTAAAACTTCTTTACATATTTTGGGTACTAACCCTTTATCAGATAGTCATTTGTAAATATCTTCTCCTATTCAATAGGTTGCCTTTTCGTTTTGTTGATTATTTCCTTCACTGTGCAAAAGCTTTTTATTTTGATATGGTCCTAATAGTTTACTTTTGCTTTTATTCTTTTGCCTCAGGAGACATATCTAGAAATGTTGCTATAACCAGTGTCAGAGACATTACTGCCTGTGCCCTTTTTTTTTTTTTTTTTTTTTTTAGGATTTTTATGGTTTCAGATCTCACATTTAGGTTTTAATTCATTTTGAGTTTATTTTTGTGTATGGTGTAAGAAAATGGTCCAGTTTTGTTCTTTTGCATATAGCTGACCAGTTTTCCCAACAGACTTTCCCAAGAGACTGTGTTTTTCCCAGTGGGTTTTCTTTAGTGCTTTGTCAAAGATTAAATGACCATATAGTTGTGGGTTTATGTCTGGACTTTCTATCCAGTTCCATTGATCAATGTGCCTGTTTTTGTGCCAGTACCTTGCTGTTTTGATTACTATAGCTTTGTAATATAACTTGAAGTCTGGAATTGTGATACCTCCAGCTTTGCTTTTCTTTTTCAAAGTTACTTTGGCTCTTTGGGGGTCTTTGTGGTTACATATAAATTTTAGTATTGTTTGTTCTAGTTCTGTGAAAATTGCTGTTGGTATTTTGATAGGGATTGCATTAAATGTGTAGATTGCTTTGGGTAGTATAGGTATTTAAAAAATATTTGTTCTTCCAACGGGGGCGCCTGGATGGCTCTGTCATTAGGCATCTGCCTTTGGCTCAGGTCATGATCCCGGGGTCCTGGGATCAAGCCCCACATTGGGCTCCCTGCTCAGCGAGAAGCCTGCTTCTCCCTCTCCCACTCCCCCTGCTTATGTTCCCTCTCTCACTGTGTCTCTCGCTGTCAAATAAATAAATAAATAAATATTTTTAAAAAATTAAAAAAAATAAAAATATTTGTTCTTCCAATTCATGAGCATGGAATGTCTTGCTATTCCTTTTTGTTGTCTTCAGTTTCTTTCATCAATGTTTTATAGTTTTCAGAGTATAGGTTTTCACCTCTTTGGTTAGGTTTATTCCTAGGTATCTTATTATTTTTGGAGCAGTTGTAAATGAGATTGTTTTCTTAATTCCTCTTTCTGCTGCTTCATTATTAGTGTAAAGAAATGCCACAGATTTTTGTACATTGATTTTATATCTTGTGACTTTACTGAATTCTTTTATCAGTTCTGGTGTTTTTTTTTTTTTTAAAGATTTTATTTATTTATTTATTTGACACAGAGAGATCACAAGTAGGCAGAGAGGCAGGCAGAGAGAGAGAGGAGGAAGCAGGCTCCCTGCTGAGCAGAGAGCCCAATGTGGGGCTCGATGTGGGGCTCGATCCCAGGACCCTGAGATAATGACCTGAGCTGAAGGCAGAGGCTTTAACCCACTGAACCACCGAGGCACCCCTAGTTCTGGTGGTTTTTTGGTGGAGTCTTTAAGGTTTTCTATATGGAGTATAATGTCATTTGCAATTAGTGACAGTTTTACTTTTTCCATACCGATTTAAATGCCTTTTATTCCTTTTTTTTGTTGGACTGCTGTAGCTAGGTCTTCCAGTATTATGTTGAATAAAGTGATGAGAGTCTTGTTCCTGACCTTAGGGGGAAAGCTCTCAGTTTTTCCCAGTTGAGTAGGATGTTTTCTGTGGGTCTTTGATATATAGCCTTTATTATGTTGCGCTATAACTACTTTGTTGAGGGCTTTTATTATGAACGGATGTTTTACTTTGTCAGATGCTATGTCTGCATTTATTGAAATGATCATATGGTTTTTATTTTTTGTCTTATTGATTGGATGTATCACATTGATTGATTTGTGAATATTGAACTACCCTTGCATCCCAGGAATAAATATCACTTGATCATGGTAAATAATTTTTTAAATGTATTGTTGGATTTGGTTTGCTAGTATCTTGTTAAGGATTTTTGCACCTATGTTCATCAGAGATATTAACCTGTAATTCTCTTTTTTTGGGGGGGGGGTGGTATCTTTATCTGGTTTTAGTATCAGGGTGATACTAGCCTCATAAAATGAATTTGGAAGTTTTCCTTCTGTTTTTTGGAATCACCTGAGAAGAATAGGTATTAACTCTTCTTTAGATGTTTGGTATAATTTGCCTGTGAAGCTGTCTGGTCCTGGACTTCTGTTTGATGGGGTTTTTTTTAAGTCATGATTCAATCTCCTTGTTGGTGATTGGTGTGTTCAAATTTTCTATTTCTAACTGCTTCAATTTTGGTAGACTATATGTTTCTCAGAATTTACCCATTTTTTTCTAGGTTATTTAATTTGTTGGCATGTAATTTTTCATAACAATTTCTTACAACTTTTTGTATTTCTGTGATGTTGGTTGTTATTTCTTTTATTTGTAATTTTGTTTATCTGAGTCCTTTCTCTCTCTCTTTCTCTCTCTCTCTTTAAATGAGTCTGGCAAGAAGTTTATGGATTTTGTGGATCTTTTCAAAGAACCAGCCCTTGGGTTCATTGATCTGTTGTGTTTGTTTTTTTAGTTTCTGTATCATTTATTCCTGCTCTAATCTTTATTATTTCTTCCTTCTGCTGGTTTAGGTTTTTGTGTGTTGTTCTTTTTCTAGCTCCTTTCGGCTTAAGGTTAGGTTGTTTATTTGTGATTTTTCTTACTTCTTGAGGTAGACATGTATTGCTATAAACTTCCCTCTTAGAACAGCTTTTGCTGCAACCAAAGGTTTTGCACTATTGTATTTTCATTTTCATTTGTTTACAAATATGTTTTGATTTCTTCTTTGATTTCTTGGTAGATCCATTAATTGTTTAATAGCATATTCTTTAACTTCCATGTATTTGTTGTCTTTCCAGATTTTTTCTTGTGTTTGATTTCTAGTTTTATAGCATTGTGGTCAGAAAAGATGCAGAGTATGACTTCAGTCTTTTTGAATTTGTTGAGGCTTGTTTTGTGGCCTACTATGTGATCTATTCTGGAGAATGTTCTGTGTGGACTTGAAAAGAATGTGTATTCTGCTGTTTTAGGATGGAATGTTCTGAATATATTTGTTAAATCTATCTGGTGTAGTGTGTCATTCAAAGCCACTGTTCCCTTGTTGATTTTTCTGTTTGGACGATCTGTCCTTTGATTTAAGTGGGCATTAAAGTCCCCTACTATTATTGTATTACCAATGATTAGTTCTTCTGTGTTTATAATTAGCTGCTTTATGTGTTTGGATGCTCCCATGTTGGGTGCATAAATATTTACAATTATTATTATCTTCTTGTTGATTTGGCCCCTTTATTATTATATAGTGTCCTTCTTTCTCTCTTTTTACAGACTTTGTTTTAAAGTCTGTTTTGTCTGATATAAGTATTGCTACTTCAGATTTCTTTTGATATCCATTTGCATGCTGAATATTTCTCCATTCCTCCCCTCCCTTTCAATCTGCAGGTATATTTAGGTCTGAAATGAATATTTTGTAGGCAGCACATGGGTCTTGTTTTTTTATTTACTCTGTCACCCTGTTAGGTTTACGGTTTCTTGAACGTCTACTGTTGTCAGATGTTGGAACCTTCTATAGGTCATAGCTAGCATGGGTATTTTAAAGTTCAAAGAATTAAATAGCGGATTGTGGTTTTCATGCAGGTTTCTATGCTCTAAATACATATGTACATATATGTGTATATAATATATGTATGTACTACACACATACTTGTACATATATATAATGTAGATTTTTGTTTACCTCAGTCTTAAAATTTGCATTTGTAACAGTTTTGGATGTATGGTTTGCCTTGTGAAGAACCAAGAGGGCTTATACTATGTTAGTAAAACTGTCTCATAGGTATGATTCAAACAATTTTATTAGCAACATATGGGGCATGAAGGAGCCACAGAGGGGAATTTGGAGTGTGAGGGTGCTGGTCTGTCTTTTTTGGCATGTAATTATATCAGCCTCATGCATGGTGTTATTTGTTGCTGCCTAGGGAATATAGAAAAATACCTTCTACTGTGGTGAAACAAAAAAGTCAGAATAAATTATAATTGTTGAGTTTATAGGGAATTATTTGGATGAAGGCTGTATTTTTTCTCCAACCTAAATTTTGTTTGGTATTTTAAATTTTATTCAATCAGTCTTTTAAAACCCAATTTTTCAATAAGTTGAATTTTTGGATCTATGTTACATGACAGACACCTAGCCGAGTTTCATAAATGGGAAGAAATTTGTTTCTTTTTCCCTATTGTGACAATGCATGGTTCTGTTTAATTAGTTTTACTAAATATTTATTAATTTTCTTTAGAGGTATTTGTAGCATTTAAATGATTATAGTATGCTGATTACTTTAGTAGATGCTACACGGAGGACAATATCAGACACAGCCTGTAGGCTTATGGAGCTTAATTCTATAAAAGCAATCACATGTAGATGATGTTTTAAATAGTCAATGATGGGAATGATGATAGACACACATGTCAGCAAAGTGGTTACCTCTGGGAAAGAGGGAGGGAAATGGGATCAGGGAGGGGTACACGGAAGCTTCAATCATAAGTTTTGTTTTTTTTTTTAGATTCCCTTTCAGCTAAGACTTACTGATTGCCAGAGATTTTTTTAAACCAGAGATTCGAGTTGAGGCAAAGGTAGTGAAATGGCTTGTTTTATCTTTCTTTTAGTTATTTCTTGGCTTGGTCAGTATAATTTCTTAAAGGTAGAAAGGTATATTGGAAGAGATTGAGGGAAGAGCTTAGGGTTTGGGGGGTGGATTCTGGAAAAAGCTCTGCAGAAAAAGGTATTGATAGGTTTTTCAAACTTTATTCCAATTCTGCTTGCTACCTTGAGCCTTAGGTTAAATGTAAGCATTTGTATTATTGTCTGTTCTGAAATACATATTCTTTATAGATGATTTCTAAGTCATTATGTTGGGAAGTTACTGGGAGGCAAACTTTCTTTATTCTAGGTTTCCATTTGGCCCTAAGACCAGTCTCAGAGAGACTTAGTCCTCTGAAATGGATTATTCTTAAACTGATTAATCCCAAAATGGCTAGTCTGGTTTCTTCTGTATGCTGGTAAAATAATATTGGAAGCCAAGCTGTTCAATATTTAGATTGCAGTGATTAAGAAAGCAGCATGGATTATATGTTTATTTCTAGAGTGTGAGCAAATAGGGTCACACTTCAAGAGCTTTTTAAATGCTTGTGACTACTGTCATGTTTTATGACATGATGATTTTATCTAACAGCTATTTCTGTAGAGTTACTTTTTTGCAGAGTAGAAGACCAAACCTCTCCTTGAAAGTGTAAGGAAAGTCTTTACATTCACTCTCCCTTTGAAAATCATGTTAAAAGGTTTGACTGTCCTATGGTAAAAAAGAAGTACAGTTGGATAGTTTTGTCCTACCTGGAAAACAGTTTTAAAGAATTAGCATGGTATTTTTTCTTGTGGGTGATTGCAGACATATAAGAAGAAAAAATATTTGATACTTGCAATCTTTACTTAAAGAGAGTGAATCCTGCTAAATGAAGTATAAATAAATTGTAATAATCTTAAATTTATCATTTACTTAAGCCTTTCTTTCCTACTGGATTTTTAAAAGAGCAACTAAGAAATATATTTTATCTGATTCGAATTTAACTGCTGTGTTTTTTTCTTGAGTGAACTACTTTATCACAATGTAGAAGTCCTGACTGATTGATTGATAGTCATGGCTTAAGTATACTCATGTTTACAACTGTGTTCATTATAGTTCAGAGAATAATTGAAGTAATGAAATGGTATTATAATATGAAAATTTTGTTAAGCATTTTTATTTAATTTAAATAATTCATCTTCACTATAAAATAATGACTAATGGATTGTTGCCTTATATTTGTGAAGCTCTATTTGTATATGTGTATAGTTATAATTCTTTGGAAATGTAATTATTTATATTTCTTACATATGCTGTTTCATTTTATCATCACAACAGTTTTGGAAGTAGGTGGGGTAGGTGAGATTTTTCTTTACTAAATGAGGAAAACTGAGTAGTGTAGTCATTAAATGTTTTTTTTTCCATGGGTGGGACTGCAATAAAACTTGGGTCCCTGACTTCTGATTTAGTTCTCTTTCCTGCTGGACCTTAGAATCAAAGAAATTTGGGTTTTTCTGGCACATTGATTCTTTTTTTTTTTTTTTGTCATTTTGTTTTGGTATATTTCATTAGAATCCTTCTATTGCTTAGAAAGCAAACAATCTATACAATTTTAGGGGCGCCTGAGTGGTTCAGTGGGTTAAAGCCTCTGCCTTCGGCTCAGGTCATGATCTCAGGGTCCTGGAATCGAGCCCCGCATCGGGCTCTCTCTTCCCCCTCTCCCTCTGCCTGCCTCTCTGCCTACTTGTGATCTCTCTCTCTCTGTCAAGTAAATAAATAAAAATCTTAAAAAAAAAATCTATGTAATTCTATAAATGTTCTAATTACTACTTTTGACTACAAATTGGGTGTGAAAAGATAAAACTCAACTCAATGACATTTTTTATTATATCTGTATTTATGAATTTGGTGCAACATTTTATTACATAAAAAAAGTTAAGAATTAACTTGATATCATCCGAACTTTTGAAATTAGGACAAAGTCTTGGTGGTTGATATAAATCATTAGACCTGTCTCCTCTTCCCTTTTTTTTTAATTAAAAAATTTTTCTTTTTTTTTAAGATCTTATTTATTTGCCAGAGAGAGAGAGAGAGAGAGAGAGAGAGCGCGTCCACAAGCAGGGGGAGTGGCAGGCAAAGGGAGAAGCAGACTCCTCGCTGAGCAGGTAGCCTTTTGTGAGACTGAATTCCAGGACCCTGGGATCATGACCTGAGCTTAAGGCAGACACATAACTGACCGAGCCACCCAGGTGTCCTCCCATTTTTTTTTTTCTTGAGATATAATTGACATGTACTAGTTTTAGATGTATAAGATAATGATTTGATGTATGATTTGATGTATGTGTATATTCTGACATGATCACCACAATAAATCTAGTTACCATCGATCACCATACTTAATTTTACTTTTTTTCCTTGTGATGAGAACTTTTAAGATTTACTCACTTAGCAACTTTCAGATATATAATATAGTATTATTAACCTTAGTCATCATGCTGTATATTACATCCCATGACTTACTTATTTTATAATTGGAAGTTTGTACCATTTGCCCACCTTCACCCATTTTGCTTACAGTCTACCCCCTATTGCTGCCCCACCTCTGGTAAGTACCGATATGTTACCTGTATCTATGAGTTTTTTGTTTTGTTTTGTTTTCAGATTCCACATAAAAGTGATTTCATATGGTTTTTGTCTTTATCTGTGTGAATTATTTCACTTAGAATAATGCCCTCAAGGTTCATTTGTGTTGTTATGAAGCATAGGATTTCCTTTTTTTAATGACCGAATAGCATTCCATGATGTGTTATGTGTGTGCATACATTTTCTTTATCCATTCCTCCATCCATGGACATTGAGGTTGTTTTCATGTCTTGTCCATTGTAAATAATACTATGATGAACATGGAGATGCAGATACCTTTTTGAGTTAGTGTTTTCATATCTTTCAGATATATATGTCCAGAAATGGAATTGCTGGATCATATGGCATTTGATTTTTAATTTTTTGAGGAACCTCCATACTGGTTTTCATTGTGGCTGTATCAATTTGCATTCCCACCAATTTGCATTCCCATGCAGATTCCCTTTTCTCCACATACTTGCCAATACTTGTTATTTTTCCTTTTTGATAAATCCATTCTAACAGGTGTGAAGTGATATTTCGTTGTGGTTTTGATTAGCATTTCCCTGATGATTAGTGATGTTAAGCATCTTTTCATGTATCCATTAGCCATCAGTATGTCCTTGATAAAAAATGTCTATTCAAATCCTTTGCCCATTTTTAACTGGATTTTTAGTTTTTATTGCTATTGAGTTATAGGAGTTCTTTGTGTATTTTTGATGTTTGCCCCCTCTCGGATATATGATTTGCAAATATTACTGTATGCTGTCGTTTCATTATGTTAATGTTTTCCTTTGCTGTGCAAAAGCTTTTTAATTTGATGTAGTTCATCCTGTTTATTTTTGCTTTTGTTGCCTTTGCTTTTGGTGTTAAATGCAAAAAAATCCTCACCAAGACTGAGGTCAGGAAGCTTTTTCTCTGTGTTTTCTTCTAGGAGTTTTACAGTTTCAGGTTTTATGTGCAAGTCTTTATTTTGAGTTAATTTTTGTGTATGGTATAAGATTGGAGTCCAGTTTTATTTTTTTGTTTGTGGCTCTCCAGTTTTCCCAACACCATTTATTGAAGAGATCATTCTTTCCCCATTGTATACTCCTGGCTCTTTTGTCATAAATTAATTGACCACCTATGCATGAATTTTTTTTTTTTTAAAGATTTTATTTATTCATTTAACAGAGAGAGAACACAAGCAGGCAGAGAGGCAGGCAGAGAGGCAGGCAGAGGCAGAGAGAGGAGCAGGCTCCCCGCGGAGCAAGGAGCCCGATGTGGGACTCGATCCCAAGACGCCGGGATCATGACCTGAGCCAAAGGCAGTTGCTCAACCAACTGAGCCACCCAGGCGTCCCACCTATGCATGAATTTATTTCTAGACTCTCTATTCTGTTTTTATGCCAATACCATACTGTTTTAATCGCTATAGCTTTTTAATATAGCTTCAAATTAGGGAGTGTGATATCTCCAGTTTTTTTCTTCTTTCTCAAGATTGCTTTGGCTATTCATAGTCTCTTGTGGTGCCATACAAACTTTAGGATTGTTTGTTCTGTTCTTTTCCTTTACTTTTGAAGACCTTTCTCAAGATAGATGCAGGAAGCCTTACGATTCCTGAAAGAGTTTTACTCATCTTCTCCTATTATGGTTTTTAGAATGATTATTATTTTTCACTGCTTTTTAAAATGTATTATATTTTTAAATGGACTTAGTAGTAACTAAATATTTAAATCAAATATCGGTTAGTGTGTATTATGAACAGAATGACAGAAAGACAGATGTATGACTTACCTAGACACATGTAAGCATTAAGAAAAAGAAATTTGGGGCATTAGAAGGGGTTGCTTACTTATTAAATAGACATGGTAGTGTTATTAATTATCCTTTTTGGTTATATGTAATTTATTCACACAAAGGATAATATGACTTACTTATAATAATTAATGTAACTTACTGAAATGCCTTATTTAAGGTATGTGAATTTATTTTACTCTGAGGTTTAGATCAGTATTAGGCCTAAGTTACCTCTTTTTTTGGTCCTTCAGTTGCAGCAAAATCCAACATCCACGTGTTTTGCTACTTATATATGTCTTTTGGGAGATTTTGAAAAACCAAAGTCCTCTTTCTCCTGTGGAAGTGTTAAAAATCCTAAGAAGCTTTCTTGAGATAAAGTTTGTCCCCTTTCAATTATTAAATGTGCTTTTCTCTTATCTGTGAATTTCACCTTCAGTTTACTGGCAACAGCTTTTTCGTGTCAGGATCATAGAATTATGATTAACTCCTTGCAATCTGGCTTTGGTCCCACCTCTGTACTGGAACTGCACTTTTGAAGGTCGCTGGTGACCACATTCTAGCCAATTGTAGAGGTTTTTTTCCTCTTAATCTCCTTGACATGCTAATGCCACATGACCTTGGCTTTCAGTTACTTGAACACTCTACTTGAGATTTTTGCTTTGAACTTTCTGTGGCCCCTGCTTCTTCCTGTAATACCTGTCTACTCTTTGTGGGGTGGGTTTTATCCTTGCCCTTTGCTAGGTATTTACTTATTGAGTTTTGAATCTTATAACTTTAGTTCTTCTTGCTTTGCATTTCTGTCATAGATAAATCATCATTTCTCATAACTCTCTCTCTATCTCTCTGATGGATGTTACTGGAAATTCTCAGAGCTCTATTTCACGTCACCCAAGGTGTTCAGGGATTGCCTATCACCCCAACTCTAGTCCTGTACTTCCATCTGCTTTTAGGTCAATACCCTTTTCCTTCAGAACAGACCTTTCTCAGATTATCTTCTGCAAACTCTTTTCTGATCTGAATTTCTGGGTTCATTTTAAAGAACATTCTCTTAATACCTTGACATTTTCTTATTTGGTGTTCCTTATCTCCTCAAGTTTCTGATGTCCTTGAGTTTTTCTTGAAAATATTTCTTAAATTTGCCCCACCCTCTTCCCTCATTTTCCCCAAAGTACTATATGATGTGTGAGACACTTTCACATGCATTTTTTTTTCTATTTAAAATAACCAACATAGTGAATTTGTGAAATAGGAGAGGTAGAGTCTGTTATCCCAATTTACAGGTCAGGAAATAGGTACTGAGAGAAGTGATTTGTTGGAGGGTATCAAAACTGATTAAGGAAGAGCTATTACTTTTAAGTATATACCTGTGCCTGAATCAAGTGACTATTTAATTTCCTATTCAATGATCTTTCAGTTTCCAGTCCTCTCCTTTAATTAACTTTACTTACAGTGCTAGGTTAATGTATACAAAACCAGTCACAATGGCAGCTATTAGAGATTGGTATAGTGTCTCAGTCACTGTGTAAGGTCGTATTTAATCCTTAGAACTGGTATGCAGGGTAGATACTGTGATCCCCATTTTATAGATAAGTAAATTGAGGCTTACAGGAGTTAAATAACTTGCTAGTCATTATGTGTGATGGGAGGGGGCTTGTGGTAGAGATTCCATCTCAACCTCCCAAGCTCTAGTTCTTCTTTGTTATTTTTATAATCACATTCTGCCATTTATCAAATTCTTGATGTTACTTGTCTTTCTAAGACCTTACTGTAGTTTCCTTTTACCTACTTAATCCCATTAATACTCCTTTATTGACTTTTCAAGACCCTCAATAATTGGTCATAAGTTTCTTTTCCATTATTTTCACTAGTAATCATCCTCAGTCAACCCTCTGCTTTTAAGCTTTTCTTCTCACAAAGACCTTATCTAGTCTCACTCTCTCGTTTTCTTAACTCATGTTGTTTTTGCCCTGTGTAGAATTCAGGTTCACTTGAATCTCTTTATGTGCCCATAGCCGCCTCTTTACCTTCTCTCATTCCTACATTTAGTGAGTATTTAATGTGTAGGTGGCGCTCTGCTAGGAGGTGTTAATGTAAATGAATGCATGGGCATTGTTGGGGGAGGTGGACACATAAGGGGAGGAGCCAAACTGGATTTTCCACTCTGATGTGAGTGCATTGGCCCAGGCCAGTGTACACATGTTGCCATGGCAGCACTAAAGAGATGTGATTAATTTTACCTGAGTGGTTAGGGAAGCTGTGACAAAGAACTGACATTTGAGCTATAGCCTTAAAGGAGGAGGAGGAGTTCTCCAGGTGGAGTTCTCCAGGTGGGAGGAGGGCATTCTGGAAAGAAGAAATATTGCATGAATAGAGGAATGAAATCACAAATCTGTATGCATATGTTGTAGTGTGACTATTGAAGGCATTTGTTGCAGGGCTATGCAAAGTACTGCAGTCATTGGCCTTCCCTTTGTGGAGTCATGGCAGTCCAGGACACTTGCGGACGCTTGACATGTTGGGTGTGACTGAGAGTCACATTAATCCTGTTCTTAGAAACTGATGACATGGATCTCTCTCTCGCTCTGTATGTATATATTTGTGTTTGTCAATTTATTAATTTCCAGTGAGAAATACAACTGTCAAGCAGATTGGATTGCTTGATTTGGCAAATCAGTCTACTATCTCCCTGTAGGCAGGCTTCTTGGGAAGCCAAGTTGTTATTATGGAGGTCAACTGATGATTGAGAAATACAGCTGTCAAGTCGACCCAGCATTTCTGACCAGTGCACTCTCTTCTGGCAAGATACGTGGGGACCATGTTGCCAGAGACCACCTGTTGAGCATGGATAGAGAACCCAGAGGGATATTTGTTTGAAGAAGTACCTCTCAGCTGAGTTAGCTTGAGGCTATCTTACCCACTGCAGGAAGAGCTTTGCCAACGAAACCATATTATTCTAGTCAACCTAGCCAAGACTTCCTCTCCTGTGGCTTAGATTGATCTTGTGAACATTTGCCTGGGTGACTTCTCTGATTCCTTTGCTGACCAGTCCTCCCCTTTCCTTCACCTTCTGATTGATGCATTCTCCCTCTAGATATGTTGAGACATTCTGTCAAGTTACAAAGAAATCTTAAGAGCTAGGGAAGTGGAGGGATTTTTATCTCTCTGTTTTGATCCATTTTGTATTTAAGTCATATTCCCTTATATTCAGTCACTTGGGACCAAAATCAGGGAATGCTAAAGAGTCTCCTGAAGTCAAGAGTATCAGATCTTTGGTGGTGGGATGTTGGGGATGAGCCTAGAAAGGAAAGTTAGGACCAGTTTATGAGAGGTTTTGGATGCCGTACTAAAGAACTTGAATTACTAAGGGCTCTCAATTCAGTTACCCTGTCTTCTGAAAAAAATTTTTTCCTAATAATATCTTTTTTATCTTTTAAATTTTTTTACTATCTGTATCAAACTGTTAATATCTTACTGTACAGCATATGATAATGACCCTCCTTAAGAGATCTTATTCAGCCCCTTTATGTTTTGACAGATAAACACTAGGTGATACTATCTGCATTTTAAACATGAGGTGCTTCAGAGCTTAAAGTTCTGTTTCTGACAGACTCTTATCTTGCTTCACACTTCAGTCTGTTTCCTTAACTTCCTCTTTTATCCCCCAGCTTTTTTAGACAAGTATTACTTTTTATATTATTACAAAATGTTTCTTTTTATATTATGTAATGTTTTTATCACGGTATTTATCTATAGCTCTCTTATTATCGTGTCTCTTATGTCTAGGCAGCTTGTCAGTTTCATCTATCTATCTATCTATCTATCTATCTATCTATCTATCTATCTTTTTCAGCTTCAGATATATCCCGTTTTTAATAAGTTTTTATTAAAGTCCAGTTAGTTAACCTACAGTGTAAGATTAGTTTTAAGTGCACAGTATAATGATTCAACACTTCTGTGCAACACCTGGTGCTCATCACAAGTGCCCTCATTAATCCCTATCACCTGTTTTACCCATCTCCCAACCCTCCTTCCCTCTGGTAACCATCAATTTGTTCATATAGTTAGTGGACTTCATATTTACTTCTTTTGCATCTTACAGTACCTCTCCCAGTTGAATTTCAGGCAATACTTAGACAACAGAATATCATTTGAGAGCCAGAAAGTATCTCAGTCTAGTTCAGTACTTTCATTTTCTACGTTAAGAAAATGGGATCCAGAGCAGCTGTAATTAGCCAAAGCGCATGACTAGTAGAGGCATGACCAGAACCCAGATATAGCCACCCTTGTGCTATCCTATACTTGTTCCCTGTTTGGCTGAGAGATATATTCCATAGGGATGAAAAGGACCCTCAAAGATCACCTATATCAATGTACAGTCTCTAGAACCATTACATTAAAATTTAAACTGGCAGCTTTACTTGTTAGCTCTAGGAAGAACATAGTTTGAATGTTTTAGATGTTACTGTGTTAGGAAAAAAAGTAAGTGAGAGGGACATAGGGAAAGGAGCTCACGTGTTGAACTCTTTCTGGGCTTCTGCCGAGCCAGGTAGTGATGCTGTACATACATCCCCTCAATATTATGACAGTCCTGTGAACTGGCTTTAGTTATACACATTTTGCTTATGAGCAGACTGAGACTCACAGACAGAATTAGAAGGAGTGGGTTGTGAGCCCAGGTCTGCAAGACTATAAGACCATACTCTTTCAATTATGTTTCATTGTGACGGCTCTTGGCCAGTGCCCCAAACAGCAACTTGAGCTAGATACCACACCTGACTTTCTGGCAGCCATGCCCTCCTGTCTGTGGTGGTAGTGCTGAATGTTAGCGCCTGTGCCGGGAGACAGTGCCTGACTCACTAAGTAATCTCACATTTTCAGCCATGGTTTGTGGCTCATATTTATGACCTTTTATAAATGTACCTTGTGTCATTTTTCCAATTTCCATTCTGTGGGAGAAGGGCACCATGTTATAAGCCCACATGTCTCATTCTTCCTTCTACCTACAACTTCTCTTTCCATCGTGTTAATGCTCCTCCTTTCTTCCCTTTCTCTCTCCACTCTACTCTTTATGTGGAGGGAAACTCAGATGTGCTTGTATCAAAGTTACTTGAACTCATCAGCTTCATTCTCCCTCTGCCCAAATTCTTCTATGTTGGTATAATAAATAATGGGACAATAAAGTAAAGGGAAGGTGATGCATAATCACATTATTTGTCTTCCAACAAAACACTTTCCCAAAATGGCAAGATATATGCAATTCATAACTCACATAAAATTCATCATTCATATTTATAAAATCTGTGTTTTGGTGCTAGATGCACTTACTTCAAGTTTCAAAGAATGATTTTAAAATACTTTTGAATCATCTCCCTAAGAGCTTTCAACACTGTATAAATAGTACACTTTTTAGCATTTCCTTTTGCATACCTGCAGTTTGCATCCTCTTTGAGATGTTTACCACTTTTTTGCAAGGCATATGTGGAGACTCAGCCAACAAATGTCATATATGTGGGTTTCAAAGAGCACCTGGGGGAAGTTATTTTTAACCTTTTCAAAGAGGTGTTCTCTGGGCTTTCCCCCATTTCAGAGCAAAAACAGATGTAAGCCAAGGGTGCGAATCAATGTACATATTTTTGAATATATATCTTCTTTTAGGTTTTGCCAGTGATTGTTTTTATTAAAATATTACCTACCTTCCCTCAAAATTTAGAATGTTTCTGGGAAATAGTTCAGTATAATTCGGTGATTTCTATCACTTTGCTTGTTTAGTGTAATTCTTATGGATGGTTTCTTAAAAAGAAATACACAGTTGCAAGATGAGGAATTAGAGCTGTGGCATTTGATTAAATGTGTTCATAGGGGAAAATATGCTAAGAAGGTATTGGAATATCCCCTTTATGCCAAAAAGCCCATTAGACTAGTAGGCTATACAGAGGGAGGTAACTCAAGGGAATATCCTGAAGTGGAAGGTGTTGGATAAGAAGAAAACAGTAAGAAAGAAGAGTTTTTCCTAGCAGGGTCCCTTCTTTAAGTAGAAGCATTGAAACCCTCTGCCACTGTATTGAGATGCCATTTTTACTTATTTAGATTTTGCTTTCTGTTAATTAAATGTTGTAATAAGATGATTCTGTTTTTTTAAAAAAGAGTCGCATCTGCTATATTGCAATATATATATATATATAGTATCCACTAAGAATGGATTAAAAATTTTTTGGTGCTACTTGTATTGTGTTTATTCTTTAAGGCTTTAAATTTCATATCAGTGCCTTTTATTAGAACACGATGTGTTTTATATATACTTTATAATTATTTAATGCATAATACTTTGTTTTATTGTACCTCACAGATACTATGTTTTTTTTAGTTTTGGGTTTTTTTTTTTTTACAAATTGAAGGTTTGTGGCAACCCTTCATTGGTGCCACATTTCCAACATTTGTTCATTTCATGTCTCTGGGTCACATTTTGGTAATTCTCACAAAATTTCAAACTTTTTCATTATTATTATATTTGTCATGGTGATCTGTGATCAGTGGTAATGGTTTGGCAAAAACTCACATGACACTTCGCATTTTTTAGCAATAAGGTATTTTTATTATTTTTTTATTTTTTTCTCCCCAAATATGTTTATTTTAATTTTTCAGTGTTACAAGATTGATTGTTCATGCAATAAGGTATTTTTAATTAAGTAGGTACATTTTTTAGACATAATGCTATCTTACACACTTAGTAAACTACAGTATAGTATAAACCTAACTTTTTTACATACTAGGAAACCAAAAAATTTATTTGATTCACTTTATTGTGATATTTGCATTATTGTGGCAGTTTTGGAACCAAATCCACAATATCTCTGAGGTAGGTCTGTATAAAGTTCCTGTTTTTAAGTATGAGATGGCATTTTAAGATACTTCAGACAGTTTGATATCTATTATTTTTTCTGCATACAGGGTAGTAGACAGTTACTGGTTGAAAACTGAGTAAATGAATGACTAAATAAATACAGAAACACATGGGGGCATATATGATTTTCTCTCCTGGGTCAGATTCATGATTTCTGTGATGTGGCCCTACCAGGTTTTTAAAATACAGATTTGCATTAAATGATTATATACTGACTATATAAACAGTCAACTATAATAGTGATGAAGGAAAAAACAACAACAATGTAATTTGGGATTCCTGGGTGGCTCAGTCAGTTAAGCATCTGCTTTCAGCTCAGGTCATGATCCTGGGGTCCTGGGATCCAGTCTCCCATGGCTCTCCCTGCTCAGTGGGGTGCCTGGTTCTCCCTCCGCCTGCTGCTTCCCCTGCTTGTGTTCCCTCTCTTTCTGACAAATAAATAAATAAAATCTTAGAAAAAAAAATCCCAATTCTACTACATATAATCATAATTTGAAACATCATTTCAGACATGTTTTTTCTTTTGCTTGCCTGCATACCACATATGCACATACCCACATACATACATATATTTTTAAACAGAAATGAGAGAAAAATTATAAGGATAGAGTCATCCTATACTACTATTTTTGTTTAAAAAAAGTAATATTACTTGATTTTCACAGAAGTAAAAGAAATTAAAGTAAAATCAAAGGAATTATGGTTCTTAAATAAGTGATCTTTAATAATAAGAAATTCCTAAGTGATTTCACTAAAGTTGAAAAAAGAGAAAAAATATTAAGAGATCAGGATAGTTATATTTTTACTGTATATTATTCTGTCAGTTTATTTACTGCAATGGAAAGTAAGAAATTAACATATTTCCTTTTTTCTACCTCTTAATTTTTAGTAGTTATATTAAGATTGTACTATGTCAAGTTGTGTAACACCTGTCATTCTATTTTGTAAGTAATTTTCACGAGTAGTAAGTTTTACTTTTATATTTCAAAGCATTCAGTGCTTACTACCTGCTCTTTGTTCACTGCAAGTTATCTTGGGAAGTAGTCCCTCAGAAATTCCATCATCAGGGACTGATGCCTCCAAACAAGTACCATTATTATTATTATTATTTTTTTAGGAGAATAAATTTCTTCGGTCAGTAGATTGAGAAACTGAATCCAGTAGGGTAAAATCCTATAGAGTAAAGTTTTGGCTTATGTAACTTGATTATAAAATAATAAGATTGCTAATTTAGTTTAAATGTAAGAGTATTATTTTCTTCTAGTTGTGTTTTTTAAAAAGATTGGTTCATTATTTGTGCCCCAGCAAAACTGTGGAATATCTGGTCACTCACAAAAAG
>CM052810.1:97255130-97282871 GCA_028533885.1 Nasua narica | reverse complement strand
GAGCCTGTGAAATCTAATTATGGATTAGTTTTTGTTTTAAAAATATTTGAATGCCAAGCATATCCAGTCAGAAAACACTTTTATTATCCATGCCAGCTTAATTTTTAAGGCAGTGAAATGGAAGACTGTCATTTCAGCAAGCAACTTATTTTCATTTGTGAGAATGGAATATTTTGAATATTCTAATTGATTTTTGAGGATGATTTTTCAAGAAAATAATCCTTGTTTCTGTACCTTGTACATTTGCCTTTAAGACAGAAAAGATTAGAAACAGACACAGAAATTATTTGTCCAGAAAGGTGAGAACTTACAGCTGACTGATAAATGTCAGGAAGAAGGGACAGTCAGTTCCAACATAAAAAGTAAATCTTAGGACACTGAAAACTTTAAAGAAGATCTGGCTTAAAAAGTTATTTTATATGCATATTTAAAGTTTGCAAAGAGATCCTAGACTGTCATGAGCCCAAGCCTCTATTTTATTGTATTTTACTGCAGATTCACTTGGAAATTTTTCCAGAAATCTTAAGTCTGTAATTTGGCTGTAAAAAAGTTGGTTATCAAATCAATATTATTATATGGCTTTTAGTGTCATAAGAATTCCCTTTTGGAAACCTATAAAAACTCATTTTTTTTTCACCATAAACTTTATCTGTCACTTTTCTGGAAGGTCAGAGTACTAATGCTGGAGGTGATCTGCTCTGGGACAGAGTCGACAAAGTGGTCATAAAGTTAAAAAATGCCACATGGAGCTTTCGCGAGATTAGGATTTCTTTTTCATATCAAGTCTGTGCTAATTTTAAAATATGGGAAGTTGTATGATGTAGGTGTATTCTTAGTGTCCTTTAAAAATAGATGAAATGGGATGCCTGGGTGGCTCAGTGGGTTAAAGCCTTTGCCTTCGGCTCAGGTCATGATCTTAGGGTCCTGGGATCAAGCCCCACATTGGGGCTCTCTGCTCAGCAGGGGCCTGCTTCCCCCTCTCTCTCTGCCTGTCTCTCTGCCTCCTTGTGATCTCTCTCTCTCTGTCAAATAAATAAATAAAATTTTAAAAAATAAAATAAAAATAGATGAAATGAAAAGCTTGCCCCCCTAGTTTTTGTAGTTCCATATTTCACATTCTTGTTAGTACTTGTGTGTTTTCTGGAGGCTAATTCTTAATTGTTTGTATTTTTTTTAAACGGTAAGCTGTATTCCTTCTAGGTTTGTAAGTTAAATTTTTCCAAATAGATGGTTTTAAAAATGAAATATGATGAAATTTTTGCCCCGGAAAATAATTCTAGGACTAACACTTTCTTATCACTTGAAACGTGTTTTATGGTTTCATGGTATTTAAATTGCAAAAAGTACTAGGACCTGAAGGTTCCGTTTAAAAATATATCTCTATTAAGTCTGAGTTGCTGTTGGGTTAATATTTATTGAGTATCCATTCACCTATTGCATGTATATAAATATAGGAAAACTCTGAGTGATTATGAAAGGAGACAGTCTTCAAAAATTGTGAGACCGTGTCTGTAGTGGTCGGCTCTGCAGGCGTCCCTCCTTTAACACATGTAGCTCGTATGGGTGATGACACAAGAACGGGTTTCTGCTTTCTTAATATAGAGGCTTTGGAGATTGAGTGTGAAACTAGAAGTTCTTTTCAAGTTTATTCACCTTAATTAAATATTTTCCCTTACTTCAAGACCCGTATCTAATTATTTAAAGCACAAGTTAATTTTGACATTTTACTTAAACTTTAAGATTCTGTGTTTGCACAATATATGTTCCTATTCAGAACTATAAGTACCAACATAGTATTTTAGTTCCTAACCCACTCTGTCAAAGTGAAGCTACAGATTCCTTATGGATAAATAAAGAGCATGATCTGTTTACAATAATTTAATAATTTAAGTACTTTTAAAAATTAACTGAGTGTTACTTTTATTTCATGCATTTGACAAGGAGTATTTGCAAAACCAAATTATAGTGTTTGTGAATAGCTATAGCCCCATTAGTTTAACCCTTGCTGATTAGTTTTTTAATAAGTTTCTTTATAGTAATAGTAGTTAGGATAATTTGAAAACCACTGGCAAGTTCCTGGAGGGGAGTACACCTTTAGTAATTGGGAAGTAGTTTATTATTTCAAACAATTTGGCCTCCTTCCTAAAGTTAGGAAAAATTTATAGTTTCTTTTAATTGCAAGTTGAAACATCCAGTGAAGATAACTTGAAGAGAAAACTCAAATCACTCACAGTTCTACCATAAATGATTATTTATGCCTACCTGTGTGCATGTGGGTTCTCTCTCACATTTCTATATTCCTTTCATCATATATTTTTACATATTCATAGCATGCAATCATGCAAAGGTGGAAACATTTTCCCATGCCAATAAATGTTCTTTTTATTATGATTTTTGATCACTGATCATTTAATTTTGAAATTCCTTTTTGTTGGATATTTTGGTTTCAATTTTGGGCAAAGACTTCAGTAAGAATTCTTGATAATTTCCATGGTTAATTCGTAGAAGTGGTATTGTTGAATCCAAAGATAGGCACAGTTTTCAAGCTTTTTGTATTATATTCAAATGTGATAGGACATTTTAATACTTCAAAGCAAATCTAGCCTCCTGTACTGGTAGAGTAGGTAGCAGCCTTCAGGGCTTGAGAAATGTCCTTTTAATTCACAAATGATTCTCATCCATTCTTCAGATGGCTGAAATTTTGCCATCACCTGTTGCTCCCTTGTAACATACAAGTACTCCTTGGAGAGGTAACACATTGTTGTGCCTGGCAGGCATGTACTCTGAACAATGTGCAGGAGTTTATCTGATGTTTTCAATTTAGTTCTTACAAGTAAAGTTTGGAAGCAAGGATGGGGAAAGGGACATTAGAACATTGAGCAAGAGGAATGATAAGGGGGAACAAGTATTTCCTTATTTCAATTCTGCAAAATCTGTTGAGCAACTGTTATATGGAATGCAAGATATTATGTACCTAGTTTTATGAGTTTAAGTTATAATCTCTCTCTACAATGATTCAGGCAGTTTGTTAACTGTGAATGCTAATTAATCCAGTAGAGAGACTTATGGTCCCAGATATGGTGCATATACATGCTGGATAGAGATGCAAGGGGGAATTAATTAACTCCTAAGCAACCTTACTCTGAACACACTGTTTGCAAAGTGTGAAATTACTTCCTTAAGAGATGATGAGGATGCAGAGTATAGCTTTGGGTAGTTTGCAAAGAATATTCTGTACTGTAGGGTCCCTGCTTCATTAGACAAAATATTTATATCATTGGAATGTCTCCTTGAAAAACCAGCTGATAAAGAGATAATAGTGACAGACAAGGCCACTAAATAGATAAAAGCCATAGTGCTTGCTCCAATCAGGAAACTTTGAGCTATTGCTACTTATCTTCTATTCAGTGGAAACTTGTGTGTCAGATGATAGGGGCAAGCCTGTGCTTCCTCTGTAGTAACTATGGAGAATAGTTAGACCTTCTAGAAATTGTACACTGTTGTCTGTGTGCCTTTTCTTTACTCAACAATCTCGATCCTAAATATCTTCAGGATTTAAAAATTCCAATCTATTATTATCAGACTGACTCTTTTTCTTATAATAGTGGGTAGCTAATAATATGCCCCTTGTGATATTTAAAAATAGTGATACAGCTCTCATTACCATATCTCTTAGCCCCAGATTTACTCATCCCTGGTCTAAACTGGGTTTCTGGGTTTTTGAAAATGTATCACTAATGATCTCTGGAATCTATCCAGTTTTTCTAGTGTTGGCTTCTTAAATCATCAGTAAATGTCTTAGACCATTGGCAGATCAAAAGATTCTTGGAAAATATGTGGCAGCTAGAAAAAGACCTGTTGCATTACATAAATAGATGAAAATGTACTTTTAACCAATCCTGCTTCTAATAGATAAATTTCTATAGTCAGGTAGAACTTGGAGGTGAGAGAAGCGTCACTAAACATTTTAACTGATACATCTTTACGGCATGGTTTTACGGATTTGGATCTTTAAGGACAGATTCGAATACTGGCTTCACCTCACATTTCCTAACACTATTTATATAAATCTATTACTGTATAATCTATGACTTTCACTCATATAAAGTGAATATTAAAAATATTAAAGGTGTCAAATATTAAATATTAAATATTTAAATATATTAAATATATTAAATATTAAAGAACATAGGTTCTTTTAGGGATATCTATTTCTAGCCCTTCAGTCCTCTGGAAATTTCTTTCTTCTCCCCAGTGTTTACCTGATACTCTTTTGCCTCCTGAGCTGTTAGGTTTTTGTCTTTCTTGAAAGTTGATTTCCCTCACTGAAAAATAGATTGAGTTGTGAGATTATGTCCTTTTCATTTTTCTCTGCAAGTGAGTAAATCCAGAACTTTATACTTGGTGACATTTATTTCAACCCATCAAGGGAATGCCACCCATGTTTGCTTGGGTTGCAGCACTTCAAATAGGACGTTGAGAATGTTTGTGTGTTAGAGTCACCCTGCTATTTCTGTTTCAAAATTAACTGAAAATGTGACATGTGCCTCCCACTTGGAGAAGGAAACTTCTCAACAATTTTTTATTTAGTTAAGATGGATTAAGTTCTTAAAAGATGTTAGAGCGAGACTCGCTAGCGCCAGTATAGTTAAGAATCTGTTAGTCATTTTATTTTAAACTCATTTGGTGTGTATATTTATAATTATCTTGCATAATCCAAGTCGGAGTTAAAATTTGTCATAGAAGCCAATGTAGGGTAGCAAGATAATGCTTCGGACCAAGAAAAATATGCCAGTCTAATGATTAAACCGGTTGAATCCTTCCAGGTCACAGACTTGACTGTCATTGTGTTAAATATTCTTATAGAGTCTGGAAAAGTCAGAGAAGATAGTTAGTTGCCAGTGGCATGAAACTTGGCTTCTACACCCCTCAGTAGGCCTGCTGGCAGGACTATTTTCCTTAGAACGAGGTGTGACATTTCGAATACAATAAGATGGCACCTGTTATATTTTAGGTGGTGATAGAATTTGTGCATCAAGTTCTCTCTATGAGAGTTAAGTAGTAATGAGTGGTAGGAAAGGGTGATTATTTGTGGTTCATAATAATAAAGGTATTGGATGAGTTCAAGAAATTGTCAAGGCCATTGCTAAAGAGTTTTATGGTTTATTGACTCCACGGAGAGTGTTGAACACTTCCTGTTTGCTAAGTGCTGAGGAGCTAGTGGTAAGCAGGCAGACCTGGTCACTGTCCTTTTGGAACTTAATATCCAGTAGAGGATACAGATATTATATGGTCACTCATGTAACTATTTCCTACAAGTGGTAAGTACAAAGAAATACTACAGATTGTTCTATCAGGGAGACTCAAACTTTGTTTGATGGCAACACTAGTAAATTATGAGATAGACTGAGCATATCTCTATGGCTGACCTCTTTGCCTCCTACTTCAAACCATTCTTGCCATATGAGTCTTGGATCCTGTCTTTCTCCCACCCTACACATTAAGGCCTCTTGCCCCATCAGAAAGGTGTTAGTCTTGAGCTGGGGGGTAAAGGATAAGGGTTGTGGGGTCAGGGAAAGGATGATTATGCAGGACTCTGGAAGGAATTATAAGAGATTAGAACAAAAGTTTTGAGTTTTATCACCCTAACTATATGGTATTCTATATAACTATAGTGTGTGGTTTATACCACTATGTCCTGGATTCATGAACTATTGGGAGTAATGATTAGAATATGTATATGTATGTATAATATGTGATACATATATTTATCATCTTATACTGACATTTATATTTCACATGCACATATATATAAATATACTGCAGTATATATCATTTATATATTAATAATTATTAAAAATTGATATGTAATCCAAATACTCTAAAGACTAGAAAATGGATGCACCTTTTATTTATTTCCTGCCAGGTACCTGCAATGAAGTATATTGGGAAGATACATGACTGTAGGGTCAAAAGACATGGGTTTAGGCCCTTGCTCTGTTACTTACTCTGTGATGCTCAATATTCTCCATTTCTTCCACTGTAAAAGAAAAGTGGTTGGTCAGTGGCTCTCACATACCTTACACCTATGGATCTGTGAAACACCTGGGCTTTTCTACATAGGTATCCATATATAAATGAGTCAGATAATCCTCTTTTTTCCCACTGGACTGATTTGCAGCCCATTTCAGGAAGGTGGAAGCCTTGGAGAAATGCCATCTTGAGAAAGCAAATACATTATTCATCTTGTCAAACTTTTATAAAATGAATAATTGTCGGCAGAAAGTATTTAAAAATGTCTTTTCTTCTTCCTCATTAAATAAAAGTATAATTACTAAATGTGAAATGGGATCTCCAGATTTATGGTGAGGGAATTGGCTTCACATCCTACTTCCACTGCTAGTATTAAACTAGGATGGTGATAGATCAAGCAGATTAAAAAACTGCAGGTGATTTTCAAAATTCATGGATCTCACAGGTATTCATTCTTTTAGGCCATGAAACTTGCTTGGGCCCAGAATACAGTTGTTTGTGGTGTTTCTACCATTTCTTTTATCATTGTTACTTCTCTTATTAGTAGTAGGTTAAGATAAACTTGTATCTAATAAAGTTTCCTTTCTATGAAAGTGAGAAAAGAGAATCCATCTTTGAAAGAGAACATAATAAAATGTGTTCAGATATACTAGCTGCTTGATGTAGTTTCGACTTTGGGAATAATGGGAAATCGTTAGTAGCAGGTGGAATGCTGCCTGACACGCATTTGCTCAGGACCTGTGGGCAGTGAAAGCAATGTTACTTTAAAGGCAGAATCAAGTTCCCATTTCGCCCTGATTTTTAGTGCAGCTCTACAGAAACTTAGTGGCATTCACAATGTGCCGGATCCTGGGAAGCCCCCAGGCAAAAAACAACATGGCCCCTGTCTTGCAGAGTTTCAATGGCCCAGAGGGAAGCGGGACCTGGAAAGAGAGTGAAACTGGTACTGAGAGTGTACAGAGCAGAGGGGGAAGTCCTTTGAAGAGAAGTTCAGGGAAAGGCTTTATAGAATTGGTGATTCATGAGCAGAATTTTTAAGGAAAGTTCATGAGGTGAACACAAAGAGGCTGACAGAAAAGAGACAAAGGTGTGGAATCACAGAAGGGTAACTCTGTGAGAGTAAGTGCTTGGTACCACAACAAGGCAGAGTCTGGGTGAGTGGGGGAAGAGAGATCACAGGGGAGAAGGAGAAGCATGGCGGCCATAGTGAAGAGAGAGGAAGGGCCAGACAAGCAAGGTCTCAACTGCCATGTGTAGGGCCTTGGACTTTATCCTTAGGTGGTGGAGACCTTGCAGGTTTTTGAGCGTCTCACCTGATGATCCCATTTGCATTTTGGAAGATTACTTGTGGCTGGATTATGGAGAATGGTGTGACGGGAATCAGATGGTCTGGCAGCATGGAGACCAAGTTAAGAGGGTGATGCAATAGTTCAAATGAACGATGAAATGATTTTCTGCTGTAAAATTTTCTATTGATTCATAAATATACTGCTACATTTTGAAATGTCAGCAAATTGAAAATATTTTTAGTATTCAGTAGAACTAATTCATTGCTACTTTTATAGTTTGAAATTATTCATGAAATTAATAGTAATGAAAAGTTGAAAGGAGATGAATATTTTATTTGTCAGTGAAATCAAACCAGTAAACTTCTCCCAAAAAATTTCATAGTTATAATTTCGCTGTATAGTGTGGAATATAACTTCACAAAAATGTAAATCAGTGAATTTATAATATATACACATCTATTTGTGGAAATTTCGCATATTTGAAAACAAGTGAATGATGTCATAGTGTCAGTGCGTAAGTTGAATTTGCATTTGACACAGTTATAACCAAGATTTTGTATTAATTCAAGTCATGGAGTAAGTGACTGATAGTTCTAAACAGCAAGTTAAATCTCACGTTGAGAAAGAATGAGAATATTTTTAGGGAAAATTAAATAGCATTTTATATAAATATATGCCTGTACGATTGTAATTTTTAAAAGAGCTTATATAAAAGATCATAGGAAATCATTTAATTGGAAAAGCATACTTGAAAATTGCTTTAAATTGTGTCACAAACAGGATGGCATATACGTCTTCTTACCAAATCTTGGTTTTGGTGCATAAATCCTTAGTTCTTCATTACCACAACAGGAAACTAAAGTCAGAACTGAAGAAATTAGAACACTCATAGCACTGTGGGGCAATATTACAGTGCCACGTCTCTTTCAGTATGAACCCAAGATTTTTATTTTTAATGTTCCTATTTAAGTACACACAGAAGTACACAAGTTATCATAAATGTTAGGTTGTGTGTCCATAATCAAATAATGGAGTAATGATCATTTTCCATTATGCATTATCTTTTTTTTTTTTAAGATTTTATTTATTTATTCAAGGGAGAGAATGAGCGAGAGAGAAAGAGTGAGCGAGAGAACACAAGCTGGGGGAGGGAGAGGGAGAGAGAAGCAGGCTCCCGCTGAGCAGGGAGCCTGATGCAGGATCATGACCTAAGCCAAAGGCAGACGCTTAACCGACTGAGCCACCCAGGTGCCCCAATTATGCATCATCTTTAATTCAAACTAATGCTCAGCAATCTGATTCATTCTTTACTGTTCGCCAAACTTTCTTTAATTACGTAGAATACTGTCTGTGCTTATGGTTTTAGGATTGTAGGGTTTTTTACTCTGCATTTGATACCCGATTGTATTTTAGTACTTAGAGATTACATTGAGGTTTTAGGGGTTAGGATGAATTTGCTACACCTGGTTTTTATAAAAAGTTTTTAAAACATAACTTTTTGGTAGGATCTGCTTATCTCTGTTTCCCCCACCTCCTGACCCCCATATGATACTTGATTATAGTGTGATACTTTGAGGATACTTTATTTAGCAAACTGTATTTTTACTATATATTCACCCTTATTAGGTTCTGTTAGAGGAATTGATGGTGACATGTTGCAAAGCAGAAATCTTTTTATGCTTATTTTTTACTATTTAATGAGATTTCAGGTATATTTTAACAACTGGGGTTTCCCTGATGAATCATTAAAATAAGTGAGTGGGTTGGAAGGTAAAGCTGACTTTTCTCAGTACTGCCCTGTTTCACCCTGCTGGGTTATTCGTTGCTTTTAAAATAGAACCTGGTGTGTTGGAGTTGGTGGGTGGAGACGCCGAGGGGAAGGGGTCAGTGAGAAAATACCAGGTAAGCCTCGGATGACCTATTGGGAAGTCCTACTCAAATTTTATTTTCCCCAACTTGGAGCATTTAGTGTTTAAGTTGACTGGTTTTTTTTTTTTTTTTTTTTGCTCTGCCAAACTTAACTTTTTAAATATTGTATATAGGCAAGGAGAAAATATATTTTCAGCAATCGATTGAAGTATAAGGTATCAAGCCGTGTGTAGATTAGCCTGTGGAATCAATTTCTCATGTGTGTGGGATTAAAACCGTTAAAACCATCATCACTGAAACCATATCTTCCTACAGCTAATAGCAGTAAAGTGTCTGTGGAATATATTAATACAACAATTCCTCTGATTTAAAATTATTACTGGGTATTTGGTTGGAAAATTATTTGAATATTATAAGTAACTGAATTGACATCATATGCGAGGGCTAATTACAGGTTTCTAATGTGACTTCGGTTTAGTTTTTTAAAAAATCCACATGCTAGGGGCACCTGGGTGGCTCAGTGGGTTGAGCCTCTGCCTTCAGCTCAGGTCATGATCTCGGGGTCCTGGGATCGAGCCCCGCGTTGGGCTCTCTGCTCAGCAGGGACCCTGCCTCCCCCTCTCTCTCTGCCTGCCTCTCTGCCTGCTTGTGATCTCTCTCTCTCTGTCAAATAAATGAGTAAAATCTTTAAAAAAAAAAAATCCACATGATATATTTATACTTAGCGCATCTTTTTCAATAAGTCAATGGCATATTGCAAATTTCCTTTATACTGTCAAAAAAACCCCCCAAACAAACAAACCCAAAACAAACAAACAAACAAAAAACCCGACAGCGTTTCTAACTGTTAGGGGAGGTAGACCAAAATGTAGTTCACCTTGAAAATGGCTCAGGGAATAAAGAAATTGGGTCAAGCTTAAAATAAATGCAGGTACAGTGACGAAAAGTTTTAATAAAAATTTAAAAATATTCACAGCCTTGGTTTCAGGCTACTTTTGTTCTTGGTGATCTTATCAATGCATTATTAGTTTTTAATTGAGATGACACTAATGGCACTTTTTCATTTTGGTCAAAATGTTTATGTGAAATGTTTTTCTGATTTTTCACTTTGTATCCTTTTTAAATTGTAAATATAAAGTTTTGGAAAGGCAGACAATTCTTAGATCATTTGACCTCTGGTGATCTTAAGTAGAATTTGAAGTGGTTTAAAATTCCTGTGTCACAGTTATCACTTTGACTCATTTATATTGCCAATTTAATGTTTAGCATTTAACCATGTATCATTAAATCATAGTATTGATAATGAGTTAAACTTTCATAAAGCTTTTATAGTATAGTAGATTCTCATTCATTTGGTGTCACTGGGGAATAAAATATGCTGAAGAAATGAGTTTTTTTTTTTTAACTGAAGCTTACTGGGTTAAGCAGAAAAAACCCCAAAGTTGATAAAAATTTATCTGACACACTTTATATGCTCTTTCTGGGAGCAAGAATGGATTGGCCATTAACTTTTTTAGCTTTTTTCTTAATGTCATAAAATATTGACATTCTAGTGTTCTGTGGAAAGGACACGGGCTTTCTGATTAGTATTTGTTGCCTCACCTAAGAAGGTTTTTGTTGTTTTTTCCTTTGAAGTAAATGCCACACCCCTAATTGATATACTTACTCAGCTTCTGCGGGGCTAATGCTTTAACAGAATGATTAAACCAGGCACTTACGTAATACTTTGGCTTGGCTCACCTACCATCTTCCAGCAAACACCTGGCCACAGCCTCGGGCTGTAAAGGAGACCTTTTCCTTGTTTAGGAGTAAGCGTTCTCCGTGTTCAGAAGAGCTGCTCCCAAGCCCTCACTCCTTAGTAGCCATTGGTAGTGGTCCCTGATGTCTGTGCCCACCCAGACTGGGTGCGCAGTGCTCGTGAGCACCTGGGGTGTCAGAGCGACCACCTGCCGTTTTCTGGGATTATTTGCTAAAATGAGCAAACAGTGCACTCCATTTATCTTTTAGCAAATTTCAGCATAACAGCAAAAATTCTTTTTAACAAAGTGTTGGTTTTTTTTTCTTCAACCTGATGCTTGTTTCAAGCAGTGTTTTCTAAAAACTCAAGCACAGTAAGAGTATTTGCACTGTTCTTTAATGTGCTATAACGACATTTGGTTTGAATCTTGTATTTAAAAATCAGCTTCCTCTCTTTTGCTTGCACCTAATGGGAATCATCTTTCTTCCAGGTTGTGCTTGAGGAAGACTGTAGGGAAGAACACATTTTCTTCTTGCCACAAAAGTTGCAATAGAAGTAAGTAGGGGAACTGCCAGGGTATGTCTTTCTCCACAAAACAAGCAGAACAAATTTCCATGAATCAAAGCCACTAAGTATAGTTTTCAGAGATGGTAGGACATAGTTACTCTCCCTAGGAAAATACCGAAAATGCAGGCACACCCATTGGCCACTAGAAAAATGCTCGAGTAAATGTTAGTTCAAACCTGTACATTTCACTCTTCTTACTGAGCTATTAAAGGGGTGGAAATCTACTATAGCTATAATCTTTTTTTCCCCTTTTCTATTTTTCGACCTCCCACATGCTTGGTGTTCAGTTCTGCTTACTGAATGTCTTGAATCTACAGCAGCACCTACACATACTGCCTCCACATTGGCTTATGGTTTGCAGATAACTCATGATTCACACCCATAAGAAACATCTGTAAATACATGGCATGATATGTGCTCTAGATTAATCATTTTAAAGGGCAGAGGAATGAAGAATCAGAAAGGTTTTCTTCCCCTTCCAATATTGGCATTGCTTTCTTTGAGGTTATATGAATGAAATATTCTTTAGAGTGGTTTAGATAACATCCTATCACTTGGGGAAATAGCTCAGGTCACTTTTACAACAACCTTTTAAGGATATATAGGGCATATACACTTTGTCATGATTAGATCAGAGGAAATAAACCAAGATAGAGATAACTGTGATGTGATCTACTAAGCAAACTAATGTTAACTGCTTTTAGCCTGTCTTGAAACCTTTGATATAATTTTCAAAATTGGCTTATATTGGTCTCTTAGTTGACTTTCTAGAAGTTTCCATTATTTGAAGGCTACAGGCTACCATTTTGTGAAACTGTTCTTATTGAACCTTGCATTTATTAGCGGTGGTCTCCAATTGGCCTGAAAAAACCCAAGCCTCTGCCTAGCTCAGCCCCTAAACTTACTTCTTCCCAGGTGGCTGTGGGGCTCTCAAATTCTTATTTGAAATGCAAACTGCTGATGAGAAATGGGTAACAGCCACCACACTTCAAACGGGTGTGGCACAGGGTCCCATGTGCCTTTCCACCTTTCCCACCTGTCCTTGGCTGAGAGGGGGCGGTGACTGAAAATTACTGATTTTAAAATGCAGGAGGATTCAACGATATCTTTTTCCCTTATGTAAGGTGGTTTATATTGAAAATGGAGGGGCAAAATATCTTACTACTGTTTGTTAGTTATTATGCTTCAGTTTTATCTTCACAACACACCTCTGAGGTTAGTATTGTTATCCTCATTTTAGAGAAGGCAAGACCAAGTCCTACAAAGTTAGGTAGCTTGTCCAAGGTCACACAGCTAGGAAGTGACACTGCTGAGCCTCGGACTTGTATCTCCCTGACCCTAGAGTTCATGCCTTTCTCACCTGAGGAACACTGCTTCTTATTTTGTAGAGAAATGAAATATGTACTTGTATATTTTTTCTTTAAAAATGCTCACTGGAAATTCAGACATCAAGAACTAAGCTTTTTTCATTCCAGCCATATCTTTGAGAACCATTTGAAACTTTCTCCTTTGAAATGCAATTTAAATAGGCATTGGTTTGAACAAGGTGAAGTATAGTTTTACTGGTGAAAAGCATCATAGAGGGGCATCTGGATGGCTCAGCTGGCCAAGCGTCCAACTCTTGGTTTCGGCTTAGATCACGATCTCAGGGTCATGAGATCGAGCCCCATATTGGGCTTTGTGCTCAGCATGAGTCTGCTTGAGATTCTCTTCCTCTCCCTCTCCATCTGCCCCTACCCCGGCTTGCGCTGTCTCTCTCTAAAATAAATAAAATCTTTTTTTAAAAAAAAGCATCATTGAGTTGTTGAGACTAATAATTTTGTGGAACCAAATTATTAAAAGAGCACTATGCTGTTTAATGAGGTATTTACTTAAGTCATAAAGGAAAATTCAAACTTCTGGAATATTTTTTAAGCAATGTATTTATGCACAGAGTGATGTTTCTTCCTAACTTCTTACAGGAAATAGCATATAATTTGAAATGTATATGAATTTTTTTTATATTCACACATATATTTTTATTTCACTGAGCACATTAACAAAAGTCGTATTATTAAACCAAACAATTGCTTGATAGCTAACTCGCTGGGATGAAAAATTTACCATGTCTTTATTTATTTTTTTAAGACTTTATTTATTTGAGAGAGAGTGAGTGAGAGAGAGAGAGAGAGAGCATGGCTGGGGGAGAGAGGGAGCCGGGTTGGGCAGAGGGAGAGGGAGAAGCAGACTCCCCACTGAGAAAGGAGCCTGATGTGGGACTCGATCTCAGGACCCTGAGATCATGACTTGAGCTGAAGGCAATTGCTCAACCTACTGAGCCACCCAGGCACCTTACCGTGTCTTTAAAAACAACATTACTTTATCCCACTTAATGGGATTGTTATTTAAAGAAAAGTTGTAGAAACCTTGTTGGTTCATAGACATATAGGTTTACACCCATTTTTGGGTCTTCCTTTGCAGGTGGGAAATTGGTGATAATGGACAGGTAGTCACGGTATATGCAGTGTCTCAAGAAATTGTATCCTAAGATTTTTAACATTAGAGGATTGAGATTTGAATATGAATGTGCTTTCTTTTTAAATATGGAGTCACTGGGGGCAGTGATAGCTGGTGAATTTAAAGATGAATTAATGTGAGAGTTACAGAATCAGAGAATATCTGAACTGAATGGGGCTTTGCAAACAAAGGGCTCTTGGAGTGGAAGTCTTGGGAGATGAGTTCAGTGACTGTCCAAGAGTAGTAGAGCTCTAGGCCAAGCCACTGTGTAGTTATTGAGTCAGGGTCCCAGCCATTCCAACCAGGAAGTGAGTGATCACAGCAGGGGAGGCCTTTAAACTTCCTGGGGCTGGGGAAAAAAACTCGAGTCATTGTGGAAGTAATCTTAGGTCAAGAAGAAAACAGAAATCCCCAAAATAAGCATCCTTTATTTCCTCTTGTTAGCACAAATGATGGAAAAATGCTGATTACACAAATATAAACCCTAAGTGTTGGTACTTTTTAAAAAAGTGGAATGTAGCATCTTTTTAAAAAATAAAGCATTAATTATTTGCTTTCTGAGTGTAATATTTTAAGTTATTTTAAAAAATCTTTATGCACACACACATACATACAAATGTTGGAAAAATGCTGTTTTGCTTATTACTTAGAATCTGTGAAGGCTTGAAAGGGCCCATGAGTCTTCTCATCATTGAGGCGTTCTATGGAGGGTCCCATAAACAGCTGGTGGATCTGCTCCAAGAAGAGTTAGAAGACTGCGCCCTTTATACTCTTCCTGCAAAGAAATGGCATTGGAGAGCACGGACGTCGGCCTTATATTTCTCCCAGAATATTCCCATCAGTGAGCAGTACAGGTAATTGGAGCTCGGGCTGCACCTTTAGCCTGTTTTTACCATACGTGTTGTAAGGATGTTGCTTCCATTGGCACCTATGAGATTTCCTCCGGCTATGGAATCGGTCAGTCTGGCTATAATAGACCCAGCGGAGCAGCAGAGTTCATTTACACTCTGAGGACAGCTGGCTGCTAGAAAAGTGGTCTCCTTTAGAACCTACAAGCCTTTTCTCATCTGTCTTGGGATGTTATCACATGCATGTGGGTGTGGATGACAGTTTTTGGCCCAAGAGGAGAGTTGATCTTGGGCACATTTTTTGTTGGTGTTGTTCCCTAACCTCCAGTGTCTCTTGTAGTGAGTGTGCTGTTTTCAGTTAATTTATTGTGTCTGCTCTGTACGAGGAGCTAAGGTTGAAAAGGCGGATGTGACCATGGTCTGTGCCCTTAAAGCTTTAAAGACTATTGAGGTAGAGATGGATTTGCAGGTGCAATGTGAGCATGAAAAATGGAGGAATTAATTTTGACTGTGACGAAGTGGAGGTGGCTTTATAGAGCTGGGCAACCTTTGTTTAGTCTTCAAGGATGACTACATTTGGGGCACACAGGGCTCAGTTCTGAATTCTGATCAGTTAGGAAGTGGGAAGTAGGGGTACCTTGTAGAAAATCTTCTGGGACACACTAGAAAGATGAAGGAGGAATAGTGATGATGTTTGATGGGGAACAAGTAGAATATTAAATATCCTGACCTCCTTATTCTCTATTGGTATATACTGCCTTGTGTCTCCTGCTTGTTAAATAGTGGGAGAGTATCCTAGTGTGTTTTATAGATCTGCTCTTCTTTCCATTCTGGGCCCTTCTGTGTAGAACAGCATTGGTTTACGCAGCACTATAAGTAATGGAGTTAGAGGAGACAGATTGTTGGAGACAGGGCACGTTGTGGGCTGCAGTGCTCACCATGCCTTCAGCAGCTATATCTATCGTTGCTGCTTGTAACAGTCACAAGGGAGATAGTGGCTTGAGATTTAAATGTAGGTTGCTGTTCTTCGGAGTAATAAGGGGGATTCAGAGAATAACCCATTTCGTGTATGAAAACCATGCATCATGTCTGAGCATTCCGATGGGCAGGTGGAATGGCAGTGAGCACTCTAGTCACTTTCCTTGGGATTATAAAGGTAAGATGCTGTTTGGGGGCATATTAAGAATTTATTTTTCTAATCAAAAGTGTATTTTTCAAATTTCAATGAGTATCAATATACAAGTTTTTTTTTTAAGATTTTATTTATTTATTTGACAGAGAGAGAGATCACAAGTAGGCAGAGAGGCAGGCAGAGAGAGAGAGGGAAGCAGGTTCCCTGCTGAGCAGAGAGCCTGATGCGAGGCTCGATCCCAGAACCCTGAGATCATGACCTGAGCCCAAGGCAGAGGCTTTAACCCACTGAGCCCCCTAAGCGCACTCAATATAAAAGTTTTAAGGGCAATGATAAGAATGTTGCTGTGTTATAATATGACTTTTATAGTTGCTTTCACATCTCATTTGTGTTTCATGCCACCAATTGTATTGTCTTACTTAGGGTCAAGTGATCCAGTTGACTTCATGACACATTTTCATTTAACGTTATTGATATAATACATTTCTACAATGACTTGAACATCGAAACAAACCATTTCCCTATCTGCTGTTAGATTTCATTTTGATTAGGCAGTTTTTTAAAATGAAATTGCTGTGTCACACGTATATGTGTGTGGAGAGCATGCGAGCAAACCCTCCTGTGCGATGGCTTCTCCACTCCCTGTGGGGCCCAAAGCAATGAGGATAAATGTCACAGTGCTCGCTGAAGCAGTCTTACTTGGGAGGTTGATGACTGCAAGATTGTGCTGTGAAGTTTTCCTCTCTGAATAGCCACAACCTACAGGTTCCAATAGTGGTATCTAAGATCTTTCAAGGTCAGTCACGTAAGCTGTGCAGTTAACTGCTTTAATCTAATCAGATTTCACTAAAAGATATACCTCACCAGTTGAACCTACAGTTATATTTGACCAGTGATAACTTATCTACTCTTTCTGAATACTTTTGGAGAAGTAGCAACAGCTTGAAAACTTATACTGAGTTAAAAAATGTGCTCACTCAACCCTACATTGAAGTGTAAGAACAGTCTTTTGCTATACCAGATAAATCTGATCTCCGTGGAGACTTCTAAATATATGAAAAGTTTTTGCCTCTCAGTTAGTTAACTCTCTTTGTACACTTGGCAGATGAAATCATCACAGCTCAGAAAGCACCAGTGTTATATACTATGCAAAATTACTCAGAACAGGTAGGGACTGTATCTGATGAGAAAGACCCTGAACATAGGTACAC
Source organism: Nasua narica (assembly GCA_028533885.1). Classification (NCBI taxonomy): domain Eukaryota; kingdom Metazoa; phylum Chordata; class Mammalia; order Carnivora; family Procyonidae; genus Nasua; species Nasua narica. The sequence continues at coordinate 97,265,688 of CM052810.1, read as the reverse complement.
ACGTTATTTTTCTCAGCTTCTGTACATACAGTCATCATTGTCATAAACTTATTATGCAGAAAATATTTAATTCTCACAGAATAAATGCTTCAGGCTATTACTCAGTTTGATTCTGCTTTATCTTGATAGCTAGAGGAACACATCATAGGTCACATTTGGAGCTATTTAATTTTATCATAGATTACAAAAGCTCCACAGGTTATTTTCCCCAAAAGTAGTTGGCAGTGATTATTCTTGAGGTTGTATTAAAATTTTGCCTTCTGGGGGCACCTGGGTGGCTCAGTGGGTTAAAGACTCTGCCTTCGGCTCAGGTCATGATCTCAGGGTCCTGGGATCGAGCCCCCTTTCGGACTCTCTGCTCATCAGGGAGCCTGTTTCCCCCTCTCTGCCTGATGCTCTGCCTATTTGTGATCTCTCTCTCTCTCTCTGTCAAATAAATAAATAAAATCTTAAAAAAAATTTTTTTTTTTAAATTTTGCCTTCTGGAAACCACAAAATGCAGAAAAATGTTTTGAGGATGGGCCTTAAATTTCATGTTCTGAAATGTATGAGTCATTTGTGCCAAGATTAGCATTTTGACTTTCTTAGATATACCTAGACTAGGCATCGACTATATTTCATTCATATTTTTCTTTACTGAGCTGAGACAATCATAGTTACTTAAAATCATTTTTTTCACTCTCAGCTGCTTACAATTATATTTTTCACTCCATCCGAGGTATTGTAGCAGATTCTGATCATTGGCCACTTAACAGCCCTTCTTCCTTGTTAACAGAATCGCACTTGTCTTTGGAGTGGCTAAGTACCCAGCCCCTGGGAGGGAAGCATGATTGACCTGAGTCGGTCATTATGATCCCGTTCTCTGCCCAATTTTCCCAGCTTTCCTTGCAGTTAGTGCTGGGCAGTCACTAGGTTTTGGCAAATTAGATTTAAGTGGATGATTTCTGGGGGTTCTTCCAACAAAATTTGTTTTGTTTTGTTTTTAGTTATGAAAGGAGAAAGCTGTTTTCCTTTCCTGCATTTGACAGTGGTTGTGATGTCTACAACCATGAGGTGATAGGATGAGGACAAAATGCTCGGGCTGCCCAAAATGGCTGATGGAAGGCTGGAAAGAGCCTGGATTTGACTTCCATTTTGAGCAATAGAGCTACCTAGTCACCTGAAAACCCTCCGTCTCTAAAACACCTAGAAATGATTCATAGAATGTAAGGACTTTCCTTTTAAGTCCATAGCTAAGCAAAGTAAGAGAGGATCTGAAGAAGGATCTGGAAATTAGAGTGGTAGCTGGCCTTGAAGCTGTGGCTGCCTCATTTTCATAAAGGGGACTGGTTGACTTAGGGGACATTCTGAAATGGAGATACCGTACAACTCTGACCTGATTAGGAAGATTTCTGTGTACTCTCACGGGAACCTCTCAAAGACATTTTCAGTGACAGAAAATAAGCTGCCAGACAATGTTATTGGTCTAAAGAAAGGAGATGATAAGAACAGAGCAATGGAAGAGTACACTGGAGATGAATAAGAACCAAGGGTCTGAGGATCAGTATGGCAGAGGATGTCAGTGCCCACCCATATCCCTCCAACCTTTCCCTTTCCGTGCGCCCTGGTCAGCTCCCCACGCCTGCGTGTGCAGCTCTTTGCCTGAGGGAGCAGCTGCTATGGCCGCGCATGCAGCCGGCCTTGAGCAGCCCTCCTCCAATGATCTTCGCCCCTCAGATGAAATCATTCAGGTGTGTGCAGGAGAGAAGTCATTAGCAAAGATTCCTTAAAAACCCTGTTAGTCAGAAAATGTGCAAGCATAAATTCTAAATAACTCCTGGGTCCCAGAAGGAATCATAACGGATAATAAAAAATAGGACTGAATCATAATGAACATATTGTATATCACAATGCACGTTGTATCTAAATTGACAGTCACAGCCACATCCATCTTTAATAAATTTATTTTCATTATTTTTTACTTGTGATATGCAGGCCCTCTAAAGCTTGTGACCCAGACTAGGGACCCTCTTACTTAAATCTAGCATTGGGAAGGAAAGAATAAAAAGAGTGAAAAATAGTGAAGTTGAGAGCAAATGAAAAGTGGAGATGAAGAAACTGATAGTTACTTTGAGATAATAAAATAGATAAACACAGGCATAATTTTTTTTTAAGGCACAAATAATTTTTGGAATTATGTAGCTGTGGATCTGTGGATGTGGCACAGGTCAATAAAAAGGGGAAATACTCTTCATAGTTTTATGGCAATAGAGATGAAACCTTAGACAAAAGAGTGAATTTCTTAGAGAAACATAACTTACAAAACCTCACTTAAATTGAAACAGAGGGGCACCTGGGTGGCTCAGCAGTTAAGCATCTGCCTTTCACTCAGGTCGCGATCCCAGGGTCGTGGGATCCCAGGGTCCAAGTTCCATGTCGGGATCCTTGCTCAGTGAGGATCCTGCTTCTTCCTCTGTCTGCTCTACCTTCTACTCCCCCTGCTGTGCTCTTTCTCTTTCTCTCTGTCAAAAAAAAAAAAAAAACCAAAACCAACCAACCAACCAACCAACCAAACAAAAAACCTTAAAAACCTGAATTATAATGATTAAAGATTTTGCATTAGCCAAAAATCTACCCACTACAAGACCGAGGCTGGGTACCTGAGCAGGGTTGGTTCACTGCACTGGGGCTACCTTGCCTCTTTCCAAACTTGTGTTATGTGAGATTGTCTAGTGTTTTAGGTTTTCTGTTTCTTGTAGCCACACAAGTCCTAACTGTTAATAAATGCTGATTATCGTTATGATACCTTTTCCTTCCCCACCCTAACCCCCCCTTTTCTTCCCAGCCCCCTTTTTTTAATGACCAGGTAGGGGAAAGGAAAGCAAGTAGTTGGATAGGAATTAAATTGAATGAAAGTTCGGTTGGATCAAGCAATGCCTACAGTGAAATTAAAGCTTATGATGATATATGGCTGTTGATAATTCTAGTCAATTTGCCATAGTCTTTAATGGTATCATGATTGTGGCCTTTCACTAAGCAGGTTCTCTTTCAAGGAATGTGTGAATTTTTTTTCTTCTTAAATTCCCTGTGAAATATTGAATGTAACTTTCTTTGGGATAATGAACATTTTTAGCTGCTGTGAATTACCAATGCATGTTTGTTGTTTGTAGCTAGCCCTTGTGAATAAAGGTATGGCTAAACCAGTGGGTAAGGCGAATTAATACAAGAAGTGGTGGTTTCTCAAATAGTTCTTTCGTAAATTAGTAATATAAATTGCTCTTTGCGTGACAGTTATGTCCTGTTTTGAATTGGTACCTTTTGTGAAACCTATAACTTTCTGAAAAACATATTAATATTTTAATCATAAAACATTCTTTTATTAAAAGATGCATTTCTGAATAATTTAATATTATTTTCATCATGAAAATGTCTTTTTATTAGTGTCTGACATACTTGGGAGTATAAAAGTAAACGAGGACTTAACAAGAATTTGTAGGTGAGTGGATTTATAGGTAAGTTTGGTTTAGATAGGGCAGCCATTTGACATCTTTGTAGTAACCAGGGCAGGATATCACGGGATTAAATGATAGTAATAATAGCTAACATATTGAACACTTACCATGTGGTGGATAGTCTACAATCCTGAAAGCTAGATATGGTTTTCCTGGTTTTATGGAAGAGGAAACTGAGGCTTAGAAAGTGGAGATATTTGCAGTGGGTTACCCAGCCACTGGTGGGTATGTGGTTGGAGTTCAAGTCTGGGTACCTGCAGAGGCCATACAATGTTCTCTATATGCCCATGCTCTTAACCACTATGCTCTCTCAATTCCCTGCCCATGCAGGATAAACTAGGGAAGGAAATGAAACTTACGTACCTCTTGATTAAAAATATATGACTAAATTTTACTGTAGGAAGTGGGTGTGTGCTTCTCCTGATCTTGAGAAGTATTATCATTCTTGAATCTCAGAGACTGGAGGTTGGAAACCAGGAGCCTTTCTAGGTCTGGGACTCTGTGATGTTCTCATTTTTCCTCAGGGTGTTTGCTCTTTAGTTTTTGGCCATAGAAATGATAAGTCATTTGAATTTTCTTCTTTTGAAATTCAAATAAAAAATGACAAACGATGGATGCTATCTAAAAATCACAGGGTAGACTCATGAATACAAGCATCACATTTTTTAGGATGTTCACCTGCAGTCCCACGTTATCCTCAAACTGGTCTACTGTGAAGTTCTCTACTTGGTTTATGAACTTGGCTAGAGGCAGCATTCCTAGCTGCCTCGCTCATGCCAAATGCCTAGCTCACTTCCCCTTATAACATTACCAGTTCTATATACTTGGGATTTGGATGATGTTCCCACACCATGTGAGTAACAGTATCATTAGGTGCAATGTAGCATCCCATAATCTCACCAATATGTGACTGTTCCGTTTATGAGAATTGGTCTCCAGCTTTCCCATCACTGTGCCCACTTCACCAGCTTCCCTATCACAGGCTGCCTAATTGTGGGATTTTCTTTTGGTTTCTTTTCCTATCAGCCTTGCTCTCCTATCTAGACAGTGCGCACCAGAGCTTTCCAGAATTGGCAGAGTACCTAGAGCTTCATCCACTGTATTTCCTCTCAGTGAAATCTCTTCTGCCCGACAGTAGTGTTCAGTTTAGCTGTCTGGACTTTATGTTGAAAGCATAGCTGACCACAACACGATAGAAAGAGAGTGATCCTGCAATCCAAGTACTACCCATTTAGTCAGTCTCTGTCTCTCTGCCTCTTGTATGCTTCTCTGTTTTTCCTCTCGCTCTCTTTTCTCTCTCCCTGATATCCACACACACGTGCACACACACAAATGACTACACTTAATTACTCTAGCAACTTCTTCACTGCAAAACTGGAAATTAACCCTGTTACCATGCTTCCTGAAGTTTGGTTTTCATGCTACATCTTTTTCCACTTTTCGTTATATTCCTTTGTCAGTGCTCTTGAGAAGTAAAATATCTCAGTATCAGGAAAAAGAAATTTTTTTTTTCTTGTTGTGGAGTTTCTCATTTATTCTTACCACAAGCTGCTAATTCAAAAGTGTTTGTGTTGGTAGTAGCATGCATTGTGAAGCCACTGCTTCCAAGGAGTTAGGCGTGGCAGGGCAATTTCAAGGGCAGGGTGGATTTTTCATATCTCTTCTAGCTTATTAAAAAAAATCACACGTAAGAGTCTGTAAACCCCCAAGTAAAGGTATGTGTAGATATGACATTATTTCTAAGAGACTCTGCATCTTAAAGACTGTTAGGGGTAATCTCCCATACATTTACCCTTTGAAATTTGACAGCTCTCTTTTAAAAGATAAACTGGATGTTTATTACACTTTTGCAGATGAGAGAAAAGTCATTATTTTTAAGGAATGAAATGAAAAAGGCAGAAAATCCCCAACACCCCCGGATGGGTACAAGAGGTACCATTGTGTAAAAGAGCTCTGGCTGTAGAGTCAGGGCCTTCATAATTTTGCTTTTGGAAGAAGCAACATGCTTATTTTTGACCTAACAGTCCAAGCTGTGAGTCTGATCTTAGAAGTGCTTCTAATCTAGTTAATTTTAGGTATTGCATGTCTTCTTTGGGTTGATCTCCATGGCCTGGAAAAAGCCATTAGAAAATGAAAGGCATTTTTGTTGTATTTCCATCCCAATATTTTTTTTTTGAATTTATTTATATTCGAGAAACCTTTCTGCTCTTATTAAAGTCTTGGTCAATGACAAGATGTTCTGCCTGTGGGGCTGTATCGGGTGTGCGCAGGTATTAATCTCTGACTTACTGTGTTTGGAGCCTCGGAGGCGATGACGCAGATACTCTGCTACCCTGCCCTTCTCCGAAGTCTCCCCTCTTAGGGAAGCTTTCACGTTCGCCTCTTTCCTTGAGATCACATGTGGCCTCCTAGCTGCCTTTGGACACGTTGTCCTATCCATCGGATGACTAATTCTTGTCCAGTTGTCCTTTGTTCATGCTCCTCTGTGGTTCACTCACATGATGGGCCTGCTGGTCTCCTGACCAGCCAGCCCACAGAGAGACACCGGAGGCAGAAGGCAGGAGCTGAATCAGGCGTCATGCTCACAAAAGAGCATTCATGTCCCTTTCATCCTTCTGTCTTCCTAAACGAAATCCTATATTCAAGTGAGTTTCTTCCTGTAAACAGTCTCTCCTGTATTTCTATCTGTTCATTGTCTCATGCTGATAATAAAAATGTAACACTCCCCCATTTTAAGAAAAGTTCCAGGTGACCGAATATATGAAATGGAGAGGACTAGGGGTGGGATGGTTTGGCCAGAAACCCCCCAGACTAGTTATCTTCTGGCTCTTTAACAAGCTGGTTTCCAGTTTTGTTTTCGTTTTTTTGTTTTTTGTTTTTTTCCCTACTAACATTGATTAAGGGCTTTCGCATTAAGAGACAGTGCCTAGGGGCACCTGGGTGGCTCAGTTGGTTGGGCGACTGCCTTTGGCTCAGGTCATGATCCTGGAGTCCCGGGATCGAGTCCCGCATCGGGCTCCCAGCGCATGGGGAGTCCGCTTCTCACTCTGACCTTCTCCTCTGTCATGTTCTCTCTCTCTCAAATAAATAAAATATTTAAAAAAAAAGAGAGACAGTGCCTACACTAATAACTGGCAATGTCAAACCAAATGTGGCAAATTTGGACACGGTAAGTATTTAGTAAACTCTGTTGACCAAAAGGATACTTAGTGCCTTTATCCATGGGCTAATCCTCAGAGCTTTGAGGGAATAATCCCTGATTGAAAACTATCAGTGACTTTGTACGGTGTATGTAAAAATCCAAATTACACACCAGGTTTACTGGGCCCTGCCCACCTCTAAAACCTTCTTTCCACCTCGTCATCTCATTCATCTGCTGTAGTAGTGACAGGGGCCTGGCTCACTCGCTCTGAAACCTCAAACTCTTTCCTGCCTCAGGTCCTCTTACTACTTGTTGGTCTCTTAGCTGGCACCACTAGTCATGCCGCCTCCCTAGACTCTCTACTTACTTTTCTCTGTCTTTTACATCTGAGCTAACATTTCACCTCCTCTGAGAGGCCCTCCCTGACCACCGTATCAAAACCAAGCCCTTGTATTTTCTGTATTCTTTTCTTTTCCTCTGTAAGAACATCGTAATTATTTTGTTTGATTTTTTCCCCCTTTTTTCTTTATGCTGCAGTTTTCAGGATGATAAGCACCTTCTTACCTTTACCTTTACCTTCTAACCTTTACCTTTACCTTCTCGTCTTCTTTACCCAGGGCCTAGCATGCTGCCTTGCAGATAGCTATTACTGAGTCAGTATGGTTGAATGAATGATTTCATACCTGTGCGTTTGAAAATACAAACAAAATATGGCTCTAATTGACTTTGCTAAACTGCTAATTTTTTCCCACTTTGGGCAGTCCTTTCCTGGGTCTCAGGATATTACCTCTTCTACATAGAACTGCTTAGAAACATTTAAGGGCCTTTGTTCCTCAGTTTTATGGGATTAAACTAAAGAATTCCATATACTTTTACTCACTTACTTTTATGGGTTATATTAATCATATGGTGAAATCAGTCATCGTCCATTATGTAAATTTTGATAAAAGAAAATATAATTTTCTGGAATTTCCCCTGTATAAAAGTGTTTCTAGGAAAAAAATATTTTTCAGTTCAGGAAACTTTATAGAATCTAGAATATACCTGTGATATTTTGTGAAATTTCACATGATTGTATTTTAAGACTTTTTAATTTTGCCTGTGGCCACCCATGAACAGTGTGGCCTTTTAATTTATGGTGTGGAAACTGTGGGATAAATGAGAGATTAGAATTTGGCCCAAAGATATGTTTTGCTTGGCCACTGCAATTACTTAAGCAGTTTTAATTTTTAATACTTTTAGACAGATAGACATTCTTTGTATTGGTCACAATAGCATAACTAGTTGCCATTGTTTTATACTAGTCTGTTTCTCACATTTATGTTACTTAACTGATCTATTTAGGCCTTTGTGTTTGTAGTTTCTGGTTTAGAATTTGCCGAGAATAAATCATTAAAGGCTCTTTAAAAAAACACACACGTGGGTGCGCAGGCTCGTGTGTGTGTGTGTGTGTGTGTGTGTGTGTGTGTGTGTATTTAAATGTACATATAAATAAAAGAACTTAAAGAATATAAATCACTTGTCTTTGGAAGAAATGACATATTACACTACAGGAACCAGCAGTCCTGAGTTTTAATCTCAGCTCTGCCATAAATTAATTGTTTAACCTTGGAAAAGTCCTTTTTTAACGTTAGAATCTTATTTTTTTCACTTGTAATTGAAGGTTTGGTTTTATCTATTGAGTTCCATGATGTCATGAAAAAGGAATTAAAGTCAACATCAAGATTCAAGAAATTTTGGGTTGCCTAGGTTGCTTAGTTGGTTAAGTGTCTGTCTCCATCTCAGGTTATGATCTCCGGGTCCTAGGATTGAGCCGCCCATTGGGCTGTCTGCTCGGCGCAGAGTCTGCTTGTCCCTCTCCCCCTGCTCCTCCCCACCACTCGTACTCTCTCTCTCACTTTCTCTCTGTCTCTCAAATAAATAAATAAAATCTTTAAAAAAAAAAGAGGGATTTGAGAAATTTTCACACAAAAGTCAAATTCAAGGGCCCCTAGGTGGCTCAGTTAGTGGGGTGTCCAACTGTTCGTTTTGGCTTAGGTCGTGACCTCAGGGTCCCCGGATGGAGCCCCATGGGGGGGCTCTTTACTTAGCATGGAGTCTGCTTCGGATTCTTTCTCTGCCTCTCCCACTGCTCCTCAGCCCCTCGACCTTCTGCACACACAACACACACACACACACACACACACACACACACACACACACACACCCTGTCTCTCAAATAATAAATAAATAAATCTCTAAAAAAAAAGAGAGACAAATTTGTACTGTCTCTCATTCAGCTTTGTTATGAACCACTGCTTCATTTAATACAGGATTTATTTCCTCACCTTATTTGTGTATCTCCTTGAATTTTTAACTTTTATTTTTAGAGACCTTTGGGGAATAATTCATTCCAGTAAGTGTTTCTATCTTTGGAGTCACTCTGATGTGACTTATTATTAGTTTGAAACTCCTGTTCCCGCCTCAGCATTTTATGATGGTTTGCCTTTTCATGCTACTGTTTGTCTGGACAGGTCATGGGCCAATGTGGACACTAAGTACTGGACACATACGCCGAACACTATAGCACTCACACAGAATAGTTAGTACTGCAGTGAGGGCAGCAGTCACCGAAGAAGGACAGAGGAGGGGGTTTATTTCTCATTCAGCAAATTCTGAGGTACAACTATGAGGATGTTATAGATTTTGATAGATGGAGATGAAATAAATGTAAAAGTGCTATAGGAGAAGGAAGTATTGTGAACAAAGTAAATGCAGGGAAAATTAGAAAATGTAATCTCGAAAATCTTGGTTTAATATGAACATATTCTGAGGTAGGAGAAGTTGTGGGACATCAGCTTGGGACAATAAGGCAGATTTTGTCTAATTCATGTACATTCGTGAATTGTAGTTAATAATTTGGGAAGCTGGTACTTTCGCCTATGAATATTTTCTGAAGGCTCTATTCCCAGAACTTTATTAATTGCCCATGATAGAAACCCAATTCAAAATCACTTAAACATAAAGGAAAATGTATTTGGGCCACCTTATAACTGAAATTTCCAGAGTAGTTGACTCTAGGCACTACTGGATCCAGGGGTTCAGTGATATCATTAGACTTTTTTGTCTTCTTGACTCTACTTTCCTCTGGTTTGACTGTATTCTGGAGCAGCCTCTCTCCATATGGATCTCACCCAGAGCTAAGTTTATATCCCACCAGTTTAGTTACCCTTTCTGAAAGAGAGTACCTCTCTTAGCAGTTCTAACAAAAGTCCCAGATTGACTGAAATGACTTCCTTAAAAAAAAAAAAAATCATGCGATCTCTAAACTATTAATTTGGCAGAGGCCCCTAATACTGTGATTGGCCAAAGTAGGGTCAACCCAATTCAAACCATATGAATTGAGTACCAATAGAGCAAAAGGGAAATTATATTGCTGTTATTTGAAGAGGGAAAAACAGTGTTTTGTAGGCAAAAAACAGGGTGAGTACTGCAGTCGTACATGGAAATGAGGTAAGGTAAATTGTGCAGAGAACAATTATTACAGCACTGTAGTAATGGAGACCATGGATGAGGGTAGAAATGGTCAATGGATCCTAAAATCTACTGGAGAAATAGTTCCTAAAGAAGAACAATGATAATAGGATTGGAAAGTAGTAAAGGACCTAGCAATACGAATGAAATTTGTTTTGAAATGGGTAAAGGGATTAAGAGGTCAAAACTTCCAGTTATGAAATAGATAAGTCACAGGAATGTAAAGTACAGCATAGGGAATATAGTCAATAATATTGTAATACACTTACTGCCGTGAGCATCTTATAATGTATGTAATCATTGAATTACTATGTTGTACACCTGAAACTAATATTATGCCAACTATACATCAATTAAAAATTTAAAAAATTTAAGAAATTTGTGTTGCTTGCATTTCACTAGTTAGAAAATT
>CM052810.1:97187004-97254630 GCA_028533885.1 Nasua narica | reverse complement strand
CAATTTTCTCAAAGGGAATTTGTAACTTTTTAAAACAGAAAAACATCAACTCACTTTTATTGAGAAAAATGTTTTTCTATACATAACATTTTATAAGAGGATTGTTGCCAAGAAACCAAGCAGTAGCTTAGTGCCATTGCTCCGAAGGTTGAGGAGTCCTTGAAACTTGCAGTTGGTAGAAATGAAGAGACTGTAACTCGGGAGTTCATAAGGAGTGATTAGTAGAGCTATGTAATCATTTTAGTAACAGTATTCTTATTTTTGCCAAGTGTACAAAAATGTTTAATAATAGTCCTATTTTATTTGCACTATTTTTTGAAAAAATGTAAGAAAACTAAGAGCAACAGAGGTTCAGAATTGAGGTCATGTTTGCTCTGAAATTTGAGTTATGTTTATTAGGTAAGTAGCATTTATGTAAGTAATTATTTTCATTGTCTGATTTTGGTATTTAGAAATGGGAGAGCAAAGACGTCACATACGTAAGTATCTACACAAGAAGTAGGAACAGTGGCAGTTTTAGAATTGAGCTACCTGGAAAATGTTGGAGCTTTGGAAACATGATCTTAATACGTGTCTTTTTTCAATCACTTTTATTTTAGATAAAATGCTGGCAGATGGTAGTGATCCACTTGAGCAGTGTTTTCTTTATTTTTTTCCCCTAGAAAAAAGCTTCCAGAAAACTTTTGTTTTTTTTTTAATATGTTCAGCATGCATATGTTTTACATGTATTAACCAGTATTAAAAATGTAGTTCCTAATTAGATGTCTGAAGCTGAGAGGAGCTGTGGTGAAGACCAGCCTTTTAGAAAATTACTGAAAAAGAAAGTTTTGATGAATAGGCTTTTCATTTTTGCTGTTGCAGCCTTCGGCCTCTTTGGCCCCAGAAACTAAAGAATTTATGTTATCAATGTTTCTCAGCTATTATGTTTTAGGATGTCACTGGATAATGTCATTTTTGATGAGAAACCCTTAGGTTATTGATGATGTCTACACTTGGAGAATTCAGATATTTTTTTCTATTATGACCTCTTCTCTATTACAGCAAAGAAGTTAATACTTCTGTTACTTAAGGGTTTAAGTTTTCAGTGGACCTAAATAGTTATAAACTTGATGCCTCAAATGTTAGGAAAATTGCAGGAAATCTCTAACGTAATACATTGTGCTCTGGGTTTTCTTTTTCTTTTTTTTTTTAACATTTTAAAAAGTAGGGGGCGAGGGGGAAATCCCTTCTCTCCAAGTTTATCTACGTGAGTCACCTGAAATCTTCTTTCTAATAGAGTGTAATGAAAAGGTGCCATTTGAATCAGTATTTCCATATTTGCAATTTAGAATATTCAGTTTGTACTCATCAACATTCATCTACATTTCTGTATTACTTTTCAATTTGTCATGCAACATATTTTCAGCTGATAAGCTCATCTAACCAAGAGTGACTTCTGGTTTTCATTGACACGGAATGTCAGTTGTCCTCTCACTTATTTTATCTTACTGACTATTATGGTGTTTGTTTGTAGCCCCAAACCACAGATTAGGCCCAGGTATATTGACTCATTCTGACACAAATATTAGCCCACAGTGTGAATTCCTTCAGTGTTTGGGCATTCCTAGGAACATATGATGGGTTTTCATTTTCTCTTTTGTACCCATTAGACAGTATTACAGAGTAGCTCTGACAGAGAGGGAAAGAGAACTGGACTAGAAGTCAGAGTCAACCTCAAGACCCAGTTCAGCCGCTCACCTATATAAGGGCAAATCACTCCTTGTCTATCTTCATCTACAAAATGGTGACAATTACAAATAATATCTTCCTGTTTATCTTCAAGATTTGTTATGAGGATCAAATGAGATAATGTTTTAAGAATATCATGTTAACTCAAGAGTAAGATATTATTATAAGTTTAAACAGTTTTATGTAGAATTTGTACTATTCTTCTGTGTGTCTGATTTTCTCTGAGTTTTTTTCTTAAGTTACTTAATCTCTAGGCTTTAGTTTATCTCTTTTAAAATGTAACTAAAGAGAGATGACATAAATTAATTCTTTTTTTAAAAAAGATTTTACTTGTCAGAGAGCGAGACAGTGAGAGAGAGCACAAGCAGGGGGAGAAGCAAACGGCCTGCCGAGCAGGGATCCCGATGTGGGACTTGACCCCAGGACCCTGGGATCATGACCTGAGCCGAAGGCAGACACTAAATGGACTGAGCCACCCAGGTGTCCCAAATTAATCCTTTAATAAAAACACAATGTGTGAAGAGTATCTGGCCCAGAGCCACAGTATGCTGCTACATTTGTTCTTCCATCAGGTGGTTTATAGTGATAGAGTGGGAAGAAATTGTGGAGGAGGCATTTTTTGTAGATTTTTAGTCCCCAGTTTCTTGCAATTCTAGTATGAATTTTGAGTTATAGCTAAAGAGCAACAATCAAGGAATATTTTAGTGGTGATTATTAGAGTATAGTCAGACTTACATTTTTGTAATTGGAAAAGTGAGTTAATAATTCACTATTTATTCATTTTCTTCAACTAACATTTGTGTAATGACTCCTACTATTCTGTAAGGCATTTTGTTAGGTACTTGATTTGAAAGTGTATTGAAAGAACACTTGTTTATGAGAAAGGTAAAATGGAAGGTGATTCAGTTGCATCCTTACTGAGTAATGACTAACGTGTTCAAATCAAGGTATACTGTTGTCTCATGGATCTAAAGTTGTGAAACCCCTGGTGCCTTGCTATGGAACAGTGGCATTTCCTATCCCAGTGATAAAATGATTGTGACTTTCTAACACAAAGTAGTTAGTTCACATATATGGCATCATCTATTTGTTTAAACCCCGAGGAAAAGAATTATGTGAATATCTGAACATGCAGAATTTTTACATTAATTTTAATAAAAAATAACAGCTGAGTGTCATTAACTGCCAAAACATTAGATAAGTAGAAATAAATGTTCTAATGTATTTTCTTGAAGTTGATATGAATTTTAGGAAACATAAGAAAAGCTTCTTTTCTTGTTCACAATAGAAATGGCCATTTTAGGTCGGCTGTGTCACTGGCTACCATATTCGTACAGATCATTTAGCTTGAAAATATCTTTAAAACTTAAGTATGTCAAAAGGTTTGTATTAAGAGAGAAAATTTTTGAGACCTCATGTATATTAGTTTTGCTTTTCTTTTTCTGCAGAAATAAGCTTTCCTTCTTATTTCTTTCAAACATCTCTGAATGCATTTTTAGCCTTGAGAATTGGGGCTGAAGGTAACATGTGCTGCAGGAAAACTGGAGAGATGCATTTGACTCTCTTGTTGCAGAGAATGACATCTAGCCTACTCATTCAATTCACTTTTTTAAGACATTCTATTTAAATTGCTGCTTATACCTTCTAAAGGGGTAAACCTAAGATAAACACTCCCAACTACTCCCAAGCCTGCGTTTCAGTTCCCTCCTTCCGGATCATTCAAAGCCCTCTTTTCACCCATTTCTTTTGCCCTTCACTTCCGACATTTCTCCAGAGCAGCCCACCAAGGAACAAACATTTCTGAATAACTATTAATAATGCTTTAGTTTTTGTCACTGCTAGGCAGTATTACTGATTCTATTCTACTTGGACCGTGTTAGGAATGGTGTGGAAATGGCCAGTCTGTGAACGGATGAGTGGGAAAAGAGAAAAATCTGTAAAGTAACAGATAATTAACTTGTGGGTTTTTGAACAAGTGAAATACAGAAGCAAATATCCAGAGTATATTTTAGGGTTACTTTGGTGTCTTATGATATTTAATAATGTCCTTTACTTGAACTCTTGGAAGCAAATATCATCATAGATTTGCCCAGGAAATATTTCGTTATTATTTCTAAGTTCCCTCAGGGCAGAGGCTTTGTCTTTTTCTAAACAAGTATTTCTAAGGTCTAATTCTTAGTGTTCAGTGAATATTTGTTGGATGAATGAATAAATAATGAGGATACTAAGGAATGTCAATAAAACTTATAAGACTTATACTTTTTGCTATGTGCAGTATTTCAGTTGTATTTATTTACAGATAAGAGATATGTAGAAGAACAAGCCTAGCTGATTTTACTGTTTAGCAGCTGATTTACATATTTTACAAGATTATACACTCCCTATTTTCTTTCTCTTCTTTTTTTCTTGTTCTACCTATGCAGTGCCCTGCATATGGTTGCTGCTCAATACTTTTTTTTGTTTGCATGAATATTATGCTTTACTTCTGTATAATTACAGATCTCTTCTTATATAATTAACTGTTCAGCACAGTGAATAAAGTAGCTATTTTAGTAGTTTTCACTTTTCTGTTTTGGATTTTTTTTCAAGTACCAGAAGATAGGGGTTTAATGAGTTTGAAGCACATCACGTAGAATTTGAAGTGATAAACAGGAGCTGTAAGATGGAAATACTAAGACTTTTCTTTTTCTATGATACAATGGCAATATATACAAAATGGTTACCTGTTATTAGTTCACTGGCAGAAAAACTTTAGGGAGTACAAATACAATGAGAAAAATTGGTTTCATGAGACACAAACTTCCTATAAGGTATTAAACTCAGGACTCTTGGAAGCGTACAGATTATGATGAGAAGAGAACAATAGAGGAATAATAATAACTTATGATCCCTGAAGGTTCACCTATTGGCAGTGATACCAATTTATGTGTTCTACTTTGTAGGAATAGTATGTCACTGTATTTTTTCAGGGAGTATTGCTTGACCTTTGTAACCCTTTTGAGCATTTTCAACAATGCCATATCAGGGTACCCTCTGAATTCATCCCTTGTTTTTCAGTTATTTACTATGTTCCTTCACATCACTAAAAACGTTATCATTGTCTGTTTCTTGGAACTGTCAATTTGACCATCCTCTTGTCCCTTCCTCCCTTATTAATATCTTTTCTTATCAAAGAAAGGCCTATAGCTTGCATTTCAATGCAATATACTGTATATCTGTCTTTTCTTCCTTTTATAATCATCTATTTACCACCATTTAATAGATAAGGAAACTGAGGCCAAGAGGTTTAATTATTTTCCAAACATTATAAGCAACTAAGTAGTAGAAATGGAATCCAGTGTAGTCTTCAATGACTCAGTAGCCCAAGCCTTCTACTCACCATCACTTCTCTTCTGACATGTCTTGTTCTGGTAGCCTTTACTGTCTTCCCCTGGTAAGAACCATCACCTCTTGGTATATACTCAGGTTCTTAATCATATATACATAACCATGAAGTCCTCTCTTCTGTAGAGGATACACTTTCCAACAGGGCAAGATATCATAGAGTGCCTTCTCTTGCAATTTAACTTGCCCTCGTAAATTTCTCTTCATCTGTTTCTAGTACCTTGGGTACACTATTCTACTTCACCATCCTGCTGTCACCACATACCCAGTTTGAATTAGACATCCAGTCAATGTGCTTTTTCTGACATAGCGGTGCTAAAGAAGATGCTCTTAAGCAGCTGTGTGTTGGATATGACCCGGTCCTCGTGGCTACAGCTGATTGCGAATGAGATGGCTTGTTACCCGGAAACAGCCACATCACAGGTAGGCATGTAAGATGTGACATGATCTTCTGAGAAAAAGTCACTTAAGCCAGTGGGATTCTTTTCTTGGGGATTTGAATGAAGAAATAAAGATAAACTGGGCCAGTCAATGGTAGGATTTGTACGCTAATCTCCTGAGGCAGGAACTAGAGAGTCCCTAATGCGTCATGTGCCAACTGAAGTTATAAGAGAGCAGAAACTATCAGGAAGCAAAAATAGATAAGGGAAAACAACACAGGTGCCCAGAGGGGGGAAATGCCATGAGAAAGATAACTTGTATCCTGTGTGAAGGAGGTGTACAGAGAACAGCTGGCCCCAGACCTCCTCTAGACAGCTTCCCAGTTCTTGTCTCAGTTCTTATGGGAAACTTCATTGTATTCGAGATTACTTCTGCCCCTGTTTCTTGGTCTTCAAAAAGCCTGGGCTAGCTCTTATTAAGGCATCCAGTGATTATTAGTGACTTACTAAATTATTTCAGCTAAGATGAAGTCCCTGGAATGCCTACTTTCTAGGTATGATTCTACCCATATTATGTTTAGTCTGTTGTAAAAGGTCCCTTTTGACTTCCTTTGTTTCAGCCATCTCCCCAGCAGTTTTCATGAGTAATAGTACCTTGGGATTGCCTTGATTCGATTATCAAAAGATTTCAGTCACTGCTAGTTATTTTTCTAACAAATTCTTACTCGTGTCATTAAAGAATGACCACCTGGTCCTTTCCTTGGGAGGGTTCTATTCATCTTAAGTATATTCTCTGTTTTTGTTCAAGATAACTTTGCTTACCATTGGCACACTATGTTTCCTTGTTTGATGGGAATGAATAAATGGCCACATTACAGAAAAATTTAAACATATCCACAAATAGAGGGAATAGATGATGGTATTTTTAACTTTTTAACAATTACGCATAAATGCCCAAATCTAGTTTATTTAACTCTGCCTGGTTCTTTCCCAATCTGGATTATATTGAAGCAAATTGCATACATTTCGTTTGTAGCTCTACGTATTTCACTGGGTATTCCCAAAAGATAACTTTTCTTAAAAAGTAAAACATAACTGTAATACCATTATTACCCTGATAAAAATCCTAAGTAATTCCTTAATATCATTGAATACGTCTAACCTTAAAATACGATATTTCCCATAAATAGGACCGTATTATATAATAAAGAAAAGGGAAGGCACTGTCCCTGAGTCCAGAACATGCTCATGATGCTGTGTATGAATGGCCCAGTAAAAGCTACCTTGTGTTCACAGAGCTGAAGTATGATGCTTCTTATTTGAAGAATGATAAATCATTGTTGATTTAGTGGCTCATTTAGTATCTTTAATGCTTTGTATTCACTTAGGTTTCCTCTATACTTATAGGTTGCATTGCATTATAGAAATGGTACTCTCTGGAATTGTGCAGAAGAAAGCTTGTGCTGCTGCAGGGGGCAGCCCTGCCTATACTTGGGCCCAGGGCATCAACCTTTATGCTTAAATACCTTTGAAGTCTTTCTCATATGCAACCAGGGTTGAGAATGCTGGTCTAAAGTGTACTATCTGGACTTAGTACAAATAATAGTATTATCTATTATAATTTATCTTCCCTAATTCAAGATTATAAATATAAATATAACTCAGTAATTCTATTAGCTTTGTTTCACTTGCTGGGTATTTCCTTTCCTTTTGTTACTTTTAAGGGATAATTATAGTAGTATGAAACATTCTGTCCACATAAAATCTTATTGAAGAGGTTAACTATTCTTGCTAATTAAAGAAAACACTAATTGGACAGATTGCTGTTTTATATTAGTAATTTTAATTATTTTTTAATCAGAACACTTTTTTTCAGGGATGTTGCGATCTTACACTTTTTTTCACTAATTGAGTGACTTAAATATTTAGATTATTATTATTTTTTTGAATAGTTGGTCTATGGATGGGACAGAAACAAGATGTAAAAATTTCTTGCAGTATCATGAAGCGTATAACTCTCAGTCCCTAGCCATACCTTTACTTATCCCTAAGTCATCTATCTATCTATCTATCTATCTATCTATCTATCTATCTATCTATCATCTATCTATCTATGTACAGTTACTACATTTACCATTTGCCAAAGCATAATGTCATTAGTTTTCTTTGCCCTCTTTTATAATTCTACTTATACACTTAACATTAGTATGTCAAATCTTACTTGCTAAGAAAGGAAACTGACATATTCAGAAGCCAAATGGTTTCTCTGTTTTCAAAAAGCAAATTAGTGGCAGAGTTGGTTAAAATAGTAGCCTGTAGTTTATCTCATTCAAAAGCATAACTTTCCAGTGTCATGAAAGCTTAAATTTTAAAAATATTAGGTGTTGCCAGTCTTTTGGTTTCACTAAACAACATGTTTTAGAAATTCTTTTAATAACTTTTTAATTTGCTTGGCTATCTCTTATTGCACCAATGTGACTCTCTGTATTAGTTTCCCAAGGCCTCTGCAACACCAGAAATTATTCTCTCACAATTCTGGGTGCTACAAGTCCAAAATCAAGTGTTGGTAAGACTGTGCTTTCTCAAAGGGCTGGAGGGAAGAATCCTTTCTTGCCCTTGCCTACCTTCTGGTGACTCCCTGCAATCCTTGGCTTTTCGTGGTGTGTTGCTACATCATTGCAATCTCTGACTCTATTGGCACATGACCTTCTATGTTCGTATCTCTCTGTTCCTTTCCTCTTTTTATAAGGACAGAAATCACTGGGTATGGAGCCCACACTAATCTAGTGTGACCTATCATAAGTTGATTACATCACCAGAGACTACCCAAAAAAGGTCATATTTACAGGTATCAGGGGTTAGGACTTGAATGTATCTTTTTTGATACATTACATGATCCCACTACAGCCCACTACACCATCACCCTTGAATTCACTGTGTCTTTGGGTGCCTGTTACTTGCTAGGTGTTCAGTAAATTTTTATTAAATAAAGGACTGCCTGGTGCCATCATATACATTCAGTAAGCCATAATATAGTCATTATTTCTGGAACTAGAACTGTAAAAAATCATACAGCCCATTCCTTCCATTTGAAAGGTGATGTGTTATCTTTAGTTTATTCGTAAAGCAACAAAAAAGTTTGAGTGACGTGACTATAAGCATATAGATACTGTCCACTGGGTGGTAAGAACAAAATTTTTATTATTTACCTGCTATTATAGTCTTTTGTGATACCTCTTTTTTCTTATTAATTAGTGTTTTTAGATTAATACCTGACATTAAGATGACATGACAGATATTAACATAGTTAGGACTTCAGAGCTCTTCTAATCAAACTGCTGTTATTTTACATCTGAGAAAATAGGGGTCTGAAAAGGTTAAGTGAGTTGTCGAAAACCAGGGGTAGGTGATGACATTTCTGGGTGGGTCCTGAGTATTTAGTATCGAATTCTATAATTTGAAACTAATGTGGCAAATTTGATAGCACCTAGAGAACACTGATAAAAATCAATAACAAGCTTGAAAATAAATACTGAAAGAATTTGAAATAATTTAAAAGCAAAGATAAAGGGCGATTTAATTAATCAGCAATATTGTTCTCTTGCCACTGAAGGCAAATGGAAAAAAAAACAGGCTCAAACACCAAGAAAAGTAGATTCAGGTTTGTTTTCCAACTGGAAAGACTGACGGTGGGATTGTTGAGAATTGTCATGGGAAATTTGAAAAGGAATGAACTCAAAACCAAACGAAAACAAAACCCACACAAATCCACTTATTAGTCTGGTCTTACCTGGAAATTTCAATTTTTTTTCAGATCCACTTCTTTGCATACTTTATTCTTGACTTAGGCCACATCAGTACTTTCCTCTCAGAATGCAACTTTAAGTTTATTTTACAAGGTGAGATTTCCAACCACTGTAGTCACAGTCTTCAAATCCTTGAATCTGTGGCTCCTCGGTGCCTGGTTTTTCTGTTTCTTGTAACACAGGACATGATGTAAATGGTGACTTTCAATTCTCCGACTTTCAGATTACAGCATAGTATTCATATATCAGACTTCCTCTAGATGGATCAAAGTTTTGTGTCTCCTTGATGCCTTCCATGACTGAGGACAAAAGGAGAAATGCAGTATTCCTGTCTACTGTATTGATCCATCCTCTCCTGGGTTCTACCATGGCTTTGGCTTGTTGATGGATTTTCCAGCTGTGAATGAGCGTCATGTCTCGATTGATTTGAATACTTCTTGTTGAGTAGGTTCTGTGACTGACTTTCCTTACTTACTGGATACTCCGACAAAATCATTTTGCCTGCATGTCACTATATGTAACTATATGCTCTTTTCTATGGACTGCTTTTCTAATGTCTATAGCCTTCCCTTTTTATAAATATAAGCAATTATAAGCTCATAAGTTTCTATTTTACTTTATTTAAAAATATAATCTAACCTCTTTTTTCTCACTGTCTTTTACAAGCTAACTAAAAACAAGACAACTAAAAAAAAAAATCCAAAATAAATAATTAAGCCTTGCTTGTTAGTGACTGTACTTATAAGTGGCTCTCCTTGGCTTGGAAAGAAGACAGCTGGCAATCAGAAAGTTCTTAAACCTTCCTCTTCCTATTGTATTCAGTGAGAATTTCTTAATAGCAACCAATGTTTAAAATCTTAAGGCAGCGGTTCTGGGACTTCAAAGGCAATTATGGTTATTAGCCCTCTTCTTAGTTGTCAAACAGGGTAGCAACTGCCTGTGTTAAGCATTAATTAAAAAAGAAGTGGACATGGTGGATTAATATGGGCCAGTTCGAAATACCAAGCATCTAAGCTTTCTAGCTGGTGTGTCTGATGGAAAAGTTAGAGAAATTCTTCATTACTTAATTCTACTTATACTTTGTAGGGTGTTAGTGTTGGATTTTCTTTAAAATGATAACTAATCAAGAGTTCTACAGACCCGCAGTGGATAATTATGAAACCTATCAATGTATAGCCTAATGTATTCACCTTCAGTGTTGTCATTTATTAGCCATAGGATTTGGGAGAAATAGCTTAACTTTTCAGAGCCTCAGTTTTCTTGCCTCTTAAAATGGGACAAATAATACTTAAACCTTGTAGTAGAGTGTGACAATAAAATGAAACCAAATGAGATAATATATGTAAGGAACCTAATGTGGTACCTGGCTAGGGGGCTCACAAAAAGTACAGTATTTCCTTATATTTGTATAGCACTGTACAGTTTCTCACATACTATATTATCCCATTGCATCCCTTCTCACATACAATGCCATTCCCTTTCAAATGAAACTATGAAGTGGTCAGAAAAGATGGTGATTGCACCTTTCTCATATATGAGAAAGCTGTTTTAGAGAATGATTAGTCCACATGGCTATTTATGCTTAGGTTTTCTGATTCCTAGACCCCCAGAAGCATTAGCCTTTTTCCCGTATTATTTAAACTTCTAACTTCCTCCTTCACTCATTTAAGGTTTTAGCTATAGGGGTAAGGGGGAAGGGGGCCAGGGCTTTAATGGAATTCTTGGTGCCTTTAAGTCTGTATGCAAATGGAATTACAGATATTTAAAGGGCTTTGGAAAATAATTTAAAATGCTAAACAAACAAAATTGAATGCTTCTTTTAATTATTTTGAGTCATAACATTTATTCTCTTAACAGTCACATTTTCTTTACTTCCGGGTAAGTTAGAAATATCTAGAAAATAATCATTTCCAAAAAAGTAAACAAAAACTTCCTATAGCCATTTTTTGTTCTAGGTGCTGTATAAGTCTTGTTCAAATACTTTCTTACTAGCAAACTCTGAATTGCTACCAAGGCTTTTGTTGAAGAATTCCTGAGAATTAGAGTTACTTATTTTTTGTCGGAGGAACTAATTTCGTTAACATGTGGTAATTAAACCAACACTTTAGGAATTATGAGCAAATAATATAGGGCATTGCTAGATTATCTGTTTTCTCTAAGTTCGCTGAAAGGAAACATTCCCAATAATTATTGACACTTGTAGAAAATCTTGTGAAAAATTGATGAAAAGTACTCTGCTCTTCTACCATACCTGGAATTTAAAAAAGAAAGATTGGTCCACATTATGCAGTATGGCGCATGTTCATTCTATCTGCACGTACTTCCTTCAATGTAAAGAACTTGGGCAGGTGTTATTAATAAAAAAAATAATAAATAACCCCTTCTATTTTAAATAGGGATGCTATTCTGCCAGCTTTGAAGCTCACACATACTCTCTAACTTAGCCCAGCTTTCGCTCATCTGGTCTTTAAATGGCTCCTTTCATGTGGTCAGCCCACGAGCCATGCGTACTGCCGCTCAATCACGCCACTGTACGTCGCCATCATGAGGGTGGTTTGCATGATTTGCATTTCCTGTACTGTTTGAGCTTCAATGAGTTCTAAGTGCCACGTATGAGGAAACCACTGCCAAATAATGCAATGATTTAATGATTTTAGTCAAACCAGATGAGTCTGTGCTAGAATCAGCCTAGTCCGGGGTGGGGGTGGGGGTGGAGAGATGTTGTCAGGGTATCCTATTAAAGAAAGGATTCTTCACGATGTCCATACATGCAAGATGTGAATTTCTTAACCAGTCTGGTCATGGAAGAGAACAAGGTTACTTTTTGGGAGGATAGTACTGAAGGGCTGTGATGAATAACCATATATTTGTTACTTTTAGAAAATTTAGTCTTTTGAATTTGAGTTAGATCATGCTGCCAGTGTATTTATTGTGACAATAATAGAGTTTGATGGCATTAATTTCCCAACCACACAGAGTTAAATTTAGCCAAAGTTAAATACATTGATTATGTGCCCCCTTGTCCTTTTAAAAGAAAGCTTATATTTTATTAAAAAGTGGTTGATAGAAGCTGTCGGACAACTACTAAAGAACTGGCATAGTAGTGGGCCAATGAATAGTTACTAAAGTGGGGAAGAAAAAAAATATGTACCAGATACTAGTCTTCATGAAAAACATAGACAGATGGGGAGACAGACCTATATGATGCCACAAATAGATGAATATCTTGTAAGGATTTCAAACAAATGTTGAAAGATCCAGTGAAATTTTAAAAGTTGGTTTAAAAGTATATCTTGTGCTTATAAATAGTGTATTTATTTCTGCTCACCTGAAACCCAACCTGTAAATCGTTCATGAAATATTTTATCAATATTAAGCAAAAAGAATGTAGACTGAATCTATATACAACCACAGAGATATTAAAATGGATCTCATTAATAACATTGACTTTAATTTTTCTTAGGCTTCTTACACTCAGATAAGATGTTATAATGCCTACAAGAAAAACTTCAGCAGGAACCCTGTTAACTGTTAATTAATAACAGCCTCAGAGAGTTCCTATTCTTGTTACAGATAATTGAAGAGTATTTATTCTCTTTTCCCATATAATGTATACTTCATGAAAATGCACCTGATAACGTGCTGTGGATGCTACTCACTGGTTTTAGTTTAGTACCGGTTCACTCGATTATATCCTACCAGCTAATCAGGTGTCATTCATGCATGCCCTCCAGCAGTTATAAGATATTCTAAAGAGGAAGCTTCAAAGCCACAGGTACTTACTGAGGGAATTATTGTATAATTATTTATATTCAGAAAAAGTAGGCAAATCTTGTGGATGAAAAAATAACATATTATTATGTCTACACTAAAGTGGCTTTGCATGTTGCGTGTATTATGCAACCATTTAAACCTGAGAACATTTTTCATGTGCTGAGGACCGGAGTGTTGAAGGCCAGCCTTTACTTCCTTTTTAATTCTCTTTTTATACTTTCTTTGCTAATTTCTACTTTTAACATTAATCTTACTTTGATATATGAATTAATCCAGATCTAATGCACAGTTTGGCACTATTGGTTGGTTACTAGAATATCTGCCATGGGAAATCTTAAAGCAGGGAGCACGTTTTTCAACGTGTCTGAATTGGAAGGAAGGAAAATTTGTCCTCCAGAGCTCTTTCTAGTATTCAACTTGATATGCTCACTGATAATATTGGAATGTTGCATTTTAGATAATGTCATAGCTGTTATATAGATTATTAAAGTTATTATTGCTTATTAGGTAAATTAGCTTTGAGAACATTAAGCTTATGAATGGAGATTTTAGCTTTATGTAAACACATTTGAATAATGAATAATATTGTACCAACTTTTCTTTGAACGTTTTTCTTGGTTACGTAGTTCCTAAGAAACTATTTTTTGAATATAAAAATAAATTGTATTTTTAGATGCTTAATCCCATCGGGGAAAGGAACACATTTTGCATTCGTTGTCTTTAATTTATTAAACAATTCTGTAATGCACTCTGTGTATAGATCATGAAAACCACTGGCACACATTTTTCTGACCTCACCAACATAAGCTGCACTCTTGTGGCAATCCCAGCAAATGTGTTTATAAAGATTCCAGAAATAATAGTCTTGTGACTAAATAAGAAACAGAAGCAAAAGCTAAGAGCCAAACAGATACCTATCGGTTTCCTTGAGTTTAATCTGATTAAAAACATGGCTCTCAAAAACATTAAATACAATGTCATGTCAGAGAAGCAGTATATGATAAATATAGTTCATGACAGGAAATCGTTATTAAATCAGCATTACTAGTGAATCTGTTATGGAAATTTCCCTGTAAGTTAGTTAAGGCTCCCCCATTTTTCACCTCCAGTGCATCACTATACTTTTCTGCTTTACTGTTAAGTAGATCATTTTCCGTTGACTGAAAGGCAGTTTTCCTACTTTTAAATAACACACGTCTTTATTGCTATCGCTAATCAGACATGAACTGTCTCTTCACTTCAACCAGAAAAACCAATGTACAGAGAACAAGAGAATCTGCTGGTTGTGGGCCATAATGACCTAAATAAAGCAAAGCTAAAGGCAGCAACCTCATGGCTCTTAACGAGGGCAAGCAGTTGTTTTGAATGAGAAACACAGCAACTTGGTTGAATCTCAGATTACTGATAGCCATCTAAATTTAAAAATAGTAATTACTTCACATAAAAACAATGAGAACTTCATATCTGACTTCATCAAGAACACATCATCTTTCCTCTTTGCTTTGAAGAAATACAGGTACTACATTAGTATTTGTAGTTAAACTCAGAGTGCTCTAATTTTTTAACAGTTCAGAAAGCATTTTTAAAAAAGAAATATTTTTACAACGCTAGAGGATTATTTGGCTGACTTACATTAATGAAACATTTTGGCACATGTTAAAGATTTCATCGAGCTATTACAACCACCCCCCAAAAATCTTGGTTTCCATTTAAAATGTCACCAATGTGGAAAAAATACCATCAATCAAATTGGATATCTTCTAACTAAAGAGGAAAAAAAAAAGTAAAATAAAAAGGAAACAAACAGTGAGCTTCCAGTGCATTTTTGGCTTCCCTTAAGGAATTCTGTCTTAGATATGGTCAGTTATCTGTGGCCTTAAGATTATCTTTTTTTTTCTCTTTGTTCCTTTGTATGTTTTCATCTTCACAGGAATAAATCCACTGAGTAATATTCCCAACTTTATGCTGCTTTAGTCAGACACTGAGGATGCTTCAGTTTTTGTGAATGAGAACAGTAAGAGAAATTATTTTTCTGGAGAAACACAGGGGCCCCACTTTACAATAAAGAACTACAAAATTGCGTATCATTCTTTTCTTCCCTCTTTAAAATTATTCTTAAGGCCTTAGTGGGAACAAAGACCTCCTTCATAGGAAACTTAAATACTAAATCCTTCTTAGGAGTTTAATCCAGGAAGAAACCTGTGTGCAAGTGGGGGACCTTTATCTGTTAAAATTTAGCCTCTTTCCAAGCAATACATGTAGAAAACTGAATGGCTATTGCCTAACCGTGCTCTCTGAGTTCTGTTGGTAATTCTGGTCTAATGAACTCTAGCCCTTTCTCCAGTCTCTTTTTGCATTAGTTACTGTTTCACTTTTGACTTAGGACAAAATTCCTAGCCTCATATAATGAAGATGGGTCGACCCATCTCCTTCTGTGCTTATATATGTATGGAGGAGTAAAGGGATGGCTCACTTCTCTGCTGTAACTTACCTTTAGGAACATTCAGCTTAATTGCATCATGCACCTGCTGTGGAAAGGATATGTAAGCTACAGTAGAAAATTGAGATGAAACATAACAATATTTGGAGGTTTGGCATGGAATGTACTAGAATGTATGCAACTCTATAATAAAAGCACATGTATATGATAATACAACTCTTTCACAGAAAAACTACCCCAATATCTTCTTAAAGTTCCTCAACAATGGTTTATTTATGGCCATGTGAGAGATCACTTTAATAGTAACATACCAGCCTCCCAGTAACCATTCTGTGTAATAGCAAAGCCCAAGTAAAGTGGCAGTGAATATTCTCAAAACAGTTGGATAAGCAAGGCATAATTACATTCACCTAACATATATGGAAATGTGCTGGGAGAGATTAAGTTATTTGTGCAAAGATAAGCCACTTTTAAGTGGCTGGCAGAAGAAAAACCAGGTTTTCTGGCTTATGCTTTTTCTGCTCTACTGTCAACAAAGAAATATACTGTATTACCTGAAAATGAGAGGATTGTTTTGCTTAGAAGTCACACTGGTTCTCTTGCTGTCAAAGTGGCCTTAATCTAGGAGGCTTTTAGCTCAGGCACTCTGGCTGGTGGAGGGTAATCTGAAAGACTGTAAGTATTTTTATTTTTCTAATTCACTTACTCAAAATGCCAGCTTTGATGACTTAAGTAATCAGGGAAGCTTTGTGGGGAGATAACGTGTTCCTCTGACTCTTCCTCCTTTTTACTGAGCAGCCATAAGTTACTAATTAGGGATCAGGGAGAAAGATGAATAGAATACTAACCTTCTGGTGACCCAAGAAACCCCTGAAAATGTGGCAAAATTGGATCCAACTTCCTGATCAGAAGCTCCTTGTTGATTCTTTTTCTTTTGCCTTCCATGGGCTCCTCTCTAACCAACCCATTTCAGTCCTTACATTTCTCTGAGGAACGTCTTAGGATTCCAGGTGCCTTTCCTTTTCTGGTTTCTGTTCCTCGCCTACATCACAGGCTGACTGGTGAGTAGATGCTGCAAACTGAATGGAGCCCAACAAGATAAAAGGGTGTGAGACACCTCAGGAAAGCCTCTCCTTGTCAAGCGAAGGCAGAGAGACTTCTATCTGCAGATGGCTAAAGTACAGAGTGATGCACTGAACATACATTTACAGATCAAAATAATAGGCTTCCAAGGATGGAATATGGAGCAACATACTGCAGAATTTCACCCTGCATGTGCATGGGTGGGGGATAGATGGTGACAGTCATCAAAGCAGGGAGGTTGTATCCTCTGGCAGCAAAGATCATAGAGACAGTGCTCTTTACCTGAGTAATGGTAGATGACGTTTTTATAGTGCTTCACAATGTACTTATGTCCACATGGTTTCATTTTTTCCTCATAGCAAACCCTAAAGAGTAGGTTGGCATGAAAAATCTCGTTTTATACATCAGGTTCAAAAAAGTATGCTGTGCTGAAGTTACCCATTAGGAAATCTTAAAGTCAAGACTTGAACCTAAGATCTCTAATTTAGCAAATGATTTCCCCCCTCATTATTTCCCCCCTCATTATTTACCAATGCCTTTGATTCTCAAACAGGATGCATTTCTTTTCTTCCCTCCTCCCTTCTCAGTCTCACAAAAGTAAATGCCAGGGACTATACAAGCACTGGGTAAACTGAGGTGAACAAAAGAGCCGTATTCCCCACCTTTGTGGAGCTTAGTCTACACTTCTTAAGCCTGGAGACTGGCTTGGCAGTCACTAGCCACATGTGGCTTTTGAGCCTATGAAATGTGGCTGTTCTCAATTGAGATAAGCTATAACTATAAAATACAGACTGAATTAAAAATGTCTAGTTTGAATAAACAATGCAGTTTTTTGGTAATTTTTACATCAATTATATGCTGATAATATTTTAGATAGATTGAATTAAATAAACTATTATTAAAACTGATTTCATCTGCTTTATTTTCCTTTTTTAAATGGCTACTAAAAAATTTTAAATTATATATATCACTTGCATCTGTGGCTCACTTATTTCCATTGGATAGCAAGCTGTGACCTAAGGGGAAGTGATTTTGTAGGGTTCATTCAGCAGTTTATAGTACTTCTGTGGTTACATTTTTTATGCTAAAACATTTGGATCATTTGAAATTTGTCCTGGTGCTCGCTGGTCTGGATCCCAGTTTACTTTTTCTCCAGATGCCTACCAAGCTGACTCAATACCATGTATTAGTTTGTTCATCTTTGTTTGGAGAGGCTACCTTTATCATCTGCTTATTCCTTGTATGTATTCTATTTCTGGATCTGCTCTTCTTTTCTGTTGGTCTGTGCCTGTGTTTAAATCAATGTTATACTTGCTATTTTTGAGATTTGAAAGTATTTTTTAATGTCTGGTGAGGTTAGTCTCCATCTCCACCTCCAACTGACTGTCGCGTCCCCCCACCCACCACCTCTGACAGAATTTTCTTGGCTGTTGTCTTCTCATGGTCTTTAGCTATGGAAATTAGGATCTGTTTTTCCAGTTTAAAATAAACAAAAGCAACCTTTTTAAAATTGTGATCAAGACTCAAAGAAAATAGGTGTCTGTTTATGTTAACTCTTCCTATCTAAACTCTTCTTATCCAAAATGAAAAGGTACAGATTTTCATTTTTTTTTTCAGTCATCTTTGGGATTCCTTCAGTGATACTTTAACATTTTCTTCATAGAGGTCTTACCCATTTCTCAAATTTGTTCCTAGGAACTTTACCTATATGTCTACTACTGCTTATGCTATCTTTTCTTAAAAGCTTGGTGTGTGTGTGTACACACACACATAGTATAGGTATGTATGCTATATATATCATAAAACATAATATTTTAATTTAAAAACATACTAATTTTGTAGTCTGTAAGCTTAACAAATACTCTGATTCTTTTTGATAAGTAGGTTTTTGGTTGATGGTCTTGAGCTTTCTAATCTTGTTTACAAATATCAATACATTTACTTCTTTTTTCTTTTTTTAAAAATTTACTTATTTCTTTCCAGTTTTTCTTTTCTTTTCTTTCACCTTTTTCTCTTCAAATTCTTGTTGGCTGGTTCCTGGAGCACAACACAAAATAGTAGTGGTGATAGCAAGTATTTTTTCTTGTTTCTGACTTTAATGTTTCATCTTAAGTGTGAAGCTGGCTTTTGTTGAACTGAACATATTTTATTATAGTGAAAAAAATGTATTCCTATTTGAAGAGTAATAATTTTTGTTGAATTAAAAAATCATGAATAGTTGTTAAATTTATTAAATGCCTACTCATGATCATGTGATTGTTTTTTCTCTTTAGAGTTATTGAAATGATGACTCTTATTGATTTACTATTGAATCATGCTTGTGTTTTGAGGCAAAAGATAGTTTGTTCATCTTTTACTGCCTTCAGATCTTACTAAGTTCTGTTTGCTACTATTTTATTCAAGATTTTGGCATCTATTTATAAGTGAGATTACCAGTTATGTATTGGTTTTGTTATACTCACATCATAAAAATAAAATAATTTGGAAGTTCCCCACCCCCTATTAATATCACTTTAAAAAGAAATGGACTTATACGCTCTTTAAAAATTTGGTAGAATTTCCCTGTGAAATCATGCAAGCTTGGTGCCTTTTTTGGGTTAGAATGGTGGTAGTGTTGTGATGATGGTGGTGGATCATTTTTAGGAGGCAACTTTCTCTGTCTCAGGAAAATCTGTTTTTGTGTGTTTTGATTTGTTTTTTAGATTCTCTACTTCCTCCGGTCAGTAAATTATTTTTTTCTACAAAATCGTGTGTGTGTGTGTGTGTGTATTGTGTGTGTAGTCCTTTTGATGTTTAGGAAGTTTTACTTTTTCTCTTATTGGTTGCCTTTATAATTAAATCTTTGATAACACCCTAAGTTCATTAATTTTTTTTGGAGAGAGAGCACAAGTAGAGAGGGTGGGGTAGGAGAGGGAGAAGCAGACTCCCTGCTGAGCAGAAAGCCCGATGTGAGGGTCAATCCCAGGACCCTGAGATCATGACCTGAGCCAAAGGCAGACACTTAACTGACTGAGCCAATCAGGTACCCCTACTCATTTTTGGGTTAATATCTATTAGTTCTTTGTAATCAATAATGATAAAACTAATATGTTGCCGCTCATCCATTGCTCTTTCTCTATTTTCTGATTTCAAGTCAACATTACTTTTCTTATTTTTTACTGATATATTCTTTACATATGCATATACTTCTATAATTTGATTTGTAATCTTTCGCTTTTTTGGGGGGGTTAATTTAATTTTTTCAGTGTTCTAAAATTCATTGTTCATGCACCACACCCAGTGCTCCATGCAATACGTGCCCTCCTCAATACCCACCACTAGGCTCACCCAACCCCCCACTCCCCTCCCCTCCAAAACCCTCAGTTTGTTTCTCAGAGTCCATAGTCTCTCATGGTTTGTCTCCCCCTCTGATTTCCCCCAATTCATCCTTCCTTTCCTTCTCCCAATGTCTTCAAGATTTGTAATCTTTCAGCAGTATCTGAAGACTACCAACTATTATGGTTAAGGCAATCGGTGAACTTATTCTACTGCCCAGATTTCTTTTACTTTTCCTTCTACAGTTTTATTATATCTTCATAGTCAGAACAAAGATCTTTTATGTTCTATTTTGCCACCCTAACTCCTGTATTGCTTTTGATGTTAGTTCTATGGCTAAGTGTATTTGTTGGAAGACTTCTGCTTTCAACCGATATGAAATAAGCAACTAAATTTGCTTTTCTATCTGAAAAAAAGAAAAAGTAGACAAAGTATCTGAAACTATTCAAAATGTAACATCAAACAGCAAAGGGCAGTGATCCTGAGTGAAGGCAGTTAGCTAGGGTGGGCCCTCTGATTGCTCTAGCTTTTTGCCTTGTGTTTTTTGGCCCTAATTTAGAGAAGAGGAATCCAGGGAAAGACTAGGAGACCTGTGGATTTGAGTAGATGGAGGTAAAAGTCTAGGTGGGGGGAAAGAAATCCAGCATACTGGAATAAAGAAAGCTGCTGAAAGAAAGAACTCGAGATCTGCACAGGGTCTCAGGTGAGCATTCATCTGAGTATAGATCATTTCATGCATGTTAGGAAACTCTCAAGGCCAGAGAAAGAACCATCTGAGATAATTAAAAATAATGCTCATTGCTCATAAAAGGCCAGAAATAGTGCACATTCCCACAGCCAGACTGGAAAACCTCATGATTCAGTCAGGGCTATGGTCTCAACTGAGGCTCAACTGGAGAAGGCTCTGCTTCCAAGCTCACATGTTTGTTGGTAGTATTCAGTTTCTTGTCAGCTTTTAGACTAAGGGCTTCAGTTTCTTGTGGGCTGTTGCCCAGAGGACACCCTCATTCTCTTGATATATGGGTCATCCTAACATGTCTGTTTATATTCTTGGAACCAGAAAGGGAGAGTCTCCTTGAAAGGCAAGATGATACAGTCTTGCATAGTATTAGCAGATACACCCTGTCGCCTATGCTGTGTTCAGTTATTTAGAAGCAAGTGGTTAGTCCTTTCTACACTCAAAGGGGGAGATTACACAGGGCATGAATACAAGGAGGTAAGATCGGTGGGGGGGCAGTTTAGGATCTGTTGTCTATAGTAGTGTTTAGGAGAATGTCTTAAAAGCAGCTGTATTTAAAAAACAGCAAGTTACTTCAGAAGAACAAAGTTAAACCTAGGAGCACATTTCTCATTGGAAGCATTGCAAGGGAGAAGACAGTAGAGCAACACCTTCAAGGCGCTGAAAGAAAACCTGAAACCAACAACCTGGAACTCTATACCCCAAAATATCACTTAAGACAAAGGTAACAGATGTGATCAAAATAAAAAAAATAAGTCCTGGGGACATAATGTATAGCATTGTGACTATAGTTAATAATACTGTATCATGTATTTGAAAGTTACTGAGAAAGTAGATCTTAAAAGATCATAGAAAGACAAAACTACAATTATGTATAGTAATAGATATTAACTAGATTTATTTTGGTGATTTTTTTGTATTATGTTTAGTCATTATACATCTAAAACTAATGTATTTTTTAAAAAAGATTTTATTTATTTATTTATTTGAGTGGGGGGAGGGGCAGAGGGAGAAGGAGAGAGAGAATCCCAAACCAGCTCTGTGCTGAGTGCAGAGCCTGATGTGGGGCCCGATCTCAAGACCCCAAGATCATGACCTGAGCTGAAATAGTCAAGACGCTCAAATGACTAAACCACCCAGGTGCCCCTAAAACTAATGTATTTTTAAGAATAAAAAGAACAACAACAACAAAACTAAAAAAAAGCAGAAAAACTCAAAGGTAAAATAAAGAGTTTGACCCAAGAGAGGAAACAGAGTTGAGAAGAGAAGAGGAAGCAAGCAAGAAATTTTGTCTTTTGGGGTACTATGTCTTCTCCTCCCAACCCTACTTCCATTAAATTTTTGATACCTCCTGGGCTTAAAATCTTGGGTGAGGAGTATACATCCATTGTTCCCCATTTCTGGGCTGATATGTGTATATATTTGTGCATTCATGCTTTACTTGTAGGTGCTGGCAAGCGAGTCAAAGTATATCTTAGTTCTTTTGAATATTTTCATGTACCATTCTATTCTTCTTTTTTTTTTCCATTCTATTCTTCTATAAGACAACTTTTTAACAGGGCTTAAGCAGTCCTCTAATGAGACAGTAACTTGCATGTTTTATATTTAATTGAGAATATGTTAAATATTTAAATTATAATTATTTAAATTATTTAAATAACATAAAACAAATTGACTTTAAGTAATTTAAATTATTTAAAATGATATTTAGCATGATTTTCAATATTCTACATACAACCATATTTTAGTTTCAAAAATATTTTTATTTTGTGATTTGCAATCTCAGCTTCTTATGTGTGAGTGGAAAAGAAATAATACTTGTGCTTTCCATCTCATAATATTCCTATAATATTCAATTTTATGTTAGATATACTAAAATATGGTGAAAACTCTGGTGGCACATAATATTTAAGGTATATTGTTTAGAATCATAATATTGTTTTTAACTTTGTGTTAAAAATAACTGTACTTCTGGGAGGCCTGGGTGGCTCAGCCAGTTAAGCATCTGATTCCTGATTTTGGCTCAGGTTATGATCACAAGGTCGTGAATCGAGGGCTGCCTCAGGCTCCCTACTGGTCGTGAAGCCAGTTTGGATTCTCTCTCTCCCTCTCCCTCAGGCCCTCCCTCCCTCCCTCCCTATCTTTCTATCTTAAATAAATCTTAAAAAAATGGTTCTGGTTTTCAAAATGCCTACAATGAAGATGCTACCTTGCACATGTTTTTATATTAGGAAATCGCAAGTTTTCTGCATTTGTACCTGATTTTTGTCCAGTCTAATGGCTCTATTCCACAAATTATGTAGTCTCTCACTTTATTAATTTCAGTCCTGGTTCAATTTGGTGTCACCTTTATCATGGTGAATTTTAATATTACTCTTGCAGTTTGAGTGGCTATGATTTCTACTATCTTGATATGCTACAGGAAACATTTGCTAAAAAATATTTCATTCAAATATTGAAATATCCAGCACTGTATTAATTGACTGCTTATCAACACAAAGGAAGGTATTGATTTACTCCCTTAAAAAAATCACTTCAATTTTTTGCATAATTGATCTACAAAGATTTTTATTTGCAGAAATCAGAGTTTGGGCAGCATTATTTTGACACCAGTAGGATTGAGAAAGTTGGAGATTTTTGTAAAAACTACAAGCCTTTTAATACTTTAATTCAGGTGAAAGTCACGAAGCATTAGAAACAAAAGACAAATGTTTAGTTCAGACTTCTGACTATACTATGCAGTGAAAAGGTCTGGAGGTATGGAGTACCACTTGGAGTTCAGAGCAGGAAAAATCCATTTGTTTTTATGGCGGGATTGGTATCTTGTTCAACTTTGAAGAATGGGTAGGACTGGGATGGACATGGAAGAGCAGCCACACATAGTAATAATAGCATTTACTACCTTCCAGGCGCTGTTCTAAGTGCTCTCCATGTATTAACATACGTTATAATTACATTAATAGTTAATAAGGTGATTATTATCTTCACTTCTGAGTTGAAAAAACTGAGACACAAATTTGTTAAGTGATTCATTCCAAGTCTCCCATCTAGTAAATAGTGGTACTGCTATTTAAACTCAGACTTTCTGGTCTCAGAATCTTTCTCCTTAATCACTATGCTCTTCTGCCTCTAATTAATGTGATATATTCTGTGGGAACAGTAGAATAGGAGAAATTAAGAAGGTTAAAATCATGGAAGCTTTTGAAAGGGAAGCAGAGGCATTCACATGTTTTCGACATGAGTATAAAGCAGTTCAGTCTTTTTAGAAGATAACAGAAAAAATATTGCATCAGGAATTTCAGTAATCACACTAATATTCGTCCTAAGGAATTTGGGAGGCAATTTTCTACAGACCACGCATTTCGGTATGTCTTGCATGCAGGCGTTAAGTGCCTTATTGTTCCGGACTCATTTTTTCAAGGAGGTTTGCATAGCACAACAGCATTGGCATATAGACATAATATCTCTCCTCTGATCAGATGGCTGGTTTATTTATTGTCCAGTATAATAATGTCTCCCTTTGGAGCAAAGTTTGACAAGTTTGCTTGCAGCTCTTTATGGAAGGTTGGGTTTCCTAAGCTTGGTTCCTTAGCTGTGATGCAAACTCATTCTCTGTGCATCACCCATCTGGGCCACTCGACATGACCCTGATGGGCCTTGGGGACCAAGGAGGACTGATGTGAAATGAAGCTCATGCTGCTTACTGTGTCCTAAGCAGCAAGTCCTTTGTTTGACCCAGGAGTGTCATGTCTGCTGCCGGCATCATCCAGGAAACTGTGGCAGGCACATTTGCTAACTTCCAGGTAGGGCAAAATCTTAGACCCTTTACCATTCTTGACAAAGGGATCATTAGAATTATTAACAAAGCATTATGTATAATCACTGGAAAGAAATCCAACTATCCAATAGTAAGGTAATAGTTTAGTAAATTCAAAGACATTCACATAGTGGAATATTCTGTAGCCCTTAAATATCATGTTTTTAAAGATGTAAAGACTTGGGAATAAACTCATGAAAATATTATTTTAAAATTACATTACGGAAATGATGCATATAGTAAAATCTCAATTTTGTTAAATGTGTTTGTATGTTTAGGAAAAATCTGGGATAAATTATCCAAAATGTAAAATATTATTATATATATGTTGTAGAATTATAAATGATGTTATTCTTTCCTTTTTCTGTTTCTGTATTTTTCAAGTTATCGTATAATGAAAATGCATCACTTTTATGATGAAGAAAAATACACACAATGAATGAAGTTGAACATTTGACATAATAGACAGAATAGATACTGTATAATATTCTTGAGAGGAAAGTAATATGAGGGTATGTTCAAAACCCATGATCAAAGAAGATCTGGTTTTCATTAAAATGTAGGTATACAATATAACCGAAAACCATTAAAACAAAAGCAAAAATAAAATTCCAAGTTATAACAGAGGGATAGCGGAAACATGGCTATTTTAGAAATTCTAATTTCAGGAAACTTAATCCATTTGAACAAAATCTAAGCTCATCAAAGTCTCTTGTTGTCTAATAAAAAGGAATTAAGTCAGTTAATCATAAGAAACAATGTTTGCATACCGAAGTGCTGCAAGATGAAATGATTGTATGTCTGACATTTACTTTAAAATATTGCAGCAAAAAATAAATAAATAAAAAATAAAGTGGGAGGAATAGTTGAACTAACTTTAGCAAAAATACTGATAGCTGTTGAAGTTGTGTGTTGGTTACATGGGACTTATTTTTCTGTCGATTTTGTGTATGCTCGAGAGTTTCCATGAGAAAAAAAATCAACAAAATATCACCGATTTATATAGTTTTAAAACAATATCTCTTATCCTTGGCTGCACATTAAAATTGCTTAGGAACTTTAAAAAGTACTGATGCTTGAATCTTACTTCCGCTGATTCTAATTTAATTCGTGTTTGGGGTGGCTTAGGCATCAGGATTTTTAAAATCTCCGAGGTGATTCTAATGTGTCGCTTAAGTTAAAAACCATAGTTCTAAGTGGACTGCATTAGGTAGATCTTTATTTTAAGGAGCATTGACTATAATAATAGATATTTTTTGCTGCAATTCCCCAAAAAATGTGGCTATGTTTTCTGTTATGATAATTCGCAGAGCATATCTCAGTAAAAGACAAGAATAAGTTAATAATTTTTCTTATGCAGATAGTTCTACTGTGTACCAGAATAAAATAGTGTAGGGACATAGCTTAATGATTCTTTCACTTGATAAGATGTTAAAGTTTCAGTGATTCTAAAGAATGAATAACTAACACATCCCTTTCAAATATTAGTTGAGTAAGAAGGTTAACTGATGTAGAGACAATAGTTTAAAACATTAGCATTTTACAATTTTCTTAAAGTCTTATTCATTTTAGAAAACTGAGAAGAATATTTAGAGATATAGAAGAAGCTGATCCATGGTGAATACTGATAATGTTTTATCGCATTTGATTGCAATTTTATTTTTACATTCTATGGAAAAATTTTAAACATAAATATAGGGACAGTAGTATCATGAAGCTCTGGTTTCCTATCACTCAACTTCAATAATTATCAACTCATGATCAATCTTATCTCATCTGTGATTCTCCTCCATTTTATCCTCCTCTCCCCCCCACTGGATTATTTTGAAGCAAATCTTGTGTATCATTATTTCATCTATAAATATTTTAGTTTGTATTAGGGCAAATAATCTTCAGGTCATTAACATGTATCTGAGGTATTGGTATTCTGTGTTGACTAAAAGAAGATCCATATGCTACAGTTCCTAATTCTGTAGTTGCCAAAGATGGTGTTGTGTTATAAAAGTAAAAATCTGGCTTATATCCTTGAGCTGCAGAAGGATCTGCTGGCAGGACCGAGACTTTTCTCAGAAAGTAACTCCATCAGTTTAAACGATGAAATAAGTAGTAGACTGAAACCCAAGAAACCCAGAATTCTACCCATTAACCAGGCTTTAATTTGGAAGATTTTTGAGGATTAAAGTTACCTAATGTTTTGCTTTGTAATAGCCTAAATTGGTCTCTTGTTCTCATTTTCTTTAGAGACAGGTAGTTTTCCCAAAGGGTGTGGCAGATTAATTAGTCAAAGTGTATTTTGCTAAGATTAACATGGAGGCAATATCTTAGAAAGGAGTTGAAGACAGGAAAATCATCTAAGAAGGTACTCAATTTTTGTAGCCTGAGCTGATAAAAAGCCCAGTATTGGAGGGTGGGGAGAAGAGGCAAAACTTAGCATATTATTTATAGTAAAAATTAGCGAAGCTTGGCGATACTTTGTTATAGGAGTTAAGAGGAAGGAAATAATCAAATACACCTTCAACCCTGCCCTAGGGATCTACCGTAATATTATGCTCTTGGCAGAAAGAGTGATGTGAGACGAGCAAGGAATGATACGGGAAGAAAGAGGTGGATTAGTCCGTCTTAGTGTACCGAGTTTAAAGTAATAGCATGGTCTCCATGTAGGTATATTTTGTGGGCTGCTGGAAGTGGAAGACTAGAGTTCAGGTGGTATATGAAAGCTGGAGATCTGTCTGTGAAGATTACTCTTTTTTTTTTTTTAAATTTTATTTATTTATTTGACAGAGAGAGAGAGATCACAAGTAGGCAGAGAGGCAGGCAGAGAGATAGGGAGAAGCAGGCTCCCCGCTGAGCAGAGAGCCCCATGTGGGGCTTGGTCCCAGGACCCTGAGATCATGACCTGAGCCGAAGGCAGAGGCTTTAACCCACTGAGCCACCCAGGCGCCCTGTGAAGATTTCTCTTGACGCTATAAGGATGATTGAATTTTCATAGGGAATATTTGTTTAAGGGGGGGAGCATGTGACTGAAGACAAATCCTTTCAGTAGTCCTAATGGAGAGGAATAGGAGTAGGAGCAAATTTGTCTAGACTACATTAAATGAGTCCTTGTCGGACATGTCTATCATAGGCATTTTGCATGGAACAAGGAAGGGGCGCTTACTGTGCAGCCTGGGAGGCACACTGAATGCAAAGGGAATGCTATGCTGGAGAGATGCCCAGAGATTTAGGAAAATAAAAACTAGACAGAATGGCTTCACGTGCCCAGGACACGCATGGAGTTGACAGGAGTATGTGTTTCCCAGGAGAATAGGAGAGGGAATGGTTCTTCATGCCGAGGTCGAGGCACAGACGTGCGCATGGGCAGTGGTGAGGAGTCTGGCATGACTGTACCACAGGATATAGGATGAAGAGAGTGGCAGGACACTTGGTTGTGATAAGCAAGCTCTAGAAACCACTGTGGGGTCTGAAGAATATTAGAATCACTATTAAAGTAGAAGACAAAGGGCACTTGGGTGACCCAGTTGGATAAGTGTCAGGCTCTTGATTTCGGCTCAGGTCGTGATCTCAGAGTCAGAAGATCCAGCTCTGTGTCCAGTTCCACAATGGGTAACGAGTCTGCCTGAGATTCACCTGCTCCCTGTCCCCTAACCCTGTGTGCATGTGTTTGCTTTCTCTCTCTCTCTCTCAAATAAATAAATAAAATCTAAAGTAGAAGATAAATCAGAATTTAATATAGACTAATTAGTATAAACTTGATTTAATATAAATTAAATAAAAAATTAATATAAATTAATTAAAATAAATCAGTTTAACATAACTAAAGAGGAAATAAAAAATTTGCAGGTTTTTCTCTGCTGTTTATCAAGCAAATGCTGCCACAAAAAGTGCTGTATGTTCACTTCTATGAATTTGTGTTCATTTTGTGAATATAAAAAATTAGATAAATGATAATATGACCAAAGTTAAGGAGTCAAAGATAACACGTGTGCACACACTTATACACATAAACATATTCATTGCTCAATGTATTAATTATGAACAGGCAGGAATTGAGGACAGGAAGGTCAGCAAATAAGAAAAAATCTCGCCTCCGAGATTTTTGTTGATTAGTTGAAGACAGATAATTAAAAAACAAGTTATATTCTAGTTGGGTAAATGTAAAGATATAGGAAAACTCAAGAGGAGTACGTAATTTAACTAGGGTATTAGTAGAAGAACCTAGGAAGCCTCCTTGAAGGGGTGATGAAAATTGCTTCTTATATGATACAAAAGAATTAGTGGGTTGCTTTGAGGAGGGGAGCATGACAGTGGCGTACCATGCCGAATGGATAGCAAATCCCAGAGACGTGGAGCTAAAACGAAGCTGGTTCATGTAAGGAGTCGTCATCATTTAACTATCTTGAAGTTCTCATTGTGAAATAGATCAGGGCAGAAAATGAGCTTGTAGATCTGGGTGGAGGCCATGTCTGGGTGGACATTTCACATACTAATTGAAGGAACTTGCGATTTATACTGGGGAGTGACCTGGCTGGACTTGCTTCTCATTATATGACTTCCGCAGCTCACTGTAGGATGAACTTGTTGGGAAGGTAGGCTTGGGAATAGGAAGGTTAGTTATGTGGATTTTGTACCTAGACTAGGCTTCACTAAATGAGAGGGAATAAGGATGAACTTGAAGGGACAGACTTGAGAAATATTTGGGAAATAAAATTGGCAGGATTCATTATTTATGGAAATTTAGGGACAGCGCATCAAAGGGAGTTTCTGGTTTCGTGGATGGTTCTGCCTTTGGCTGCAAGAATAAATACAGCAAAAGAACACGTATATTGGGTTCAGATGATGAATTCTGCTTGGGACCTTTTGAATTTAAGGCGCCGATGGGCTATCCACATGAAGATTTCCGACAGACAGTTGTATATCTGAAGGTTGAGTGAGAAGTCTAGGTTTGAAACCCAAATCTGGGAACCATTAGCGTAATAGATAGTCCTGAAATTCTAAGAGTATGAACTAAAGATACTAAGAGTTCTCTTTAGTATCAGCATCATGTTCATAATCGATAGGAATGTGCTAAGTGTATACTGAGCAAACTACCACAGACCAAAATGTGAAATGAACTCTATTTAACCTCGTTTAATTTGCTTAACTCTGATCTGACCCAGACCATACTTTAAGAACTG
Source organism: Nasua narica (assembly GCA_028533885.1). Classification (NCBI taxonomy): domain Eukaryota; kingdom Metazoa; phylum Chordata; class Mammalia; order Carnivora; family Procyonidae; genus Nasua; species Nasua narica. The sequence continues at coordinate 97,224,990 of CM052810.1, read as the reverse complement.
AAGTATGAACCTAATCAGAATCTTTTAAAAATGTTATCTATACCCCCCAAATTAATCTTAGCACCAAAGTAGCATATACAGTATCATTTGAACTGAATTGATAGACCACTAACTTGAGTTCTTAGAATTGGGTGGCTGGTGTACACAGGACACTGTATTCATTGCAAAAGACTTCAAAGGCAGTCCATATAATGATTTTGGCAATAAAAAAAATTTAATTTTTCCTCTCCCAGCTCAAACTCAAGTCATCCAGGGAAAAAAATTACTCCCAGATGAACTTACAATTGCCAGAAATCTAAAATTTAACCAAATTGGATTCTCACACACTGTGTTTGGAAGGAAGACTGACAAAATGTTCTTTCACTAGATTCTAGGAAGCCTAGGGCTTACTTAACTGCAGTGGCCCTGGAAAATGATTATAGCCTAAAGATCAAGAGTAATTAAGTCTAATGGTGTTCATTTGTGAGAGTTTTCCAATAATAATTTTGGTAAGTGACATCTTGTATGACGAAAACAAAAATAAGAGAGTATAAACTGTAGAGTGATGAATAAATAAACTTACCAGGATTGCAGTATTTTGAACCTTGATTCATCATTTAGTTGGAATTCCATTCCAAAACCAGAATTGATCAACAATCAAAGCAAATAGTCTCCATTGCTTTCATAGTGCTTACAGTGTGTGAAGCATTAGTCTAAATACTTCATATATCCTCACACCACTGTATTAAAAGAGTAGTTATAACCTGATTTATCACATAGGGAAACTGAGGCAAACAGAGGGTAAGTAAACTTGCCCAAGATTACATAGCTAGTAGTTGGTGGAGCAGGTAGTGTGCTCTCCTTTTCCATGGTAGACCCAGGTGGTATGCTCTCAGATTCTGTGGCAGATGCTGGTGGTGTGCCCTCAGGTTCCATGGTGGCCCTGGGTGGTCTGCCTTATGAATCAGTGGTACGCGCGGGTGGTCTGCCTTCAGAATCCATGTTCTCAATCACAATCCTAGTTTAAATGTTAGTGAGTACAACTGGTAAATGGGGTATCTGTGTGTTGTGTAATTTTTTGATATATGAAGCTGACATGATTCTTGCCCCTTAAAAACATTCATTCTCTAGCACTATTTCCTAAATAATCTGCATTGCAGGGATGCCTGGGTGGCTCAGTCGGTTAAGCCTTTGGCTCAGGTCATGATCCCAGAGTCCCTGGATTGAGCCCCGCATAGGGCTTCCTGCTCAGTGGAGAGCCTACCTCTCCCTCTCCCTCTCCCCCTGCTGCTCCCCCTGCTTGTGCTCACTCACTCACTCTCTCAAATGAATAAATAAAATCTTAAAAAAATAATAATTTGCTTTGCAACACACTACAAAGATCCTTTTGATTTAATTTTTGGAAGGGTGAATTGGGAGAAATCGGAGGGGGGGCACGAAACATGAGAGACTGTGGACTCTGAGCAACAAACTGAGGGTTTTGGAGGGAAGGGAGTGGGGGGTTGGGTGAGCCTGGTGGTGGATATTGAGGAGGGCACGTATTGCATGGAACACTGGGTGTGGGGCATGAACGATGAATCCTGGAACACTGAAAAAATAAAAGTTAAAAAAAAGTAAAATAATACTCTAAAAAATTTTTTTTCCCTATTGCTCTATAAAGGTGATATTAGCACAGTTTCTTATATCTAAAACTGAAGAACATTTTTTAAAATGAAAATTTTAAATTGTTTCTTTAGGTTAACTCTGCCTTATAGTGATATACAAATTATGTGTATGGATTATTAATTTTTGGAGCTTTTATAAGGATGTCAGTGTGCAACAACATTTGTAAATACTTTGCTCTTTGCCCAAGAAATGTACTGTAAGTGGAAATTATTTTAATCAAATAACTCAAAAGGTACTAGGCATGCCTGCTATTAAAAATTTTCTTATGAAAAAAAAATTTTCTTATGAAAAACTTTTACTTTTTTATTATAAAGATAATATATAATCATACGATATAACATTTGGAGATAAAATATGAAAATCCATAAACCCAGCAGCTATTATGCCCTAGAGTCTTACTTCCTCATACTCTTCTCCTGGGTACCTAGTATGACATTATTATCATAATAATATACTTATAATTTTGTACTTTAAGAAGTTTTAGTTTTATTCTTAATATTATTGAAGATTCTTGTTTTTGTAAAAATAGAGTACTCAGTTGTCTTTCACATAAATCCATATTTTCATATTCTGGGTTTGCTTTGTAGTTTTTACCAAGTTCCTATATTATAATTTAGAAACATTGCTGTGTTCTCTTTTCTGTGGTTCTCTTCACCCTTATGTCCGTTCGAGCCTGGGCTGTCCTTAGCTAGGCACAGTCAGGTCCGTGGATGCCCGCTGCCTGTAGGCTCGTTCTTCTGCCGTACCTGGGCCGCAGGTACACCCTTAGCCTCAGAGCCACTGATTAATGGGACTTGGAATTAGCGTTCTCCATCCCACACATTGGATTCATGTGCACAGCTGTTTAGACTCCTGCTGCCTGGCGGTGACCCTCCTCCCCGTACGTCCCTCTACTGCCAGTTGCCATAGGATCAGCCCCAGACCCTCACTTTCCTGGTTTCCCATCATCTCTCCTCTTTTTTTAATTGCCAGATTTAGCTGACATGGCCAGGTTTCCTGTCCTTAGTTTCCCTCTTTCCCTGGAAGATTCTCCTTCATCCTGTAGGCCCCTGTTGGGCCTTTGTTATCCCTTTCCTAAGTCCTGCCAGTTTTATCTGTTGCATATTCCCAGTCAGACTTGCCATCTGACATCTCTGTAAGACGTTGCAGGGTCACCTCCTGACTTGTGAAGGGGACTTCTTAGAATCCTTCCTCTGCTTCTTTATTCATTGCATTCAACCTACCTCTTGCCCAAGTCCTGCCCTTTGGACTTAGTTCCTTTGACTGGCTTACTGTCTTCGATGCAGCTGCTAGAGGTGGCTCTGCTCCTTTGGTGGGTTCTCTGCTCTGGGACCAGGCTTCTACCTGTCTCCGTTCTCTTTCCCTGTGACTTTTTTTTACAGAGACCTGAGACTCTCCAGGACGATGTCAGCACGGTTTCTCCCAAAGACAAATTACAAATTACAAGAGAGTAAAAGGAAAATTCTAATGCACGTGGTTACTTTTTAAAAGATTTATTCACTGATTTTTGTTAAATTTTTAAAATCCTTTTTACAACTGAACTATTTATCACTTGAAGCAAAAGGAACGCCTGTCTGTGTCACGTCCAGACGTCTCTGTACTGTGGAGGCTGTAGATGCAGCGCATGTTGTGTCTGGTTGAGCATGACTGTAACACGTGAAATCAGAGAGTCCATCAATACAGACTAAATTAAAATTGGAGTTGCGTAAATAGAATCTATGGTGAGCTGTTTTTGAGTTGCCTCATTTATTCTACTTATTGATGAATTTTCATAACTTACTCCTTGAATAAATTATCCAAGAATCAGCCTGTGATTTTCTTTATGTATTACTTCATATTTGTATAAAGGTACTGCCATAATAAAATCTTACAATGATTACTGTTTTTACTACTTGGTTGGGCTGGATGTTTTTTATAATGATTACTGTTTTTACTATCCAATTGGACTGAATTTTTCATTTACAATTTATATAAAAACGGAACAACAGTGTGAGTCTGCTGTTAAGAGGGGCTCAATAATTCCTTCATTTCTTTCAATTCTAGGATCATTCAGGTCCTTTCTTTCTTTGTCATACATGTTATCAGTAATGTGATTAGAATATACAACTGCTTTCCTCTCAGATATCAAATTTGGGAATTCAGTGCTTTAATTTCAACCTCCTGACATTATGCCATTCTTATTTTCCCTGACTTACACGTGCGATCACGTGGCATGGCCATTTAGAAGCTGTAGCAAGTGGAGAGGTTCTGTGACAGCTATTGGAACAAGAAAACTGCAGGCAGTTGACTCAATTAAAGGTATCATTTTCATGGTGTGCAGTTGAAATGTCCAAGTGATCTGATGATGTGACTCATAATTGAAGAAAGTTATTGGCCATGGAGAAATCCGTGAAGGAATTAATGAAAGATCCCAGCTACTGGAAGAACATGGCATGGGAAAGTCTGGTTAAAAATCAAGTCTAGGCAGGCTAGTAGTTGATTTTAATTTGATAGACCACCACTGGTAATGTTACCTATCACTTCTTCCACACCAACCTCAGAGATCCCGTATTATATTACCCTTATGACCAATTTAAAGCATTTCCAGCATTTTCTCTGCATTGCACGAGTTTGTTTCAGGGCTAGCTATAGTATATATGTGCAAAGGAAGAGTTGTGAAGAGAAGGAAGAGAGTTCAAGTCAGGTGAAGCTCTGGATCCCCTATTCCTGGTTTACTCAATAGTGTTTTTATGCATTTTACATACTGGAATTTTGTGTAAGAATTTCTTTGAGGAAAGTGATTGCTTTAAGAAAGTTTGCAAATGAATCTACGCATCTTCTGCAGACACAGAGAGCGCATTTGGTGCTGTCTCCTCTTTAGCTGTCGTGAGACAGGTGCATTGAGTACCTGTTGAGTGCCAGGCCCTATAGCACTGTCCTAGGCATCCTGGTCCTCTGTTGGGCTAGTGAACAATCTCTGCTCTGCAATCCTAGTATTTCTCTGTGGCTCTGCACACAACTCACTTATTTTTTATCTTCGCATTTTTGGATGCCCTTATTTACAATTTCTTTTAACGATTTTGTTTATTTATTTGACACAGAGAGAGAGCACACAAGCAGGGGGAGCGACAGGCAGAGGGAAGCAGGCTCTCTGCTGAGCAAGGAGCCCGATGCGGGACTTGATCCCAAGATCCCGGGACTGTGACCAGAGGTGAAGGCAGATGCTTAATCGACTGAGCCACCCAGGCATCCCATATAATTTCAAAATAACTTCTATACCAGACTTCAGAATCTGTGTCACCAGTCATACTTTGCCATGTGTCATACCTGTGTGAGGTTTGGGGAGTCATCTTGGCTGAACCTCAGTTTTCTTATTTGTACAACTGATGCCATTACCTTCCCAACCCTGGTAACATAAAGGAGGGAGGAGGAGAAAGAATGAATCAGCTATACAGGTATAAAGAACGGAATTGTTTTTATTGCTGTAATTGGCATCCTCAAGACTGTTTTATAACTTTTTACTGAAGGGCTGGCTTGTTTCTGTGGAACCTGATACCCTGCAATGAAGATTCACTGATTGTTACTCAGTCATTTCTTGTCCTACATCAGACACCACCCTTGATTTTATGTTTTTATCAATGACGCAATCATTCCAGCAGTCCCTGCATCTTGAAATCTCACAAGCACCTTCAAATCTATTCTCCTCCTTTTAAGTCTTACTGTTATCACATTTTTTTCAGGCCTTTGCTACAACATGTTTGAATTATTATAATAATCTCCTAACTAGTCCCCCTGTCTTCAGTCTTTATTACTTCTGCTGTGTCTTCTGCTGTGGGGGGTTTGTGGAATCATTTTTGCTTTCTGTTTCTCTTCTCCTAAAAAAGCATAACCTCCTTGCCTATGAAACTTGAGTATCCTCCTACACTCTGTCCATTGGAGTTAAGCCTTGTCCTCCTTGTCTTCAAGGCCCTCTACCATATATAAATGTAATCTGCATTTGCAGCTCTTCCTTTTACAACTCCTCTTTTATGAACCACGTCTTCAGCTGAACTCTTTGTTCTCCCAAAGGATGTTGACCGCTTTTACTTCTGGATTTTTCTATAGCTTCCTCTGTCTGGAATGTCTTTACTTTGTTGAAAAACCACTGATCAGTTATGTGAAGGCATTTGAAAATGGTACCTCCATGGAAGTATTTAATTTTTCCATTAACAAAATGTGCTTATGACTCTTCTTTCCTGAACCCATTATGTCCCTGCTCTTTACTTCATCTCCCAACTACTCCATAGCTGTATAGTCCTAAGTAATTGTGTAAAACAGTCACCTCATTCTTAAGCTCAACTTGATTGTTGTGTTTCGATTTCTTTGTGAACTCTATTTTGAAAGAGCCTCAGCCCCATGATCTAAAAGTCCTTAGTGGCAGTAATACAGGTTCATATTATAGGTTATGTCCTGCCGTGTTACATCTATGAGAAGGAAAATTGGCTTTCAGTCGGCTTCACTCTTGAAAATAGAGGGCACCATTTTAATACTCCCTCTTTTCTTGATAAAACACAGGAATATGTAGTAAGAGAATTATTTCAGCTGTTGGTATTTATATTCATGTTGAAATATAGTTGAATGAAAGTACCTTCTAATCAGAAACTAACATTTTATAGAAAAAGTAAGCTTATTCACTCCTGGAAATATGTCTTGCCTGTTCGTGACTTTGATTAATCTTCAGAGGGACATTTCTTTTTGTTCATAGTTTATATATCCCTATTTTAAGGAATTAGGCTCTGAATCAAGTTTTTTTGGTATTATTACAAGTCAGCCAATCCTTTACTACTTTAATGTTGTCAACCATTCACTCTTAATTGTTCTTTTTTAAATGCCAGAAAATAAAAAGCAAAACCCCACCCTGTATTAATGTAACTTTATGGTTAAGATTTTACATTCACAAAAGTCCAGAAATTGAAGGTTTTATAGTTCCCCAAAGAATCCTAATTCAGTCACATTGCATAAACTGATATTAAGGCTGAAATGTATCATCATTACAGTAATGCAAAATACTCATATATGCATGAGGACACAGTTATGGTTGCTGAGGGAACCATAATTTTGGATTTTCTGAGTTTTTTTGCACATACAATTTCAACCATAATGTTAAGTTAATGCAGTTTTTTCATTGACTCTGAAGTAATATATCTGTTGCTATGTTTATCTTAAAAATAAATTTTCATTGACTCTATTTTTTTCTTCTGTATTTCTATAAACCTGTACTTACAGAGATCCGATGTCCCTACAAAGAGAACTAACCTAAGGAATATTTCTATATAAAAATAGGTTTTCGCCTCATGTATACTCATATTCTTTCTGCCTTTCTCACACACACACATACACACACAGCCTCACACACTTATGTTACATTCTGGCACATTATAGAAGCAGGTAGCATATCCACTACCTGCTGTTGAAAGTGTTGACGATACTGAATTATTTATTCTATCTTCTACACTCTCCAAAATCGTTTTGGGTACTTTGACACATTTTGGTCTCTTCCATATGGATACTTCATGGTGGCAGAGTTGCCAGATGCTCAGGTTTTGTGACAGTCTTAGTTTTTCAAGGACTGTTGGAATATTCTTGGGAGAATCTCGCCTTGTTACTGAATCCTATGGAGTGGCAAAATACTAACATTTCTTTGAAAGTGTATTTTAAGACGAGGAGTTATTACAAAAAAGTTATTAGAATGTCCCATCTGAGTGTATTTAGCTTTGGGCACTTAGTAAGGGAGCAGTTTGCCATGAAATTCATGTGTAATGAGTTGGCATCTCTAATAATGAGTAATAATACCAGTATATATAAATTTGGGGATTAAAACGAAGTTATTTAAAATATCAAATGTTAACACTCGTATAACTTCAGCCCTTTGTTTATATTTTAGTTGCCAAAATACAAAGATGAAAAACAAGACATCAAGTCTATCTTATCTTATTATCTCTTATCTAGATATCTATGAAACATATACATATTTCATATATATAAAAATATGCTGAATATTTGCTTAATTGAATAGAATGCAGATATTTATAGTTCCAGATATTTGCTTTTTCTCTGCAATATTAATAGAAACTCATAATCTTCTCCCTTTCCAATCCCTGCCCTTTATACATATGGAATTAGAAATTTTCTTCATCTTTTAAGGCTCATCTCAAGCATTGTCTCCTTTAAAGCCTTTCTGGCTCTCCTGGGCCAGTCTGATGTTACTTTCTTGCTTCTCTTGTGGCATTCTGTGTTTTTTCTAACACTCCCACACCATGACTATATACAAGTACAAAAGGGGAGAAAGGAAAGGACCGACTCAGAAGGGATGCATCCATGCTGTGCTATGTGAAAATGTCTTACGTGGTGGAAGGAGGCTTTGGATGGCTTTTAGGTGACCTATGGCATGTGACCCTCAGACATAGGCAATGGAAAATTCAAATAACGTTGAGCCTCAGATATCTGTAAAGAGTCTGTAGTGCATATTTACACCTATGTTCAAGTACTTTTGTCTGTATTGTGTGGAGAGAAAGGAAGGAATATGGTCAAAGACAGTTTTTCTCTTTTTTTCCCCCTCAGAGAGTGGGCTTCACCCCCCCACCCCATTAAATGGAGAATATTTTAGTCCCCCCATCAAACATGAAGATGTTCCCATCATTGGAATTAGGAGGCAGGTTCACAAGCAACACCCATGGTTGGCTTCCTTTCTGTCACTAACTCTATACTGGTCCCGGCTTTGCCTCTAACTGGCCAACACAGAGCAGGTAACCTCATGTTATGCTGCTTAGTCACCTAGTAAGCAAGTGTGACCTGAGGCATTTCATGAGCTATCATTATTTGGTGAGTCCCACATATTGGATAGTTATCAAGGGCGAGACCAAGAAAAAAGTATCTTAGAAAGTTACCATGCCATGTAGGTTGTGTTGAATGACAAAAAGACTTCATTTTTAGATCATCTTAGCAATATTGTTTATATATAGTATTCTGTACTTTTCACCTGTTTTTCCTTCCTGTTCTTACGTATATATTAGTTACTTAAAATAAGAAAGAGGGCAATCATTTAAAGTTGTGATCAAGGGAAGCATGTGAAGGAAATGTTTTTACTTGTGAAACTTAGCCATGTAGAGTTTTAAATTTTCATTTTACTCTATCAAAAAGCTAGCTTTCAAATGGTTTCCCTTCCCAATAATAGATTGGGAAGCACATTTGTAGAATATTTACATTGTTGGCTTCCCTTCCCAAATAGTTTCAAATGGTATTCCCTTCCCAATAATAGATTGGGAAGCACATTTGTAGAATGTTTACATTGTTGGCTTGATGAGAAAGAGACGCAGTGTTAATAAATCAATGTTTATAAAAAATCTTATCTTTAAAAATAAAGGTATGAAAGAGTGGGACACAGTTTGGGACTCTCACCTTTGGATTCCTTTTCTACTGCAGATGTACAATATTATTTAATATTTACACTGTCCCAGATACTTTTTGAGTGCCTACTGTGTACAGTACATTTTACTGGCTTTGACTTTTGTAATTAGTTATCTAGTGATACCCTTATAATTAAAGTGATGTGTAAAATAGCTAAACATTGGGGATACTAACTAAATTATTTGTGGGGTGGTATTTCTTCAGATGGCATATTAAGCACCAAATTCAGGGAAGATTTCAAAGAAATGTCTTGGACTTGCCAAAACAAACATAGGAGAAATAATCAAAACATAGGGATAATCTCTATGAGCAGCATTTAACAACAAAATGTCACAAATCAAATGATAGAACGGCTCAATAGACTACAGGATTCTGGGAAGCAAATTTAAAACAAATACTCATAAGCACCAAAAAATTTAGGTCTTATGACCGATTATAGAAAGACTGAATATTTAGGAGACACTTTATTTTGTGCTTGTTAATTTTAGCAGTAGATGTGACTCAGTAAAAATAGCAAGTTACCATATTTTTCCTTGTTAGCTTATTCGTTATTTGGGCACAAAATACCTTACTTTCCATGGTTGTCAGGGATAGTTTGCTTGATATACCAGGAGGCAGTTACTATTATTGTTGTTGTTATGATTGCTTTAACTATTCCTGTGTCATAATATTCAAGCCTAAAGGATGATAATATCTAAAAGCCACTCTGTGTTTATCTGTAGTTTGTTCCTCAGGCTTGTGCCTTAACTGAGCTTTATGTATCTCTTTGAGCAGTAACCAGCTTGACTGGTCACTATTGTCCTTAAATATGTGCAATCTTAGACAACATAGGTAGTGTTGGGTTAGGGTAATGATAGGACCTATATCCATTACCTTGGGTCTCTGGTCTTCCAACTTCGTTATATTTAGAAATGAATTCCAGGGACTTGTGAGTGGCATGAACTAAAGGGCAAAGAACATTCCAGTATAAAATGATATGCTGCTGTTAAGGAATAGTCTACGATAGATTAATCATGAGGTGAATTATAAATATTTCACATACTAATTGTATTAGTTTATGAAGATAAAACACCATATGAAGTGTTCCCAGCACACTCAGCAAGTTAGATGTGCTTTGCATGTTAATTGACTTGGTTCTTCAAGGCTGATGATCATGAATCCCTGAAGATGACAGAAATTATTATCATGATATTGTATACTCCTGATCTTTGTACCAGGTTGACATCTACCTTCTCCCAAGAGTTCCTTTTCTTTGGATCGTATCGTGAGTCCTTAATATATTAGGAAGGCGAAGCAGAGAACAGTGCCTGAGATGTTATTAGGGACCCTAAAAAAAGTAATGGGTTCAATCAAAATGACATCAAATAATGCATCCTAGATTTGTGTTGTGTGCTCAAGGTAGAAGGGAAGTTCTTTCTTTTGGGGACATGAGATACTTCCCAACTTGTTTTTAATGGTAGGAGTAAATATATTGAACACTTGGCTGTATGTAGAGAATCAACCAGTTTGATTTCCTCAGTGTCACTGAGGTTATGAATGACTGATTCATTCATTCATTCATTCATTCATTCACTTATTTGAAAACATTTATTGAGCATCTGAGATAGGTTAGTAAAGGAAAATATAGGGCATGTCTGAAGAGAACTTAAAGTCCAGAGTGGTACCTGTCATGGTAGAGAGACTATAGTCTACCAAAGAAAAAAACAGTAGATCTAATTTTTTTCATCAAGGAATTTATACTTTAATTGGAGAAAAAAAGATAACATATGAAATATTGGAGAAACATGTAAAACAGAGACATAAAAGTATGTAAGAAACCAGAACCCACATTTTTTTTTTAAAGATTTATTTATTTATTTATTAGAGACAGAGACTGAGAATGAGAGGGGAGAAGGTCAGAGGGAGAAGCAGACTTCCCGCAGAGCCGGGAGTCCGATATGGGACTCAATCCTGGGACTCCAGGATCATGACCTGAGCCAAAGGCAGTCGCTTAACCAACTGAGCCACCCAGGTGCCCAGAAGAACCCACATTTTTAATAGGCACTGGTTGGTGATCAGGCCCTTTAGTTCAATTACATTTCCAATGCAATTTTTTTCATTAGTCTATTATCTGTTATCTTTAGTTTCCTACTAGGCACTCCACTTATATCCACATTTGTAGAACCTGTCCCTTCATTTCTTCTCTATTCCAACCGTTGATTTGTTTTCTCCTTTGTATTAAAAAATGCTACAGAGCCCACCTGATTGCACAAGCTAGAAACTTGGCGTTACCCTTACTTAGTCTGTCCCTCCAGTAACTAAGTCAATATTGCTATTATCTTCGTTGCTTTTAAATTCAGCTGCTGCTTTCTAGCCCAGTGCCTGACCCTGTCCTTGTTTTTTCAGTAGGCTGACTCCGTGTGACTTGGGGTGGTCACCTTGATTATATGTCTCCAGGAGATCCTTCACTGATGGTCACTAGCTTTCAATTAGTTTGTCTAACGGTGTAATCACTCAGTAAATATGTGATGAATGAAGGGATGACATAAAACTGTTCAGGTTAGTACGGTTCTTCTTTATACCATTTATATTTTTACTTCTCAAACACAGATGATGATGAGAAGAAAAATTAATGAGAACCACTGAGTTACATTCTAATCTTAGATGACTCAAAATCAGTGTGGACTAATTGAAAAAATAGGGGCTTTGGGTCCAGATCAACTTGGATTTGGAACTCCTCTCTGCCTCTTGGTAACTGCTATTGTCTTAGCACATAAGCAAACCTCTTGTGCTTTAATTTCTTAATCAGTAAACTGGAAATAATAAGACACATCTCTTAGGATGATTAAATTAGATGATATATGTAAAATAAAAAAACCGTTGCATTATTTTTGGTTCCTTGTCTTCCTTTAGAATAAGATCACATGGCTGTTGGACAGCCATGGCTTTAAGCAAATTGGTTTTATCTTTGGATACATACAGAACAACCTCTCTTATTTTGAGAGTGGTAGTGATGGTGATACTTTGATTCCTTATCCTCTCATTTTACTAACATTTTTTCTCAGCCAACGAGTGTTCACCACTCAGTCAAGGATACTAAGAAGAAATAAAGCGTTGTTAGTATAATTGTTAGTATATATGTACAGTAGATTCCTGTATTGCTAACAGATAAAGTGTGAACTTAGAAAACTTCTTATGCTATATTTGGGTGCTTCTAGGTCTGATGGAAGACTACCTTTACAGTTTTATTTGATTACTTACTTTTTTTAAACCCAAAACTTTAAGCAACCATCCCTCCTCTCTGAGTGAATTCAAATAGCATTGGTCGTTCCAGACCAAAGACCTCAGGACCCAGGATTCCCTTGATACCTTCAATAAACTTGACCTTTCCTGGCCTGCCACTGCCCTTCATTTTCTCTTCCTCCTCTGAACCCATAGTCTTTAGTACCTCTTCCTTCATATGTAATCAGTCTTGCCCTGCTTTGTGACATTTCTTGTGCAGGACAGAACTTTTACTTCTTTTTTTTCTTGTTATTTAATGTTTCCTATATTTATGGCTTATTTCACCAGTTATATTGCCAGCTTTTCTTGAACAGGGGTGTTATCTTGCACTTCTTAGTTTGTTAAGATTTAACAGTATTTTGGGGCGCCAGGGTGGCTCAGTGGTTTAAAGCCTCTGCCTTCAGCTCAGGTCATGATCTCGGGGTCCTGGATTGAGCCCCACATGAGGCTTTCTGCTCAGCGGGGAGCCTGCTTCCCCCTCTCTCTCTGCCTGCCTCTCTGCCTAGTTGTGATCTCTCTCTCACTGTCAAATAAATAAATAGAATCTTTAAAAAAAAGACTTAACAATATTTTGATTTGTAGACTAGTTGATAGATTATGTAAAACAGATATATCCGTAAATGTTCTGAGTGGTTCATATTCCCTTATGTTTTACAAGAATACTCTTAATGGATTCTGGTCCTAGAATACATCAAAAATGTTTAAGTATACACAGTAAAAATTTCAGTTTATTTCTAAATTTTTTCATTACTAGACACACACTCCATTACTGTTTCTTCTTGTTGCCAGCATAATTACTGGATGTCTTTTATGGATTGGACACAATACCAAGAATTAAAAGACTTGAGAGTTAGCTTGAATAACTTAAGACACCTAAATTTAAGTAACTCCTCTAGATAAAAAAGCTCACGTGTATAAATATATATATTTATATAAATAAAAATACATACTTTATTTATATATATTATATTATATTAATATATTATTATATTATATATAATTTATATTCTATATTATATATATAAATATATAAAATTTGTCTCCTCAGGCAGCTGTGAGGCAGGTCAGAGTGCTGATGACTATAGAATGGATATGTGTTAAGAAATCACTTGGACACACTGTTCAGTGGCATGTCCTACCTACAGACTTTGATTTCCTGCCTTCTAGACATGTGTTCTTTACAGAGTATTCTCCTGGCCATTATGATAAGCACAGGAAAGGAACATTATGTGGTGTAGGAAAAAAGCAAAACTGATATATTTGATGCTATCCTATGTTTTTGGGAAGTTGGATACTCTATTTAATAGCCTGTAAATGACCTATCACAGGAACCTGGAAATTAAATGACTACATTTCCTTTTCCTTTAGATTAAACTTCCATCTTGTATTTTTAATTGTTTTAGCAAATGGAAACATTTTGTTATGCATGTTCTTGAAGGTTTTTGAAAATCCATAGTATTTAAACGTGCAGTAGAAATGGTCTAATTAAGATGAAGTAGCTGACAACTAAAGCATAGTGTATTAAAATGAATTTTGCATATCAATGATTAATGAATATTATAACTCTGTTATCATTCTATACAGGGTTTACACATTAAAAATATATATATTTAAGCCAAAGACTTTTGAAGGGTTTGGAAATAATTTTCATTTATGCATGTACGTGTTATTGAGCTCCTATTATATTAAAAGATTATCACCACACTTTGGAAATGACAAAGTAAAGGGAATGGTAGTGTTCCTCTATTTCACATCTTATATCCCGTTCATCAGCAAACCCGGATGTAGGCCACTTCTGGTAGCCTCCAGCACTACCATTTTGACTCAAGCCACTGTCACTTCTTTTCTCTTCCCCTTCCTCTTCTCCCATCTTCTGAGGTGATTCCTTATAGTCTGTTTTCCGCACAGTAGTCAGTGTAAAATTTTCTGCTACTAAAGAGTAATAAAACATGTCATGAAATACATAAACAAATGTAATAGAAGTGCAAGAGGTTATACAAGAAAAATTTTAAACTTTGTAGGTATGTGAATGTAAGAGTTATGCCCTTGTTGAAGATACTATGACATATCACATCATGAAATCTGTTAAAAATCATGTTTCAGAAATAATTTTTAACATAGTAAAACAGGATGTTAAGTATTAGAAGCAAAAAAACACAAACAAACTATGCTGTAATGGCAATAATGTATATATACTACAAAGTAAAAAGAATTAAAGTGAATATACCCAATCTGCATGTATAACTTTGTCACTTCCCTTTTTAAAAATCCCCAGTTTCTTTCCCGTTGCTTTTACCATAATATCCGAAATTAATTTCCTAATAAGGCCTTTTCTTCCAAAGGCTTCAAAACTTCCTTAGCTTCTTCTCTGTCCGCTTTCTCATGGAACAAATTGCTTCAGCCTCCTGGGTCCTTATTCAGTTCCTCCACCTGCCAATTTTCTTTTTTGCCTTAGCTACTTTACTTTCCATCTTATTCTGTCATTTAACCCAGTGCCTTGCAAATAATGGACACTCGGCATACAGTGGCTAAACAAGCACTGGAATGAAAATAGTGCCTCTTTCTTTCTGGGGGTGGTTGCAAGTGATATTCACTTAATTTATATTTTTTGTACTTAAAGCATTTTCTATTGTGAACATTTGCTTTCTTATTATCAGGAGGAGAAAGAAGTAATGCCATTCCAGAATCAGAGAACCTGGTAGGTGAAATTCCGCAAGTCAGGAGGAATTATCACAAGCAGGTCAGGGGTCTCTATAAGAAGAGGTCTTCTATAAAAAGATCAGTTCAGTGAGCAATTGCATTCAAGTATCATGGGTGAAGTGTTGGATTGAGAAAATCTGGTCCATCCAGAGCTGTGCTTCCCCATACAGTCCCCATTACTTTATGGCTATTTCATTTAAGCTTAATTGAATCAAGTTCAAGTCAGTTTAAAATTCAGTTCCTCCATTGTTCTAGCTACATTTCAAGTGCTCCATTGTCATATGTAGCTGGTTGCTACTGCATTGAATACTACAGATATAAAACATTGCCATCATCACAGAAAACACTGTATCACAGGGAGTATAGAATCTAGAATCCTAGAGTCTGTATCAAGGAATAACAATCGAGATAAGCAGCAATGGAACAACAAAGACTTTGGTAATGAGGCTGAGCAACATGAATCTAGACCATCTAGATATTGAGCAAGGAAGAACGGAATTTACTCTTTTGTCAAAGGCTTACTGAAGCCCTGCAAAGAATTATTTAAGAATTCAACCGAAACTGGTATCCGTGTTAAATTGTGTGCTATATCTCATTATGTGATAAAATTGCTAAATGGTTTTGTGGGGTAGAAGGGGCCATTGGAAAGATTTCATGGAGCGAGATCGAGATAACTTGGTTCATGAAGTATTACTAGATTGCATGGTGGTGGTTGGAATATGGAATGCCTGTTTTCTGTTTCTCATTTCACTGCCCTCCCGTAACCTTGAAGATAATAAAAGTATGCATTGTGATAATAGTGCTCACCTTACTACAGTGCATAGGTGTATTTCAGCATCTCTTTTTATGGATTAAGAGACTAGAGTAAAAGGCAAATAACTAGTTTATTCAAACTGAGCCAGAAAATCTAAAATCTCTAATCTTGAATTTCATTATGTTGAATGATTTTGGATTCCTTAAGCAAATATGACTCAGATTGTAGATCATAATGTGCATTGGAAACAATTGAAACATGTATGGATACAATCCCAGATACATAGAACGGTGTTAATATGGTTGCAGCACAGAGCATTTTGGTTCCACGGTTATAATAGCAGCTTACTTATACTTTTGGTGAGATGGTGTAAGCTAATGTTGTATCCGTTAATTTGAATTCAGCAGACATTTTAAATATGGGTTTCTCTTACAGAGACAAAAGTTGCAATTTAAAACTCTTTGGCGGTCTAAAAACAGCTTAATTCTGTAGTAGCATGGGAATAAGTACTAATCCTGCTTATACAGTGATTGTACTATGTCATGTTTGTGAAAGATTGCACAACCGCTTTCTCTGGTTTTTATGTTAATTTAAAAATATTAAACATAAAACCTTATAACATCTTCATGCTGAGATAAACTGTTCAATTTAACTTGTGCTCAAGCAGCAACTGTCAGGAATTATCTTGTTCCTGGTGGTTTTTGCTATCACCTTGTACCCTTTCCTGTCAGAGACACAGTGTGGGATGATAAAGCTCACCTTGTTAGGATTTACTGCTTAAATAATACCTGAGGCAAGAAGAACATGGGAAGCCTAGGGGTTATCTAGCTGCTGATTGAGTGATGTCATTCATTGTATTAACTTTTTTTTTAATAGTTGGAAGTGGGTAAAGTAAAAATCGCCTATGAATCTTACCTTCATTCCTTTCGTGGGCATATTCATTGCTATTTTTTGGTGGGGGGTGCCCTTGACTTAAACATTTATGGAACTGCTTATCCAATTTAACTACTATTTTACAAATGAAGTAAGGAAGAAATGTTTTCCTAATAGAGATAATTTCCACAATTTAGAAGTAGTGAGGGCTATTTCAAGATCAGTTATAAAAATAAAATGATTTTCCTGTTAATGATTGAACAAACTGAAGGAAGTGTTGGTGTCGGCAGTTCCAAATGGGGAATATCATGAAAATCATTGCCATTTCACTTTTGAATGTATTACCTTCTTTCATTTAGGAGGTTTTATTTGGAGGCTGAACTTCAACTTTAGATCTGGATTCCTTAATTATGGATCAGCTAGCAGGTAGGGTAAGGAGAGGAGGTGTATGGTAGGAGTTGAGTGAAGGACTCTCCTTTGTGAAACATTTGCTAGAGAAGGTCCCTCCTGAGGGTAATTCTCATGTAGGAAATTAACAATTGGGTTGTGACTAGAAATACCTCTATAATGGGTTTATTGTTTATGGAATGTATTTTCTCTTCTACTCACTGCCATTTGATGCATATTTCCTCAAATTTGTAGTTTTGTAAATGTATAACTGAACAAAAATCAGAAGACTCGATCACTGAATTACAATATACCATTAATTTAGATTAATCAATTGTTAACATTTTAGACATTGTTTATCTCTATGCAAGTTTATACGTATGAATATTTATTGTTATTAGTGGCCTTTTAAGTGAACCGTGTAAAAATTAGTTGTAGACATGGTGATACTTCACATGTGAGTAATTCAAAATGTCTCCTAGGAATAAGTATATTCTTGTATAAGATCATAATAAAATTATTACACTTGAGAAATTTAAGATTGATACAAATTTACGGTCTTATATTGAGTCCATATTTGAGTTTTTGTCCTTATAATGTCATTTATAACTGTCTTTTCCTCATCCAGTATCCAGTCAGGAATCACACACTGAATTTTGTTTTGGTGTCTCTTTATTTTCCTTTAATCTAGATTTTTTTTTTTCCCTTTATGACTTTGACATTTTTGGAAATCAAGCCCTGTTATTTTGCAGAATGTTTATCTGATTGTCTTCTCATGACCAAATTCAGATCAGGCCTTTTTGGCGGGAATACTACATTGGTGATTTGTATCTTTGTCAGTGTCACATTGGGAAATACATATCACTTGTCCTATTATTGTTCACATTAAGTTTGATAACTTGGGTAAATTGATGTCTACCAAATTTGTCCATTAAGGTACCATTTTTTCTTTGTGGTTAATAAGTAATATGGAGGCTGCATTTAATGACTTTTTCAGCCTTGTGTGTGAAAAACATTGAGCTTGCTCAGGTCTTATGATTAAGAATGAGTCATTGCTTGCAGTAGTATTGTTTGGAGGGACAGGAGGGAGTATTACTCAAAAATTAGACTCACAAGTCATCATCCATTTTCTCTTAAGGAAAATATTGATTGATTCAGATTAATATTTTATTGTTCCTTTTACAGGATCAGATTTGTAGATAAGCAAATATCTTCATATTTCAGAATTTTCAATCCAACCTTTAGAAAGGCTATTTATAGTTGGCAGTGGTGGTAGGCATATTTTTGGACAAAATAGGGCATTTTTTCATCATAATTTTTCTCCTTCCTTTAGTTGAGTACAGACAATTAAGAAAAATAAATACATTTCCTTTGTAAGATATTTTACTGCAAAGCATTAAACCATGACATTAATATAGTAGTGGGGGTTTAAAGAGAGATCACTGCCTTTTAGTCTTAGGTGCCTTTTTTAGTCCATGAAGAAGACACTTGAATTCCTATTTATGATGTATGCACTTATCCTGTAATCGTTCTTCTTATGTGAAAGGCTAGTGCCGCAGATCATATAAACACCTGAAGTTAACCATTTGGCTTGTCAGCAAGGGAGAATTTATAGTAGTTGTAATCATGGTAATAACAAGTATGATATTTTGTATTTATTAAGTACAGAAAAAAAGCCTTTGTAATGTGGTCCACAGCCAATTCATATCCATGGTGCGATGAGAAGTACTTCAGGCTTAGAAGACCAGGAGTCTCTGCTTTGCCACTTTACACCAGTGTGATACTAGAAAAAAAGAAAAAAAAAACTCTTAACCTTCTCGAACCTCATTTTTTAGAATGGGAATTAAAGCTATAAGGGTCAAGTGATGCTACTTTGTGTTATAAAGGTGGCATTCCATCAAAATTGTGCCATCTAAGTGTCCTCAGCTGTTCAGGGACTGTAATTTGTCCCTCTTTTGTATCCATATCTGGTACACCTCATTAGAGAAACATTTCCAGGTTGTCCTACATAGTTGGTGCTCCTTTCTTGTGTGTTTCTCTTAATTGTTTATATCACTGTTGCAGGCAGCATTTATCCTGGTGGGCTCTTTTGTTTCATCTTTTCTGTTCTTGGTTAGACTCTGGCACATAGTAGGCATTTAGTAAGTATTTGTGGAGTGAATGGGTATATAGATACTTTCTTTTACAAACATGGTAGATAAATTTCCTTGTTTCCACAAAGATAAGGAATCAGCTTTCTTCTTTTTTTTTGTATTTATGTTTTATATAAAGGGTTTTATAGATTATACATCCAGTGTCATTAGCAGTCCAATAATGGAGAATAAAATATCAAAAAAAAAAAAAACACAAATATTGCAGAACAGTTAAAAAAAAAAGGGAGGGAGGAACAGTGAGAAAACATGCCAAGAGAAAAAGACCACACTCGATAAGTCTATTGCATAAATCAAAAGGGTTTATGTCATAACATGAACATGTGCCATTCCTGCTCGTATATTGAATTTCAGTAGTTGGTTGCATAAAGAAGTAAAGTGTAATGAAACTGGCAAGCAAAGTATTCCCCAGTTAGCCTTATCTTTGTTCCATTTGTCCTTCAGATAGAGCTTTTCTTGCCTTTTTCAATAAAATCCATCCGGCTCTTTTTCTTTTTCTCTTTCTTTCTTTCTTCTTCTCTTCTCTTTTCTTTTTTTTTTTTCATTTCTCAGTAACTGAGCTGAGACCAATGAGATTTGGGGCTTTTATAGTTCTTAGCAGCTGCTTTTTAAGAGATCAAAACTTAGAGTCCTGCTACATGGTATTAAGGCTTAACTATTGATGTGTCCCTATAGGGGATATGTTTTTCTTGGGGTAGGAAGAGGGGAATGGGGAGAAAGGTGAAGGATGACCACTTCAGGCATGCTTGGGATGGTAAACTTTAATTTCCTTGTTTCCTAGGATCCTCTTTGCAAGCTCAGTGCTGAACCTGACGGAACTGGCTGCTCTTCGGCCTGACCTTGGGAAACTGAAAAAGATTCTGTACTTCCATGAGAACCAGTTGATATATCCTGTCAAGAAATGTCAGGAGAGGGATTTCCAATATGGATACAACCAAATTCTCTCATGGTAGGTATACATTGGGTCATTATATTTAGTCCTTTGCCACTGTTTTCTTTATAGTCAGCTTTTAAATCTCAAGACCTACTGTACACTTATTTTAAAAGCACATTAAAGTAGGTGTGTAAGTTTAAACGTACCTTCCACAGTAATAATTGCTTGTGCCTTTGCAATATATATACACACACACACACACACATATGTATGAGAATAGCTAATCCTTTTATAAAATACACATATTATAATCTAATTATATGTTGAACTGGTTATCTAAATTCTACAACATTCAAAATAGAATCAAAGTGCTGACAAGAGATCTTCTTCACCCCTTGATACCATCATGTATTGTTTAAGGGATACTTTCAGAAAAGAGCCGGTTAGTCTCTTCTCATTTACCAGCCACTTTCAATATATCCAGCTGAAATCAAGACAGAAATTTACAGAGGAAGAAATAAAAATTAAAACATAATAGAGCAAGGGTTTTTTTTAATCCTTTTTTTCTTATTATTTATAAGAGAAAAATATGGAAAATGAATCTTTAGGTGGTTGGTTTTTTGGCTTTTTTTTCCCCTCATTGAGTCTTCTGAAATTGCACGGCCTTAAAATACCATGACATTTCAAAGGTGATGGTCCTGCTGTGTTGTTACTTCAACAAAGTGTATCTCTTGAAGCTTAGTTAATGAAAGAAGTTAATAACAACTCTGGAACGCTTTGTGATTGGATCCTATTCACAAAACTGCAACAATCAAATAGAATCAGGTTGGCCATGATTGGGTACATCTTACTCACCTTTTTTAATGGTTATTAGCAATTGGGATTGATGATGTGTTTAAACAGACTCCCAACTCTTATAAGCATATTCCATAGTTTAGTTGACATAGAGAAACAGCTATATGGTGATATTTCTGTGTTTTGAGCATTTTGTAAATGTTTTCCTGCAATCATTTTTACAAGCTGCTTCAATCGTGAAGTAGCAGCGCTATCAAAATAGAGTGGAACTGCTTCACGTCAAATGTCTCATAAAAACGCAACCGTTTTAAAATTTCATAATAAAATTAAAATACTTTATTTTATATTGAAACAGAGAAGGGAAATATGTTTTAAAAACAAAAATAAAATCATTTTGTGCTTTTATCAATATGGAAAACATTTGTAATATTCTTTTGATTTCTTGAATTAGCATCATTCTTTTCCTCTGATAGTGTGTGTTTATTACCCCTGAGAAATAACTGGGGAAAAAAATTAAGTCTATTTTTCCCTTTATGGGTGGCTTTAAAGTTAATGGAAGTTACACCCATTCACATCGGAGAGGAAATGCATGAAAAGAGTATTTCTGTATACTGTCTTGGATCTTTAATTTAGCATAGACTGGGTTTTTACGAGTGTAAGTGGTTGGGTTGCCTGCCCTATGAGGGCAGATATCTATAAAAAATTTTAGCTCACTGCCCCTCATCTCTCTATTTTATAAAAGATTGGTTTTGCTCAAAAGGAATGAGACTATAAAAGCCTGTACTTGATTTTCCATCATTGCTCTTCTCAAGAGGGTAAACTGATAGACAATCTTGGAGACGAAGAAGTAGACTCGATTACTGGTTGGACTCTTAATGAGAAAAAAATAGTTTGCTGTTGTCCAGAGGAAAAATAAGAGTGTCAGAAAACAGTCTTGTTTCACATTCTCTTTGAAAAGTATGAGTCTTGCTTCCTCAAATGTTTCTTTAGGTTTCTTGCTGACTTCTGCTTTTGTTGGCACTGTCGGATTTCTTTCTTGACCGAGTGGCAGTTAAGGACCTCAGAGGTGACTGACATAAGCACTCACCTTAAATAGAGGTTTCACTAACCCTCTGACTTATGAACACATGTCGTAACTGTTTATCATGACCTGTGGGTCGCTATTACAATAAGTGACATATGGTGAAAACAGACTAGCTGTAAAACATCCTTCAACTTTTGGTCTATTACTGTATTGACTTCCTTATTGCTTGCTGATGTGTCAGCACTTCTGTGACATTCTTTTGTATTATTCGTGCTGTTATCACCCCTACCCCCAAATTTCCACTAGGTTCCAACCAAAAAAAAAATATAGGGGAAAAGCAGTTTTGCAGGGGAGACACAAAGGTGGCAGTTCAACATTCCTTTTGTAGGTTTTTCCTTCTGCTGTGTATTATTAATAGACACTTGGCTGTCCTAGTAAACGGAGGATTTGCTACGGTATTCGTATTCTATAAGCTCTGCCTTTTCATTTGTGTTTTGCCATCTTATGGACTTACGCATCTTTTCCGTTTTCTGGATTTATCAACTTTAAAGTGAAATAAAACTAACTGCTATTTGAGCTTATATACCTTCTCACTAAAACATCTGCGTGCATTTTAGTGAGATCCAGCGACAGACACTGAATCATTGCTTAAAGCAAAGAGGGCCATTTTAAAAAATCAAACCGATTATTTATTAAATCAGTTTTTTGACCCATGAAGGGAACATGCTACATATTCGGTTTTTTCTGGCTTGCCCTTAGTTCTCATTGTGTTCATTGGTCTTCAAGAAAATGTTATAGGCAATTCTGAGCACTGCTGACATATCTATGACACCTAAAATTTGTTATCACATTTCCTTATAACAACGTGTTTTAGATTATTTATATTTTAAAAATATTAAAGGGAGGAACAGAATCTTTCCATTGAAAGTAATAGATAGTATTCTATTTATTTCGT
This sequence comes from Nasua narica, assembly GCA_028533885.1. NCBI lineage: Eukaryota > Metazoa > Chordata > Mammalia > Carnivora > Procyonidae > Nasua > Nasua narica. The sequence goes on along the minus strand of CM052810.1, from coordinate 97,202,148 downwards.
TTAATTCTGAAGGTCCATGGTGTTGTGGTCCTTCTTCTTTGATAACCCCAGATGTAACATAATAGTAAAATAAGTTATTTGTAGAGATCCCATATAATCCTTCCTGTAGAGTTCCAGAACTTTAAAAAATCTAATGGTTTCTTGAAGCAAGGGGTTAAACAAGAAATAGACTTTAACCACATGTTTAAAGGTATGCTTTCGTGTGAAATAGCTTTATCTGAACTAGTCTCCTTGAAGGTACTGAAAAGTATGGCAGATGTCCCGTTGTCAGTAGTATGATGTAAAACGGTATGTATCACTGACATAAAAATCCAACATCGGTATGTGGACCACAAAGAAAAAGGTCCTGCTGTACTTAGTGTTGTTGATGATGTAGAAAGTCCTGACACTGCAGAAAAATAAACTTTGTTTGAAGTCTCATAAGATCCCAGTACATCAAAAAAAAAAAAGATCCCAGTACATCATTTATTTCCTCTCTTGCCTTTCCTCCCTGGTGCCAGCGATCTAACTTACCAGGATACAATGGGAATGAAACGAACTTATCTATTAGAAGCCATTTAATAAATACTGATGGGAAATGCAGAGTTCCTTACAAACTCAAGTACAGTATAAACTCTGATTAACACAGAGATCTTGGCCTTATAAAAGCTAACTGTGAGTGAGTGTGGGTTCATCATTTGCATTTATTCCTTCCCTTTCCAGCCTGGTGGCTGATGTGGTGGTGTTCAACTCGGTTTTTAATATGGAGTCATTTCTCACTTCTATTGGAAAATTTATGAAGCTGATTCCTGATCACAGACCCAAGGATCTGGAAAGCATCATCAGACCCAAGTGCCAAGTTATTTACTTTCCCATCAGGTTTCCGGATGTGAGCAGGTCAGTATGTTTGACTCCATTTTCAACATTGTGTCATAAATTATTCCTCAAATGTGTAGAAATTGGTGGTGTTCTTGTCAATTTTAACTTTTCAGCATAAGCATGGCTAATTAGAGAATCTAGTTCTATTTCAGTATGCTGTGATTTACAAACATTTTAAATAATCATGTGTCCAGACGATCCCTGAATGGTTAGCTCTGATATTGAGTTCATCCTTTCTTTTCTGATATTTATTGGTTTCCTCAAGCCAGCTGCTTTGTCTTTTTTGACACTGTTTTGTTTCCTCCTTTGTTGTTTTGTTACAGAAGTCATTGTTAAGCATATTTCTCGACCTTTGCATTCAGCTTATGTCCATGGGTTTATATGTATATAGCAACTGTTCTAAGTAAATCAATGGTAAATTGCACTGCTTGGGTTTCTTTCATTTCCCATGCTATTTTTTTTACTTCTATTTTTTTTCCTTCTTCCCTTTTTATTTATATTGTCTTAATAAAGAGGTCTTCTATATTAGGTTACAAATGCACTTAATTGCCATTTCTCTTTCTCTGTTACTAAGGACATTTTTATTACCCTTGTTGCTGGGCCCACCCTGAATTAGCAGTGGATGATGTGGCTCAAAGGGAACATTCTCAAATTCCTTTTCCCTTCTGATTAAACCTAGCAAAACGGTTTTTATTACCAGTAGGAATATTTCTCCCGTGTGAACAGAAAGTTTACTTCAGTGGGACTCATGCTAGCTGGGGATGCTGCTGTTTGCAACTGAACATGTCCTTAAAAAGGTTCAGAGACAGCTGTTTCTTCCTCATCCCTGAGAGGAAGGCAGGAAACAATTTAATGTCTGTGCATGTTATGCAGGAGGTCAGCATTACTCTCTGTATTCTAGATTTACTGAGTTCACCCAGATTTTGCTGTGGAATCAGTAGTCCTCATCAGCACTCTTAATGCTGATTTATTTGAGTGTTTTACTAGTTAATATTTCATTGAAGAAAAATCTGCCTAATACCAAATCAAGTTAGTAAGTCATAAAATTTAAGTTAGACAACCTTCCCCAAGTCTTACTTTATGGGGTTCAGAAAGCAGAGGCCCAGAGAAGCAGAGACTGGCTTGTACTCACACTACTGATAGTCACAGACTGGATTAAAGTTTAGACCCTATGATTTTTTTATTCAGTTTTCTGTTTGGTGTTCAAGCTTCCTATCACTATAGGTCATTTGTTAAAAATATTTAATCATTTATTTGCAGTTTTGACAACTGTCAGGCTAAGTGAACCTAAGATCAAAATTGATTTTCAGTTATATATGCATATGTATGAATATGTATATGCACATATACTGTGCATTTATATATATAATATGTGGGATGAGAGAATTTCAACTTCTGGAAAATACAATTGTTGCGCTTTAGACCTATGATTAGTTAAAACACAGTTTATATTTTAGGCCACATTTTTAAAATATGAACTTTATTTTTTTGACATTTTTTTAAGGTTTCAATACAATGTACACTCAAAATGTACATGTTTAATTTAGTAGGTCATTATACTACATCTTAATTATTACCACTGTAGAATTCCAAATACGTAATATGTTTTAAAATTTATTTGCATCTGATATATTCCGACAACATCATATGTTTTAATACACCTGTGGCAATTGAATAGTTTATTAATTTGGACTATATTACCATAAATAAATCTAGCTAAATGGAAAAAGGTTAAGAAATATTGTGGCCAAGATAACATTCATAAGCAAGGTCTTAGCCCAGAGTGTTATTTGAATTATTTTCAAATGGTAATTTGCTTTATCCAACCCAAACTCATATAGTGTAAGTAAGTGATTATTTGCATGAATGACAATCATTCTAATGCCTGCAGTCTTAAAAGAGTATTATTTTGTTGAGATGTTGAAAAATATTTAGTAATTCCAAAGGCAACATAACCAAGATGATTTAAAAAAAAAAAAAACTTTTGAATGCTTCTATCTGTCTCCCTGTATAAATATTGTTCAGTCATGGCAAAAATAAATTTAAGTAAAAACAAAGTAGAAGATATAATTAAATTATTAATACAATATCCTATAATAGTGTATACTATTATGGATATTAGTTAGAAAAGGGGAACAGCTGTATTTCAGCAAAAAATATGAGGATTTCTAAAGTTGTTAACCATTAAAATTCAGAGCATGTTGGTCACATAGAACTTCAGTAATATTGGGCTTCATGGCAACTGCTATTACCTGTTGCCCTCTTCAATCTCCGCACTACCTCCTCTTTCTCAAAGACCAGAAAAATTGTTGCAGGAAAGACTATCACTTGAAACTATCATTATATGTATTTGGGGCTCCAGGGTAGCTCAGTTGGTTAAGGGTCCAACTTTTGGTTTCCACTCAGGCCATGATCTCAGGGTCGTGAGACTCTGTGCTCAGCAGGGAGTCTGCTTGAGCCTCTCCCCCTGCTCATACTCTAAGAAAGTAAGTAAGCAAATAAATAAATAAATAAATCTCTTTTTTTTTATCTCCCATCTCCCCCTGCTCATACTCTAAGTAAGTAAGTAAGTAACTAAATAAATAAATAAATATCTTTTAAAAAAAGAAACTATCGTTATATGTATTAAATATTTGGGGATGGAAAGGCTCTTAAACACTGGAGGCGTACATACGTGTATTTGAGTCTCGACAACCACTTACTAGCTCTGTGACCTGTATAAGTGTAATGACTCTGAACTTGGGTTCTTTAAAATTATGATTATATTTACCTTATCACCTCTACAGGCATTGTGTAGTGACTAAAGGAAATAATGCACCTGTGAAATGCCTAGTGTAGTGCCTGGTATGTAATAGTCCCCCCAGTAAAGACTCCTTCATTTTATTAATTTCCCCACTCCCATTGTTATATAACCTAGCACATTTATTGCCACTTGAATATAAAGTACTCTCTTCCTCTCTCCCCTTTCTTAATCAGGACATTAAAATCCAGAAGTACCCTGCCAAAAGAGCAGCCTAATATAAATAAAGAGGTTCATTTATGATTCTCTTTATCATCCTGACTTAGTCTTTGAGCCTTATAGGAATCTACCATCCATTGATGGGGCCAGCTCCTTACTTTGATTTTTTCTTGTCCCAATTTTCCTTCTCCCTTCTTGAGCTCAACCCCCATATTTGATCATCATCCTTGCTGTCTTGCATATCCTCTCAATTTTTTTACACTTTTCCTTTAATTTGATTAGGAAGAGAACCTCCAGCTGTACGTGTTAGTCTACTCTAAATGCATACGATCCTCCTGAGCTGCCTGGCAAGCAGACTACATTTCCCATCTTCTAGATAACTAATCATGCATTCTTCTTGCTTTGTAGACTTCTGATACCAAATATCCTTTCTTCATTCTCAGATTATGACTGAGAAAATAGAAGCAATCAGCAGAGAACTTCTATACGCTGCCACCACCAAGTCGGTCCATCCATGTGTTTCTGGGTGCATATTCTTTTTCTTCGTATCTATTAATATGGGTGAGCTGTCTTTGCTTCCAGTGTGAGGTCTTTGCCTACACAAGAGTCCATCCTTCTTGCATACCTAAGGACTACTCTCCTAGCAATTTGTCCTTCTCTGTTCTGCACCATCAGTTTTTCTGTCTTTGGGTCATTACTATTAGCATAAGAAAAATGCTATTTGTTTTCCATCTTTAAAATAAAAAAGCTCTTTCTTGATTCCACTTCTCCCTTCTGCTACTTCCTGTTTTCTTTCTCTCTGTTTGTAGCAAAACCTCCTGAAAGAGTTGTTTATACTTGCTCTTAATTTTATTCCTACTGTTCTCTCTTATAGCTACTCTACTGAAACTGTTTTTGTCAAGGTTACCAGTGACTTCTATGCCTCTCTAAATCCTGTGGTCAATTTTCAGTGCTCATCTTACTTAACATATCAGCAGCATCTGACACACTATGACACATTCTTCAGTTGGTTTCTAGGACACGAAGGTTGCTACTTCTCAGGCTTGTTGCTGGTTTCTCATCATTACCCTGGCTTTGAACTTCAGACTGGCCTTTGGTACTCTTAGCACTTAAGGGGTCACTGGAGGAAGAGCCCAGGATTGAAAGGAGATGAAAAAAGAGTCAGGAAATCAACACTGAGAGAATTGTCCTCTGGAGCAGAGGGAAAAGGACTTTAAGAAGATGGTCAGTAGTGAATTTAGAGAAGTAAGGTTAAATAATACCCTTGAATTTGACAATTAAAGGGTCAGTGGTACCCCATCCTGCATTCTGTTAACTCACAGAAATGTTTCATGTATTCTCTCTGGTAGCCAGAGAAAGTTAGGATCCAAATCTGGGTGAGATCTCTTTCCTGTCCTGTCTCTCTTTCTCTCTCTGTGTCTCTGTCTCTGTCTCTGTCTCTGTCTCTGTCTCTCTCTCACATACACACACACACACACACACACACACACACACACACACACACACACACACGGATTCTGCTCATTTGTGGATGCAAGCACCAAGGTTCAGAGAAGTTATGTGTCTCCTGGTAACCACACAGCGAAATATAGATGGAGCAAGAACTGGAACTCATATCTCAAAATCTCTGTCCCGTACTCAGCCCATCACTTATTGTGAATGCAATTTCAGAGGTCTTGATTATCTGATTTCTCAGCTGACAGCAGATTAGCAGCATCACATTGGGGGTGCGATAAAGGCAGGCTCACTGACAGCAGTAAAAAGTGACAGCTGACTGACAGCTCGACAACAAGGGAGGAGAGAGATAAACTATTAAAAAAAAATACATGAGAAGTGAAAAAGCGTAGCAGCCTGGAGCCATTCTATGGCAGGGCAGGCAACTGCGCACGTTGAAGAACCCTTGCAGACATTTCTCCACAACTGTACAGCTTGTATATCACAAGGGTGACTGTGATGCATTAAAAAATGATAGCCAGTAAATTCTGTGTAAGAATGGAGGGAAATGCATGACTCACTTTTGGCAGAAATGATAAATAACAGCAAATGAAGGTAGACCTCATGCCTCGCTCTAGGATAAACGTGAGCCATAGTCACCTAAAGGAAGACGGTAAACGTCTAAACCCTTCCCACGCAGTGGTAATACCTGTAGGCTTAGGTGTGAGAATATTTCAGGAAGCTGTCTTTTTTAGATCTTCCTGATTGAAGCCATTTTATGGACCGAATCTCCCTTTGCTGTCAGGGTGCGTAGACTGGCTCCTTTGGCCCTAAGGGCGCCCAGGCCTGCCAGATGGCCAGTGGTCAACAAGACTGATTTTGCAATATTAACACCATGCTTTAGCCTGTTTGGGCTGCTGTCACAGAATACCCTAGACTGGGTGGCTGACCAACAACAGGAGTTTATTTCTCATAGTTCTGGAGATTAAGGCTCCGGCAGATTTGGTGTCCGGGGAAGAATGCTTTCTGTATTCGTGCTGTGTTCTTACACTAGGGAAGGAGTGAGGGAACTCTCCGGAGTCTCTTTTATAAAGGTACTCATCCCATTGATGAGGGCTCCACCCTCGTGATGTGCTTATCTCCCGAAGTCCTCGCCTCCTAATGTGATCACTTATGGGGGCGGGGGAGGATTTCAACACACGATCTCCGAAGGACTACAGACATTCATCTTGTAGCATGCCGGAAGATAAATGTGATCTCAAGACTTGATGAGATGAAACTCATGACTGGGAAGCCTATTCTGTGTTAGAAGGTATCGGTTAGATTGGAAATTAAGGAAATTTCCCTGCATATATCAAGAAGGCAGATTTCATGTAGAGCTCCATGGTGCCGTTGGGTGTGTGATGGAAAGAATAAAGGAAGCAGTCCTGCAGCCCACGGAGCCAGACACTGGCTAGAGGAAGCCAGTATTTTGCTACTCCAGGTCACCTAACTGCCAAACAGACAAGGCCTGGTACAACTTAGGGGACTTTATATATCCAGGCCTTTGTGCGAGTCTCAGTCTAATGAAATCAGAACGATTTGCAACTTGCTTTCTGACTAGGTCATCTTTGGAAGGTAGACTTAACTGTAACAGCTAACCTTACTGATTCTTATTTTAGCCCTGCATTGTGCTAAGCCTATTATACGTATTTTCGCATTTGTTCTTCCAACAATTCTAAAAGCTATTTTCCATTTACAGTTGAAGAAACCCAGCCATAGAGAACATAAATAACTTTTTGCCTACGGTCGTACATATAGTAAAGGTAGAACAAGAAATCAGGCATTTTTTTAATCCAATTTTAGAACTCAAATTCTTTTTTTTTTTTTTTTAAAGATTTTATTTATTTAACAGAGAGAGAACACAAGCAGGCAGAGAGGCAGGCAGAGGCAGAGAGAGGAGCAGGCTCCCTGCTGAGCAAGGAGCCCGATGCGGGACTCGATCCCAGGACGCCGGGATCATGACCTGAGCCAAAGGCAACTGCTTAACCAACTGAGCCGCCCAGGCATCCCTAGAACTCAAATTCTTACCATTTTTTTCTATATTGCCTGTCTCCCCAAAAGAGGTTCAAGTCTCTGGGACTTGACTCTGACCAGTGAAGAACAAATGATTTATAAAAGAGAATTGACAGAAATCCTGAATAAAAGGAAGCATGTCATGCTAATGTTTTGAAAGAAAGGACTCAAGGCTTAGAAGGCAGACTTTTAAAAGGTTGAAGTTTTGAAAAAGAGGATACCTGAAGAGGAATGAGAAATTTTAAAAAAGAATACTGATAGTAAACTGAAGATAGGCCAAAAGAAGCAGAATAAGAGGAATATGTCATCAAAGGAACAGCTGTACGCTCAGACCATTATTTCATGTCTGAGAAAAGTATTTTTTTTCTGTTTGTAAATATCTCTCATTTATCCACACTGTCTTCCCATACAAGTTAGCGTATAGCATGACACCCGTCTTGTCGAGCAGTGTCTGATCCATCGCGTTAGATATTTAGGACGGAGTCGAATATGTCAGCACATCATCACACTTCTTCCATCTGTCTCCCCTACAAGATTTGGTACTGAGGGACCATTCTTGATTTTCATAGAACAAGATTATCCCCACTCCCGACAAATTGCATCACATTAAGAATGTATATACAAATACCGTGAATTACAAAGTGGTATTTCTTATCCTTGAGAAAGATCAGGTCTGCCCAAGAAATTCCATCAGGGAGCTGAGGAGGGAATATCAAAGTGGATATCATCTGCTTCAAATAACATTCAGTTGGATTAAAGGTGACGAGAGATAAAGGCTCAGGACTGTCAAGTCCTGATACTTGTATGTATTTATCACATGCTTGTCTTCTCAGTGCCATTATATGGTGAAAAAAGCTGAAATTTCTTTATTATAGTTACACATAATTGATATAAACAAATCAAATGTATATGTTTTCAGTGGAGACCATAATAAAAAATCATCTGTTTATTTTTTAATAAAAGGATGAGTGGATGGTATTTCCATCGGAGTTGAAGTTTGAACTTGGAGCAGATTAAAGAACGTATAGTTTAGATGGAAAAATAGGAGCTTTTTCCGGAGTTCGGGTTCCCATTTAGTCACCACAGAGAATATCAAGTATCAATCTTATTGTGATCAATAGAGAAGAATTTCATATGCTTCTGTAATCATTTTACTATGTACTCCTATTTTCCATAATACTGGATTGTCAGAGTTGCTAGAATAAACAATAGTAGATTTTACCTGTGAGTTTCCTCATTTCATTGTAGATTTTGTATCCTGGGGACAGGAATTATCTGAAAAGCATCTCTGCTTTCCTCCCTCTACATTTTTGACAGCAAAGCAGAGAGGAAAACAATGTTGGTCATTTGGAGTAATCTCAGTTACGGAAACCCTACAAGTTTCTCTACATGTTTCTCTCCACCTTTTCCATGTAGCTAAAATGTGAAGCCAAAACAGAGGTCTATGGACTTCACGTAACCATTTTAGAAACAAAAATGGGGAATTTTAAAAACAGTGTGAAAACTTTAAATGAAAACTCTCAGGCTGTGCAAACAAAGGCGAGGAGCCTGAGGGCTTTTTGAAGAATTCTTATTAAAAAAAAAAAAACACTATTTTACATTGCAAAGCAGATGTGTCAGAAAACAACAGCAGATCTGTAATTTGAGAATTCTTGGATTGATAGGACAGAAGGCAGCCCCTGTGGCTCCCCACAGAAAACTTTGTTTTCTGTGGTCTAGAGTTCTGCTTTTGGTGGTGGGGGGGGGAGCAGGGGGAGTTTGCCAGAAAACACCTTAATCTTCTTACCACATTGGGTCATATTTCTCAGATATTTTGAGAAAGTATTAGTTAGACATATTAATAAAATACTGCCTGTGCTCTATGAAATAGTGAAGTGGGTACTGTCTTCTTGAATATTAATCTAGGTTTGAAGTAGAAGAAGAAAAGTTTGCTTTTACAAATTTAAACATATCCATATTTGCTAACAATTATTTTGGCTCTTCAAAATGAATGCAAAAATGTGTTTCGTTTGAATGTCATTTAAAAAAATTTTTATAGAATCACGGTACTAAAAAAAAACTTTTGATAAATCATTCCAATGTTTAACACCACTCACTTTCACGAAATCTCCTTTATATCTAATGCAAATCTTTCATGCTATGTTATATTCTAACCATCTTCCTCTTACTATTCTTGTTAAGAAAAGAGTTTGGCTTCATTATATATATATACATACAATTCCTTTGTTGTCCTGAAGTTACAAAGAACAAACTGTTGCTTACTCAAAATGTATTTTTAATGAAATTATCATTCATGTTAATGCCTAATTACTGTGATTAGATTTCTGTTCTCTTCAATTTATACAATAACAATAGCCCCACCCAAAAGAAGTGCTCTAAATTCAGCAGCAGCAGCAGCAATGAAAACTATCCTTTTATAAAACGATTTACCCCTGTTCTCAAGTATAGAGAATGTTTGGCTTCAGACATCAAAGACTTGATGTACATTTTTTTTTTAAGTTCCTCGTTGTCCTGTTCAAAGTAATCTGGGAGGCAAGAAGCAAAGGCCACAATCGGGGTGGAGAAATGACTAAAAATCAGAGAACATGCTTAGCTAGGGACTACATCATCCCTCCAAAAGGAGTCGTGGAGCAGGGCTGCTACAAAATGGGGATGGATGTCATTCGACAAACTCAAACCATAGTTGAGGGGAATTCAGCAGAAGGTCCACTTAGGATTTCTTCCCCTCACTGGGCTTAGAGGCCATTACTGAGCTTTCTGTAGCATAATGAATGATCATCAGTAGAGATCCATCCAGACAAGAACAATTTATGTTAGATATTCTGTTCATTACGTGAGGGCGATGTACAATGCATGTTAGAAAGAGTTCAGATAAATCACTTTGATGTTTAAAGGATCTAGCTTTGGTTATCTTCCTAAAAAGCACTTATTCAAATCACTCCATTTGGGGTAATGCTGAATAAAACGTGGGAGTCAGCAAGGTGGTGTACAGCAGTCTGGTTTGTCCTGTATCACTTACTACAACTGCTCAGCCTAACGTAAATCACTTCCCGTCCTAGAGCTTCAGTTTTCCCATCTGTAAAATGGTCATCGAAATAGAACCTACTTTTTAGATTTATTACGCCAATTGAGATAATTATTACCATGTGCAGATTGAGCTCTGTACGTGCAACTTAGTCATGTTCAGTAAATGTTAGTAACCTTATTTATACTCACGCCAACACCGTGTGGGTTAGCTGTTTCACAGGCTTTTTGATAAGCTCACCCATTCAGTATGATTCCAGCCTCAAAAGTGAGGGGGAACAAAATTTTGAAAAACCGTAACGATTTTACAACATCCGAGGATCTGAAGTTTGCCAGTAATTCAAATAAGGGTAAAGACGGTCTTATATCCTGTCAATCCACATAACCTCAGCGCCTGAGAGGGCATAATTCAGCAGTGCGTGAGAGAGAAAGGCACGTGGGCTGTTTCCACATCTGCCTGACACCTGTGATACGTGTGCATTCCTGGTGGTGCGACTGGGGCGATTGGTACAGAAGTCATTGTAGTTGTTCAGTGTTCCTATGAAGAATTTGGGGAGTGTGTTAGATAGTTTTCCACTAAAAAACAAACTTGTTGGAATGTATCATACAGCAGTAAACTGCCAGAGTAATTTCTTCCCCGGATAGGTTATTCCCACAGAAATTCCAGATAAAAGACTTTATAGGAAATTCTTTAAAAATACGTTTGAAAGTAATGCAATCAAATATGCTTAACAGTAATCTAATTCTTTGAGGTTTAGTCATGCCTTCTTCACCCAATGTTTATTAAAAGCTTGCTATTTGTATGGTAAATAGAAGTTATTCTCGGACATAAGGATATATAAGACAGGATCCTTAATCTTAAGAGCTTTGTAGAAATGATAGGCATAATCAGATATCTTTAAAGATAGGAAAAAAAAAAAGCAAGTTCTTTTTATGGCATTTAACCTGGGTGTTAAAGACTGACTCAGCTTTGGGCATAATAATAGTGCCTATCATTTATCAACTGCATTTTCTGGGCATGCACATTATGTATATTACTTCTAATCTTTACCAAACCCCTGCAAGCTAGGTACTATTATCCTCATTTTACAAGTGGGAAAAGTGAGGTTTGGAAGGTTAAGCTTGCCTGAAATTGTACAGCTACCAAAACTCTTATATACTGTATTTTCGTATATCTATGGAAATATCTTTCTTGTTTGAAATTCAGTGTCCAATCTATTGCTTACTATTCCTATCAGCTTACTCTAAGTTCACGAGTGTTGACTACCTCTCTGAATTCATTTGCATGTAGAGAATTGATGTATCTGTTTGGGATACCCATCCCATTCAAACCCAGTGCAGATCCGCTCTATCTGGCTTCAATATGCTGCTTCCATTCATGCTGTGTTATTTCTTCCTATGAGGGAAAGAAAGAGTAGGTTACGGTACATGCAAGCACACATTATGGAGAGAGAATAGTTACAACTGGATTTATGGCAGCGAATGATCATTGGGCCTAGAAGAGATTAATTACCTTTGACTCAAATGGGCAAAGAGGTAGGAAGATTAGAGATGGGAATTAAAGCCGAGGAATTGGGACTTTAGCCTGTCATCGTTTGGGAGCCACTGCTAGGTTATGAAATGGAGAATTTGGTATTGATAAATACAGTATTGATGGGAAAGGAAATAGGAAGCAGAGAAACAATTTTAAAAAATATTAGACTAGGTTATTGAAGACTTGAGATAGGAAAGCGGCATGCAGATGAAAAGGAGGACATACACATAAATACACTGGTGGTAGATTGGCAAGTTGATAGTGACAACTAGATAGAGACATGGTCTTGGCTAATCTCAGAATGTTAGAGTGACTAGGAGAGTATCTGTTATATTGGCATTAAGAAATAGATTTGCTTGCATAAAGATAGTGAATTCTGAGTTTTATATGTTGAGCCTGAGATGTTGGCAGGTCATTTAGATGGAACTGACCAGCAAGAAGTGTCCACTCTTAACCCCAGTATCATTATTTAGAATGTCGTGTGATTTGTTATATTGACCTACATTTCTAGATATTTTGGTTGGATTTGCTCTTTCCTTTGACATACTTGACAAAGCTTAAATTTATTTTTCCAAGTAAATCCAAGATATCTGTTTCTTGTCATTTGTTACCATCTTATAAAAACCGAGTGTAGAATTTGTGAAAATATCAGATCTTTTGAACTCTTTAGTTCTGGATAAGCAGGAATTTATTGAATTACTCCTTCCTTTGTCTTCTCAGAGTTTAGTAACTGAATCACTTTAGTCCCTTTGGGCAGGAAACCTGAGATCAGTACTATATAATGAAAGGGCAGCGTGGTACAGTGCCTAAGAAAATTGACTTGATGTCAGGCACAACTAGATTTCAGTACCACCTTTTCTGCTAACCACTTGGTTGATATTGAGAAAGTTGTTTGATCTTTCACACCTCATTTCTCTCCCCTCATCTGTAATGTAAGGGTAGTAATAACAGTCTCATTGGGCTGCTCTGAAAATTGAATGAGATACAAATGTAACATACTTGTTAAAATGCTTGAAGCATCGTGAGGATTAAATAAATGGTACTTGTTGTTATTGTCTTGAATTTGTGTATTGTTTCTCGAAATACCTTTAGGTACTTTCATTAACCTCTATGTAATTTATTTAATTTTCTGTAGAATAAGAACTTTGTCCCAAATTGTGGTCTTGTATGACTTCAGTAAGTTTAGAAACAACAGATGTTTGCTTTATGTCAACCTAGAATTAAAATAATTAATAATAATAATAATAATAAAACAATGTTGTCCTAGTATTGATTTATCTTTACCATGTTAGACTGAATACCAATATTCTACTTAGAAATATTGCTAAGAAGGGCGCCTGGGTGGCTCAGTGGGTTAAAGCCTCTGCCTTCGGCTCAGGTCATGATCTCAGGGTCCTGGGATGGAGCCCCTTCTCGGGCCCTCTGCTCAGCAGGGAGCCTGCTTCCCCCGTGCGCGCCCCCCCCCCCCCCGCCTCTTGGCATACTTGTGATCTTTATCTCTCTGTCAAATAAATAAATAAAATCTTTAAAAGAAATATTGCTAAGAATATTAAATCCAAGTACTATTTTATATATGTGCTTTTTGTCATGTATGCTGTGGGGCTGCTGTACTTTGGGCTTACATAAGGTGAGTTGTAGACCTTTCTGACATCTAACAAGGTTTGTACTAACAAACAGCTATCTGCAGAGGTACTTCTGGGAGTGATTAGAAATCATAAGCTTTCCTTAAGTTTGGTTGTTTTTGTTCTTAGTATATTTGACTCGGTGTTACCTACAAATTAATTTTTATCAATAAGTATTCCTATGAAACTAGTTCTTAAATAATTGTCACTTTTTGTCTTGGAAGATTCTAATTTTGTGTATCAGTACTATTAAACATGGGACTTAAAAAATTAGCAGACATTAATAGTGAGAATTCAACTTAGGAAACGTAGATACAATTTTCTGTAATTAAAGGTAAGCTCATTAGTTGCACAAACACTTTCCCCTTCGTTCATTCTTGCCTATTGTTCTAAGTTGAAATCTTGGTCCTTTTCTTTAGACAGCCACAAAATGAGAATGGTAGAAGTTCTTCTCTTATTTTCCTCTTGGCCACACATTAAGATTCATATATAATTAGTGGGACACAAGAGAAGAAAGAGCAATTTAACACCTCCCTCTCTTATATACTGTATTTTCGTATATCCATGGAAATATCTTTCTTGTTTGAAATTCAGTGTCCAATCTATTGCTTCCTATTCCTATCAGCTTACTCTAAGTTCACGAGTGTTGACTACCTCTCTGAATTCATTTGCATGTAAAGAATTGATGTATCTGTTTGGGATACCCATCCCATTCAAACCCAGTGTAGATCCGCTCTATAAAATATCAGCCAATACCCTGAACAGACTCTGTGATTCTATGGAGAGAAGTAGAGTCTATTCAAAACCACCACATTTCATTTTTACAGTACCAAAACTCATTTTCTAATACCAAATCCTAAAGTGTATAATTATTTTCTGCTAATTGAAGAGGGAGCTTTTGTCTCAGTCAGTGAGAATGGATTTGAAAAGACATAAGCCAAGAGACAATGGGAAAGTGGAATATTCAGGATTAGGTGGTGCATTCTGTTGGAAATAGAACACAAGGGGGGAAATGAACTCAAAGAAATGCCTAAGTTTTAAAACTGTTGTCCTGTTAGCTGGAATAGGGAAATCAGAGAAAAATATCACCCACGTTCAAATGCAGACAAACTTGTTTTGTTTTCAGTTTTAGGCAGTTGACTTTTTCTTATCAAAGAATAGACTCAGAACTCAGAGAGGACCAGTAACAAACAAACAAACAAACAAAAACCCTTAGTGATCTTCAGTCTACTTCCTTCATTTTGCAGCTGGAGAAACCAGAGCAGAGAGGATTTTACTCGAGGTGATAGAGCACCATCACAGCAGAATCGCAAATTAGAACAGCCAAGTTCAAAAACTTCATGAGATTATTAGAAATGTGCAGTGAGGGTTGTTGGTTGTGTTCATAATTGGCAGGATATGATTAACCAGCACTGCTAAAACAGACCAATTTCACCAGGAATATGTGGCGACCAGACATTTCTTAGAAGAGTCCCAGACACATCAGTGGCATTACAACTCGTTGCCACTTTACACTGAAAAATGTCCAACTCTTTCTTTTTTTTTTTCTCCCCAAATTTGTTTATTTTAATCTTTCAGTGTTACAAGATTGATTGTTCATGCACCACACCCAGTGCTCCATGCAGTACCTGCCCCTCTCGATACCCACCACCAGGCTC
>CM052810.1:97135162-97186504 GCA_028533885.1 Nasua narica | reverse complement strand
ATGTGTCTTCATTCTCATTGGTCTCCATGAATTGTTTAAGTTCATCTTTGATTTGCTGGTTGATCTCCTCATTCTTGAGCATATTGGTCTTTCATCTATAACTTGTTTTGAGATTAAAACGCTCATCGGCCAACTCTATTTGCTTAGAAGACTTTTTTTGCCCTTACACTAAATACTGAACTACTCCTATAAAACTTATTCTAGGAATGAGGAAGAGGAGTTTCCAACATTTGTAACTCCGAACGTGAAAATCATTTTGATCGTCTCACTTTTCTGGGACTTGGTATCACAATTTCTGAGTGAGCCAATATTATATACAACCATCAAATTTTTAATGCTTCCTCTTTGCAAGTTTTGATATAAATTACTTAACCCTTATGAATAGAAAATTTTCTTAAGCTTTCCCTCCGTGTTTCTCATCAGAAGATATTTAAAATTTCCATTACATGATGGCTTTGGTGATATGCCTGTTCTGCCTCTTCTTACGGCGATCAGGTGAATCCTGCTTTTTGTTTTTAATATTTTATTTACTTATTTGATAGAGAGAGTGAGAGTGCACAAGCAGGGGGAGCAGTAGGAGAGGGAGAAGCAGGCTCCCCACTGAGCAGAGTGCCCAATGCTGGGTTCGATCCCAGATCAGGACCTGAGCCAAAAGTAGACACTTAACCGACTGAGCCACTCAGGTGTCCCTGAATCCCACTATTTATCTGGAGTCTTGTTTCTATAGCTGGCTGATGTTCTACGAGTGAGTTGACGTTCTAGGTAGTTAGGTGGATGCCCAGTGTGAAGGGGAGGAGGGCAGAAGGATGACGGGATGAGCAAGAGTCACATGTATTATAAAATATAAAATCGGAGCAGAGGAAAGAACAAAAACTTGCCATTCACACCTGGCTTTCACTCTTGGTTCAGCCATTTTCTAGATGTGCAGCTTGGTCAAATTATGTCACCCTTTCTGACCCTTGGTTTACCTAACAAAATCATAGAGTGGATGTGAGGATTAAGTGAGAGAGAACATAGGCAAATTGTTTTGCACAGTTCATGCTATATTTTCTATGCATATCTCCGTGGCTTTCCTCTGTAAGATCATACCTACTACTCTGTTTTACTTTATCAATTTTAATTGCCACTCTCAGATATCTTAATGGACCTTTAGGTGTTGTTGCCTCAATTTCTGAATCTTTTGGTGATTGTTAAAAAATATACAGCTTAATTTACTCTGATGTGTAGTGCACACCACTATAATGTTTACTTGTGTCTTTTTTTTTCCTTTTCTTCTCCCATGACTAATTTAATGCACAAAATTAACTTTTTATAATCTAAGTCCTTAGTTACCACTTTTAAAATACTTGGATATCCAACACACTTTCCTGCTGCTTATGGTTATTTTTCGCCTGCTCTGTTTTGTTGACTTTTTATTCTTCTTTTTTCTTAGTTATGTTTTAGTTTATGGATATTTTTCAGGGTTAGCACTTGTGGAACAGGGCTGTTATAGTCAATAAAAGTTGATGTAACTCCATCTCACTTTCTAGACAAAGAATCAACTATTCACATCATTATGTGCAATTGCTGAGTGCTTGGCTGAGTGAAAATCTGTTTCTGCTCGTGCTTGTAGGTATTTCTCTAGTATCTCATGGATGTGCAGGTTGGTTGAGGGTGCAGAGCTTCTACCCGAAGGTAGAGAAGTAAGCAGTAGTATGGTAATGTATTATTCATTATTTTCTGAACGGAGGAAGTATGGCTCAGATGAATCTGGTGGAAAGGCTAGCATGAGACTGTATAGTTTACTGCAGACAAATCTGTAGCCCGGATAATATACCCAGAGCTAACTGTAAATTCAAAAACCTCTTAGATTCAGAGCTACTGTTTCTTGTGGAGAGTCTCCCTATTACTACAAAAACAGATTGCATTAGAATTATGGTCTTTCAGAAATATAATCCGTGGGTGATAAGGCCTTCTCCCCTCCTGGTTGATAAAGCATCATGCCATGAAACATGTCTGTGGTATCTAATTGTTTGGCCTGTATTAATAATGTATGAGGATACACATGGCCTCAGATAATGTGATTTATTTCTCCTTAAAAAAAAAAAAGCCAAACAACAATTATAACCAGGTTGGTACAACATAGCCTCAAGCAGTGGTTTTCAACATTGGCTGCACATGATAATCACCTGGGGAGCAATTTAAAAAAATACAAGAAAAAAAAACGTGATGCCCAGATCAATTCAGAATCTCTGGGTTTGGGACCCAGATATTGGCATTTTTTTTTTAAGTTCTCCAGATTTTCCACGCTTCAGCCAAGAACCTCTGACCTTAAAGCATGGCTACTAAACAACAGCCTGTGGATGGTCCGTGGACCTGAAGTAGCCTCTCTCGGTTGTACCATGACATCCATTGCAGTACTGCCAAAATGTATGTTCCTGTCTGCAAGTGTCCCCAGGCAATCTATAGTAAAAATTCAATGTCTTCATGATAATGAATTTGTATAATTCTCTGGCTGTCCTGACGAGAAATAAGAAAATGTCAAAAATTGTATTTTATCCTTGATCTCTTTCTCCATAAGTGTTGGCATTCCTCCATTTCCCATTGACTTAACGTTCAATTTTTCTCTTCACTGTTTTTCTTGGGTGACATTGGGAATTTTTACCATCTGATGAAGGCAGATGTATTTTCAAATAAAAATGTCTTAAGCATTTGTTCTTCCTACTACTCCATTCTTTGGCAGAATATTCATATAGTTGATAAATAGTTTGCTTTCTTTAAATACCTTTTCATATAATCTCTGTAGCATTTTGCATGGGTATTTTAACCTAGTTTTATGGTTTTTCATGAAATAAGGTATTTTCTAAATATGTTATGCTGAATTTAACTGAAATAAGCGGTTGTACTATATGCCTTTAAAATGATGATGATATCTCGCATTTTAGGGTAACACTTGCATCCTGAAAGATTTCAAAGCACACTGCGAATGGTTACAAATTATACAGTGAAGCAGTCACTGTACTAGAGGGAAGCACGGCAGCTGTTTGACAGCTCACTGCAACACTACACAGCAGGTTGGGGTAGGAAGTGAAGAATAATACTGGATTCACTTGAAAAAATTGCTAGGGGGGTGAGGTAAGCAGAATGTAATTACCTAAGTTGGAATTTATCCAGGACATAAGGCTAACACCTCCAGTCTTAGAAGAGAAAGCTCTGATTCTTTAATAACTATGTACTTGCTTTCAACGTATCTGAATTTTAAGGGTGCTTCTGCCCTCTTGAAACCACTAACGTATGCTCTAGCAGTGTTCCAACTGAGACACAAAATGTAAAAACAACGAAAACTCTTTTGCAAAACCCACACGTTTATATTAACTTAGAGATGATAGCTAAGTGTCTATTTGCATGCCGTCTTTGGCTCATAAGGGCTGTTTGGGGAACCTGTTTAGGACCTTAAGGCCATATTTTAGATTTAAAAAGAAGTCCTTGGTAGATTAGTGATGTCTGCATAGGAATGGGAAAAGTAGCACTTATACTTGTGCTGTATTCTTATCACACAGGCACTTGGGCCTAGTGGCTACTTTCCTGGAATGATTTAGTTAGACTCTTAAATTCACTTCGAGCCTTCTGGTTTTTTTTAATTACTGCTGTAGACATAGTTAAGTTTTCCTGAGAAAATTTTAGGAGAAAGGGACATTGACTGTTTTTTAGTAATCATCATTTAATGAGGTTAGAGATAAAAAGATTAGGTTTAAAATCTCAAATCAAAAAATAGCCAGCAAAGGAAGCAATTTGATGTTAGGTTGGTTTTCATTGGGAAAATAACCCCGTCTGTGTCTTGGGAGAGCAAATAGGGATTCAGGTCAGAAACACAAGAGAACTGGAACGTGTTACTAAATCAAGGTTTTTGAAAACTGGAAGTCAGAATTTGGTTTGTTTGAGAAACGTAGGTTAATAAGGCCAGGCAAGCCATGGGCCCCCAGGTCTGAGAGCAGCACCAGGGATAGCTCCCAGTGAAGGTGGCTTCTCCTTGGTTCTTTGGTTCTTTCATATTCAGCCCTGCCGCGCAGTCTGGCGTATCCAGCTCTGCGGCTTAGTAATGCCTATAAAATCAGGAAAATGGATCTTTTCATCCTATTAATTTTAATATTAGTAATAAGTCTATATTATGAGTGAGGTAGTACATAATTCACTTCACATATCTTACTTAATACACCCAGCCTTTTGTGTTAGGTATTAAACTCACATTTGTGTATGAGAAGATGAAGATAAGTAATTTGCCCATAGTCACATTTCAGAGAGAGGGTGGAACCATGAATCGAGAATCTGATCTGTCCGGCTCCACAGTCTTTACTCCTGAACCTCCACCACAAAGTTACACGTGAATAAGATCACTTGGGTGTCGCTTGCTTCTATAAAGTAGGATGACCCTAGGGACATTCTGGGATTTTAACTCACAGTTGAGAAGGAAGTTTAAAATGCTTCTAGTAACAGGGTAGGGTATGGATAATTTGTTTGTTCTTCTATGCTTCAAAATCATTACTGATAGAATTGGTAGAACTGGGGCGCCCACCTGGGTGGCTCAGTGGTTAAGCCTCTGCCTTCAGCTCAGGTCATGATCTCAGAGTCCTGGAATGGAGACCCGCATCTGGCTCTCTGCTCAGCGGGGAGCCTGCTTCCCTCTCTCTCTTTGCCTGCTTCTCTGCCTGTTTGAGATCTCTCTCTCTCTGTCAAATAAATAAATAAAATCTTAAAAAAAAAAAAAAGAATTGGTAGAACTTATAGAGAGGCTTTGGGCAGTTCCTCCTTTTTTTTTTTTTTTAAGATTTTATTTATTTATTTGACAGAGAGATCACAAGTAGTCAGAGAGGCAGGCAGAGAGAGAGGGGGAAGCAGGCTCCCCGCTGAGCAGAGAGCCTGATGTGGGGCTCGATCCCAGGACCCTGAGATCATGACCTGAGCCGAAGGCAGAGTCTTAACCCACTGAGCCACCCAGGCGCCCCAGCAGTTCCTCCTTTTGACATGATGGAAGTATTGAAGCCGAAGAACCACGTGTCACCTTTTTTTTTAGAAAATCCCTATGTTTCTGTGAATTTGGTGAAAGTGATCTGTAAGTTCCTTTAAATAAAATCTGTGAGTATTTTGATTCTAGGTCTTATATCTCTGTTGTGTTCCCTATTTTATCTCTCCCAATATACACTGGTATGAATTACTGTAAAACACCTCATTACATTCTGATTTAGATAATACGGAACCTTAAGCTTGCTTTTTCAAATGACCATACATCTAATGTAAAAATCAAGTATTTAGAAATGCAGTAGTGTGCCCTGACTCTTCTCGGCAGTTGATTTCCTTGTTATTCTTAGGAATTACCAGGGAGGAACTCTAAACTGTTTTTGGTTATTTGTCCAACTCAATAAAACAGGCTTGGTCTAAGCAATCGTTTAAAGCTTTAAATAGGATAATAAAATATCCATTTCATTTGACAAAAGCCCATGCAGGGAAAAAAAAAAACAAACAAGTTTTTTTAGTTGTCTACAATTTAAAGTAATTTTAATATTTATAAAACAAGAATGAAAATTGAATTTTACATCTAGGTCTTTTAAGACCAGTTTATGCCTGAAACAAATTCAGATATTCAGGTTATAAAATTCCCAAAACTGCCTTACAGTGGAAGAACTGACAGACCTTTAATTGTAATGCTATTGTGTCACTTTTAAAGACTATGAAGGTTATCTATTACCTTACTTTTATGACAGAAAAATAATATTCTGTCCTTGTAAGAACAATATAGTGATATGACTGGAAAAATTGAGGAAAGCTTATGGATGATAGCTGGATCCTGTTTTCCAGAAAACACTTTTTCCGGGGCTCAGTGGGTTAAGCCTCTGCCTTCGGCTCAGATCATGATCTCAGGGTCCTGGGATTGAGCCCCGCATAGCATCTCACTCTCTGCTCAGAAGAGCCTGCTTCTCTCTCTCTCTCTGCTTGCCTCTCTGCCTACTTGTGATCTCTGTCTCTCTGTCAAATAAATAAATAAAATCTTAAAAAAAAAAACAAACCACTTTTTCCATGGCTTTTTGGTTAGGCTATAATCGTAGTATGTCCAAATCTACTTAAGTGGCTTTAAAATCTTTATAGATAAATGATTTGAAGGTTTTAAAAAGTGATTGAGATGCAGTCTAATGACTTATATGGTAGGCAAAAAGATATGAATCATTCATTTTACAGGTTCTATTTGTCTTCTTTTTAGAGTATATTAGTCCTAGGACTTGTGCATGTACGTGAAATCATTTTGGGTATTTTAAGGTGGTCCTATTGCCTTTTGCACTGACTCTTCATATGTAGTGGTTTTCAACTCTGTGTATTCAAATCCTGTGGAACTTTTAAAAATCCTTATGCCCAGGCAGCACTCTATCTCAGTCTGAATTTCTGTAGACAGAACCTAGACATCACTACATTTTGAACTTCTGAGCTTGAAAACCACTGATGAAATACACGAAGACTTAGTAAAGCATTTCTGTCTTGTACCCGCGTGGGGAATTACATGGTGAAGATGAAACGAAATGTCCATTCTCCTAATACAGAGAAGGGTGGTGGTAGGATGATTATTGAAATTTTAGGGATGACCACATAGATCATAATAGGAGGTAAAATATAGTCTGAAACAGAATGTCATTGAGTATTCTTTTCTTTAGCAGTGACTTAAGTAAAACACCTAGAGAAAGCTATAAAACACCCACATTTCACCTGGCCATTTGTGCAGTTTTTTTTCTTGACTTCAGCTACCAGCCATCTTATGACCTGAACCTTGATGATTAATAGCTCTTATAATATTTTCTTAGCTAGTGTAACTTCAATTGCAATACTTTTTCTTCTAATGTCTTACGCTTATAAAATAGCACTAAACTATTTTTCTCAATAAATTCTACTGACACATGGTCCTACAGATTAATTATAAATTGCATAGAAGTACTGCCCTTTGTCAGTTTTAAATGTGTAGCTTTATCTTCTCTTTCTCCTTGTCTTTCCAAGCTAAATGGAATTAGGAGCTTAAAGAAACCTGGTTAACATGGAATATATTCCTATTCTCTTATTTTAAACAATAGTGTCATTAATTTTCATACTAGACTCTTTGGTTCCTCTATTATTTTCACTGTTATTATAATTTAAAAAGAATCATCTCTATTTTTACAAGCCCATTTATTTCACAACATTGTATAAACATCTTTTTAGGGAGTAATTTTCCTCAAATGCTGTTTCTGTGTTTTTGTTTTTGTTTTTATTTTAACCTGGTGGGCTTTCTCCATAAATTCAGTTGAGAATACCAGATAATTTTAACTTCTCCTCTTCTTCCTTCCTCTCCCTTCCCCTCCCTTCCCCTCCTCCTCCTCCTCTTCCCCCTCCTCCTCCTCCGCCTCTCCTCCTCCTCCTCCTTCTTTATTTCAGGAGATAATGAAGGGGAGAAAGGGTATCAAGAGTGACTTAGACAATCATGGAAATAAATGTTGGGCCACTTTGCCATGGGTACTTTAAAATAACCTAAGGTAGATGAAAAGAATAACTTAAGGGCTTTAACCATTTATCATGCGATTATAATACTGGCACAGATTTGCAAATATTTCCTTGCAGGGTTTCATAGACATTTAGCAATAAATGTCTTTTGTTAAAATGGTTTTAGGTCCTATAAAGCCAAGTCTGTATTCCAGGAGAAATTCTTTTGCAGTTATTTAATAGCGTTCCTTTCACAATGCCTTCCTTTTCCTTACTTTTTGTTCCCATTGCAATACTGTTATCTTTGACCAGAGGGTAGAGATAGTGAACACTGAGTCTTAGCCGTTCCCTCTAAATGATTGAAAAGAAAGTATGGCCTTAGAGGGTTATATTTAAGTATGGGAACTATCATTATTACTGAGATGCTGACCCAGTTACTGACCCTTTGAAAGAGGGTGAAGTAGGATAGGAAAAATGTGGGAAAAGCAAATTGGTTAGACATAACAAAGACCTTGACTGTAATCCTGATGAAGCAGTATAGTAATCAGTAAATGGCAGAGCTGATTGTCTCTTTCTGTGGCTTAGGCAGCCCTTGGAATGGTATGATTTAAGAAGTAGCCGAGAGTATTCTAACTTCCCTCTGAATATCTCTAATATTTCCTGAAGTTGTGCCACCGACTAGAATCCCTGTTTGGAGTTAGAGCTTGCTAATATTATATATAAAGTTTTGTGGGAATGTGCACATGTGCATTTTTTTTTTTTTTGAGAAAATCCATAGCTTTCATCAGAGCTTTATGTATCCATAAAGATTCTACTTAAAAGCAGATGTCCATAGTATAGTTTTTATGATTTGGTGTGAATTTGGTCAAAATGATTTCCTTCTCGATACCTTAATGCAGTGTACTCATTGATTTTTTTTTTTTTAATCAGGATGGAGATTGGATGGAGATTGGAGATTTCCTAGCTAACCTTCCTTCTATTTTATAGATAATTAACTCTGAGATCTAAAGCTACAACTTAGATATTCTGTCCCCCAAATTTTGTGTTCTTTCCCAGGAAGACAGGAGAGTTTTAGGTAAGAGGTGAGAACAGATACTGGGCAGTTGCGAGACACCCGAGGCTTGAAGTACATACCCGGAGGGAAGATGATATAAGTCTAGAAGTCTTAGTGAGTGAGGTGGGCCAGAGGTAGAAAAGGTGCAAAAGAAGGTGAAAAGGTAATGAAACTGAACTTCTTTTAAAATGTTTTCACACCTTTTGATCATCTAATACTAGATGGAAATGGAATTGTAATCCTAATAGATCTTTATTATATGGCATGAATGTCATTTTTTTTTCTTTTGCATTCTTTCATAAGATTTTTGGAGATTTATTGTCATATGACTTTCCAACCTTAACCATCTGCTACCTAACATCCTAATGACCTATAATAACAGTAACTTTGTCAGTTTTCATGGTGAAGCATTTAAAACCACTCAGTGCCATTTGGATTTGTGAATTCATTTTATATTTTAAATAATACTTTATAGTTTCTAGGAAAGGCATTATTAAGTGTGTTGTTGTTATATGAGGAAACAGACAAAGCATGCTTATATTCTAGAGGCTCAGGGTTTGTAAAGGAGGAAAAACAGGAGAGAATCAACAACAAGAGCACTTATATTTTGATAGTCTTCAGTTTACATTCATGATTTCTTTTGTTCCTTCAAGCAACCTTATGAAGCAGTCACCCTTATTGTTTTATTTGACACATAGGGAAACCAAAACATAAAAGGCCTAGGTAACTTGTCAGAGGTCCCATAGGCAGTCAGTGGTGGGGGGGTGCGGCAGGCTGTCCCCCAGCCCAGGCCCTACCTAGCGTTTGAGCACATTCATGTTTCACTGCTCTGCTGTATTGCTTCCCTGGTGCTTATACCAGGAAATGCATATCGACTGTGTGAGGTCCAGTCAGAGTTAGGGCAGGGATCGCAGAGAAGGTGATATTGGAGCTGTGTCTTGGAGGACGGGCAAGCACGGCTTTGCCTGTCTGATAAGCAGCAAGAGGACCCTGTCATCCAAGGGAATGCCCTGAGTCATGGCACAACTTGCTTTTTCAGAAAAGCAAGGGTGCCTCATAGTCAAGGCTTAAGGTGCTACCGTTTTGGGGTTTGGCACAAAGGTGAACATGCTCAGCGCAAAATTAGAATCAAAACTCACATACTCTGAATCGCTTGCTGCCTTTTTAATACCCCTTCCTCATAATTCCTTGTCCATTTATGTAAATAATGAAGTCTGCCAATGAATGCTACAAATGCCACTTCCTGAAGACCTAGGTACTACTATTCATCCACTTCTTTTGCCCAGCCTTTTGTGGCTCTATATTTGAACATTCCGATGCTTGTCTAGTTAATATAATTTCAAGAATTAATCTATGAAATATTTACTTGGACCTACTGTGTGCCTGGTTCTCGTGGGTTCTGTGGACCCAAGATTAAGCCCTCGTTCTCCAGGAGAATTCATGGTTCACATTTTTATGGCTAATGCAGATGTGACATCATACCGCAGTGTTTTGCCAAACTCAAACATTGAGGTTCCTATCTTTATGAATGTTTGTATGTAGCCAGAAAGGGTGTAAGACATATCCTGTGTTTTAACAATATTTCCAGTTCTTTATCTTGGTAATAACCAGGGAGATACTTAGTTTCCTTGAACATAGATAAATCTTCGCATTCAACAGTTTGTAGTTGAATTTGTAAAATGAAACTCATAAGCGAACTGATTGATATAGTGGTTGCTTACTGTAACAGTTTTCAGATGTCATGGCATTTTTGCAGCATGCTAGAGTTGAAGACAAATGAGAAAATAAAATAATAGTTGAAAACACTTACAGCTGATAGGAATGTTGAAGGACAGTAACACATTTCAAGCCATATAACATACCAGATTGTTAGGAGACAAATGTTGTTTTTAAAATATTAATGCACCATAGGTCTTAGATCAGTCTTGAGCACTTTAAAATACTTTAAATTATGTACGTACTAGCATTAAAAGTACATGTATAGAAAATTAACATTTCGAAACTCACTAGCTTTCTACACAGCAGACATACCCATGTCAACCTGTCAAATAGAAACTAAATTCACACTGACCTATTTAAAAGCCCGAATCATGGGTTGCCTGGGTGGCTAAGTAGTTAAGTATCTGCCTTTGGCTCAGGTCATGATCCCGGCATCCTGGGATCGAGCCCCATATTGGGCTCCCTGCTCGGTGGGAAGCCTGCTTCTCCCTCTCCCACTCCCCCTGCTTGTGTTCCCTCTCTTGCTGTGTCTCTCTCTCTGTCAAATAAATAAATAAAATCTTAAAAAAAACAAAAAAAACAAAAAAACCCAAGTCAGTTATTTATCAGGATGGGAGCAAGGCACTAGCAGAATAGAATTAGGATATTTGTCACTCAAACTTTAAGAAGTTTGTGCTCTCTAAAAGTTTAATTGATTATTACTTTGTTATTTTTATAAGTCTCATGTGTTTAAACATTATGTATCACTGTGTTAATTTTAGAGACCGAAAGTTCGTATCTCGTATCTTCTTTTTCAGAATAGATGCATTGACTGAATTTTGGAAATTAAGGAATAAGAAAATGGGGTCAGGAGGAAGAGAGGCAGAATGGTTAGAGTTCAAAGATTTAGGAAATGAAAGAGGGAAAAGAAAGCATTGATGATTTCACCTGGTGCTTCTGTGAAGTTGAATTTGAAGAGGGAGGGTAGGAGCTGTATAGATCAGGGGCTGGCCCATTGAATGGAAGGAGAAAATGCTGTCTACTGTTAGTGCAGAGACAAAGGCGCTGGGGTGAAGAACTTATGCTGGGAGTCAGGACGGGTGGACACTGCTGACTAAAGGTACTGGAAGGAAGGAACGGCCTTCATGAAGAGGTGTCAGGTTGCATGGAAGATGCTCTCAGCGTGAGAACTCACTTAAAACGGAGAGGGGCCAGTGTTCACCAGGCTTTATCCACTTTTTAATATCCACTTACTGCTTCACAGGATAGACTGAAAATTATTCTCGGGTATGCTGATAGTTTGTAGATTGGCACAAAAAACCTGACCATCGAGAGTGTAGGCCATTTGGGAATGGGCTTTGAAAGCAGCACTGCATTTCTTGTGAGATCTGGGCTCTTGTTCTGATTCTCTGATACCAGCTACAGGGCCTTGAGCATAATTTTCTTACCTACAAAATGGAAATAATAATTTTCCCCCTACTAGCCTTATGGGATTGTAATTTATCTGAAAGGAATTTGTAAATCCTGAGGCAGTGTACAATGGAGAGTGGTATTATGGTGATACAAAAAAAAAAAAAAAAAAAAACAAAGAAAAAAAAACAGAGCCAGATTACCTGGAGAATATCCACATGTTTATATTCCTCTGTAACCACCGCCCCTCCCCCTACCTTTTTTTAGGTAGAGGAGGCTGGAAAAATAGAAGTAGTTGTTTTAGTCCAGTTGAGCCCATTTCTTAGAGACAGAATATGAAAATCCACTGGCCTTCTTAGGCATTGTGTTGGAAGTTCTGTATTTATAGTCTATTGCCCATGTATATGCCCCATGTTTTAACAAATGTACAGATCCATATACATACATACATATCCATATACAAATAGAGAAGTGTATTTGGAAGTATATACACCAAAATGTTACCTATGGCTACATCTGAATGGTGGTATTGGGGTGATTAAAAATTTGTTTGCAACAAATGGATGGACCTTGAGGGCATTATGCTAAGTGAATTAAGTCAGAAGGAGAAAGATAAATACCATATGATTCCATTCATATGCAGAATCTAAAACAAACAAAACAAAACAAAACAAATGGACAAATAAAACAAAACAAAAACAAGAGAACAGGATGGTTACCAGATGGAAAGGAGGTTGGGAGGTGAGAGAGGGTTAAGGGGGTCACTTGTAGGATGATGGATGGGAATTAGATATGGGGGTGATCACTTTGTAATATATGCAGATGTCACACTAACATTGTACACCTGAAACTTACATAATTAAAAAAATCTGAAGGCCAGTTACATTTTATGATACCACTTCTCTTAATAAAAGGACATGGTATCAAAGAAGTTTTGTTTTGTCCCTGCTTTGTTTGTTCACGTTTTCTAAATCATCACTGATTATGTAACTACATATACCCCCCCCACACAGTCACATTTATAGATGTAAATATTTTATATGGAATCTTTGCTTTAGCAACTCAAAATTTGCTTCACTTGCTATGTTAAGTTTGGACTAGTACCTACATATATAAATACAGAATTTACTATTTTTTGAAAAAACATTTACTGGAAGACAAAACACCTGGCAGAAATTGCTGACCCCATGGAACGTTACTGTATGCACATTTATGTCAAGGAGAGCTGTGTTTTTGCATGGAAATGTTTTACTCCTTCAGTATGCTGCCCATACACTTTATTACACAGTATCCCCGGACAATTTCTTGGGAGAGTTCTGCTCTCTGCTGCTTGGTGGTTGGTAGCCCCGGAAAGGAAGAGATTTGCAGGGCAATACTTTGTATTTCCCTACCTGTGAGTTTCTGCAGTTCCTGGTTTTTTTAAGTCCTACCCCAAGCAATTTGCCCTGCTATCTCCAGTGAAAGGCCTCGCTGATACCATTTACTTTGTATTTATTACTTCTGCTTAATTTTGACCATGCAATCTAGCAGCACACAAATCCCAGTTATGACCAGTGTGTGATGGAGAGGACAAGTAAGACCTCGAAGTGCCACAGAAAGAAGTGGCGTAGGTGAGAAGCTCTTGGTACTGTGTTTCTTTTGTCTTCCTCATTCCTTCCAGTGACATTGCCGCTGGGCATTTTGAATGGAGTGGACAAACAAAGGGTAAGAAGAACAGTGGTAGGTGACCAAAACGTAGTTAAGGGTGTGAAACCACAGAACACCACAAGAGAGGGCAGGCCTGGTGTATCATCACTCACTTCCAGAAGACAAAGTGGCCTTTGCCTCTACTTAATAGGAAGAATAAAAGAAAGAGAAGAAAGGGGTGCCAGAGTTAACATTGGGTAAGTAACCTTGGTGGGAAAGAGGGTCCTGAACAGTTTTATAGACAGTTAAAATTGGCCAACTGCCATATAAATTTATGTGCAATTTTGACTGTACAGAGTCTTGCTTAAATTTCGCCAAAGCATTTTCACTTTGAATCACTAAGAAGGAAGCAAGCATGATAGAATTTTCAGATTGTTAAAACTGCTTTGAGTTCCAGTGATTGGTTCTGCCTTAGTACATGTCTGCACTATGTTTTGATGTATTTTACATTCGGAGACCTCAGGGATGTGAATCCTATTTCATTTACCTATCACCTAGTTGCTCAACTAAGCTTTGTTCTGGTAATAAGTTAGTTACTCAATATCTCGGAAGGGTATTTAAGCTGAAATCTAAATACAACCTGGTTTTTGTTTTTTGGTTTTGGGTTTTGGTTTTGGTTTTTTTTTTTTTTTTTGGTAGTGTTGTGCACTACTCATGTGCATACAACACATTCCCATAAAACTAGCATTTTGTATTTACAGAGAATTTCTCCTGAGAGTTAAGGTCTTGTAAAACATTCTTGTTCTACAGCATGAACGAATTATTATACTCAAGGGCATTGAAAGTGAAGTACACTGAAGAAAAGAATTTTTTCATTAAAATGCAGTTTATATTGATAAAACAGATTACTAGCATTTGATGAAATGTGAAACTTGGAGCTCCTCATATCAGTAAATCGCCAGTGGGTTTATTTTGGCAAATGGAACCAGTATGTAACATATAAGGGGCCAGGCATTATACCTGTTAGCATTGTATTAAATTGTCTTTTGGTAAAGTACTTTAAAAAAAAGCTATTTTTGCCTTGACAAGCAGGCTGTGGTAACTAGGATTATTAGAAAATAAAAGCTGTTGTGTTATCAGTTTTGGCACAGTCATTTATCAATCAGTATTTTAAACATTGACAAGTGGTAATTTAATAGGGAATGACCCAGTTGGCAGGAAGTTCTAATGACAGATGATGCAAACTCATTTATCACTAAGGGGCTCTGCTGGGCTTCTTACCTTTCTCTGATTCGTGGCTCATATTTTCCAAGTCTGGCATGTGAGAAGCCACAAAGGGCAAATCCTATGGCACCAAGCCCAAAACCACTCCCAAACAGAGAACATTAACGCTTTAGAAGCTCACATCTTTGCAAAGGTTCCTCCACATTAATGATTCTCAACTTAAAACAGGTGAAATTGATAAGATATTAGGAATGTGTGGTAGTCCATCTGCTTAATTTTTTTATACACAAGAAAGTAAGATAGATGAAATTTTGAAGGAAGTACAGGAAGGGTGAGTTTGAAGTTATTAGGATAATGAAAAAGGCAAATTTTGATGAGAAATCCACTGTTAGTAAATTTGCTTTTCCCCCTAGAGTTAATGCATCATTTCTTTCTGGCTGCTTTAAACTTTCTTTGTCTTTAGTTTTCAGAAGGTTAACTAATGATGGGTTTTGGCATGGAATTTTGGGGAGTTATCCTTTTTAGGATTTTCCCAGCTTCTTGAATCTGTAGGTTTCTGTTTTGTTTTGTTTTGTTTTCCGTCAAATCTGAGAAATATTCAGCCATTGTTTCTTTGAAATTTTTTTTAGCCCCACCCTCTTCTTCTCTTTTTCTGGGACTCCAGTCAGACAAATGTTAGAACTTTTGTCAAGGTCCCACACATTTCTGAAACTTCACTCTTTTTCCCCCCACACTATTTTCTCTCTGTTGTTTAGGTTGGCTAATTTCTATTGTTCTCTCTTCAAATTCAGTATTCTTTTTTTGGTGGGGGGGCTTCCCTTCATCTTGCAGTTGAGCTCATTCATTGGATATATTCTCGTGTTAGTTCTAAAATGTCTATTTATGTCTTTTATTCTTCTGCTTTCTTTTTTTTTTTTTCTTCCTGCTGAAACTTTCTGTTTTACTTGTTCCAAATGTGTTTATAGCTGTTGGTTGGATCATTTTTACGTTGGTTGTTTTACATCTCTCTCATCCCAGCTGGCATCTGTTGATTGTCCTTTCTCATTCAGTTTGAGACATCTTGGTTCTGGGTATGAAGAGGAATTCTCGATTGAAATCTGGACATTTGGGTCTTACATATGTAGACTCTGGGCCTTATTTAAATTGTGTGCTTTTGCAGGCTAGTCTGACACTGCTCGGTGGATGATAGAGATGCCACACCATTACTGAGAAGGAGCAGTGGAAATTCAAATTCTCCCCTCAACCTTTGAGCCCTGGGGAGTAGAGGAAGGGGGGTCTCCTTGGCGGCTTATTACCACAGAGTGGTGGTGAAAGTCTCGCATATTCCACTGCATTCCATCTGACACACCCCAGCAGGTTGGGATCAAAGTTTCAGCTCCCAATCTGTGCCCTTTCTGACATGAAGGTGGAGGAGAAAGAGACGACACCTTGTTATAACCTGGCCAGGGTGAAACCCTAGCTCCTTGACTAGGTCTTTGCTGGCAGGATTAAAACCACAGTTTTTACTCTGGGGTTTACTAAGGAAAATGGTTATTGTCTAAAAGTTTTGTCTTAGTAGGCTGCCTCTTCCTGGTCTTTTGACTGAAAAGAATAAGCTGCTTTTGGGGCTGTTGTTCATCTGTGCCCATTGGCATCTCCAAATTGCTGGCTTCTTCAGTCTGGGATGCATCAGTCAAAAAGAAAACCCAGGGAACTCACCACTGTATCATTCCTTGAGTTCCAAGGTCCCTAGCCAGTCTGCTTTCTTCTCTCCATCTCTCAGAGTCTTCTTGTATGTTTTATATATAATGTTCAGTGATTTTAGTTGTACACAGTGGGAGGAAGAAAAATGTGTCCATATAATTTCCCCCAAAGATGTTCTATAGGAAGAGATTTTGGTCCTTGTGTCTCAAAATGGCAAAGATTCTAGATAGTGGCTTCATTTGTTGAAGTGCCTAATTATTCTGAACTGGAAAGCCTTATACAACAATCCTAGAGATTTTAATCTTGTATAAGACTATACCAGTGTAATACTTTCTTGGGATAAGGAACCAATTGGGTTATTCCCTATTTAAACATAATTGACAAATAATAAGCTTTTGATATGTAGATCTGTTTAAGTCTGAAAATTTATTTATAGCCAGTGTAAAATGTTTTCCTCCTTATTGATGATCACTTAGGTAACTTAAAAAATATACTTAATGGATGTTTTGCTTATTGATACTTATCATTCTGAAAATATTTTATTATTTTTAAACATTCTTATCATGTGAATTGTTTCTTCTGGATTTTTAGCTGAGTTAGTAAAAATTAAATAGAAGTAGGGGTGCCTGGGTGATAGAGTCCGTTAAGCAACTGACTCTTGGTTTCAGCTCAGGTCATTATCTCAGGGTTGTGAGATGGAGCCGTGCATTGGGCTCCGCACTTAGCGTGAAGTCTGCTTAAGACTCTTTCTCCGTCTCCCTCTGCCCCTCCCCCACCCCGTTCTCTCTCTCTTTCTCCATCTCTCTCTCTCTCTCTAAAATAAATAAATCTTTTAAAAAAATTAGATAGGAGTAAATCCTCTGTCCATTATGCTAACTGTAGGGTGACATGCTGGGTACTCTCGATGGAGGGGTGAGGGGCAGAGGCTTAGGCTGTGTGTGTGTGTATAGGAGCCAAGGACAGTAAATGCTGGCTGCCCAGAGAATGTCCACCAGTTTGAATCACCAAGTTTAGGGGACACAGGGAACTCACATTTGGTCAGGTGCCATTGTAAGGTTGTCAAGTGTCAGTGCTCAGAACAGGTGGGTCCAGCCAAGTTCCTGTAAGTCATGGCAGCAGCAGAGTCAGTCCTGGGAAAGGGGGCCGAAAAGAACCAGATGTGGTCATTAATGCTATCAGGCCTGACCTATGTTTTAGGGACTGATTACTGCTATAGTCCTATCTGGGAATGAGTTGGGGTCTGAGGTGTAGGGAAAAGGACTGTTGGATGCACAAGCCCCAGAGTTAGAGGCCGGGTAAAAGAGAGATTCGGGGGGAGGAAGGCAGCTAGTGAGGTGGTTGTAGCCAGAGCTTCTCATGGGTGTGCTTTAGACGTGGGAGTTGCAACTTCCTTTTAGACCCTTATTCACTCCCTAGATGCTGTTCATCTGGGCTCTCTGTGGTTCTGGGTCTGACAGGCTCTTAGTACCATAATGCAGATGAGCCAGGCCAGAGAGGGCTCAGATGCATGCCCAGAATCAGTTTGGCACACCAGCAGAGTGGGGTGGAGAAACTGCCCTTGGCTGATTTTCTTTTGTTTTTTAGCACTTTCCCTATACTTCTAGAGCCAAAAGATGAGTAGGAATTTTAGGGAATTTTCTTAATGTGGGAAACAGTTCCCCTGGGAGTCCAGGCAATTGTGTTCTCTTCTTAAGAATTTGGGTGCATTGGAAAGGCCCTAACCCGAGAATCAGAGGCTTAAAATCAGGTGCCAGAGGGAGACCGCAGACCAGTGTCCCTAACTCACCTAAAAAGCATGGGAATGGTAATATCAGTCCTGCTGCCCTATAGAATTGTTTTGAATAGAAATAAATTGGAAAAAGCTTAAAAGTGCTACGTGATGTTTCAGACGTAATATTTCATTATGTATCAGCACAAATACAAATGCTTCTCTAATTTTTCTCTTCTGTTATGTGGAGAAAAATAACTCTTCCTTCGTAGAAAAATTAACAAAGAACAAGTCCGTGCATATGCAGACAGTCCTGTTTTGTAGTTTTAATAAAATTTAATTGAGTGTTAGTGTAACTTTTGACAGTGACAGAAAGATACGTTTTTGCTATTTTCTTTCAGGTTATCCATTTCTAAATTCTTTCCACTAATTGAGAGTCAGTTTCTCAGGATGTCCCCTCCCTCGGTAGCTGTAAGTATCATTTGCTTATAATGTGTCCTTGCCATTAAGAGGGAACCTAGAAAGTTTACCGCAGCCCTCACCAACTTGTTTTCACGGTCGTAGAAATAAAGCTTTTTGAACAAGTAGTTTGTCTGTGAGGTAATTCCACCTCCTTTTTATCTTTCTACCACTTGAATACACTTTTAGAATGTAAGTTCTGTGTGAGGCAGTCCTCTTGTGCCTGGGCACCAGGAGGGCACTCAAGAATTCTTTGTTTCATGAACATGTGAATAGATAAATGGGTGCTGGCCCCCCTTTGACTGAGTCAGGCTCACATGGTGGTACCCCCTCTTGGGCTTCAGAGGCCTCTCTGCCACCAGTATTAATGTTGAATTGTATTCCCAAGGTCTCCCACCTACTAACAAATCTGTGGCTCGTTATCCAATGAACTCGTCTATGTTAACCTGTTTGGGCTGATGGTGGGCCTACTGCAAATATGTTAGTGAACAGTTTCTACATTAGCCTCATGGTAAGCACTCACTAAATGTTAGCCACTATCCTTACCCTCCTCCTCCTTATCATCATCATCATCATCATCCAGAATATTCCCCTGTAGCCATTGGTTTTCACGTTTTGTTCCCAAGAACTATTAGGAATCTAAGGATTTTCCCGGGTGGTGGTAGAAGTTTGGTGGGGCCAGGGATGGGGTTTTGGTGGGAGGGAGGAAAGTATGTGGAGAGAAAAAACACGGATATGCTCTCCTTACCTCTCTGACCGAATAAGCTGTGTTTTTATCTGTTCTATATCCTTATATTCCTGGTGAATTTTATTTTCAAAAGGATTCCACTCCTTAATTTTCTTTTTCAAAAGAAATGCTATAAGCAGTATACTGTTTGCTGGAGAGTGTAACATGAAAGTAGCTCTTATAAATGTGCGGGTGAGAGTGACAAGGAAAAGAAGAGAGGAATAACTGATCACATTCCAGAGTGTGTTCTTAAGCAAATAATGTGGACAGTCTTTAAAATGAATGTGCTATTGCTGGAAGCCAGCATGCGGGGTAGCACACATGTCGTGTCATACCAGCCTTGCTGTCTGTTGTAATAAGGCCATGAGGTTAGTGGGTAGGATGGGGCTGTCTCCCTTACAAGCTGTGTGACCTTAGAACAGTCAGAGTTCTGTGAACCTCGGTGTCTACAACTATAAAATGTCAAAAATCATACTACCTCATAGTTATGAGGATTAAACAGAACTGGTCCTTTAACTTAAAATATCTAGTATACCTGTAGGCCTCAGGCTAGTATACACATGCATCTGTAGTCTCTATATTTAACGTACAGACAGCATTCAGTGACATCAGCAGGACATTTCATGCACCTTCTTATGGTAGACTTATAAATAAGATGATTAGATCAACTTTTAAGTAGCTAACTATCTTTCCTGAACAGATATGTACTTGTGAATTCCCATTAGTCTTAAAGGGACACCCTGTGTTTTTATGGAAAAAACATAGATCTGGATTCACACAAACTATTTAAATTCTACGCTTTGTTGGGGCACCTGGATGGCTCAGTAAGTCGAGCATTCGACTCTTGGTTTTGATTCAGGTGATGATATCAGGGTCATGAGATTGAGCCCCGAGATCGGCTTCACGCCAAGTGGGGAGTCTATTGAGGACCCCTTGCACTCTCTCCATCTCTTTCTCTCAAATAAATAAATCTTTAATAAAATAACGTCTAAGCTCTGTCATTTACCAAATTCTTGAGCAGTCACTTAAAAGTGGTTAAGTCTCTATTCTCTTATCTATAACTATAGCTAATCAAT
The DNA here is from genome assembly GCA_028533885.1 of Nasua narica. Classification (NCBI taxonomy): domain Eukaryota; kingdom Metazoa; phylum Chordata; class Mammalia; order Carnivora; family Procyonidae; genus Nasua; species Nasua narica. The sequence goes on along the minus strand of CM052810.1, from coordinate 97,166,366 downwards.
ATGAACATTGTGAAGATTAAATTCTAGGAAACACTAAGAATCTAGTGTCCATCATGTTTCTTCAAATGCAGTAGGTGCTCAAGAAATGTTTCTTTTCTTCTTTACTTTTCTGGAATGTCACAAACAAAAACCCAGAGCAAGTGTCCTAGAATTTTGGATGACCCAGAACAAGGAATGATTGAAAGAATAATGCGTGATAAGGATGAAATTTCAAAATTACCTTGACAGACCAAAATAGTACACTGAAATGTACAAAAATTATATTTGAAATAATAACTGTTAACTCTCACATTAAAAAAGAGACAGAGATGATAGGTAGGTAGGTAAGTAGATAGATAGATAGATAGATAGATAGATAGATGATAGAATTTCTAAAAACACTTGGGGAGTCTTGAAATACTTAACCTGGAAGAGAATTCTGTGGGAAGGCCACATGCCTATATTCACATTATAGAATCACTGAAACTTGGAGTTTGAAAGATTGTTATGTGCAAATATCGGTATATTTGTATTGTGTCATTCCTAAGCAGAGAATTATAACATGAGAAGCATAGGGCAAAGATACCAATTTTATTTTTTATTTAATTATTTTTTTTTTAAAGATTTTATTTATTTACTTGACAGAGAGAGATCACAAGTAGGCAGACAGGCAGGCAGAGAGAGAGGAGGAAGCAGACTCCCCACTGAGCAGGGAGCCTGATGCAGGACTGGATCCCAGGACCCTGAGATCACGACCTGAGCCGAAGGCAGAGGTTTTAACCCACTGAGCCATCCAGGCACCAGTTTTAGAAAAACATTTTCCTAATAATGAGATTCATTCAACAATGAAGTAAGATATATATGTGTGTGTTTGGTATGTTTTGGAGAAATAAATCCAGTTTTACTGATCAAATGGCAGAGCTTTTTTTGGTCAGAGGTGGCTAAGGGACAAAGGGCCCATGGTAGAGGTAGGGGAGAGGTCACATTTTACCTGATGTGATCTCTCCTCTACAAAACCTTGGAAAATTGTCCTCAAGTACCCTGTTGCAAATATTCTTTGTATTCTTTCCTAGAAAGGAAACTCAAGTGAAAATGAATTCAGCAATCACTAGGTGGGTTATTGTAGCCAAGTCTTTCCAAGGGGTTCTTGAGTGGGTGGGATGTCAGATGAGGTTAATTTCTAAGTTCACATCTAATTAGTTCTGTGATTGTGTACCTATATAATTAAATCAAAACAATATGCATACAGAAACCATTAAAATAATGTACTTAAGGTTCAGCTTCAGAATATACTGATAGCATTGAATATTACCTCTAAAATGGGCATTTTAGAGGAAGAAGAATTTCAGTAACATTCTGTATAAGGAAGAAAATTTGAGTCCCAATTGTACTGTTGCCCCAATTCAATTCAGTTATGACTTTAATAAACGATAAAATGATTTTGTGATGTGTGTAGCTTATGAGAATCAAGAGGAAATCATTTTTCTATGCTTAGTCTAGTGTTGCTTAGAATCTTACTGAGAACAGAGCTGTATTTAATCTTCCTCATTTGAGTGGCATGCACGAGCAGAAAAACTGGTGAGTCATTTGAATAATCCAGCTAGTGTAACTGTGAATATTCTCGAGAACGATGGAAAGGTTAAATGCTTTGAAACACGTGTATTCTGAAGGGAGCACTGAGCTGCTGCTCTCTGGTTTCACTGAGAGCCGAACTTGGGCCAAAAGTATGAGCTATGTTTTATAGTGCTTAATACACTCCCATTTCAAGGTGATTGCCAGTTATTATGTGATCATGAGAAGATAGACTTTAATTTCAGTGAGCGTTAGCATCATCAGCGACGAGCCTTTCCACATGTGGTGTGCCAGGTGCTGCATTAAACATGTTCAAGTAGCACACTGCTCGCTCTCTACACGCTTATGGTGTTAAGAGTGATGCAGGCTATTTTCGATATAAGCAAATCTGAAAGAGAAGGTGATTAATAACAGCAGCTAGAGTCGTGCCTACATTTTACGTACCACGTTCTGGTTTACGGAGCTCTTTTTTTTTTTTTAAGATTTTATTTATTTATTTATTTGCGATAGAGACAATGAGAGAGAGCATGAGAGGGGAGAAGGTCAGAGGGAGAAGCAGACTCCCCGTGGAGCTGGGAGCCTGAGGTGGGACTCGATCCCAGGACTTGGGATCATGACCTGAGCCGAAGGCAGTTGCTTAACCAACTGAGCCACCCAGGCGCCCTACAGAGCTCTTATGAGAGCAGAACATTCCTCCCAGGAAGGTGGATGGATCCTATGAGGCAGAAATGTTTCTGGTACCAGTTTCCCTGAAGCGAGTTGAGAATGTATTTTTGCTGAAGGATCGTAAGACGCAGCTTAAAGGATGTGATCACAGCCCCCAACCAGAGAGAAAATTCCAACTGGAAATAAGGAGCTAGACCATTTTGCAGAGTTTTGATGTGGAAAAGAGTTGGAAAGATCAAGGTGCAGGATATGTGGAAGATTTAATGAAGCATATAATGTGGAAAGAAGGCAAGACATACACTTAAGCTCTAAAGTGGAGCTTGCCAAGTTTATTCAGGTGTCCAGTGCATTATCAGTGAACAGACATTTCCTTGCCGAATGCTTGCCTTTCCCTCCTACCTTAGTTCTTGTGTTGCTCTGGACAGAGAAAGTAGATGGCTCTTTCCTTCTTGATTGTAAGCCTTTGCATCTGCTGTCCCTGTTGTTTTTCTGCCATCTTCCTACTTGGGTCTAGAGTAATATTCTTTCTTCTCACCTCTTGTCAACTGCTCTTGCTTCTTGAAAAAACAAGACTTGGGATCATCCTTCCTCAAAACTCCTTTTTGAATAATGTCACTTGCATTAAACAACTAGGTCATGTACACTGTGGTAAAATAATTCCTTTAATTCGTCCCATACCTCCCTCGCTTTCTTTAGTGCTGACCCAGACAGACTTAGAGGGGAAGCTTTGAAATTAAGTATAGAGTCATAATTTCGTATGCATATGTCATGTATGTGAATGTCCATTGTCAGCTGATTTATGTATGCTCAGTCATTTGGTTATAAGGTTCTTAAACCTGGGGACTCTACCTTTAATGCCTTTTAACACTCTGCAGTGCCAGCCTCTTTATCTGCTCTTGAGTTCCAGTAAATATTATTAGTGGGCAGATGATACTTAAGGTGTTGGGAAGGGAAATCTGTGGCAACTACAAACCACCACTCAGCTTGGGGTAGCCCTCAGCTCGCATCTTTTTTTCTGAGAGAAATGGGTTGTAATTTGTGTACCATCTAGCTACCATGTTTGTGTACCATCTAGCTACCATGTTTAGCCTAAGTGCTATTTACCTTATGAAAAAACTTAAGCAACCAAGAAAGTCGATGTTCCATTTTGACTCCTTAATTTTAAAGGAACCTTCTAGAACAGTTGGCAAAAATATAGTTAGATTGAATTTAGAGAGAATCTGTGTCCCCAGATATGCTTTATTTGCATTGTTGAGCTCTGTCAACACATCAACAAATGAGGTTAACCACTTTGAAAGGTGACATGAAGAAATTAGGTGTGGGTTGTATAATTACTGTCTAACCTTTCGAAAATCTAGCTGTTAGCCTTAACTGAAAATCTTGACATTTTAGTTGTGAGCCTCGCTTATGGAACACCTCAGAATAAACTTGGAACTTGAAGGTCAGTGTAGAAACGCATTGTCAATTCAGCGTGGAGAAGCTTACCTAACACCTCCGCAGCCAGGTCTGGCTTGTGTTAGTGCTACAAGAGTCCCGCTCTCAGGATTGCTCCGGCCTCTCATCAGAGGGGCAGGAGGAAACTGAGGTGCAGACAGGCGGAGTATACAGATGACAAGGCAAGCCATTAGCCAGCACGGAGGACTTAGAGACGCTTGAGAGAAAACTAGATGAGTCTGGAAATACGAGCTTCAGTGTAAACATCCCCAAAGACCAAGTGGATGAAATTGAAGGAAAAGATGGGAAAGTTGGAAGAGGCAGACAGACAAATTTGAAACAAATTTGTTTCTGTGACTGGAGGGGCAAGCCTAAAGTGGTTCAAAAGCATTTTTGAGGAAGCCAGATTTGTCAAAATCAGGGGTTCTTAACAGATGACTTAAGTGGGGGTGGGGCATTTTTGATGCCCGGCTTTGGAAAAAGAAGGTGTCACACTCATCACCCTATTGAGAACATTCAGCATCTTGTGTTATGGTAAGGGTTGTATATGGAAGTGGCATCAGGGCTGTGCGCTCTTCTCCATAATGTGCACCTCACCCTAAAAAAGGACAGGAATAATTTCGAATAGATTCGAAAACAAATATCTGGGTTGGAGCATCAAAATTAGGCAGACACAGGGGACAAGAAACCACAGAGACAGTTTACCAGAGACATGGTGATGAAGTGAAAAACTCCACTGAGCGGAGCAGGCAGGCCTTGTAGTAGTTAAACCTGTCAGCTCTAATGGGATGGACGTCACGTATTTCTGTGGCTCAAAAAGACCAGAGGTCAAGTGAAGAGACTTTATAGAAGGACAAGGGCTGCTAGGTAAGGATAAATCTGTTTGAAATGTTTAAGTAGCAAGCAGTTGGGCATTGGAATTCAAAATAAATATATTAGTAGACGGATCATAGCAACGTAGAAGAGCATGAGGAAAAACCTCTAAGCACGGAATTAGGAATCGTCACATTTGAAGTCTTAAGTTGTGTCTGGATTTTACATGTATATAAGCCCTAAAATAAGACTATATGGCATGCTCCCCTATTAGTTCACATTTAAAAACATGTAAAAGTTAATGAATATTCTTAGGATAAAAATAATATAACTTTAGATGTTGACTCTATTGGAAATCATATAGATGATTATCTGTATGAACCTTGAAGTCATTTCTTTCTCTCTAAAGAAACTTATTATTCTGTGCACACCACTTCATTTTGGCCAGCAATACGTCCAACTCAGTCATTGTGCTGCAGTGGAATGTTTTAAGCTGAAATGTGCATTGGAATCTGTTTGTTTGCAGCAGATGATTTGACTAAGCTTTGATGCGCAGTCACTTTCTGACATTTGTGTATTTCAGCAGTGAACAATGTAAACTCATTTTCTGAGCACTTTGATTACTTGCACAGAGCAGTGCCCATGGCATGTGACAGAGAAGGGTGCACCATCCACTAATCAGATAGATATGCTTCAAGCGTATTTACACAAAATAATGAAAACAGCTGTTAGATACCTTTAAACTTGAGTGTGTTTTGTTATTAATCTACTAGCCTGTACACATGACACTATAATTCTTCGCTCACTCAAGTTGCCTTTAATGACACAGTAATAAAACTGAGAGGGATGAAAGTAATGGAATTGTAGAATGTAATGCCTCAATTGTTCTACAGTGTCTTCCTTTTTGCCAAAATAAACCACAATTAAGTCCATATGGTGTTTTGAAGTTTTCAAGCAATGACCCTCATAAAAAGTAATGAATTTCTGACAAAAGAAAGGATGGCTTTCTTTTACACAGATATCTTCACTGTTGATCTAGATATGATTGTAGACCGATATGCTAATGGAAGAAGAGAGGTTCAATGTGCTTGGTATACGTACTTTCGTTTGTGGTTTATTTACTCATAAGAAATTCACGTGTTAAGGGTAGAAATATTATAATCCATTAGTTATGACTCCTTTGTTTCAAAGGCAGTTACTTCCAGCAAAGAAGCAGGTATTCTTAAAGAACAGGAAATTTTGAAGGCCGTCTATAATACTGACAATCGTCATATTGGAAGGGTTAAAGGGGTTTGTTTGGGGAATATCCTGTTCTTATATACCTTGAGCTTTTGAGGTACTGGTTTTATTTGTGGGCCATTTTTATGTATTTCAAAACTGCTTCAAGGGATAATGACATTTTATTCCAAGTACACTTACCTCTTATTCAAACTATATGTAAGTAATACGTCACTGAGTTTATTTGCTTAGAAATTGATTTTAAAAAATAATATCGGGGTCAAAAAATCTTTAGATTATCTTCAATGTTAACAAAGCTGTATAGGTAGCCAAGAGTTTTGACAAAAATTAAATTAGAAAAACCTGAACTGAGTAATAATTACAAGTATAATAGCTATACTGGGGGCGGGGTGGGGGAGGAGGGAAAGATATTAAAAGGAAGATGTGAAAGGAGGAGGGTTAGCATCATTTTTACTAGGAATGCTTGGATTTGAATCTGTGCTCAGCAGCATACCAGTATTTTCCCTGTTTAACGTATTTAAGTTTTTCTGAATCTTGGCTTCCTCATGCAAGATATCAATAGGGGTCATTGTAAGGGTTCAGATAACGAACAGGATCCATCTAACAGACTGCCTGGCAAATAGGAAGTACTCAATAAATACACTTTTTGTTGTTATTATTATTACTGAAATCAGCCTCCTAAAGTAGCTCATTAGTATGATTTCTACTTAATGTGTTCTGTGTGTGTGTGTGTGTGTGTGTGTTGAATTCACTTATACAGTTCAGTACATATTGACTGAGTCCCTACTATGTTCTAAGAATGTTCATGGTACTGTGGAAAATGCAGTTCTAATCTGATGGACCCATAAAAGTTGGACTCTATAGAACACAAATGTAGGGGTGCAAAAAGATTTTTTTTGGAAATACAGGAGAAAATGAGAATAATCTACCCTGACTGGGACTTGGGAAAGGTACATGAAGAAGAATGGATGTCAGGGAGAGAGGATGTGAAGTGAAGGCTGAGAGCTGAAAAGAGGATGGTGACTTTGGGAGTAATGAAGGTAGTGAGATGAGGTAAAATGGGAGACTATGGCTGGAAAGCCAAGTTCACAAAGTCACTGAGTGACTTTTATGTGCTGTATCACGTTGAGTATTAGGTGATCCTGCCGTCAAGGACCAAAAATTGCCACCGAAATGTCATGAAAATTAGGCTAACAGCCTCACTTGTCAGATGCACCCAGTATAGCTGGCCAAAGGGCAACATTAGTTCAAATTTTGAATGATTCATTGAAATTCTATTTTCTGTTTATTTGTTTGCATACATACTTTATGGAGCAATATGATGAATGAATGACAAATATATTTGCATATCATTTTCCTTTTTAAATATAAATGGTAAAAATAAATTTCAGCCTACTATCAGGCTCAATTATCTCAAATTTCAAATTAGTTAACCCTTAATTTGTGATGTTTGATCATTTTGCTTAGTTGTCAAAAGAATTTTCTTATTTTCAAAGTTCTTGGCATGTCTTTTAATCTGTTGAATAAAAAACGGAATCATATCTTAACATTTCATGGGCAATTCTTTGCATAATTGACCAGATGTTACTATTGTATAGTTACCATGTTCTTTTTTCCTTAAGATAAGAATTACAACCTAGATCATCACCATTTCCTACTAACATTTTAGGATATTTTGAGAGATTATGGTTGTGCACTCCAAACATAATCTAGAATGGGAAATGTACTGTAAGAGTGGTTTGAAGATTGGTGATACCTTCTCAACTAAAACAATTACATTGCATTTCTAAGTTACAGGCTTCACGCAAATGTGCGTGTATTCTCCATAAAGATTGGTAGAGTGTAGGTCAGGTACCTGGTGCCGTCAGGGAGCTGGATATAAAGAGATGCTCCAGGGAAATGACAGGCAAACACACATTGTAACACTCAGCCTGCATAAATGTTGTCTCCCTTATGGCAGTCCACTGATTTTTTTCTGTCCATGATAACAACTCTCTGAAACCTTTTGTAACTTATCTTTACTGACTGCTCAGGTCCACATAACTTTCATTTCAATGTCAGTGTTATTGGCAGATCTTTGTTCTTTGAACAGTACATTTGATTTTGGAAATTAGTCAAATTCTATTTGGAGGCCAGTCTCATGGATCAAAGTTTTGAATCCTGATGGACTGGAGACTGTAAATTTATAAGACAGTTGTTTCCTTGGCTATCCCATTTATTTTGTTGGTAGTGCTTCACATGGTTGCAAAGCCTATTCCAGACACAGTAAGAGGACCACTTCCCAAAGTAATTGGTTTGCAGATGTCAAGCCCTCATGGGAGAAATGCCTTCAAGTTTATTACTTTTTTTTTTTTTAAAGAGTAGTAGTTTTTAAAAAATTTGTTGCTCCTTTACGTCATGTCAGGTGCATTATTCATGTCAAGAGTATTTGCGACTATCTTGACTCTAGCCAGGAAATTTTCTTAGTTGCTCTGATTCTGCATTATTTCTGTGTTATTCCTTTATCTTTGAACTTTAAAAAAATGTTTCACACAGAAAGAACTCTTCTAAAGTAATTTCATCTATAAAAATTGTCTTTGAAAACATACGATCACATGCTTTCTCGTCAGTCTCTTCCTGTTTCCTAGTGGTAAGTTTTGTTACAGAAAAGTTGGTGGTTGGTCTAATTTTTTCCACCATATAATAATATAATAACTTACATATATATAATATCATAATAATATAATGACATTTTTGCATTGTTGTCCCAAAGAACTTCTCTTTACTTTAAATCCAGAATAAGACTTATATTGACTTATAAGACTTATATTGATTATTTTTTGTGGTTTTCCTCCTAATAGTCAATGTTTCTTTGAATATATATACACATAAATTCAATTTATCTTTCACTTTTGAAGTTTCCTTGAAGTACAATAAAACCTTGATATATAATATGTGCATGATAAGAATTTGGGTAATCTCTGAGTGGCTAAAATTAGGATCCTCTGCTAAGGGTGGGGTTTAGTTAATAGCTTTGATCACTTAGCATTTTTTTTCCCCCACACTATGTCATGAGTTATGGAAGATAAGTTTTACTTTCTTAACTATCATGTTTTTCTGATAGTTCAGAATGACTGAAAACTACTGCTTCTGTTAACCTCACAAAAGTGCAGACTCTCATTCTTTTGTTACACTGTTTTAAAAATAGCTTGACTGAGGTAAATGGATATGTAATAAAGGACACATGAAGTACACAGTTTGGTAAGTTTTAAATATGTACACCTTTGTGAAACTGTTGCCACTGACAAGGTAATGAACATATCCATCACTCTAAAAGTTTCCTCTTGTTTGTTACAATCTCTCCTGTTCACGCCTCACTACCTCACTCCTATCCCTATTCTCAGATTCCGCTAAAATGCTCTCTGTTGCTACAAATTAGTTTGAATTTTCTATAATTTCATAAAAATGGAAACATACAACATGTACTCCTTTTCGCCTGGCTTCTTTCATTCAGCAATTTTTTTCTTTTATCAACTGGTTGTTTCAGATAGTTCATTATTTTTTATTGCTGATTAAGTATGGCATTGTAGGTATATACCACAGTTTTTCTGTGCACTTCTTAATGGACATGTGGGTCATTTTTAGTTTTTGAATATTACAAATTAAGCTACTGTGAACATCCATGTGCAAGTGTTTCTGTAGACAGGTGCTTTTGTTTCTCTTGGACAAATACTTAGGCGTGGAGTCGTATGGTAGGTGTGTGTGTGTGTGTGTGTGTTTTAAGAAATTGCCAAAGGTTCTCAAAAACACTTGTGCCATTTTACATTCCCACCTGCAGTGCGTAAGAGTTCCAGTTTCTCCAACATCCTCACAAACACTTGTTAAGATCGGTGTTTGTTTTTTGTTTTGTTTTGTTTTAATTTTTAGACAGATGTGTACTATACTTTCTTCTTGTCTGTGCCTTGTCTTTAATAGTGTCTTTTTAAAGAGCAGAGATTCTTAATTTTGGTGAGATCCAATTTATTCGTTATTTTTGGTATTCTGTACCAACAATCCTTATGTAATCCAGAGACATAAAAGTTTTCCTCTGAGTTGTCTTCTAGATGTTTTATTATTTTGTGTTTTACAGTTAATATGATGATCCAATTTGAGTTAATTTTTGCATATAATGTGAACTATATATGAAGTTTATTTTTTTTGCATTTCGGTATTCAATTGTTCCAGCACCATTAGTTGAAAAAACTTTTCTTTCTCTATTGCATTACCTTTAGAATTTTATTAAGGAATCAGTCAACCATATATGTAAGCTCTATTTCTTGAATCTCTATTCTGTTTCATTGATCTGTTTGTCTAACATGATGCCATGATTATGACATGCCATAACTGTGAGGCTCATGATTTTTCTATTATAACAATAAGTATTGAAATAAGGTAGTGTAAGTTCTCCAATCTTTTTCCTCCTTTTTTTGGCTACTCTGAGTCCTTTGAATGTCCATGTGTATTTTATTTATTTTTTTATATTTCATTTATTTGTCTGAGAGGTGAGAGAGAGAGAGCATGAGCAGGGGGAGGGGCAGAGGGAAGGAGAGAAGCAGGCTCCACATGGGGCTTGACATGGGGTTCAATCCCAGGACCCCAGGATCATGACCTGAGCCGAAGACAGATGCTTAACTGACTGTACCACTCAGATGCCCCTCCATGTATACTTTAAAATAAGATTGTTAATTTCTTTAAAAGAGGAGAAAAAAAATCATACTGGGATTTTGAATAGGATTGTTCTGAATCTATAGATCAATTTGAGGAGATGACATAGTTATGGTATTTAGTATTTTATTCCATTTATTTAAATCTTTCTTAATTTCTTTCCATTATGTTTTGTAGTATTCAGTATATAGGTCTTATACATGTTTACCTGATATATCCTTAAATATTTCATATTTTTATGCTATTATGGGTTTTTTTTAATACTTTCTGTCTTTGGTTGTTCATTGCTAGGACTGAGAAATACATTTTATTTTGGTCTTGTATCCTTCAGTTTTGCTGACTTATATCTTTTAATTAACTTTTTTTGTAGATATTATCAGATTTTTTAACGTAGACAACCATGTCCTCTGTAAATTAAGATAGTTTTACTTCTCCCTTTTCAACCTCAGTGACTTATTTATTCTTATTTTCTTATTTCATGGAAGTAGATCCTTTAGTATAATTTTGAACACAAGGTGTGAGAGTAAGCATTTTACGTTTTTCTGATTCTAGACGAAAAGCATTTGACCTATCACCATTAAGCATGATGTTAGCCTTAGACTTTTCTCACATTTCTTAAAAGCTTATTAAATTGAGTAGGCTCCCTTTTATTCTTAGCATGCTGAAAACTTCATCAGGAGTAGATGTTGGATTTCATCAAATCTTTTTTCTGCATCTGTTGAGATAGTCTTACATTGTTTGTTTAGTTAGTCTGTTAATATGATGAATTACATTGATTGCTTTTGAATATTAACCAGCCTTTTATTTCTGTAATAAATCACACTTGCTCATATTGTATTATCCTTTTTACATATTGTTAGATTTAGTTTGCTAAAATTTTAAGAACTTCTATGTCTCTTGGTCTTAAGTTTTCTTTTCTTTCTTTCTTTTTTTTTGTGTGTGTGCTGTCCTTGTCTCGTTTTGGTATCAGAGTAATGTAGGTCTCATAGAATGGGTTGGAAGTGGTTCTAACCTCTTTAATTTTCTAGAAGAATTTTTGTAGAATTGGTATAATTTCTTCCATAAATATTGAATAGAATCACTGGTTAAGCCGTCTGACCCTAGTATTTTCTTTGTGGGAAGGTTTTTAACTTACAAACTCAATTTCTTTACCGGGTAACCTAGTATCTAACAAATATATAATATTAAATATCCAAGTATTCCTTGAGTAAGGTGTGGTAGTTTCAAAGAATTTGTTCATTTCACTTAGGTTATTAAATATATTGATATAAGATTGTCCATGGTACTTCTTTGTTGTCCTTTTACTTTTTGTAGAATTTGAGGTAATATCACCTCTTTCAATCCTGATATTGATAATTTGGCTTTTATTTCTTTCCCTTTCCTTTTTTTTTTTTTTTTTTGTATTTTATCTGGCTAAAGTTTTATCAATTTTACTGATTTCATCGAAGAGTCAGCTTTTATGTTATGTTAAAATGTTACTTTTGTCCCTTAAAGACCAGAATGATTTGGTTTCAAACCAGGTTGATTTTATTAGAACAAATAGAAATAAAAATGATCTGGTACTACTTGGAGAGCACAGACTTAGAATGTTCTAAGAGTTGGCCTGTGAACATAGACTGTTTGGATAGGTAAAAAGGACTCCAGAGAGGAGAAAAGGAACCAGAAGGCACCATTCTATTCCACTGTTGAATGACTGTTCCCACTGTGTTTGAATCCAGTCTTGTCTTGATGTTTGATAATTTAAAAAGCAAATTATTTCAGTAAAGGAAATCTATGGATAAATTTCAAATCCCATTTTAACTGCTTGCTTCTTTTACTAAATTCAGCTTCACTATAATTGGTAGCTTTGAGTGTTTCCTTGAAAGTCGCTATGAAATGGTAGAATAAGGCCTTTGAAATCAGAAGGTCCTAATTTCTATGTAGCATCTACAACTTCCAGACTGTGTAACTTCAGGCTACTTATTTGGCTTCACTGAATTCGAATTCTTATTTGTGAAATTTTAGCAGATTGAATCTAATGATATGGATAAAGGATAATACATTATGACCAACTGTGATTCATCTCAAGAATGAAAGGTTAAAATTCAAGATTGGATTTAAACACTATAGAAACAGTCATGGCAGAGTTGAAAGAAGGCTTCTTTGGTGCCTCCTGGATTGTTCCTTTCCTCCTTTCTGAGTCATCTTACCTATCCAGACACTCTATGTTCACAGGTTGATTCCCAGGACCTCCCATGTAAAATGGGAATAAGAATACTTACCATACCATGTTATGAGGCTTTAAATGAAATAACAGATTAAATTATTAGTACGTAGTAGGTTGTCAACCAATTCTAGTTCCATCTCCATCCCTGCCCACCCTGCCATTCCTGCCACCCCCACCCCCAGCTGCCCTCTACTCAAAATGCAAAGAGCAAAATGTTAATCAGTGGGACGAGAAGCAAGTGTCTTTTTAACTGCATCTCCGCTGTATTGTTGTTTAACAGCATGGAAACCCATACATTGCTATACCCGTTAAGGCAGGTTTTTAGTGAAGATACAGAGATTTGGTGTTCAACCTTCATAATGTGTGTGATACTCAGGGTCAATAAATAATATACAGTGGAGCCACAAATTATGTGGGAAATAAGGTTCTGAAGTCATTGGGTTTGAATCAGAAATCTTTTGGTATTTAAAGTAAAATTTGGGGGGGAGGAATGAAAAACCCTGTAAGAAAGCACCACCGTTGAGCCTGCTTTAGAGTCTGTATTCAATAAAGCTCACGGGGCTAGTTGTTTTCACTGAGTGTTGAAGTTTTTGGTTTTTTTGTTTATTTGTTTGATCACCTAAAGATGTAGATAGCTTGAGTTTAGAATTAGTGTCATCCAAAATATATGAGTATATCTTTACATCTAGGATCCTACTCAAAGCCTCACTGCATAGAAGCATCCGAGAATGGAGTCCTCTTGGAGTAATAGCTGAGTCAAGTCCTCCATGTTTTGGGTGTACAGGAATGTTGACTGGAATGGCTAGTGAAACTGTACTCACTGCCTAAATCTTTAATATTCTCTCTTGTGGTGAATGTATAGTTGAATTTCGTAGCTTAATTAAGGATATAAACTACTCCACTTCTAGGTTTTCTGAAGAGAAATGCTGCTTCTTCATTTTCTTACCCTCTTCGGTAAACCTTGAAGGAAAGTTCATATCCACCACTGTACTATGTATTTAGCACTCTCTGTTGACATCATTAATTGACAAAAGCATATTTTTCCCAAGAGCCTGGTTTGTGATTTCAGATTGCCAACCTACTTGACAAAGTGTCCAGCATCAATGGATCTAAATATTATATTACCAAATTTATATTTAGTATGTATTTCAGACAAGGGTGTAGCAGACTATGGTCAGAAACTAGCCACCTGTTTTTGTAAATAACATTTTATTGAAACATAACCACACCCATTTATTTATGTATTGTTTATGAGTGCTTTCACACTATAGTAGTAATATTGAATAGTTATGATGGAGACCCAGTGGCCCACAAGCCCAGAATGTTTATAATCTGGTTCTTTATTGAAAAAGTTTGTTCATCTCTGTTCTAGACCTTTATATTTTTAAAGTAGAATCTCAAAGTATGATCAAAAGACGATAGAGATCAAAATTACCAAGGAGATGGGTAACAGTACAGTACAGGTTCCTAGAGGCTCCCAGGGACCCACTAAGATGGAACATCTTGAGATAGAACCCAAGAATCTGTATACTGTTCCACATGGTTTGTAACGCATACTAGCGTTTCACTACCAATGGTTTAGTGAAAAGGAAAATGACATGAAAGCAATGCTGTTTTATAAATGACATGCTTACCACAAATAAACTAGTGTTATTTCTCATCTAGAAAATCAGGTGTTAAAAGAAGAAAATATTAAGTTTGCTCTTAATTTGTGCTTTAAAATTTTTGAAAGATGTCCCATGAGGGAGGTTACCATTTAGTTGAGGGAGATATTCAATGTTTGAAAAACAACTAAAAAGATGAAATCCAGAAGATGGGTTGTTAATTCTGAGAAGGTGATGACCTTTGTAGACAAGCATGGTGGGTCCTGATTCATTACTGTATTTGGTATGTCACAACTAACATGTAGGAGAAAGAAAGAAAATTAAAAATTACAGAGCACTCTAGATGGCAGGGCTAAATATTACTATGTGAAACTTTTGTTTTTGTCACATGGGTATACATATGTGCATCCTGGTTGCTATGATATAACATATATTTTATACTGTGAGTTGCTATCAAATTTTTAGTTTTAATTTTATTCTTTAAGATCATGTTTAGAGCTCATTTAAGGTATGACTAAGAGGCAAAGTGGCTGTCTCCAGAAGTAATTCATATTCTTTTTATATGAATAATAACAAGCCAACTATTATTTATTTTTTAACAAAATAATGCATAAATGCATAGGCATGGCAAATGCATATTTTCCAAATCCACCGTCTTTCCATGGGCAGACCTGATGAATTAAAAGAAAATTGGGCTTATAAGTACTTTGGAAATTATTGCTTTTACTTCTCAGTTTTACAGGAAAAGGAAATTGAGACCAAAAAATAAAGGGTTTGCCTAAGGTCACATGCAAAGCAAGAAAAAGATCACCTAAGAAAACTTCTTTATACTAAAGTGGAGGTGCCGGCTGATTGCTCATGAGCTGAACCCTTCTGGAGTCTCAGAAAAGTAAAAGTATCTTAGAACACTGGCCCTCCTGTCTCGTGGAAGATGTTGGCTGGAGAGGAGAGCTGTTAGCCTTCATGGCCAGACTGAGTTCTTTCTAGCTCACCCAAATTCCTCCTATCACTCTATTCTGGTCCTTCCATTTTGTTTTATTTATAACAGAGAAATTCTCTTATAGTAGAGAAGTCTTTCTCTAGTCACATATATTATTATCAGAAGCAAATATATAAAGAAAAGCTACGCCAGAAGGGCCATATATTTAATCAAACGTATAGATTGTATTTCTATATAGAATTAAGAAATATCACTTGGAGTTTTGTTTCATGCTTTAAAATATTTGAAAGACCACATAAAGCCTGGGTCTTACACCAGCTTCTTCACTCTTTTTTTTTTTTTTGCCTTTCCTACCTGACTCCCAGGAAAAAAAGAAAAGGCTGGACTATGTCAGTGTCTTTGACTTTGTCAAGAGTAGGCAGCTCATCAGTGACAGGCCCAGAATGAGAACTCCCATCTTGTGATGTCCATCTGGGCTAAGTGCAGTATTTCCAGTATGGGAAAGAGGTCTCATGACTGGTATTACAATGATGATGAAGATGTTGGTAGCTCTCCTATGAATCAGATATGGACACAGAATACATTCTCATATAATCCTACCAATCCTCTGGTAACACTTCCTGAATTTTACATTGAAAGAATTAAGGCTCCGTTCTGGTTACATATTGCTATAAACAAACTACTCTAAAACAGAAAGTCTTTAAACAACTCTTTTATTATGCCACAGGGATTCTCTGAATCAGGAATTTGTTTGGATGACTCTTGTTCCCTCTGACAATGATGGGGGTGATTCAGTGGTCTGTACCTGGTAGATGAAAGGGTATGGAGGGTCCAAGAAGCTCCCCTCACATGACTGGTCCTTCAGCAGGAACGGTGGAAGTCTGGATGTAGCACTGATGGAGAAGGCCTCTGTCCCATAGTTTTCTCAGGATAATTGGACTTCTTCCTTTTTCTGCAACAGCTCCAAACGCCAGAGAAGATGTTCTAAGAGAGTCAGGTGGAAGCTGTGTGACCTTTTTTGACTGAGTCAACAGGTCCATGTCTCTAACCGTACTCTTATATAGGCCAGTGTAGACAGGTGTTGTCATTCTTGTCAGTTAATCAGCTTGTATATCCAAGCCTTAGGCACAGTTTTATAATCTTTCTACCAAGTGCTTACTTTTTAAGACAACCACACAAGCCTCTTTAGTCAAGGTGAGGACTCCTACCTTCTTTGACAGTCCACAGTTGGAGACTGTAAAAACCAAAGACAAACGGAACTCTCTTTTATCTAAAGAATGTAATTGTGTGTGTGTGTGTGTGTGTGTGTGTGTGTGTGTGTGTGTGTTTTAATTCCATTTTGCATTTCCATTATCTTATTTGGAACTCTCTGTGATTTCTGGAGCTGGATGTCTCTTTCCTTCCCCAAGTTTGGAAAGTTTCCTGGGATTATTTCTTCATGTAAGTTTTCTACCTCTTTTCCTGTCTCTCTTCTCCTTCTGGGATCCCTATAAGGTAGACAATATTCTGCTTGATGCTGTCCAATATATCCCTTAAGCTATCTTCACTTTTTTAGAAATCTTTTTTCCTTCATGCTTCTCTGATTGATTTCCACTGTCCTGTATTCCAGGTTCTGATTCATGTTTCTCTTTTACCCAGTCTACTGTTAAACACATACTGTTAATGTATTTTTCAGTCAAGTTCTTGTATTTGGCTGCTCTGTGACTTCTGTTTGTTGCCTTATTAAGTTTTCCATCTCTTTGTTGAAGTTCTCAGTATATTGAGTTTGTGAGCATCTTTAAGACAATTAGTTTGAACTCTTTATCAGATAGATTATTATCTCCACTTCAGTAAGGTATTTTTCTGAGGTTTTGTCTTGATTGTTTGTTTGGAATACATTCCTCTGTCTCATTTTGCGTGACTCTATGTTTTTTTCTCTTCTCTAGGTTAGTCAAAACAGGTATCTCTCCCAGTCTTGAAGGCATAGCTATTGTGTAGGAGACGAACCTTATCATTCAACCTTGCCCTAGTGTTTGATTGTTTCTTGGATCTTTCCGATTGTATAAGTAGCCTGATTTGTTCCTGATAGGTCCTGGTTGTTAAGGGTATGCCAAGACCTGTTAATGTTCCAAAAGGAGGGATCACAAACAACGCATAGTTTCAGGGTATGTAAGCCAGATCCTTAGCCAGCAGCTTTTAAGGTATGCAAATATATACTCTTGAGGGTCTATAGTTGTAAACCCTATTTAATTCCAGGGAGGTGTCTCCTGGGCCACAGTTAGAAAAATCATGGATTTAGTCATATGGATAGGCTCCTTTCTAGAAGGTTCAGTGAGCTGTGGTGAGATCAAAAGAAGATACTAATATGGTGTCTCCCTGCCCAAGTCCCTTGGATCACCTCTGTAGCCTCTGGATGTGTGGGAAACCTGAAGCCTCCCTCTCAGGCTGAAGCTCCAGGACCATAAATAAAGCCTTTTTTTCTTATGAAGATCTGGGTTGTGTTTCAGTCTCCTGTTTGTGTAGTGCCCTGGGGCTGGTAGGCTGCCAAAGAATGCCTCTCTGATTATTTCAGACTCCTGAGGCACAGAAATGCAATCTCCCCGGCCACCAGGCACAGACACCGAAGGGCCATCCCACGTGTGGGTTGCACACGCCTGCTGGCTGTGACAGAAGGGCCAGGGCTGTGGTGGCTAGGAGCAGGGGGCTCCCACTGGAGCCAGCAGGCCTGAGAGTTGGGTGAAAAGGGCGCCTGTCAGTGCTGACACCAACAAGGCAGAGGGAGGATGCACAGCAATGGTGACTGTCAGCCCCTTCATCTTTGGAGAGAGTCCCAACAGGTCCCTGCCTCTCTAGCAGATACTTTGGGATTAGCAAATGAGTCACCTTTGAAGAAGGTCTTTGTGCCTTTCTAACTGTTGCTTTGATACTGGGTCCTGGCTTGAGTGAGTCTGTGCACAAGCCCTTTAAGTGTAGATTTCCATTTCCTGTGGCTCGGTGGTTCTTCTAGAAATAAGCCCCATTGGATTTCAGGACCAGATGCTTTGGGGACTTTCTGTTTCCACCGCAGGTCCCAAGGGTTGCGGTGTCTGATGTGGGGGACAGACTTTTTGCTCCTCTAGGACAGTTTCCATATTATGAATTCTTCCCTGCTGTGGGTCCTTGTGCCTGGGGTGGAGTTTCTTATAAGACCGCATCTTCACCTCTCCTATCTGTCTGGATGTGACCCTTCTGTCCTTTATTAATGAGGCACTGCTCCACTAGACTTCAGGTCCTTTCCAGAGGGAATTTTTGCATATGTAGTTTTAGATTTATTGTGTTCCTGGGAAGAGGTGAGCTCAGAATCTTGCTACATTGCTATCTTGAACCCTCCTCTTAATTCCTTTTAAATAATAACTCCTCAGGGATAATACACATCAGATAATATTCAGATATAAATATTTTTCAACTAAAGGCTGGGTGATAAAATCTACAGAGACCGTGACTGGGAGCCAGAAAACCATACCCAATTCCCAGCTCTGCCATTTTATTTGCTATGTGGTATCTTGGACAAGTCAGTTTATCTGAGCCTTCATTTCTTTATGTGTAATGCGAGACAGTTATATACACTTAACTTCTAAGGGCTATGGTATATATACCTATAATCATACTTTTAAACTGTTTGGGTGTATACAATCTTTCTTGTACTTCTGTTTTACTTTCTACCACCTTGTGATCAAGAACACTGTAGAGGTAGAGGGAAGGACACATCTTGCTTGACAAAATAGTATACCCCAGCCAGCTAATTTATTTCTTGGTAAGATTCTTAAGGCCAAGATTTACTGATTTATCCAACGACAGCGGTAGTATTGCTTTTCATTTGCCATTTTTCTTTAAATGATATCAAGCTCTTGGTAGTCAGATACTGTGCTTGGGTCAAATTACCTCAATATTTGTGTTTCATTAGCATTCTAAAACACATCATACCAACACTGAGTTCCATTATATGTTTGTTCTCTCTCTCTCTCTCTTTTTTTTTTTTTTTAACTTTTGGTAAGTCTCCTTCCATAAAGAAATATATTAGCAGCACAAGGGATTTTTGCTCTGTTCTAGAAATCCATCTTTGACTAACCCTTAAGGTCCATTAACAATATACCCATAAATGACAGTCACAGGATTTTTCTGCACCCCTGAGTCCCCAGGCTGGGATAATATTGCCACAGTTGCCTAGGCTTCTTGCGGAGAGATTGTTTTGTGAGAGTATGCATATGTGTGGCAAACATGGATTCCCACAAGTAGATGTCTTCTCTTGCTCTCCCCAGCTCTCCTTTCTTTTTCCTTCTCCTCGCTTCATCTTCTCTTTCCCCCTATTCCCCTCATGCTTCCCTTTTCCTTCGTGCTTCCTTAGGTGGCAAGGAAAGTAAAGCCTGAGTGCTTCATGATTTCAGGAGTCCTCCACACTGTTCTGTGTTTTCCCCCTCAAGGTTTCCTTCAGTGCTCCTCTCTTATTTCCCTGGCATTTTAGTATCCCAGTCACAGCAACTGTATTCAGTTGAACCACTGCCTATTTCAGAACTTCCTTGGACCATTTTGATGCCCAAATCAAATAATATTTGCTCTTCTACAAAAATCCAAAGTCATACAATTGCAGCAGCACTATGTGTTGGGAGAAATTTTTGTTCCCTTGCTTATATTTCTAGATTGTGTTCCTTGACGGTAAAATAGTGACGTTTAAAAAAAAAAATGCCCACTACAGTCATTTATAAACCTTGGCTTTCCTTTCTTGCTTTATCTTGAGCCTTGGGACACCCTCTCTAGAAAGTTAAACAATTTTTCCTCCAATGTCCTTTTGAAGGAGGGAAGAAATGGAAAGAAAAGAAACTCACGAATACTTCCTTGTGCAGATTTTAGAAAGCTGGACTTAGATCAGAGAAAGAGGCTAATTTAGTGTCCAACATGAATGGCAATAGTAATCAGTTAAAGGTTTTGCATTAAAGGTATTTTTCCTTTTAAAGCGAAACATTTTGTAACTTTCAATAACTTGAGGGTGCAAAATTTGCTAACGACAGGCAATCCCCTGATAAATACAAGGCTGTAAAATTAGAAGTAATTTGTTTATATGTGGGACAAAAATATTTTTCAGTTGTAACAGAAAATTATTTTTGAAAAAGAGGTGATACTGCTTAATGTTTGATCCAACATGACAATTTTCCTTCAAGATCCTTATGAAAGTTTCAGTGCCAGAATTTCACACATATATATTCAGAGATAAATGTTTTTAAAATGAAGAGCTTCCTTTAACAGAATCACAGCATCGCTTAACTCAAATTAAGTACCGATGATATGCAAAAAGTAGTTTTTCAGTCTGTGTTCACCCCCAGACTGAAATAGGAAATCGATATATATTTTTATTTTTTTTCCAAACGGGCAGATTTCTTTAGTTCAGTGAGCTAAATTTTAATCTGTAGGAGGCTTTGATGGTTCTATTATGAAACCTCGAAGAGACATAATAACAATGCTGATAGATTTTACATATGGCTTGATTAACATTGTTACAATATTGCTTTAAAAATGGATATGATGTTCTATATTGCTCAGGCTCCAGTTAATAATAAACAGCTAGTCTGAGAAATTTCTTCCTGGCTTCTCAGAGAGCAGATTAATAATTTGGTTTTGCAGTTACATCTTCTCAGATACATTTTAAAATTATGTTGGAACTCATTCATGGAAATACCCCTTTCTTAAAATGTTAAGAACGTCATTCTTCCCAGAAACGTGTATTTTATTGTACGCTCCCGAAATACAGAGACATTTTGCTTTTGTTGTTTTCAATAGAGGGGATTGTTTGGTAATTAGAGAGTATTGTTAAAGAGGCAAATTATTTTGAAAATACACATTTTTTGAGAGGAGATCTGGGAGTGTAAACTAGACAGAGAGGTTACACGTACAAGAGCGTAATACCAGTACAGCAGCCGTTTAGTAAATTGGTATATAAACAAGCATCTGTTGCAGGAATGTAAGAATGACATCATAAAGGATGTATGGAAAATTTTAATTGAAAAAGAATGATGCACAATTGCAGCATGACTTTAAGTCTAAATTGATTTTGCCAACAGAGTAAAAGTGGGATTCTTTTAAAACATTCCAATAATGTAAAGTATTTAAAATGTAATGTCCTGTTAATGTACCTAAAAATTAGACTCTAGGTCATCCAGTAAGAGTCCTGCTTACAGTAATACGGCCTATGTAATATGCAATTATCTTGACAATAGTTTTATTTTTCAACAATTTTGTCATAAAACAGCAGTAAGATACAATGAATTTGATTCATTTTTTGTGTGTGAATCATTTAATAGGCCATTACGTCTACTATATTAGACTCCATTCTCCTTTCAGAGCTTTTCATTATAAGGCTGTCTTTAATGGAAAGAAGTTTAACCTTCCCTCCCAGATAGATTGAACCCCATAACAGTGTAAACATTCTCATTATAAAATAAAATCCCCTTCCCCAAGGGCAGTGCCATAATTATGTTGCAGAGCATCGTATGAATGTTTCTCTTCAGAAATGCTGTCTCATTCTTGCTCTTAAGTTTTTATCATTTTCAATCAATAATATTTTAAATTATAGTTTAATAAAATGCGTATGATCTAGTTAAAAAAAATTTTTTGAAGTTATTTTAATCAACTTGGAGAAGAAGTCATCAGTAAAATTGCTGTTGATTTATAAATAGGATAATTAGAGGCTTTCCTTCTAAGTACTGTTCACTGGCATTGTGGCTGTTTTTATTGCCTAGTCAAACCTCTTCATTCAATTTTAAAATTGCCTTTTGAATGAACTGCACTATGAGCTTGCCAAATAGTGTCACCGTTAATACTCTACCTCCTCTATTTCATTGTCCAGTCTGCAAATGCACAATAAATTGTTTGATAAGGGGGTCAATGAGGTTGGACTAGTTTTTAAGTGAATTATAACCAAACGGTTCAGATTATGTCACACGCTTATTGTTATGGTGGGGCTGTGTTTAAAAGATAGCAAGCAGTCCAGTGCTTGGGTTCATTCTGCACTGTTATGTCGAGAACATATCCTGAACAAAGCAAGATACCGTGGTTCTTCAACAAATTGCCGATCTTTATATCGAGAGGAAAGAGACATGCCATCTTCAGATTTGTAAACTTCACCCCTCGCGAAGGGTTCACTGAAAGTGACAAACCTACCAGCTTCCTAGTTTAGGCAGAGACAGCCCGGTTTCTATGAGAATGTGTTAGAACACTTCAGATGATTATTTCAAGATAATAATTTTGTAAAGATGCCAAAGGGAGTGAGTATTCATTGGAAGGCCTGAGGACCATATGTTGTTCCTATGAAAATGCACAGCCGATCAATGTTCTCGAATACTCAGGTAGCCATCCTAGGTCCCCAGGTGTATGAACTCCTCGGGTGTATCGTGTGTGTGGCGAGAGGCAGATTTTCCACCCTCTGACTTGTAGGTGGCATACTGGTGACCTCCTCTCGGGGTGACTTCCGTGAGAAGGAAGTCAGAATTTTTTTTTTTTTTTCTCAAATCGCCTGTCTTTCTGCTTATGCAGAACGGGTGAGTGTTTTTGAGAAATGTAAAAGGCAAAAGTAAGAAACTTTGGGCTTGTTGCGTCTAAAAGCAAGTCTGTTTGTGTGTGTCTCCCCCTTTGTAACAGAAGGAATGTTTCTTCTGCTTCTGTCTCCAGACAGTTGGCACACATTTCATCTCAGCAGCTGCTTCCTCTTAAAGTGCAGTAGAGTGTAGGACTGTAGTGACACCAGCATTAATACTTCACATTCTGCTATCATATGCTGTCACTGGGAAATATGGATCTAGGTTACATGTGTTTGCAGACTTTGTACCGCTGAATTATGAAAGCCGACTCTGTTGGAGGATTGTGTTGTATTCAGAGACTGTGAACTGAACAATAAATGAATGCAGTGGGCTGGTTGAGAGTGCTCTACCAGGCTCTCCTTTGGGGGCCTAATGGAGCCCAAGCTTTAAAATTTCGAAGTGCCAAATTGCACTGGAAAGTCTCTTAAGATAAACATCTGAATAATTTTGTCCAAAGGCATTTTTATGTGCTAGCCTTTGCTTAAAATTTTTCTGATTCTTTTTTTTCGACAGTTGTGCTAATCGTTGCATTTCAGATACAGAAAACCATAAGGCACGTTACAAAAGATCAAAGAAAAATATTTTCCCCTTCAGTTAAAAATTTGCAAAGGCAATTGTTAAAATTGCTTACTGTGGTGGTAAAAATTTAAATTGTGTTTTAGACTTTATTTCTGTTTTAAGGAAAAATACGACAGTCAGGACGTGGCTAGTAAGACCACAGTCATTCTTTTTGCCTTTGCCTCTGAGCTCCATCTGCACACGCACGCACACACGTGAGTGCAGATATACACGCACATGTATGTTAGTGTTTGAGATTATTAATAAAATTTTGTAAAAGTAATTGCTGTTGACTTTTAAACAGAATATTTAGAGGTCAGTGAGTAACAAAATACATTATAATATAACAAAATATATCATAATAATGTATAAATGAGCACATGTGAGTAATGTGAAAGGTGAAAACATGTGTATAGACCGGCAGCTAGAGGTATAGACCACAAAGGAGACTCAATCCTGAGAGGCTACATTTAATACATCCTGAGTGGGATGGGTGGTGGTATTTACTGGCCTTCGTTCCTTTGATGTCTTTTTAAATTTCACCACAGGTTGAATTGGTTTGGCCCATTTTAAGTTTATTTAGGGACTAACTTTTGGAGTTGAATTGAAATTTCAGGTACTGGGGCAGAAACCTTTTTGGACCTGCGCTATTTCCATTGAAAGCTGCCTTGAGAGTCATCTCCTAGCCTAGGAGCTACCCCCTTATTTTCATTCTGCATTACCACGTACCACGTACCGTTCTAAGTAGCTTGAACTACTTTTATATAGAGAACAAAAGGTCTTAAGTTGTGAAAATGCAATTTTATGAAAATTTAGGGTTCTGAATCTTTGCATCAGTTATTTATATTACCTCGTTTTGCTGTTTGGGAGAATACAAGCTTTCTGTCTTCCTGGCAAGCTATTAATCACTGATGATGACAGTGTTTTTCACTTACATGATGTCAAAGAAGAATTCGGATGTGTTTTGAATTTCATTAATTCTGTCTTTCTCTTACTTTTTCTAAGAGTCAGTGTCAAATGAAAGATACCCTATGTCTTCAAATCACGTGAACAATTCGCATTCTTTCTTCTCGTTTGGCTTGTTAAGTGAGCAAACTGGTCGCCCACACATGAAGAGGTGCTTACGTTGGGACGCTGTACAAACGATCATGTCTGTAGCTTGGAAGGGTCATGTTCTAACTGTCCTGTGGCCATCGATTCCACATGCCCTGAGTGTTACCAGATATGTGGCATTTTGCTTGCTCCTATTCCTTGTAGAAGTTGAATCCTAAGCGGCCCTTTTAAAGTTGCCTTCGGTAGGAGACTATGCACCTCGGGCAAACCCTCTTCTCCGCATCAAGAAGGCAAAGCCCAGGACCTCACCTTCCCGTGCAGTGAGTTGTGTGGTTCCTGATGGTCCTGCGCATAGGACGTTCCTTTGAGCACGGCAGCTAT
The DNA here is from genome assembly GCA_028533885.1 of Nasua narica. Taxonomy (NCBI): domain Eukaryota; kingdom Metazoa; phylum Chordata; class Mammalia; order Carnivora; family Procyonidae; genus Nasua; species Nasua narica. The sequence continues at coordinate 97,141,652 of CM052810.1, read as the reverse complement.
GGGACAGAGCGCTTTCCTAGCATATGGGCCCGAGAAGTGCTCTGCAGTGCGTTCTGGGCCATGACGACCATCCACTGGAGCTTCAGTCCCTATCTTCCTGGAATTGGTGCCACCTATGGAAACGTTAACGATGTATGTCAAAAAGAAGGGCTCTTGCTGAAAACAGTACCGTCTGGGCTTCGGATCTAAAATGCCGCCTTTAGCTGATTGCAGAAACATAAAACACATCAACAGTTTTGGCAGTAGAATTAAACGTGTGAATGGGTCGAATGAAAGTTGGAAGCAGCACTTTTCTCTCTTAGTCATGGTTCTATGCAATTGGGGGCCATTAAATACCATTTATATGGTCCCACCACTACTTCTTTGTAAGGCAGCAGTGACCTCGGGTTTCCTTTGTGTTTCTCTTCTCTTCACCACAGCCGTCCTTATTGAAAAAGCAGTCATTAAATAAAACTTCAGAGAGTGCCTTCCAAGATCAAAACACACACGTAAGGGGCCAAGGAGCCAGTACTTGAGACCTTCACAAGAAACACTGAATTGTAGTTATCCCCATGCTTGATTAGGGTAGAATGGCTTGGAGGTAGAAGTATACTTTTCAATATAATCAGCGAAAACCACGCTTTTAACATGTGAATGCAATGTAGAACTTCTAGGTTAGCTATGTAGCATTCCCTTTTCCTATTTCCTCTGCATTTCTCCCAATATGTACATGTGTTCAGACTGCCAGTATAGCCAACATCTTTGGCTGGTGACTTAGCTTCATGTAAATTGTATTATTTTTCAAAAGTTTCATGTAGAATTCTTCATGCTTGGAAGAGTAACATAGAATCGGCAAGAAAGCTCTAAATTGTAATTATCTATTATAATCAATAGGGTAAACTCGGTGTCTTTTCCATATTGCTTATCTCCTCAAAAGTTAATTGCACTTTTCAACCACAAAGTTGGCAAAACTTGAGCTTTTTACTCTTTGCAACATAGCATATGTCAAAAATATCTGTACTTCAAGGAGGAAACTAAGGCAGAAGTGATTGGATAATTTGGTCGTGTCAGAGAGAGTTAAACTTCCCCTTTATTGAGGTAATGATCATGGTTTATGATGGCTGGTTCTGTGCCCATCTATAGCCTCTGACACATTTTTGGAGAGCATTACTTCTACTTTCTGGATGTGATTTAAAGTGCCTGCTGTAGTGAAAAGAACTCCGGGCTAGTGGTTGGAGTTGCGGCCCGGTTACTAACTAGCTGTGTGTGTGGTCAGGCCCGTCATTTCACCTTTCACGACCTCAGTGTCTGCATCTGTAAAACGAAATCGTTGAACTAGATTATATCTCAAGTTCTTCTAAGTTTAAAGATTCTGTCATTTTATATTTCTAATTAGAAGTTTGGTTCTGTCACAGTTATGTAAGATTTAAAAAAAAAACATATGAATTCCAGAAGTTATTGTTTATCTTTAATCATCATCATCCCAAGCAGTGAAGCTAAAGTATTTTTCAGCTTTGTAAAAAAAATGATTTTTAAAATGAGATTGGAAAGTGCTCTATGTTCTTCGGTTTGCATTGCTAGAACAAATAGAGGTCGGAATGTGGATTTAATAAAATCATTCACAGGTTCATATGATTTTTGGCTTTTGCTTTTCCCTTCCTCTTCAAGCAAATAGTTCTATACATTATTGTGTAAAATTGATTTTGTAATTTATGTCTCTAGATAGAATTAAAGGTAGAGGGCCCCTCCTTCCCAGTCTTGCTCCTAAACCCTTATAATCACATATGCCAGTATTTAAACATGTTCAGTATTTTTATCGTTTATATTTACATTTGAAGAAGAGACTGTTATATTCCCTCAGGCTCATAGTTCTTTCATGATCACTTGGCTTTCCAGCAAATCAAAGAGGAGCAGGTTCTCTTAGTGACCACTGATATAGTCAAAAGGGGGTCTCACATTAGGTGGCCAGGACCTGGTTATTATTACCAGCTCTACCACTAACAACCCGTGTTAACTGAACAAAGTTTCAACCGGTAGAGAGCTTCAGTCTCCTCGTTAAGAGAATGGGGATGATATCCCCTCTCCTCACCTAGGGGCACAGTACCTTACACCTTCCAAGTATTTCATGAATGTGTGCTGAACTCAACAGAACGGAGGTGTGCAACTTTGGTCCCGAGTTCTGCTTATTCTTCCTGTTTCTGCAGGGCTACATCTTCAAGGTTGAGGGTTAAGGGATATGATTTAAAGTAAAATAATTCTTTAGCAGTCCTCTCTGTGTGTTAACCTTAATCTTCCATTCAACCGAAGTGGTAACTTTTGTATCTCTCCTTAGCAAGGCAAACATATGGTCAAACATAATGCTCTCAGAATTTGAGCTGGTTTCATTGGAGTAGGAACAGCAAGCCTACCCAGTTGTTTTCTCCTGCCCACTTCTACCTTCATACCTTTCTGTGAACCCACAAGAGGCTTCTCAGAATTTCTTGGGCTCTTGTAAACAGAGTTTAAAACCTGCCGTCCATCTATAATTGGGCACTGAAACCATTTATTCAGAAAAACATGCTATTTAGAAAGGCTTCCTTGAAATTGGGCTGGAATATGCTTCCAGTGCACCACCTTTCTATCACAGAAGAGTGGAAAAGATTGCTTGCCAAAGCTGTGTTAATTGGCATTTTAGTTATAATTACCAGGGAATTCCATTTATGGAGATAATCCTTTTCTTCATTCTTAAAGGTTAAAGTCGAGAATTCTACATTTTTGTAGTGCGTTTGAAGTATGTTGTTGGGTCACCATACATAGCTGTCCATTTGGATTGGCTATGTTGTTATCAAGTTGCAATTTCCAATTAGCTTAAAGAGATCAGATAATTTATGCATACGGTGTTGTTTGGCGTTAATAAAGGTTATCCCTCTTGGAGGCTCTCACCAAGGGAAATCAGTTTTAATGGCTAGTTATTGGAGTCTAGGCAAAGGTGGAGTAATGTGGCCACAGAGCAAACCTTGTAATGTTATAAGAGACTGTGTGTCTGCATCAGGATTTGCAACTAACTTTTAAGCTCCTTAAAAAAGTCAAGATTTTGGCATTCCCTCCTCTCCCCCAAGAAGGCAAGAGGACATAATGCATGGCTCTAAGTGCCTAATCAATAACTGTTTTTTTTAACCACCAAAGGTAGTATTCGTAGGACTCATAAAAGTAAAATCTGTGCTCACTAAATTTAAGAATCTTGTCTATGAGTCTTTTAAATGTTAAAATTAAAGTTGTTCTTGTTTATTGTTTTGTTCCCCACCCTGGACAGAAAAGCCTTGTGGTTAAGACAGAGTCCCTAAACCTGTGATGTGCATGCTAATAACTGTCCGATGAGAAAGACCTGATATTTAGATTTTAGGACCCATTATCTTTGATGTCAGATCCCGTGTCATGGCTTAAACCATGACACAGGTTTTGAGGACAGGCCATCTTCTTGGGGGCATGAAATAACAGGTCCTGCTTGGCTTCTGCAGCCTTGCTTGGAACCGCCTTGCCTGGTGCAGAGCTGTGTTCTGCCTGACAACTGCTATCAAAAAGTTGAGTGACGTAGAACAAGTCAAGCGACTGAAACTTCAAATCTCTGTAAGTGAGAGGGTGGATTAAGTAATCACATCCAGTTTTAAAATTCGGTGCATTTTTAAGGTAGTGTATAATTGAAAATACTATTGTGTGTTCTCTTTTGAGTTATGTTGGTGAGAAAGTAAGATTATTTTTACGCAGATGCACACCTCTACACACATACTGATATCCCCTTATGTGGGGGTGTGCTACAGTGAGACCAGAGGGTTAGAGCAGCAGATGATAGGGGAAAATGTGAAATATACCCCTTTCTCTTCTTTGTTCTGGATATTAGATCCTTAGTTTTCTTCTACATAAAATTGATGAAGCACACAGCAAAGTAAATACTAAGTCTCATTCTTGTTCATCCACAGCTTGAACTTGGATTGGCGTTGTTTGCTCTCTGATCCAGAGTTTTTGGATGCGTGGCATTTCGTGTGAGCAAAGAAATAAACAGACTAAAAAGGTTGTAGAAAATTGTAGATTTAGTAGAATCCCTGAGATGATTTACTTTAGGGCTGGGTTTAGAATGGCAAACAGATGCAAAAGCTTTTCCTGGCTTTTGTTTTCGGAGTTGGCTGTTCCCTGGCCTAGAGTCTCGCTGTGCTCCCCCCGTCCCCCCCAACTTTTTCTGTGAACTTTCAGGATTCTTTTTCAGACTTATGATATGTCTTGAAAAGATTTGTTTGATTAGGAGAAAGTGTGTCCAGAGAATGATGCCATATTATCTTGTATTATTCATTTTATTAACTTTCCACTGTCCAAGGCGGGAGGACAGAGTTCTGAATCTGGCATAGCCAAACATTTAACCTCCCAGAAATTTGGAGAAAATGTTGGGCCTTTCATCCCCCCTAGATGGCCATTAGGATGAAGGCTTTTTCTGGGAGGAGGTCCAAAATCATCTCCGATGTGTAGGTTTTGGAGATTATTCAAAAGGGCTGCTCCATGGAATGTGAGACATTCCCAAGGTCAAATTAGTTTATTTAGGCAGAATTATCTATAAACTACATGAAAAGGAAAGAGAGAATCCATTTCTATAAACTTTAACCTTTTCCGAAGACATGTACCCAATCTAAAAAAAGGTTTGTAGTTATGAAATATAAAATCCTATAAATGTTAGCATAATGTGGATTAATTTTAAATAATTAATTCCATAATATACATAACAAAGAAAACAAGTTTCTTTTTTAAAAATTAGCAATTTATTGAGAATATATGTATATGTATTCCCCCAACATTGATAGTCTTTCAAGTGGCAGAATAAATGTTCCCAGATTTATATTCCACAAGAATGAGAAAAAAAATATTTTATTTAAGTTTCTTTTTAATGCAGCAAATTTTATGTCCTTTAATTGTAGATTTTTAAATCCGTTTTCCCATACCTGCCATTAGATCAAACCAGAGAGCTTTAAGCTAAGGACTTTCACAAAGTCCTGTAAATAACAACCCTCTCTTCTCATTTAAAGCCAGCAGGACATCCCATCATGACCACCTCTTAATTAGATGATATTTTGATCTGTGTTCCTATTCATTAATGCTTTGTTTTCTAGTGTCATGTCAGGGTACTATTTACCCACTAATACAATTTTGTGACATATTCCTAGGAGAGCTGGACCAGAGGAGGTTCTATTTGGCTGAGGCTTCCCACTATATTGGTTGACATAATTTCCAGATTAATATGTGAGTGAAATTTCATAATGCTGGAAAATCCTTAATTTTAAGTAGTAAAGAATTTTTAAGAGAAGCCTATTAAACATTTAATAGGAAAAAAAAAAAAAGACCGACTTTAATACACTGACCACCTAACTTCCGAACCATTTCAACTGCATCTGCCATCGCTGAGATGGTCCATTGTCTTAACGCTGCACTCTGCTGCCGCTTCTGCAGTTCTGTGATTGCTATTTTTTCTAATATTTAATGCACCGCATTTTATGTTCCTCCTTTTATTTCATTTTATGTTGTATTGCGTTATGTGTTTCACTGTAGGATCTAAATTGGGGAAGGGAATCCTGCTTTGTCCTTGCGCTATAATGAAGATAGAGTTTGTTAATATAAATGTAAACTGCTGTCTTAGGTGCATCATCACATGAAGACTGTTTCATAATTGAATATGTTGGTACTAGATACATTTAGAAAATTACAGTCCCTAAACACCTACTCAGAGAGAGAGATGAACTTAATGGTTTGTTGTATACAGTTTCATTTTAAAATATTTTAGAAGGATGATTTGTAAGAATATGTACAATGCAAAGTAATGATGGTAACAGTGGAACAGTTAAAGGAAAATATATACAGCAATTACATTCAACATTTATTTGGATCTTTGTTCTTGGAAAGTTAGATATTTTGGAGGATTTCAAAATATGGGTGTAAAATTAGATCACATTGAGAGGGAGAGAAATAAGTTTCCAGAAGCATGTTACGGGCACATTACCTACTTTAGTAAACATAACTATAAAGTGTATTGCTTTTTATTAAATTATCTGCCTTCACAGAGCAATAATACTTTTAAATGTATATCGAGTGTTAAAAATGATGGGAGAACTGCAATTTGAAATCCACTTCCCTCATTTTTCTAAGTGAAATGGGGGAAATGTACATGAAGACATCTTCAGTTAACAATGGAAAAGATTATTTTAAATAATGCGATTTGAAAAATAGATGTCCAGTAGGAAATGTGTGCAAAATGCTGACGGCTAATGCTGCATGGCTCAAGTTCTTATTTGTTAATATCTAAATGTTTCATGTTGACAGAAATATTTCAGAAGCAAGAAATATTTGGAACAAAAAGGTACTATACTCAATGATTTTATAATCACCTCAAAATTTATATGTGAGCAACTCTGGCTTTTCAGGCTTCAAAAAAGGAAATCATTCACATTTGCGTAAAAATAGTATGTCAAACATGTTCTTCTTTTTTTTTTTTTTT
>CM052810.1:97074314-97135062 GCA_028533885.1 Nasua narica | reverse complement strand
AGGTCACAAGATTCCTTGTTCAAAAAATGACTGTTTTGCATCTTTGCAAGCTACCCACTTCAGAAAACAGAGTTAGGTTTGAGAATGAAGGAGATACTGCTTAGAAGATAGGTGCAGGATATCCTTTCAATGCAAAAAAACCCCATTAGGTTGACCACGAATTTAAGAAACTAAGACCCATCGAAGTTAAGCATTTGCCCTTTTTAAAGCGATGCTCCTAGAGCCAGTTCTGCCAAAAACTTAAGCGTGGTCGGTGCTCTCTAGACAATAGCTTGAGAAGAGAAAGGGAAGAACTGGCTGTGAGGATGTGTCGTGCATCTCTCTAGTTAGCCTCAGATGGTCACTTGGATCTCGGCTGTACTTGCCATATTTAAAACTTGTGAAAAACAGGGGTTAAAAAGGCTGAACATCTTTGTACCTTAATGAGAGAACGATTGCTGTAATAGTATCAAAGATAAACCAGTATATTAGGAACACTAAATGATAAAGGGCGATAATATGCCATTCTTGAGACTTCTTGGCTCTTACCTAACACATCAGAAAGTGATTGTTGAATTTTAAATAGCCATACAAATGGATGACATAGAAATTTAACTTTGCTTTGACCTTATTCTAATTCACAAGATGACTGCAAAATGACTTTGTTGCATCTGAATGTATGCTGGATGCTAAATCACTCCAGAGTATAAAATCTTTGTTTTGGCATAATGTTGATGCATAAACATTTGTACCCCATACTAACCCTATAAACATCACAATCCATCAGTACAATTACAAAAAAGATTGTTTGTTTTCACACTTAAAGCAGACATGAAATAGAGTGTCCTTAACTTAATCACCACCTTGATTTACCACATTTGCATATATTTGCATATTAATTGGACTACAGATTAAAATTGGTTTTGTAATTTTAATTAAGTGTCCACAAAGGTAAATGATTAGAACTGTTTAAAATACATTCTGACATAAATAGCAGTAAAAGCTTTTGTGATGATGTTTTTGTGGAATTACATTCAGAAAGTGGCCTTTTTATGATAGTAATTTTAATCTTAAATAGAATTATACAGTCAAACAGAACTGTGGATTCATAATCATTTTTTTCAAGATTCATTTAATATTTTGCTGATTTGCAGCACTTGATGAAAATGTACTGTAGGTTTAGCTGATTGCAAAATTAGGCCTCTAGAGCTGATAAACTGAGGGTTTAAACCCGCAGTTTTTAGATGCCTGTCATATGTGCTTGAAATGTATATCTCGTTCTGTGTGTGCATGTGTGTGTGTGTGTGTTTTAATGGAATATAACCCATATAACCTTTTTAATGATATACCCTTTAAAAAGAGAATCACCTTAAGGGACCATCATATTCCCAGTTTAAATTAGGGAACATATAAAATGTTTAAAGGTCTCTTTGGCATATTATTCTGGTACCCAGAAGAACCATCTCGGTGTTGACATAGGCCAAAATGCGCCGCCTTAATAACAGGTCATCCTCCCCAGTGCATTCCCATGGGGATGGCACTCACAGCATGAACAAGATAATTGTTAGGAAAATGCACTTTTTTTCCTCTTGAAACCCGGGATACTTAACGTGTGGCATGTGCTTTCTGTTATACCAGACAGAAAATTGGTTTTACCAGAAGGTTACTGGATGCCTAGCACCCCCTTCTTCCAGCTGGCATTTTCCTGTTTGGATCATTTTAAATGTTGGATCCTGAAACCCTCCCCACTCCCAGCTGCCACCTTCTTCGCTGGCGGTACCCTAGACTCGGCTCCCTAGTGCTTCCTTGCACCCAGCTGCCTCTCTGCCTGGCTGCTGGCTATTTAGAGTATGATGGGAAAAATAAGCCTTTTCCTACCAGTCACCTCTGAACAACTCGTAATTGGATTTTTGCAATAAGTCCATCAAATTTGTCTTCCTTTCTAAATATTGTACGCAAATGTATGTCCGCATGTGAATATGGGTGTGCATGCACACACTCTTGCGCGCGCGCGCGCACACACACACACACACACACACACACACACACAGCTCCTAATAGGTTTATGAGGAACAAACCAGTTAAATCTTTGACTCTGCTAAATCAGAAGTGGGGAGAAGATTTCTTCGAAACAAACCATTGCATATTAATTTTTAAGAGTCAATTTTTAAAGCCTTTCATCCTGGCATATTACAAAAAGCAAAAGCTTGGGAATGGGCCAGGCCTGCTTTCAAATCCCAGTCCTTCTATTTCCCAAGTGTGCCATTTGGGAAACTTATAGTATCTCTATGTAACCTCAGTTTCCTCTTATGTTGAATGAGGATTAGAAAAACTTCCTTCATTAGGTTATGAGATTAAAGTAAAGTGATGAATGTGAAAGCAAGCATCCAGCCAACGCGGTAGCATTGTAGTTGGTGAAAGTGACCAAATTCAGAGAGTAATTTTGAAGGTAGAACACATTTGCTGATGAATTGGTTGTGGGGTATGAGAAAAGAGGGTGACACCAAAATGTTTGGCTTGAGCAAGTTAGGCCTCCCCTAAATTGAAGGATAGGAAACTATGGCAGAAACAGATTTGGAGGGAAAAATCAAGACTTGGATTCAGATATGTTGAGTTTGAGATACTTTTCAGACATAGAGAAGGCAGCTTACTTCAATTGGAAATTTATTTTGCATAATAAAATCTTAACAGGTGTTATGTGTGTGTGTACATGTGTGATCACATCTTATGCAAACTATGCTTTTGGAAAAGTATAGTTTCAGAATTCTCAATTACATTTCAGCACCATTTTGAAATTGTCTGAATTTAATGTTTTATTATTGACATTCCTTTAAAGATTTATAGAAAAGGTATTTAGATGTGTTTTTTTAATTATTATTCTCAGTGTTTCCAGTTGTTTTTAGGTTTGTTTCACTAGTTGAAACAAAGTTTTTATGTGAAAGTTTTATTGGGCAATATGATATCCTAATATATGATCCAGAAAGTATAGTAAAAAGCAGAAAGGAAGTACCAAACACTTCCCTTAGCTTTATTAGTTCAAAGATCCTGAATGAAATGTTCACCAAAAAAAGAAAGCAAAAAAGAAAGAGAGAGACCATATAAGGACAAAGAGTAAAGAATGAAAGAAAGGAAAAGAGAAAGATCCTTGAAAGGAGTTTACAAAAATCACAGCATACAGAAAAGTTTCAGCTTCAACAATAGCATTACTCAATGCCTTTCCCTGAACTTGACCTCCCTGAGCTTTAAACTTGAGAAGGTTTGTCTTCTTTGCTCCCCATTCTCATCACCATCATCTTTTCAGCTTTGCTAACCCTACTTCTTGCTATCTGTCAATCCCTACCCATTGCAACGTGTCTCCTTTCTGGAACACTCTTCAATATGCACAGTACACGTTACAATTTTAAAGACTCTGAGAAGTCTTGCAAAAAAGAAACTAGTTTTATTTTCTTTTACCCAGTATATTAGTCATGGTCCTGGCAAGAAACCTATGGCACACTCAAACTTGTAACTTGAGGAAACTTTAATCGGAGAACTTTTTATAGAGGCCTGGGAAGAGTTTGAAGAAGGCATTGAGGTGTTGTGCAGTATCCTGGATCTAGTGACAATGCTGTCATCCCTGGACCTGAAAGGGCAAATGGAAAGAGTAATTTCTAGAACCTGAAGAGGATCAACAAGCTTTGCCCTTCAAAAGCCAACTGACTGCAACCTAGCAGAGAAGGAGAAGAACAAAGACCTCGAAGTCTCCTGTATGTTTCTCCAGTTGGCTGAAACCAACTAGGACCAGAGGGCAAGGGAGGCCTTAAAGGCAGCCCATGTGGTTCAACTTCCTGGGGCACAGAGCAGGGTCAAGACAGGTAGAGAGTAAATCTAGAGGGCCACCTAGAAAATAATCCAGTATACATCAGGTTTTCCAAATGTTTCTCCCAATAAAGCTCTCTTTTGGTTTGTGTATTTGTTTTGTTTTGATTGGAGCCGATTTGACACCTAGGAATTATGTCCAGGCGTATTAGTTATTTTGTTCAGCACAATTTAAAATATTGATCTAAGTAGGGGTGCCTGGGTGGCTCAGTGAGTTAAAGTCTCTGCTTTCGGCTCAGGTCCTGGGATCGAGTCCCACATCGGGCTCTCTGCTCAGCAGGGAGCCTGTTTCCCCCTCTCTCTGCCTACCTCTCTGCCTACTTGTGATCTCTCTCTCTCTCTCTCTCTGTGTCAAATAAATAAATAAAAATCTTAAAAAAAAAATAGTGATCTAAGCAGTGGTCATAAAATGGGGGCCACTGTACTTGCCTAGCAAAGCAATTTTGCTTTTTAAAAATTAAGCCTGAGTATCTTTGGCTGGAATATAAGCCCCCCAACTTCAACATCAATCCACCACTTTCTGTTATGTTCATGCATTAAGTCAGCACATTTTTGTTATTTCCTGGACCTAAAGGCATTGGAGCTGTTGGCACTTGCCCTGGATTCTGCCCCCCTCCCTCCTCCTTAATTCCTCATCAAAATGTACCTGTTCTGGGCTCCATTTCCAATGGACCCAGTTTTCCTTAGAGAATCTAATAAATCTATGTTATTATGAAAATGATTATTGAGGGCTTAGTGTGTCATTTTCCTTGGGTAACACATTTGAATTTCAAAAGGGACTTTATGGAGATCCTGCTACAATGCCCTCCCCACAAATTTCAAAATGATGTGACTTTTTTTCTTTTGCTTCACAAAAATGCGCAAAATACATGGTGTTCTACATGTAAAGTTGGCCCTAATCATTTGTATTTGACTGTTACTGTGCCTGTCTCCTACCTCTATATTGCTAAATGAAGAGAATATGTGCATTTTCCTGGAGAACAACACATTTTGAATTCTCCTCAAATGCAGGTTCCCATGGATAACTAGCTGGAGGAGAAGAGAAATGGCCGGCTGAGCTCACAGGTAAAATCCCATTCTAGGGATCCCCCGGAGACAGTACATAAGATTGTCTTAAAATACTCAAATGTTATTCTAGAGAGTCATGGCCTACGTCACTTTAAGATACCATAGTAATTCGAAAGAAATGTTCTTTCTATCCAGATTGAACGTAATCAGTTTGCCTTCTAATGTACCGACCACAGCCCCTATACTTTTAGAATGTGGGTACCACAGAACGAATGAAATCTCATGTTTTTACCATAACTCCCTTATCTTTTGCCAGAATCAGCTACATCCACTGCTTTTATTCCTTCTTCTATAAAATGCCTGTTTTTATTTTCTTCTACTCCTTGTTCACTGTGGCTTTGGAATTAGGTTTCCTCCTTGACGAGTCAGTGTTTTTGTTATTATGCTTCAGCGAAGTATCAGGTGCTGATTTTTCCTTTTTTATTTATGCGTGAAGACTGAAAAAGGGACTCTTTTTACTGAATTAGTAATGAAAAATTATTTTTATAATAAGGTCAACAAAGCATTATTACTGTAGGTCATTGGCCAGGACTCAGAAACGTTTTAATTATAGTATATTTCTTACAACAATAATGACATTTGGCCTGTGTTAAATTTCCCATTAGCTTCTCTGCCTGATTTTCATTAGGGGCACCCTGAATTCAGGGCTTAGATGTTAATTTTCATGGCACTTGAATGTTTTATTCAGATTACTGAGGCACATTGATCCTCTTCCTAGAAGTTTTGTTGTCAGGGAATGGTGAATTCAAGAAAATTTTCACAAAAGTATGGAAATAGTTTCAACTCCTCAAGAGCTATCAGACATTTTTCTTTATGTTTTATTTTATGGCTTAGCTTCTTGAACATCAGCTACTAATCAAAGTTTCTTAGATTTTGAGGGGTTTTGAAAATAAAAGTAAGCTGCTCTGAGATATTTTTAATATTCAAAAATAATATTTTAACTAATGTAGATTATACGCTTACTCATTTCACACAACAGCATTCCATTGATTGGAATTTTATCGTTTCCTCTTAATAAATCACGTTGGTGTTTAAGTAATAGAGGCATTTGGTACTCAGTGTTTTTAAAAACACAACAACCGTGAAGAAAAATACCAAGGATCTTTGGTGGCAGAAAGTTGTGACAGAAACCCAATTTCAACTAGTTCAACCATATTTCTTAAAAGGGGTAGTAATTTGCTTGATGAGATTTCTGAGTTACAGAGGGTTTTCCTGGGGTCATTCAGGGCTGGATGAATAGGCTGAAGCACTGTCATCAGAGTTATGTCTTTGGCCTTGTCCTTCAGATTGGTGTGTTCCATGTTGTCCTTCAGATTGGCGTATTGCTTAAGATGGCCTCTGGTTGTTCCAGTCTTACCTCCTGACAGCAGAGTATCCTCGTAAAAAGAGACCTGTTGACTAATAGCCCTGCCTGGCAAAATAGCCTCAAAATGCCTCTAAATTGGCTAAAACAACATCCTGGAATCAATTCTAGCAGCCGAGGGCTGGATGGGTACTTACTTGACTTCACATGACCTTTCAGAGTCCCCTTTCCCCACTGTTGGGGAGAGGTTGCAGGATCTGGTTCTGGTCAAGGAGTTGGCTATTCCTGCACCACATGGAATAAATTTCTTATAGAAAAGAGAGATTCTATTATTAAGAGTGGAACCATGAGTAAGTCCACTTCTTTCTAACTCTAGGTTTTATACAGAAATTGAGAGGCATAATTGTTTCTACCTATCTCAAAACTCAAAAAAATGTTATCTATTATTAGATTGAAATGTTGTAATTTTTAGATTGTTGTTATGGTTCTTAGAGACAATTTAGAGAGCCCTCAGTAAAATATAGGTTTTTTGCTGTATTTATACATAAGAAGGATACTGTCAATAGGGTGTGTCTCTGGAGGTGAAATGGATAATTAAATCTAGAAATAAGACAATAACTGCTAACATTTAGAGCTTACCCTGCACAAGTTCTGTTTTAAAAGAGTCCCATATGTTAACTCTTGTACATGTAGTGTTTATTAACCAGGTTCTAGAGTCAGATGACTTGGGTTTGCATCCCGCAGCTTTCAGGTCGGGGGACTCAGGGCAACTGTTTAACCTCTTTATGCCTCAGTGTCCAATCTGTGGAACAAAAGCATTAGTAGTAGCTACGACTTACACCTCATAACAAAGCGAAGCATATCAGCACCTGGGATGGAAGTAGAACTCCAAGAATGCCAGCAGAGGAAGAGGTTCTTATCATTTGTTCTTATCTTCATCATCATCACACATTATTATCTGCTAATAGAGTCAACCAAATGATTCAATGATAACTTACATTTAGGATTTTAGCATATAGCTTTACAGACTGGAAACTTTATTTATACGTATACTTATATATTTTTTCAGGCCATCTAATTAGCAGGGCAATTCAAAGAAAATGCAGAAATCAAAGGAATTTATAGATTCCCAGAGTAGCTTTGCTCAGAAGGGAACCTCAGTAGACATGTAGTCATTCAGATTCTCTTACATTGATGAAAATCATATTGCCTAAAAATATGAATTATAAAAGAAAGCGTAGAGTTCCTGGCACAAAATAAATATTTTGTTGTCTTGAACTCCTCAATTATAAAAATGAAATGATGTGATTTTAAAATATTTTGATCTTATTTTTCCAGATCACACAAGCATATAAATTTTAAATATTCATACTTAACAAGGGCACTATATTTGGAACTATTGCTTCAAGGTTATCAAAAGAGCAATTCACTAAAATAATCTTACTATATGATGATGTGACTCTCTAAAATTATTTTTCAAGTGATTTACTTAAAGGTATTTCAAACCATTATTAAAATGAAAAAAAGTCCTCATACTCATATTTTTAGAAAGAAATAGATTTTATGTTTATAAACATTTTGAGAGCTGTGAAATGGTAATTGTTAATTGTTTCTGTTTACATGCTTGGACATTAACAGTTATTTTGGAGTCAAACTCATAGTATTTTTGAAAGCTTAATTTTCAATGATTTTCTTTTCTTAAAAGACAAGTCATACAATTTCTCCATGCAGAGATGTTCAGTTGAGAATGATGTAAAAATTATAGCCTAGCAAAATAGCTCCTGCCTAAAGAGATTACAGATTCTGGTTTGGGGAAAGGCATGATTATGAGAATATCTCGATCTAATAACAGCTTCATCCTTTGGTTTGGTTAAGATGCTTAGATTAAGCCTTATACCTATGTAGTCTATATTTATACATTATATATATTCATTATACTCCAAGTTCTTTTGTTTGTTTGTTTTAAGTGGTGCAAAATCCTATAGATCAAGAAGTTGAGGGAATCATTTTCTACTACTACTTGGGAACAGATGAGATAAATCATAAAATGTAGATATTATTCCAAATAAATAAATAAAAGGTTTGTGCACAGAATGGGTATTACATTCTGGTGATGGAAACTAAAAACAGTTCAAAATAGTTTTCAGTACTGTTAAGAGCTATAAAGTAAAGAATATGGGGTAATAGGAAAAGCATGACGGAGAAGGAGTCACGGTGCTGGTGGGTGGCAGCCAGATTAAAAGATGATCTGTGTAAACCTCTCTGAGCAGAAAACATGTCACCTAATACCTGAATGACAAGAAACCAATGGGAGGAAGAGCACTCCCAGCAGAAGAAATAACAAATGGATGGATACGTTCCAGGAATGGTAGCAGGCCCAGGTAAGAAGGGGAGAGGTGTAGGAAACAAGACTGGCGAGGTAGGCATTGCCTTGTGATGAGTTTGGCTTCATTCTAAGTTGACCAGGAAGCCATGGAAAGTTGAGCAAGGGCGAAACATGATTTGATTAACTGGTAGACGAGATAGAAGACTGACCGTAGTCCAGGCCAGAGATCATCCAAATCCAAATCCTTCAGTTCTTTCTTCCTCCTCTTCCCTAGCTATGCCTTCTTTCTCCTGAAAACCCATAGCTCACTCTGCCTTAACAAATATTAACATAAATATTAACAAATATTTATGAAGCTAACACAGTGTGCCAGATGGTGTACTGGGTGCTCTGATATAAAGATGAACGATATGTAATTTTTTTCCTATCCTTAATGGACAGTCGATGTTTGCCTGGGTACGTTGGAATTAAAGGAGCACCTAAATCTTCTTGAGGAAGACAGGAATGGCTTGAGCTGAGTCTTAAAGGATGAGTAGAAATTGACTAGACAGACGAAGGGACTAATCGGAAGAGTATTTCAGGCAAAAGAGAAAGTGTCAAACATAGAGGCACAAAAAAATTTATGACGTGTTCATTGACAGACAAATAGTTCTGCGAGGCTGTGATATGGGATGGGGAGAGTGGAGAGGAGGCCGGCTGAGGCCAGACTCTGAGGGCTGTTTGCTCTGCGAAGGAGCTAGGTTTTATCCTATAGGATATGAGTGTCAGCAAGCATGACATTTGGCAGGGTAGAAACAATATCAGCTTTGTATATGTTGGAGTGTGTTGGAGTTGATGATGTTAACTGGGGGAAACTGTGTGAGGCTCTCGTACCGTTGAAGTGAATTGCTAATTGTCTAGACTTGAAGAGATGGAGGAATAAGGATAAGGAATGGAGGAGACTCTGAGGCTGGATTGTATGGGGATGACTGAGAGGAAGGGAGAGAGAAGGTGGAACCCACAGTGAAAGATGATACCCTTCAGTAGGGATAAAGACATCAGGAGAAATGAGCAGCTTTCTTAGAAATAGATTGGAGCTCAAGAGTTAGGCCCAGGAGTACCTCTGGATATACCCAGTTGGAAGCTGAATTCATGTATTAGAGCTAATTCATGTGTTGGAGCTAAAAGTAAAGATTCCTAAACTTGTTGCAATATAAAACAGAAGCTCGAGGGGCTCCTGGGTGGCTGGGCCATTAAGCGTCTGCCTTCGGCTCAGGTCCTGATCTCAGGGTCCTGGAATCGAGTCGTACATCAGGCTCCCTGCCCAGCGGGAAGCCTGCTTCTCCCTCTCCCACTTCCCTTGCTTGTGTTCCTTCTCCTGCTGTGTCTCTCTCTGTCAAATAAATTTAAAAAACTTAAAAAAA
The DNA here is from genome assembly GCA_028533885.1 of Nasua narica. NCBI lineage: Eukaryota > Metazoa > Chordata > Mammalia > Carnivora > Procyonidae > Nasua > Nasua narica. The sequence goes on along the minus strand of CM052810.1, from coordinate 97,125,125 downwards.
AATAAAATAGAAGCTAGAAATTGGTGTTATGTAGACTCTAGAGTTCTCAAAAATATTTTTTTCTTTTTGTTTGAACCAATATTTAAAATTCCGTAACTTTCACTAATAATCTGCACCTAATGATATTGGACCTCCATTCTAGGATAGCAGCAATTTGCTGGCCTGAGAAAGGACTGTACAGATTGATATTAGAACACTTTTTTTCCCCCCAGAGTGCCCAAACCAACTCATTTCACCTATTGATGTTACCTGTTTGGCCCCTATTGACATTGGGAATTGAAACTCCAGGCAGAATACATAGAGTGAAAGAGAACTGGTTCAAAGATCAAAGTCCAAGGGAAGACTGGGCACTGGAAGAGGAAGAGCCTACGAAGGAGAATGGGAGGAAGCACCTCTAAAGTTTTAATTTTTTTTTTACTTTCTAGGTTTTCTCCCTAGATTTCTCTTGATAGCTTTCTCATTGACCTTTGGTAGCCTGCTGTCTGTGGACTATGTAATCTATTTTGTTCATATTAGAAAATCTCTTCCTAAACACTAGATCCTCACTATTCCCTGTGGCCCATGAATAGTGTTTCCATGTAGGAATTTCTTCCTAGCACTTAATTGGGAAATTTATGTCTTTCCAAATACTGAGTCCTGGAAAAAATTCATTCGTGAAATCTGGAAAAAATATTCTAATTCTCCTGTAATTATTAAAGCTTTAAAAATCAACATAGCGCTATTATTGGTTAGAAGAAACCCATGCTGGTCAAATTGAAAGTAAGAGCGGGAAGCCCTGGTATGTGGGATTGAGGGTGAGATTGCCGCATCTAGGTGCTGGGACTGGGCCACGTGGGCCTCGAGCTGTCAGTAGCGTCAGGATCTTTTGAAGATTTATTTAATGTTTGGTCCCCATAGGCGATGGCATGCTCCCTGAGGGCAAGAATTGTATGTCTTATGTCTTGTTTACTTTTAGCAATCTTGCCTTTTACACATTTTGGTCTTTCAGTCACCTGATAAATAACAGGTAATGTTAATTTAAAAGAGGAAGGACAGCAGGTGTTAAGAGAATGCATAGACGGATGGATGGATGGATGGAAATATCCAAGAAATGTTTCTAATGTATCGAAAGTAGATTTTACAGTTTTATTATTTCTAGCCAGTTAGTTACCATATAGCCAATTAATTTATCTTAAGTGGCAACACGCACACACATTTTATGTTTTTCTGGTTATATAGGGAAATTCATGTCATGCTCACCTTGGTATTTTAAAACAATTTGTAAGCAGTGTAGGTTCCATTATTAGAAATGGAATCTAACTGCCTTTGTGCAGGTATTACACAAAGGTATAATTTGAGATGTATCTCCAGATGGAAGTTAAGCCATTTTCATATAGGAAATTCACCTTGTTAAAAATGTCTTGAGAGAAAGAGAGAGATTGAAATTGTTTTGCCATTACAAAATGTTTTACTGAAAGACACTTGGGATATTTTAGTTAAATATTTTGAAAAGTCCTTGGATTCTTCAGCACTACCACTTCTCTGACATTTTACTTACCTTGTTTTTCTGGAGATTCTCAAAGCCAGGCCTGCTAGGCTTCCTCTGGAAAGACCACAATTCACCCTAAAGCTTGAACTCATAGACTTCACTCTCTTCATCCTCATGTGACCCAGTCTGCTGAAAGCAAGGAATATGAGTAGACTGGGCCAGCCCTAGCAGGGAAGGGTGAGGATTTAGATTTGACCATTTATTCATTCAACTCCTGTTGGGCACTTACTGTTGTACCAAGCATGTTCTGGGATTTAGGGATGTAGCAACAAACAAAACAAACTCAAATCTTTACCCTCAGGGGGTTTCCATTATTGTGTGATGGAGGGAAGAAAGACAGAAGATAAACAAGCAAGACGTATGTGAGATAGTGAGGCATGCTCTGGAAAAGAATGATGTAGGAGAGAGGCCCGCGACTCTGAAGTTTTGTGCGAAGCTTTGATTGGCCACCACCTTTTACTGGCGAGTCTCATGATTCATCCAGTTTGTAGACATGTTTCATTTAGACCACATAGTTGTTCAAAAATATCAAATCTGAATTCGATCTTCTCATTTAAAAGCCTTGACATTTCACATAAAAGTCCCAAATTTCTGGCTTTTCCTGGAAAATTGGGAAGATATGGCAGAATCCCAGCATCAGCTGAAGTTGAATACAGGCTATTCCCTTTAAACATGGCATCACAAAACCAGAGTGTAGTAAAGTATATATCTATGTATAATAATATTTATGCGATAATAGCACTTGCTATGGGGCAGGAGCTATCTGAAGAATTTGATGTGTATTGCCTAATTTAATCTTCAAAACAACCCTCTGAAGCAAGTGGTAAATTGAGGCACAGAACAATAAGGTAACTTGCCCAGGGTCACAAAGCTAGTAAGTGGTGGAGCCAGTAGTTAATCCTGGAAGGTCTGGGTCCCAAATCCAATTCTGGGTCCCAAATCCAAGCCTTTACATGTACGCCTCGTTCTTGCTGCCACCTGGTGAATTTCATCCATTTATAGTGAAGTTGAGATTCCGGGTCTAATGATCCAGGCCTTAAGAGCTAGAGTAATTCTAAATTTATAGTTAGACCTTCGTAGGAGTTCCTGTTCAAAGGGTAGGGGGCAGTACAGTAGTTGCTGCATCCCATGGTTGCACCCACTTGTCTGCCCCTGCAGATGGGTCCATTCCTTTGGGGCTTACCCTGCCCTTGTGAGCAGTTCCAGTGAGTGCCCCTGTCTTTCTACCTCACCAGGCTTCCTGATCTGCTTCACGCTGTTACCCTGACTTCCTCACAGATCCTGAGATAAGAACAACAGGGCCACAAAAGCTATGCATTTTTCTGAGCAAAATTCCCAACACAGGATGAAAAATGAAAGCTAATAATCTTTTCATTTTTCCTCTTTTAATTCCTTTTTTTTTTTAAGTCCATTTGAATCATAGGCTAGAACCTTCTAAAGAAGATAAAAGTCTCAGAGGGTTGTGTCTGTGTGTGTACATGCCTGGATGTGTGCATGTGTGTCCGTTTCAGGGAGGTGAGTGCTTGTCACCACCGAAGTGGTGATATTTGACTTCAAAGGACAAAAAGCCATCTGTTACCTGTATATTAACAGTGATGAAACTTAGCAACAATTAATATTTAGCAATGCATGAGTCCTCCTTTACCTCATTTACAAACCGATTGGAAGGTTTCACAGCTCAAGGGACTGAAATTTGGCATCTTCTCTGCTTAACTAAGTTCATTTTTTATCTTCTTCCTTTTCAAAAGTTGTTTCTTGGTTACAGAACATCAAACATAAGTTGGATATAGTTTCAAGCTCTTAGGAGCCGGCCAGTTTTTTTTCATTTTAATTTTAATATCCCTTATTAAACAATAGCCTCCAGAGACAGATATTTATTATAAGACAATATCTTTAAAATTTATATTATTTTCAATCTTTTTGATCAGTGGATACCATACTTGTCAACATTATGAGCTCATGAAAGAATTTGGCTTTTAAGGAAACCAAACAAGCAAGAGTCACTGAGTGTCACTACTGACCCTGGGGTGAGGGCTGGCATCCTGTGTCAGGAAGGGGGGCTGCATCTCCAGCAGCAGTTGAGGTACTGGTCCCAGACCAGCTGAGCTTGGTGCAGTGCTGATGGGCAGGAGTCAGGACTTTCGAGGTCCAAAGGCTGTGTCAGCCCCATCGTCCAGGCCAGGTCAGACCTCCAGAAATCATCATCAGCCTTCTAGTAACAAAAGCAAAAACCTTCACACTCAACTCCTTATTGACCTTGATCTACACCTCTCATATTTCTTGAAAAAGCTGTAATTTGTCTAAATACAAGAGTGTTAGTGAGATTTTTTTCTTGGGGACCCTGCTACTCATTAGCTATGTGACATTGGGTTCACTTACTTCACCTCTGTGGGCTTCTGTTGCCGACTCTTTTGTAATGTGAGGGCAGACTAAATGATTTCTAAGGTACCTGCCGGTTCTGACTTTCTGGGAGGTTTTAGAAGTTGGTGGGAAAGTAGAATTTCCTTTATAATTTTCCTTTCATAAATATATTTATTAGAATATAAGCAAAGAACTTTCTCTGACCTGGGTCTTCAGATCATGGGCTTTCTTTCTTCATCTTTTCTAAGAACCTGAGCCCGGGCAGGGAGATTTTTTTTTAATATTTTTTTGGTAGAGTGTCTAGAGTATAGCTCTACTTAAAAGGGTTTGTTTTCTTCTACTCTCTTGAAACAAAACGAGATAGTCTTAATGTTTCTGCACCCGCCAATGGGCAAAACCTTACAGATCCTCTCAGCCTGGCCTTGGCTAAATGAAGAAAAAGAAGCAGTTCTGTTGAACTTGCTTTCCCATTTTGATAATACTGAGCTACTGTTCTGGGAAAAGGAGTCTGTCATTGGGAGACAGAACTCTGATGTCAAGTCCTGGTTCTGCCTTCCTGACCCTCAGCTTCTTTGTTCTGAAAATAAAGATGGAAACACCAGGTTGCCGCGAGGCTCTGTGATGCCTCTTTCGCATCCAAGATACTGTAATCAAGCTTTCAGCCAAACAGTGCACACATGCATGTATATCCGAAACAAAAGTTCCATAACACAATCCTACAAGTGATTCATTTTCATGTTTCCTTTTCTCCTTATATTCTCTAGTTCATTTCTTTTCAGACGCTGATCATGACCCACTAAATTAATTTGGTCATGAAAACGCTGACCTAACGCACACTTGATCATTTTCTTCTTCCTTGGGAATACCAGAGTTTGGACATGAATATGTATGTACGGTATTACCACATGACGGGAATCCTGGCCTCTGTGCCGAGAGCCCGTGTATTCCTTTAAAATAAGGGAATGAGTACGAGCTTTACAGGCATAGAATTAGGAATGATTCCGGCTGGGGAGGTCTTACTGTGTGACTTTGAAGGAGCTACTTAACCTTTCTGTATCTCAGTCTCCTCTTTTAAAGAACTCCGATAATGATACCTTTCTCACAGGGTTAAATACATGTCTGTGCAGTGTGGAACACAAAATAAGCATGACTTAAGCACTGACTTAAATGGTAGCTATCGTTAGTCATTTTGTCACCAAGCCTTTGCTCCTCCCTTCAGGATACTCTTTCCACCCATTCTCAGGCTCGTTTTCTTGATGCCTGCAGCTCCGTAATGATCTCCTTGCTGGCCTTCGAGTTCTGCCACCAGACCAGTCCATCTTGCATAACAAAACCAGATTAAGTTTCCACAAACACCTCTGCATTTCACCACTTTACGTTCCTGGTTTCATTCTCTTGTTACTTTTCCGTTGCCATGGAAGTCCTGTAAATCCACTCTTTAACCTGCCATTTCCGACCCCTGTTAGTGACGCCAGCGTGACGCGGACCCTCATTCCTCAGCAAACTCATCTCCTGAGGGTCTCCTGTGTGCTGGCCTGGCCCCGCGTCCGGAGACTCGGCAGCGAACCCAGCAGTCCGCCATCGCTTTGGAGTGGTGAGGACACGGGCGAGAAACAAGTGAACATGTCACTATATAATGGATAATAACAGGCATTGGTGTGTATTGTGTACCGCATAATACTCCTATACTCTAATATATAGTGTATAATAATACACAGTTTAGGTAATTTCGGATAGTTGTAAGTGGTATGCGGAAAAAGAAGACAGGGTCAGAGAGAGTAAAATGTGAACCTGTTTCACCTCCTTAAATCCTCTGCTTTCGCTAAGGTGATCTCACACCAGCACTGGAAGGCCGGCGCCCCCACTGAGATGCACCTCCACTGTTTCTTTGCCCTTCGGGGTCCTTCTGGTTCTTCGCAGCTCTGTCTGAATCCTTCCCGCTCTCCCAATGCTCACACTCGCCACTACTTGCCGTTGCAGCATTTTCTGTCACAACTACTTATTTATTCCACTTTGTATTCTTATGTGTATTTGTGTGTATTTTTTTTAAATCTCTCCAACTAGATTATGGGGAGAAACAGCATGTTCTTCTATGCAGGTCTTATGGTCCTGTCATAATACCTTGTGCATGGTAATGATCAGGAAAGTGTAGAGTTATGGAAGGGATATTTCCTACCTGGTTTGAGGGCACTGTTACAATTGGGAGGCAACTTGGCAGTTTCTATCAAAATGCGTAATGTGCGTGCTTTATGACCTAATAATCCCATTTATAGTTGTCTTTCCTAAAGATAGGCTAGCATAACATTGAGATGAATGTAAAAGAATGATTGTAATCTTTTGCACTATTTTTGGTGTAATATTTTAGAAGCAACCTAAATATCTATTCGTCTAGATTATGATATATACGTTCAGTGGAATACTACATATGCCATTGTTAAAATACAATGAGATTGGTTCATATTTACTGATCAGAAAGATGTCCATGATATAGTTACAAGGAAAAAAAAACTTAGAAAAACAAATCAAAGCTGAAAAATAATATGTATACTTTGAAACAGTGAAGGCAAAATAAACTTTGCGGTGGGGGATCGACACACAAATGCACCGACGAAAGGAAAATGAACCAACTTCACCAATGCAGCTGATTACTCACAAATATTAAGATTTAAATTTATTTGGGGAAAGATTTATAGATTCCTATAAAAGTTAGGTAAACTAATAAAACTCATTTACTATCATTTTTAAGAGAATAAAGGAAAAGTAGGTTTTTTAAAAAATCAATTGCCCTTTTTGTCTCACATTTCAAGTTCTGTGTTTTGTAAATCTATCACCCTTACCATCATCATTATTACTAACATTCGATCCATTGGATTATACAGGCATCCCCTCCCAAATATTTTAATACTAGATTATCTATACCATCTCCACCAAAGAGAAGCCCAGCCAGTACTTGCTTCATGCAGTAGTAGAGAACTCATTACCTACTAAACTGGTTGACTTATTTTTGGACAACTCTCATTATTAGAATTCATTTTTCCCTGGAGCCAAGATCTCTCTCCTTATAGCTTCCTATATTGTTCTTACTGCTTCCCTCTGGGGACTTACAGAACATTTTCCTCTTGACAGCCTATATAAAATTTGAAAGTAGTTGTTCATGTTCTAACAATTTACCTTGTTCTCGCTGTGTAGTTAAATTTAAAAAGATCTCTTAGTAGTTCTCTTTTGTCAGCAGAAAAACAAAAGTATGACAGTGAAATTAATCAGTGCTAACTTTGATTAGCACTTAATTCCAAATCTACGTATCATTATTATTACTCTTATTATTTGATAAGAAGATCTGTAGATCTGGAGCTCTCTGTAAATGTCCTGTCTAGATCGTAAGGTTCTAGAGCAGAGCATTTTGTTTTATAAATCTTTATTTCTTCCTTCTCTTCCACTCCCACATTACCCATGATAATACTTAAATTTATTATGCACCTACCATATCTTTAGTAAATAGATGGATTAATTCATTTTATCCATCTATGTATACAATGGATTTCTTTTGCTATACTAAATATAATTTTTGGTGCAGGTATTCCAAATCTGGGAAATATGAGTCTCTGATATTTACCATCAAGGAGTCTTAAGCTGCTGACAGTCAGTGTGGCTGTATTCTGAATGGGAATGCCACAGTAATTCCTTAGCTATTAAAAAGGAAACTTTTTGACAAGTAATTGATAATAAATGCATTTATATAGACTATGTTTTTTCATCCAACAAAATGAAGTTTAAAATCTCATAAAATTTCTATTGAATATCTGTATAAAGTTTTTCAATGACATCACACCGAGTTTGGATTTAACTCACTGATGGTTAATGTCCTATTAGTAGATGACTTATTATTTTAGTAATTAGGTATATATTTTTACCAATTCTCTTCATATCTTTTTGTGGCCATTACATTGTATTGATAATACTGAAAATCAAAGTAAATATTTTACTTTAAAGAATAATTTCTCCAAGTCATGTATCAGTATCTTCAAACTTTATTCTATTTTTTAGCTGCTTACCACAATATTGACAGGCATCTGATTGTGGGGCCTCCTTCTAATTATAGATACAGGCTACTTCACATGGAGCTGGATATTTCTGAGACTAAACAAAACGTGTAATACTGTGAACAAGGAAAACAGCAGCATGTTTTTACTATAAATTGACTGTTGTCATAAACAATAATTATCAACACAGTGCTGGTATCATGATACTGACTTGGGCCTCATCATTAAAACTATTTCTCTTTGTATCTTACTGTGATTTTTTAGAGGGGGAAAAACCCAACAACTGTCAATCTAATCATTATATTCAGCCTACATTACCAAGCAAAACATATTTACAGCTAGATCTACACTGTTTTTACAAGTTTATTAAAAACATGTGTTGCCCAGTGCCAGGAATAGCTACAGCAAATGCTAACACCAGTAGGCAAACTGTCTCTTCACTTTCTTCTGAAGATTTAGCTACCCCATTACTTTAACTATGAGTTACAAAGTAGATGTTCTGATGTGGAAATGTATATCACAAATAAGAACTGTGGGACAGGCAAGCACCCACACGCAGAGGGCCACAGGGGTTAGGGGTGGTGGGGATGTGACGGTAGCAGAGCTGAGATGAAGGCAACCAGGAGACCATGACACTCCTTTCTACCATTGAACTGGGATCATGATCAACAAGTAATGAAATAAAGTTAAATCATGGGACTTGGGGCTATTTGGTTTCTTTTATTTTTTTTAAAGATTTCGTTTATTTATTTGACAGAGAAGAGAGAGATCACAAGTAGGCAGAGAGGCAGGCAGAGAGAGAGGAGGGAAGCAGGCTCTCCGCTGAGCAGAGAGCCCGATGCGGGGCTCAATCCCAGGACCTGAGATCATGACCTGAGCCTAAGGCAGAGGTTTTAACCCACTGAGCCACCCAGATGCCCCTATTTGGTTTCCTTTAAAGAAGAACATTTCCCATGATCTACTTTAAAGGAGCATTTATATTCTGTGTAGAAAATTAATTTCTTAATAATCTTAATTACAATAATTTATTTTGTAATTATGGGTTTACTAACCCTCTACACAGCTCCACTACCCTCAAATAGCCTGTAGACACCACAGGACTCTCTCTACCTTGTTTGTCACTGCTCCTAACATACAGTAAGAGCTCAACAAATATTTGTGCAGTGACTGAATTTCTGAAAGAAAAGACAGGAAGAGGAAAGCCCATTTTCTACATTTGGCATGTAACCGTCCTCCATTATTCTTTCCCCTTTCCGAATTCCTATAGTCCATGTATATTAATCACTCAGTTCATCACTTGGCTACATAATGTATTATGTTACTCCCTAGCTGTTTGAGGTATGTATATCTAGCTCCACATTAGTTTATTGACTCCCAGGGGCCCTTATATTATTCCTTTTCAACAACTAATCTGATGAGGCATCCACTGGGCATTTAGTACATACTTCGTGTCTTCACTATATTAAAATAGATTTCAAACCAATGTGAGAAATAGTATTCTATCATCTGGTCTGAAGCATTAGCCTATTTCATTCTTCAAAGACTCAATGAACTTCCCAATAATTAATCCAATGGCGTAGAATGATTTGGTATTTCCCTTCATAGTTAAGAGATAACTTTCCACAAGTTACAATTGCTTTGTATTATTGAGTGAGTGATAATGGATTGGTTTTCCATCCCTTGATAGCATATCAGCTTAAGTTCAAGAATGTGAAATATGTTTTCAAAATGAAAAGCAAATGTCAATTTCCCTTTAATGATCTCTTTCTAATGAGATGATTATATAATAATAGTAATAATGATAATAATAATAAACAATTCTAGAAGGGTGCTACCATAAAATGTTATTCAACAGCAGTGAATACCCACTTACACATGTTGCTGTCATAGTTAATTTACCAGGCATGTTAAACTGGTCTAACTGCTTGCTTTTCCCTCTGAATATGGATATTCATTCAGGCATTTATAGAGATAGTGTAGTATCTGTGCAAAAGGAATCCTGATGTGTCCTGTCATTAAAATCCTTGAAGTTTCCCAAGAATTGCAATTTTTAGGTAAGCAGTTAATTTTTTTTCTTTTTGTCTTACTATCGTACCATGCTTTGAATAGAAGTAATAAATGCCTCATTGTCTCTCTACCAAGAAAGGTAGTTTGGCACAAACAGGTGAATGGCTTCACTGATGGAGAACAGAAATCTTAATCTTACTATATGAAATGACAGAAAGCTACTTTTGCATTCAATTAGCTATGAGAATATACAGAAGCCAGATAATTGTAGGTGATCAATACTCCATACATAGTTTCCTGAACATTTAACTTTCTTCATAATTTCCTTTAATAATTATAATGAAATACATATCAAATGTATGACAAAAAAAAATCAAGCTGGAAATTTACATGAAGTCATAGACTATGGAGATGACAGTGGCTGCTGTTGTCAGAAAACTACTCTATTCAATGAGGAATAGAATCTAAAATTGGCATTCTAGAAACCTTCAAATTATATAAATTCTATCCCAAACTAAAGACATTTGTAGGATTCTAAATCTTTCCATGGTGGAACTCCTGGGTGGCTCAGTTAGGTGGTTATGCACCCAACTCTTGATTTCAACCAAGATCATTCCAACCATTTCAGGCCATGATCTCAGTGTCCTGGGATCGAGTTTCACGTCAGCCTCCATGGTCAGCATGGAATCTACTTGAAAAGTCTCTTTCTGCCTCTGTCTGCCCCTCTCCCTGCTCACATGTATTCCCTCTCTCTCTCTCTCTCTCAAATAAATAAATAAATCTTATAAAAAATCTTTACATGATGATTTCATCATGAATTTCAGAAAGGTGAGCTCAACATTGATATAAATATTATGGGTGGCCTATAACTTAGCATAAAAATGAAAGACTTTGTCTACAGATCACAGTAGTCCCACCTTTGCCTTCGTTCTGACTAGGGGCACTCTCCTCACTGCCTTTGTGTAGTGCTTTCAGAATGGATCTCTTGTCTCAAGTCACTCATATCAGTTCTGGTTTTTGAACATCTCTTTTTCCAGATGATCTTGACTTTTGATTTATAATCCTGAAAGAGGCTACCTCTGTGATTAATCTGCTCACAGAGAGAAAGAGACAAACAGACAAGACAAATACTAAATAATAGATAGTGGTGCATTTCATAGAGTTTTCAAAAGGAGTGTTACATTCCTCAAAAGAAAATGAATATATGAAAGTACTTAGTTCGTTTCTACCTTCTCTCCCCCAACCATCCACCATGCTTTGTGTTTTTCTCTCTCTCTCTCTTCCCCTAATTATGGTAGAGGACTCTAAGAGTTGACTATTTTCAATAATATTTAATTTCGGAATGCCTGGGTGGCTCAGTTGGTTAAGCAGCTGCCTTCGGCTCAGGTCATGATCCCAGGGTCCTGGGATCGAGTCCCACATCGGGCTCCTTGCTCAGCAGGGAGCCTGCTTCTCCCTCTGCCTCTGCCTGCCTCTCTGCCTACTTGTGCGCTCACTCCCTCTCTCTCTCTGACAAATAAATAAAATCTTTAAAAAAATTTTAAAAAAGTATTTAATTTCATGAGAGTTAAATGGACAGCTTCTAAGAAATACTTTCTCTCTTTAGCCTTTTCTATCCACTTTTCTATATTATATGAACTTGTAATTTTTAAAAAGACTCGAGCTCACTTACCTCAAAGCTAAAGAGTCATTGAAGCTCCCTGGGGGGCTTTTCTTCTTAAAGTATGCTGTGTCATATTATACAGCCTTAGCATTCATATTTAGAAAAATGGTTTTATGTTTCATCTAATTTAACATTGCTGTAAGAGTAGAAATTGATTTTTGATACAATGGTGGATCATACCTATCTACCCTTCAACAAAAAACTGTAATGGAAAACAACAACAAAATAACAAAAAACAAAGCAATCCTTAGTTAGTTAACGTTCACCATTTCTTGTTTAGCTAATATTTTATTCTGTCCAAATATGAAACCTCCATGTATCAATAAAATTAACAGAGGCTTTTGGTCTGGTGATGTTAGGATCATTTTTCATTTTTCAATATCAAGTCCGTTAAATGTTTTGATTTGGTAGGGTGCTTCAGTTTACCTGTTGAAATCCGGATGGGGATCATGGTCATAAAGACTGGTTTCCACGTGGACTACAGAGGACAGCCCCTCGTTTCCGTGTTCAGGAGATGCTCTCCTCTAGCCATTCATGTGGACTTGTATAGTTCATACTACAACAGATTTGGTGATTTCAAAGTTGTGAAATCAGTAGTGACTGTGTATCGTAGCTGGCTGGAAAGTATGTCTCATAGCTGGCTCTCTCTTCAATTCTTGTTGGAACTAACATAATAAAGCCTGAGGAGTGTAACTGTCTTCTGTTTTTCTTTGCTCTGCTTCTAACCTTAACCACTTACCTTTTGCTCCACATCTAAGGTTTCCTATACACTATGGCTAAACTAACCTTTTTAAAATATTGCCCAGGACAAGCCCATTATGTTAAAATCTTTCATTTCTTTTCTTTTTTTTTAAGATTTTATCTATTCATTTGACAATGAGAGAGAGATCACAAGCAGGCAGAGAGGCAGGCAGAGAGAGAGGGGGAAGCAGGCTCCCCACTGAGCAGAGAGCCTGATGCGGGGCTGGATCCCAGGACTCTGAGATCATGACCTGAGCCAAAGGCAGAAGCTGCAACCCACTGAGCCACCCAGGCACCTGAAAATCTTTAGTTTCTACTATCTACAAGTGAAAGTCACATTCCTCAGCCTGCCACCTGAAGCCATACATTCCCTCCCTGCCTGACTCATCCCTCACTTTTTACCTCCATGAACTCCAGTAGGTATGTTCATGCTTCTCCAAGTGTGTCATCCACATTTCTCTCTACCTTTGCATTATACTCCTAGCCTTCTACCTTCTGGTCGTACTGTTGTATTGTGGAAAGAGCGTGAACTATACATGACTAGAAATGAATTCAGATCTTGAATCTACCAGTTAATAGATGCATGGTTATAAATTATTTAATCTCCCTGTGCCTCAATTTTCTCATTGGTAAGTTAAAAGACAAGTCCTGAGATTAAATTGAGGGTAGTTTGATTTCACACACTTCAACACACACACACACACACACACACACACACACTTCTGGTAGTAGGCATTCAGTTCTATTTTTCCTGAAATGCCCTTTTTTCCTCTCAATTCCTATCTGAAATCAGACCATACTATAAATCCACATTCAGCTTCTCCCTTCTCCATGAGATAACTTCATTTTCTCTTAGTCCTGAGCTAGATCTTCATCTTCAGAATTTCTGTGACATTCGTGGCCACTCTTTAGCACTAAGCGTGGGTTATTTTGTGATTTGTTTATTGTATGTATTTATATATACACCACAACCAGCCTCCTCTGTGAATGAATCATGAAGGCATAAGTGCTATCTCAGACACCTATACCTGTTTGTATCCACCGAGATTCGAGGGTAGGACACTACGAGGGCTAGAAGCTTAATGAACAGCAAATTTGCTCTTGCTGGTGTGATGATGATAATGATGTCAATGGGAAATCTCAAGTCAACCACCACATATTTGCCCAAAGCCAGGTTCACTTCATCTAAGAATTGTGGACATTTTTTAAGCCAGGGCCATACACAAATACATCTGTACCAGTTACTTCACCATTGTACAGTCTGACGGTTGGTGCCCAGATATCTAACTGTTCAGTCTTTTTTTTAATCTCTCTGCAATGTTTATGGTACATTTTCTAATGCAAAAACCTTTATGAATTATTTTATATACTTATATTTAGTTCCCCCTTGGAAAGAATTCAAAATAGCAACTTTCTTTTATTATCTGGTTTGGAAAAGAAATACGTAATTTCTGATGAATTGTGTGCTATTTTCTGAGAATTTCTCCACTGACACATCTTTTGAACAGAAGAGATTTGTTCCCCACGTTCTTACTCATGAGCTTTCAATAGGCTTCAGATGTGGAGAAGCATTGCCCTCCTCAAATACGATTTGCAACTGCATTTCATTCACTTTCTTCCCTTTCATGAAATTGAGATGGACGTCTGAGCCAACTTAAAGAAAAGGAGATGTGAATTGCATTTATTCTAATAATATTAGATTGTCCTACAAACCTATGCTTGATGCTGTAAGGCAAAATCACATATCTTGGATATTTTTTCTTTTTAACTACAGTGCAAATTAAAACACAGTAGAGAGTAATATTGACTCAGAATAACACAAATGTGGTCTATTTCAAAGTGAGGTAGCTATCTGGAAAAGATTTTCAACTTTGGATTATGTTGGTGCTAATGGTTAAACCTGCATACCTTGTCTTTGATGTTCTGTCTAGGCTCATGTGAAGTAATGGGATTAAAAATAAAGTGTACACCTTTCTTTTGATCTGAGTATCCAAAAGGAAAAAGTATTAAAAAGCCTGTCTCCTGCTCTAATTTAGCAAATACCACTGCTCTAACAAAATTGATGGGATGCTGAATTCAGTTCACAGATTTGATAGGTAGCGTACACTAAAAGGTTTTCATAGCCATTGTCCTTTCTCCTGAAGCAATGTCATTCCAGATAGTGCTGCATAAATGTGACTTTATACCATCTACAAAAATCAAGGCAAGTTCAATTAATTTTAAGCAACCCCTCTCAAATGACTTGCTTCTCTGGTAACTGATAACAAAGTAGACAATTTAGGACTCTTGGTAAGTTAGTGAGAAAGTGACAACAAAAAAAATTGCTGGCATAAGAGCTTTACCTTGCTGTCCTACTTTCAGAAAGAACCTGTTTATTACATATTTTCTAGTGAGACTTTGCTCATCTTCTACTTGGTTGAGCATACATATATTCACACACATACATATTGACACACTTCAGAGACTCTACTCAGTATGGAAACTAACCACTCCGAACTGTGGTCATTTCAAAAATGAATGAATGAGATGTTCAGATATTTCCCATCAGAGAAAATAAGAAGGGGTGGGGAGGAGACAGATGATTTTTCAGGTGACCTAAAAAGGCTTAGATTGGGTTGACTATCTGTGCCTAGAAGCTCTTAACCTAAATTAGGCATTGTGATGTCTTTATGAAACCCTTTGGTATCTTGAATAGATCTTTCAGTGAACAGGTGACTTTTTTTGCAAACAGTCAGACCATATAAGACTCACCAAAAGGAGATGCTAAGTTCAAGTTCTCTTTTCAGTACTAATGATCTTAGGAGGTATGATGAATCCATGATACAAGACCAAAACCAAACTCTTCATGTTCTTTCTAGGACTGGCTTCTCTTCCTCTTTCTTTCTCTGTTTTTTGTAGTCATTGTTCTTGTTTTGTTTTGTTTTTCCTGTAAATGATGCTACTATTTTCTTTTCATCCAGATTTAAGCTCTCCCATTGGCTGAATAATCTTTAAGCTCCTTAGAATGTCCTCTTCCCTGAAGGCCTTCCACAATCTCTTCTCTAATCTCAATTCTTTCTTACCCCTGTCCCTTCCTCAAGCTGGACTGCTTTCTCTCCTCTATCCTTTGTCTGATATTGACCCCAGGGCCTGTTTGCAGTCTAGCCCTTAGTTTTTTCTCTCCACCCAGCTGGCCTGCCTATCCTGAAATGTCTTTCATACTGTTGAAAGTTTCCCTGCAAAAAAATACCAACCAAAAGCCATCTCCTCTAGGAACTCACATAGAGAGTCATTTGTGGCATTCTTGCCACCTCAACAAAGTCCACACTCCATAGCAGGGCATATTGTGGGGCCTTTGTAACTATCTCCCCAGCCTCTTCTTTCCCAGCATTCTCATCCCACCTTCCCATATACACACTAATACTGCCATGGTTAACCAAACTCCCGGACAGGTCCTTCTCTCCCTTGCCTCCACCTCTCCATATTCCCTCATCTGCCTGAAATCCATCTTTCCTTCCCTCTGGGGCTCACTCTCATTTATGCTCCAGAGGCCCTAAGAAGCCCCCTCTAAATTGGTTCCATACTCCACCATAGTCTGGACCCACTCCCATCCTAACCCTCATTACACAACACTAAAATTCTCCTTTTTGCCTCTTTTATTTACTTCGCTACGTGTGAACTCCTTGAAGTCATGGCCACGTTTTGTTTATCACTGTATCCACAGAATAGTGCCAAATATAAGACACTAATGAGATTTGCTGGTAGTAAGAACAGATGTGGTGCTTAGAGTTGGTCTTATACTGCGGTTCACTGTTACTATCTTCTATTGGGACATAAGTGTCCTAACAGCATGGGTTATGCTTTAAACAGCTTCATTCAGAAAGTGTATTGTATACTGAGTGATACGGCAGATATTGACGGAATATTTTTCTCTTGAATTATTCAGATGAGCAAGAATTACTCTTCAAACTGTGCTCTCACACAAAACTACAATTATTTCAGTACTGATGTCATTTCTGAAAATATTTTGGGAAATCTCCTCCACTAATAGTTTAGAAACCACCGGGAAAACCGGCTTTATTACTTATCGTGACCTAAGATATTACCCAACTTAGTCATCACAGTTAGTGGCTTTTGAACTCCTAACTTCTGGTTATGAGTTAAAATGCCTCAACCTCCAAATTTAGTAATTTTGAGCATATTTATTGTAATGGATTGTGAAATTCCCAAGGGCAGTGTTAGTATCTGGCATAGTCAATGAATGAGTGATTGAGTGGAAGAAAGAAGTATGTGACCATTTCCAAAGACTGAAAACATACATGTTTCCAGTGATATCAACCTAATTGGAGTACATTTTGGGAAAGAAAAGTTATTTCAGTGTATTTCTTTTAGCACAATGAAAAATAATGATAAATCCATCTCACTGAGTGTCATACCCTGCCTTTTCTGTGTTGTTGAAGGAGCCTTGAACCACTGACAGGTGTGTCAGTATTTGGTTTGAGTTCTTCCCATCATCTGATAACTGAGTCCTTTCTTTGAAGTCTCCCTTTTCAGTCCCCCACCCTTGGGATTCTAGACTTTTACCTACTTAAGCTTCTTTCCTCATCAACTCTTATTTTGCTCCATCCCATCTTTCTGTTTCTCTTCTTTCATTCCAGTTACTGGATTTTCTGACACCTGACTACAAGATCCTCTTTATCTTTACAGCCATGAACTTTAGGGTCTTAGTGACATATGGCTCACTGCATAGATGCTTTTAGTGTATACAGTAGACAAGAAGAGAGTATCCTTAAAAAACAACTTGGAGCCCTAGACCTCCAAGTAGGGCAAACAGAGAAAAAAAAATTATAACATTGTTTTCTTCTTTTAGAAAGTGGCTTAAGTGTAGTGAAATAAATGAACAACGTCAACTGCAAATTAACTCACACAGAAACAAGTGATAATGAAGTAGAACAATCATGAAGGCACGATTTCTTTAGGCAATAGTCACAAGGATTTGTTGTATCCTGAGGTGTGGTACAATTATCATTGCTGCCATACACATACACATGTGCATTTGCACACACAAATGTGTAAAGTTAAAACTGAATACGGGGCATTTTCTGCTTTGAACTTCAAGAAAAATTTAAAAGTATTCCAAAAGTCAACTTTTATTCCCTTCCTTTGTGGAATATTTAAAGAAAAAAAGAAGTCCGTAGAAGCAAAGGGGACATATTTCTTGTATAAGCCTTTGCTATAGCTACTGAGAGTACATACCTCCTATTTTTATCATTCTGAATGGCATATATTTCTTAAAACAGACCAGATCCTCAGCAAGTCATCCACAGTTTTCCAGAAGCATTCAAGTAGCTTCAATGACATTTCATCAAATGGTTATGGTTTCCAAAGTACAAGTTTTAAGACATCGGCCTACCAGGTCAACTTTATTTATTTATTTATTTATTTATTTATTTATTTATTTATTTATTTATTTATTATCTTGAAGAATTTATTTATTTATTTGACAAAGAGAGAGAGATCACAAGTAGACAGAGAGACAGGCGGTAGTGGGGGGGGGGAAGCAGACTCCCTGCTGAGCAGAGATTCCCTATGTGGGGCTGTATCCCAAGACCCTGAGATCATGACCTGTGCTGAAGGCAGAAGCTTTAACCCACTGAGCCACCCAGGTGCCCCTCAACTTTAAGAAAAAAAAAATTGTCAATTGAAAGAAGTTTAAGAAAGCCAAGGCCACTGCTGATCAGTGTATTGGAAATGGATGTTACTGTATTCAGTGTTGCCTTTCTGGTGCCTATAAACCTCCACTAAATGTGCTCTAATTTCTATGTGTAACTAACTTCCCTAAAATGTGCTCTATACATGTGGTTCCATGAAATGCTCCTTTTTTAAAAAAAAGAAGGGAGGTGAAGGAGGCAGCTCTGCACACTTTATCTCCCTAGAAGTATTCACAAAGCACATTCATATTCAAGTATGAGAAGCCCTGAAATAAATAAATCTAACTTTATTCAATCTAATCTTTATTTAATCTAATATTTCTAAAACTTACTATTTAACCACAAATGATGATGATGATTGATGATGATGATGATGATGATTTTTAACTCAGAGCATTTACTAAAAATCCTGAGGAACTAGTATTTTCTAGAACACACTTTGGGAAAAGGTGCTTTTTGGACCTTTGGCTCCCCACCTTAAAAATGAGGGAGTAAAATTTAACAATTTCTCTAGTTCCTCTCCAATCTCCATTCTGTGGTTCTATAAAAATTTCAATTGTGTAGTCATCGAAGTCAAAAGTTACATAAATGGGGCACCTGGTGGCTTAGTTGTTAAGTGTGTGCCTTCTGCTCAGGTTATGATCTCAGGTCCTGGGATGGAGCCCCTCATGGGCTCCCTGCTTAGCAGGGAGTCTGCTTCTCCTTCCCCCACTCCCCCTGCTTGTGTTCCCTCTCTGGCTCTCTCTCTCTCTAATAAATAAATATAATCTTAAAAAAAAAGAAAAATTACATAAATGCCAGGAAGAAGGATGATTTTTCACACTAAGTAAATAAAAACAAATATTCTTTAACATGTTGTCTTTACTATCACATAAATAGTCTCTTTCGCTCCATCTTAGGCTCCTTCATACTCTTTTTAAAAATAATACAAAATCCACACACCATTCCTTATTTTTAATCTAATTTAAATTTAATTTCTATTGAGGCTTAAAATCCGTGTTAAATTTCCTATATAGTATCAGATTAAATCTGTTTGTATGGTAAGTCCACAGGAAAAAACAGGAACCATTTTTCAAGTCTTTATCACAGTCTATATTTTTCAAGTCTCATTGCTGTTGTTGTCCCCCATGCCATAAGTTCCTCAGAGAGCATGAACAGTATTTTCTTAATTATTTTTTAATGTTTCATCGCACACAATATCGAGTACTCTGCAGTTGCTTCTTATTTTTGTAGAGGACCCAAAAATGGCTAAATTGCTTAAAAGGAAACTACAGCACTTTATCTCATGTTTTTAAATGTTCTGCAGGTATAGAGAGAGTTATATTTTTGTTTTTAAACTACTGGAGAAGGAAAACATTTGTAGAACTAATACCTACTCGCAGAGCGTCATGCTTTCTGTCTCCCTGGGATGGGCTACGTTGCTCGGCCTCCAGTTCACTATAACTGTGGGGAATAATGCTTAGACTCTGAATTTATCCCGGCACAAAAGCTTTTAAGGACATTTTCCAAAGTGTCTTCTTTTTTTTTTTTTTTAAGATTTTTATTTATTTGAAGAGAGAGAGAGACACAGCGAGAGAGGGAACACAAACAGGGAAGTGGGAGAGGGAGAAGCAGGCTTCCCGCCAAGCAGGAGCTGGATGTGGGGCTCGATCCCATGACCCTGAGATCAGCACCTGAGCCAAAGGCAGACGCTTAACAACTGAGCCACCCAGGCGTCCCACCAAACTATTTTCTATTTAATTCTCTCTCTCCCTCTCCAATCCTCAATATATATATATATATATATATATATATATATATATATATATATATAATGTATCAATATGTATATATTATATATATAATATATATATCAAATATATCAAATGATATATATATATATATCAAATGCTGTGAAATGTCTCAAAGTATAGGGGAGAAACTTCTATCACAGTATAGTCATTCTTGGTTATGGAGTTTATGTGATGTTCACAACAATGGATGATTATGAATAAATATTTTTTACTGGGGAAAGAAGCAGGTGCATTTACGAAAATACATTTCTTGAGCACTTGCCTTGTGTGCGGCATAGCCATTATAATTTAATTCACAAAAGTGGAGGCATCATCAACATTCTTGTGTTAAGGAAACCGAGGCTCAGAGAGACCGATTTTTTTTTAGCCAAGGTCACACATTGAGTGCCAGAGTTGAGATTTGAGCCAAGGTCTTCTAATTTCAAGTCCCTACTCTTTCTGAAATGGAAGCAGTGGCATATTTTTCTTCTAAAATCATCTAGCAATTGAAGCGTTGTGTTACAGAAAGCCTTTTAACGAGAACTGAACCACCGAGTCGTTCTAAGGAGATTTCTATATCCATTCTATCAAATTGCCAAAATTCCAGAATCCTTCTCTCTTTTTGCCTGAATGTATTACATATGTCTAAAAAGGTTTGATAATAAAGTAGAAAATTATTTTCTTTAGTCATTGATAAGTGTTAGATTACATTCTGAGATGGTTATCTGAAGCATGTGTCTGTGGAGTATTGTATGTAAAATTTCAGAAGGATTGTTCTCCGAAGTTTAAAACACAACAGAGAGGCCCAGGGCATCTGTTTGTTTGTTTGTTTTCTGTCCCTGCCCTGAGCATCCCCTTTGGGCTGGTTTGACAAGGGTGCTGCTGCCCCCAAATCCCCTGCTTTGGGTGCACACACCCCTCCCACGCCTGGAGTCAAGCTGGCCTTGAGTGAAGGGTGAGGGGACACCCGCGCACAGAGATTGCCCGTGCCATTCATGTTCCAGTTGGCCCTGAAAGACAGCTTCTTATGGGTAGACGGTAAATATTTTCTACTCTTTTTTTACAAAAACATGTTGAAGTGAAATCGATATAATATAAAACATATCCATTTTCAAGGGAACAGTTCATTGGAAGGCTGTTCACAAATGTGCTACCACCACTTCTGTCTGGTTCTAGAACATTTCTATCACCAAAGAAAAACTTCCCCGTTAAGCACGTTCTCCCCCCACTTCCCCCGCCCCGGCCCCGGCAACCACCAGAGTTCTGTCTCTGTGGACTGATCTCTTGCTATAGATGAAATCAAACTATATGTGACTTTTGTGCCTGGCTACTTTCCTTTAGCATAATGTTTTCAGAGTTCATCCATCTGTCATTGTGAATCAGGATTCATTCCTTTTTATGGCCGAATAATATTTCATAGTATGTCTATACTACCATTTATTTATTCATTTATTCATCAATGGGCATTTGGGTTCTTTCTACCTCGAGGACATTTTTTGAACACTATATGCACCTGTAATTACCCCTCAGAAAGCCTCAAAGGGCAGCTTACGGTTGCAGAGGGAGCACGACAGAGGCGAATCGGAGGTTAACCTGGCACTAGGTGCTTTTTGATGCTGGACTCACTGAAATGTGTTGTTATGCTACTTTGATGAATGATGTACAGTGTGTGTGGTTTATACGTGCTATGCCAAAAACTAGCTTTTAGATGTAATATGTAATTATTTATGATGTTTTTGTTTGTGTTCAGTACTGAACTTAAGAGAATTATACAATGCCTATTTGGATAGCTTAGGTTAGAGACACAAAAAATAAGTTCTCCCAAAAGCTCTAGTAACCAAAAGCATTAAGTATACTCTTCTGTCAATTAATAAAGAAAAGCTATTGAAAACATTAAATTATCTGGCATGTCTACATATATAATAATTATGCAGCCAAGGCTTTTCCTTTTGAAACAATTTATACATTACATAAACCTAAGTTTCTCATCCAAGTATCATTTCAAGACAGGCAAGTTTAAATAATGGAGGCAATGGGGAAACATAATATTACGATAATGTTCTTTGGTGCGGTTTGGAGGGTTTTAAGAAACATTTGGAACTATTTTTCTCATAAAGTCACTTAACTATTGAAGTGTTATGATAGCATTTCCCCTCTGCGTTGTATACAATACAAAAGGAGTCCAGTTAAAGGAGACAGCAATTCTAAATATTCTGATTAGAGGGATTTCCACTAACCAGGAAATTACATGCTCTGATATCCTGGTATTAGTTTAATACAAAGATGCAGCGAAATAAGGAAGGGCCAGGTGATTTAGGGAAGTCCCCTTTGCTTTCAAATGCCCATTTCTTTGCAGCTTCATTTACAAACCGACATTAAACTTATCTGGAATGGATGGAAAAGGACCTGAATTTTCAGAGTAAATATTCTCTAACCAAATTGATCTGGTATTTTTTGGGGGGAGGGGTATATATATTTTTTAACTAGATCATAAGCTGATACTTCTCTCAAAGCTGTTGTGATGAAGAAAATGTTTAAACTTTTCTTACACCATTATTATTGGCCTCTTTGAAACTCGACAGATATGTGCCTCAAAGGTTCTAAACATCTGTCAAGTGTTAACTTAAATTAAGTTCCCTTGTGTGTTGATAACCATTACGTTCTTTGCATTTGACATATAGATACTCACTGGTGATTGTTTCTTATTATAAAATAACTAAAGCCTTTTTATAAATTTAAATTGTAACAGCGATTAAAATGTAGTGCTTTTTTAAGGTATATAATCTGTTGAATAAGGAAATGAAAGCTGTTTCATGGGTGCTTTGAAGAAGTATAGAATATTTTTGTTATATTGGAGCTTAAAAATCATTTCTGTTGAGGGTTGCAGTGCTATCTATTATTACGGATGACTAGAAGCAATGGCTAAGCTATACATCAGAATGAATAAATTTCCTTGTCAGTGAACTTTGGGAAAGTACTTGAGAGACCCAACCTCAAGAAAAGGGAATTTGTTTCAGGCTGTCACCAAAGTGGTCATTTCCACCCCCCCTCCCCTTCAAACAAAAATGAAACAGAGCAAAACAAAACAGAGGCTCCAGCACCAAGTAATTTAAAGGACAAAGAGGAACCCGGAGACCAACATTGCCTTTAATTGAACTCCCCTTAAAAATGAAGCCTGGTGCTTTTGGTCGGGTGGGGTTAGAGGATCCTCAGCAACTTCAGTTAAACTCATATGATATGTTTTCATTTCAAGCAGAATTTTCTGAGGAAGTAGGCTGGAGATGGGATTCACAGCCAAGTGTGTGGCATCCCAGTGTGGCATCCAGCCACAGGCATCTCTCATTGTCTTGCAACCTTAACTAAAAAAGTTTGGCCACTAACTAGTCTCCCAACAGCAACTGAAAACAATTGATTAACTGTTTCAGTGCCAGGGGCCACACTCCACAAGTGAGCAAGGTAGAATCATCCCTTGGAGTTTAGAGGCTGGCACGTGAGGCAGTCAAATCTCAAATCGTAACACGGTGCGGGGGACTGGGCAGTGGTGTGTGTTCATGTGGGCGAAACACCCAACCTTGCCAGGGCACGACCATATGAAGCCTGGAAGCCGGACTTGCAGTACTGTGTCCAGGCCTCTGTTCTAAATTAGCACGAGGGACGCCTGGGTGGCGCAGTTGGTTGGGCAACTGCCTTTGGCTCAGGTCATGATCCCTGCATCTTGGGATCAAGTCCCGCATCGGGCTCTTTGCTCCGCAGGGAGCCTGCTCTTCTCTCTGCTTCTGCCTGCCTCTCTGCCTGCTTGTGTTCTCTCTCTGTTGAATGAATAAATAAAATCTTTTAAAAAAATAAATAAATAAATTAGCACGAGATTTAAAAACATAATCCTACAATCTTTCATGGGCGGGTATCTTTGTGGTCCTTGTATCCAAGGGGAGAGCTCTCATTGCTCATACATTTTACCTTAGAAAGCTCCAAAATGAGATTTTCTCAGTATATCCATTCGCCCCAATGCTACCCTCTTGAATAGAGAACAAGCAGCAGAAAACAAGTAGACTCCAGTCCCGGACAGTGTGAGAAGCCCGGGTATATGCAGACCTACTCTTCTCAGCCTTGTTCTGCATGTCCTTGGTTGCACTCAGACCCCACTTTCCACACCATCTTTTCCATGGGATTATACCTATCTGTTCTCAGATTTGTGAAATGTTTCTCCAACCTAAGCATAAACCAAATTCTATTTACTCCCCATATTTTTCTTCTGTTGCTAAGAGTTTCATGATGCTAAGTGGATGCTTTCTTTCAAGTTCCTGATCATTTCCACATCCCCTACTCACCCCTCCATCTCTAACTGTCTGATTTAAGTCCAGAAAAGTAGTTTCCCTACTTGCTTCATCTGCCTTTTTAGAGCTTAAACTCTTAGCAAAGTGAGTCAAGAATTTATCCAATATTGTGTTTTTGCCAAGCAAGCCTTCCAGATGGTGTCCTCATGGTCGAAGGCCCCCACCACTGCTTTATGTTACTTGTGTGCCTGTTTTGTAGTTTCTGTGACCAAACTGTGTCCTCTACCTGGACTGGCAGTCTGGAGTACGCATCCGAGAAGAAATATGTACATAGATATATATCACCACCATTTTTTCTCTTTTCTCCAAAGTGCTTTCACCCTTGGGTGTATAACGTACCAGAAAGACATTATGATCTCTGTAATGTACATGGCTCTCTACTTTGAGCAAATCTTTTTCTTTTGGATGAATTTTTTCCTTTTGGCCAGGGTTTATTCTTAATAATAACCCTGATATTAAAAAGCTAATATTTATTCAGTGGTTACTAGGTGCCACATTCCATACTAGGTTATTAATGTCTATGACTTCATTTGATACGAAGTATACTAACAGTAATTCTTATAATGTAGATATCATCGTCTCCATTTTACCGTGAGGACCCGAGGCTTGGGGAACTAAAGTCACTTGCTTGACCAAGGCTATACCATTGTAAGTGATAAGCCCAGGATTTGAACCCAGAATCCTAATACTTCAACACGTGATTCTTTTCTTGAAGAGCAATGGTATGACTATTTATTAGGCCTTGGAGGCAAGGAGAGAGAGAAACCTCAATAGGCTGAAGGTGGGGGAAAGTCTCGAGTCCTGTGTAAAATATAAGAAGGTCTCTGCTGGGCCCATTACAGATGAGAGGGGATTGTCAATAGATCATTCCTTTTGTTTCTCTCCTGGGCTTCTTGAGCTTCTCAAAGCTCTTCAGGATGATGTCATATAACACAGCATTGCGGATCTCCATGACTAGCCAACAGATGCCCCAGCCCCCTGCCTTGTCCAGAGTTTGTGCACCAGCTGCCGATAGTCACCTACATGGAGCTGCTTTGCTCACAACATTGTCCCACTGAGAGAAATACTTGGAGGTTTGAGTGTGGAAGTCTTCGATCCTGGTGTGAAGGTGGTCTTCAGTTCAAACACCTTCTCCTGGATGGCCACTCCAAAATTGTTCCCATCTTCGATCTGAGGTATCTGCAGCTGCAGCCAGCTGGTGACCAGGTTGAGCTGCTCAATGACATCTTTGATCTTAGGTTTTAGACACTGAAGGAGGACCATGAACTTCTCATTCATTGCAGTTCACTAGGCCACAGGGGGGACCTTTGTCTTCTTCTTCCTCTTTCTTCTTTTCATCTTTGTCTTCTTTCTTCTGCTGTTCTTCTGCTCATCCTTCCCTTTCTCCTTAACTGGATCAGGCACTAGGATGTCCAAGCGGGCCTTCAGATTGCTCAGGTTGACTTCATTGAGAGCCGGCTCCTTTAAAAATGGATCCAACTCAAGGGCAGATGGCTGACTCAGTCAGTTAAGTGTCTGGCTCTTGGTTTTTGGCTCAGGTCATGATCTCAGGGTCATGAGAGCCCTGGAGCCCAATGTCAGGCTCCACATGAAGCTTGAGATTCTCTCTCTTCTCCTCTTCCCCTCCCCTACGTTCTCCACCCCCCCCCCCAAACAAACAAACAAAAAGCACCCAACTCAGAAATCTTCTTGGGAAGTAGCTCCCCAGCAGGTTCTCTTTTGTGGTACACAGGTCTTCATGGAACGCATTCACCTTGGCTTGGACTTCAGGCTGGACCTTGAGTGTGGCCATGGCCAGGTCGGTAGCCTAGCACCCCGTGTGAAGCAGAATGGGCACGGGGACAGGAAGGCAAAAGCAGTGCTCACCACCCACATGGCCTTCCTGGATAGCAAGGCATCAGCACTTACATTCCTAGTCAGTACCTGCTTCCCTTCCCCTGTTCCCTTGCAGTACCTCAGAAGTGAATCATACCCTTTAAGAGCATGTCTTCTTGCATAAAAATTCCAAGTTAAATCAATCTTGTTCAACCTTATCTGTTGGTATACTGACCTCTTAGTCTCAAAATTTTCATCCTCGTTGGCTTCCCTTTATTTTCCCTGAAATTTTCTGGGCATTTTTACCACTTGCTCCTTTGTTTTATCCTCCATGGTTTCAGTTTTATGAGTTGTGTCTGAGGATTTTTCTCCCTCTCCCCCTTCCAAAATTTAGCTTAGAGGTTTCTTGATGATACTGGCAAATTAGGGATATTCTTTCCTGACTTCATGAAAAACACTTTTCTAATGTATTCTTTCCTTTGTTGGAGTTTATAAAACCAACTCTTAGCACTGTCCATGTAGCTACGTGTTTGCCCTGTATATCCTTCTTTTTTTGCTTCTATGGTTATAACCTTCCCTTTAAAAAAGAGATAAACACCACCCATCCATACTTCCTCACAGCTGTACCCTCCTCCCCAAGTCCTTGAATTTTCTTCCTAAATGGCAGTTACAGTGGTTCTCCATTCTGGTGGCACTTAAGAATCACCTGGTATAAACAAATACCAGTGCCCAGAGGCTAGCCCAAATCAGTTGAATTAGAGTTGTTGGGGATGGGTCCTAGACATCATTAGTATTTTTAAAACTCCCCAAGTGCTTTAAAACTTCTGATTTGCATCCTCATTAAGACTCAAAGCGTTATGAACTTTGACTGGCAGTAGCATTCATTCCCACTGGAATGAACAGAAGTGGGTACATTTTATGAATCTTGGCAGGCTTCATCTCCTACTAAGATTCATGCTGTAGGAAGACAACGTGCCTCTTACTTAGCTTGGCTACAGCTTTGTTCACAGGCATGAACAAGTTCCATGAGGATTCTCTTCTGCCTGCAATTAGTAACAGCACTGTGCCTACCTCCTAAGGTCTGAGAATACTCCTAGAGCTTTGTGGTATATCTGCAATCACCCTCCATGGAGAACCCAGCACCTTTGGTGTACTTCCAAGTGCACACTTTTCTTCCTGTCTCTCTTGGCATGTATTCTTTTGCTGACTCTTCTCTTGTCATTTATTTTCCTCTCCTTTCTTAACATCTTTTTCTTTTGGATTTCCTTCTAAGATCTTTTTATGCTTCTGTTTTAAGCTAGGTCAGAGAGACATCCTAAAGTCTATTCATCTTATCTAGCAGGAAACAAATGAGCATTTAGAGTAGACTCAACCAAGGCAGGAACACAAAAGTACGGTCTCTAAGGTTTGATTCCTACCTTCTAGAGCTGACTTTTAGTTCAGAAGGGAAAATGAGGTTCCAGAAAAGCAGCAGAGCATATGTAGTCACCAACATTCTGGAGTCTCAGAGGAAGCATCTTGAGGAAGGTAGGTCTTGAACTGAACCTTTCAAGATAAGAGTAGAGAGGGCACCTCAGTTTGACTGAACAACATTAGTGAAGGTATGGTGGTGGAATTCAATATAGATTATATGAAGGAGAATTTATTCCAAGGAGAGTGTTGGATCTGGAGAAGATTAAATGCGGTGAGGTTGAACTAGGAAAAAAAGGTAGTTAGCAGGATGGTAAGATTGATGATTCCACCCCACCTCCCTATTCACAACAATTGCTATTCTCTAAAACGTGGAGGTCAAGCACCACATCCTCAGCATGCTCCCATGCTTAGCATAGTGCCTAATAAAGAGCAGTCATATAAAATATATTTAGGAATGAAGAAATTCTCAACTCTAGGAGGGTGTTATAAACCCCTTTAGAAGTTAGGTGAGTTTAACAGACTCTAGTCTTGAGAAAAATACAAATATCTACCACACACATACACAATTTTCCATGTAATTACCATGGGTTCAAGGATTCCCTGAAGACCATTCAGAGTCTCCAGGTTAATAATCGGTAATTTGGAGATGTGTAACACATGTTTATGTCTTAGATATTATTCAGACTCTCTCCTGTGATTTAAACTTACAGAGAACTATTCCATGAAATTTGTCTAGTTGTAGAAAAGTTCTTTTAAAAAGACATTATGGGTAGATTTTATTGTTGTGAAAGATAACATCTATTTCCATGAATATAGTACAAAGTCTAAAAGATAATATCTATTTCCATGAACATAGTACAAAGTCAGAGAGCTTTTTCAACCAGTTCATTCCCATAATTCTAACTGGTTTTGAAAAACTAATGAATGCATTATTATTTTTACAGAGAACATTCTTTAATAAAATCATAATGTTACTCAATGTTATCAATAACATTGAGTTGCTTTTGTAGTTTACCTGTGTGACCAAATACAGTTAAAGAACAATGAAAAGAATCACAACAAATTGTGCCAAAAGAGACGATGTTCCCAACAATTTTCTTTTACTTTCTATGACACATGACAAGAATACCCTTTACTTAAACATGGGTGGTAACACAATAGGCACTTAATATCTGACTATCTGTTGAACACTATTCAGTTCTTGAGTACAAGCAATTACTAGATAGTGTTTGACCAAGAAGAAGTTAAAGAGGGGAAAACATTCTTAAGAATGAAGATTTTGATATTGCTGTCTAGGTATGAGATTCCTTCCTGTTTATTACCTCTCTCTCTTGCTGAGCTTTGCTGCCATGTTTTTTACTGGCCCATCCTCAAATCTCTGCACTTCACATCCAGCTTGAAACAGATTTGTCCAACAGCTTTTTTCCTATATATTCTTGGTTTTCTATGAGTGCCTTAGGGAGCTGCGCCAATCAAAAATAATAGAAGAGAAGATATGACAAGGGATGGTGGTTTATTGTCATCATCATACTTTTCCATCCTCACTACTCCAGTATCTGGGAAGTTTTTAGACCAGTAATACCACTGATAGCCATCAGTGTAAGGTGAGGGATTCAATGGTACCTACTTAGAGCAGAAATCTAAATAAATATAAGAAAATATCTGAATTGGGACATCTGGGTGGCTCAGTGGGTTAAAGCCTCTGCCTTCGGCTCAGGTCATGATCTCAGGATCCTGGGATCAAGCCCCGCATCGGGCTCTCTGCTCAGCCGGGAGCCTGCTTCCCCCTCCCTCCCTGCCTGCCACTCTGCCTACTTGTGACCTCTCTCTCTGTGTCAAATAAATAAATAAAATCTTAAAAAGAAAAAGAAAGTATCTGAATTCATCAACTAGTTCGGGAACTTTTCTACGCAACTCTCTCCAATTATGGCACCCAACACATCAGCAACCAGCTTATCTAGTCTAAGCAAATGTGTTTTCTTTCTAAAGCAAGTGGCCTTGGTATGAAATGGATTTACTGATGTATAGCCTCTGGTCTTCATCAGTCATACTAATGCCATTTCAGCTAATTCTTAAGATAACTCTAAGAAGTTGTTCCCATTAATAAGTGAAAAACCAATAGCTCAACTAGGTTATCTTGTTGACCTAGAGCTACGTACCTGTTAGGTGATAACTCTGAAATTTGAGTCCAAGGCAATTTGCTTCTAAAGGTGCCTTGCCACACTCCCCATTCTAATGAAGATTTTTACTCACATACCCTACCTTCCCTCCCATTCCTGTTTCTAGGCATATGTGACACTTCAGTGAGAGCAAAATTTAATTGGCATTGTTACCAACCTCTCTGGAGTTGTGAACAAAATACAAATAAAACAAGATGGAAGGTTTTATACTTAAGCAGCTTCTTTATTCCTAGCAGGCAGAAGTGATCAAGTGTATCTCTTTTAAAGAGTACATGCGTACTGTTTTCCAATAGAAGGGTAACACATATTTGTTAGAAGATGACCTAAACTGATCCATTCTTTAATAAACCAGGGAAGTTGGCTTGTTTTGCTAATCCGTGAATGAATGGTCTTGTCAGCATGATCCCAGGAGACTGGGAGTGACCTTGTGTTCTCTGTGGATATGGCTTTGGGTCAAAGACTGTGAGGCCAATGGGAAGCGGCCTCATTTGACCTTTGAGAGCTTCATGTGACTGTACCTTTAAAATCTCCAATGGCAGAAATGGGGTTTTTTTACCCATTTAACATGTAGATTGGGAGTTTGATATTTATTAAATC
This sequence comes from Nasua narica, assembly GCA_028533885.1. NCBI lineage: Eukaryota > Metazoa > Chordata > Mammalia > Carnivora > Procyonidae > Nasua > Nasua narica. The sequence continues at coordinate 97,094,984 of CM052810.1, read as the reverse complement.
TTGTGAAAATAAAATTTGAATATAAAAAGAAGTACCTGCTTATTATAAATGTTGAGGCTCACTTTCTCTAACACTCACCTTCATTTCTGTAAAACTGAAACTTTATTAAGCAGCTGCTTGTGCCAAGCACTATGCTGAACAGTTTCCTGTAAATTATTATATTTTACCCTCTCAGTGGTCCTATGGCCTTTTTAAAAAGGATCATGCCAATAATCGGGGAAGAGCAGTGTGGATTTTGTTATAATGACAGTGATTTCTTCCTATCCAGATAGGTTTTAAAATGTTACACTTACGACTTTTGTTTTCTTTCCTTCCAAGAAAGAATAAATGCTATTTATGAGAAGCTCAGTTTAATAATATCAGATGAGCAGAATTCTATTTTTTTTTTTTAAATGGTAGTCTGACCAGAGAACTTCAGATATGGAAGGCCCTTACTCCAAGCCAGTTCAATACAAGAGCAGGTCCGAAGAGTGTTTCGTGCATCTTAAAATTTAAATTTACATTTAGCCAAGCATAACTCAAAGCTCATATCAGTGTTGATCATACAAAGGGAGATGTTTCTAATTAACTAACTTTAAAGCCCTATCTTAATCACTCCGAGCATTCTTGTGCACATCTGCGCTGCAGGAGTGACTGGATTACCTCCATGGTGTGTGTGTGTTGGGCTATGCGTGTGTGTTTAAAGCAATGCTCTAACTCTATCCAAATGCGATTCAGCACTGCTTTAAAGTTTAGAAGCAAATGTGTACTTAGTAACCTAGTTTAAAATTTGAAAACCCCCCTCTACCTTATATGTACTTCTCTTGCAAATTGGGCTTGTTTGTGGAGGGCGGCCGTTTCAAAAACTGTGACACGTACATCCCAGAGCGTCTTCCCTCTTACTTCGACCTAACCTAAATGAGCACCAGAGCCAGGGCCTCTCATGTGGTTTTGCTTCATCTGACAATGACATCAGTATCTTTCCGTTTGCCTTATTTTCATAAAATGATGCCCAGAATGAGCGGCAAAGCCAGGAAAGGAAACTGAGTCCTAGGAGTAATTTTTCCTTAGAGTAAATGAAGTGATATGATAAACAAGTCAAACCTGATGTGACAACATGGCACAAAGCTGTGATATGAAACGTTTGATTCTCTTCCTGTGGATGCTTTCTAAAGCTTTTATTATGCCTTTCGCATGTCTTGTGTGTATATATACTGATCAGTGGAAACATAATTCATGTGCAGATATTTATTTCTATCAATGAATGACCAGATGGTTCTTGCCTATGTTGGAAGAGAATCATTTTGCCTATTCAGTAACTGAGGGACAGTCTTTGTAACAAATTAAATAGGGTGACCAGCTCTAGCCCAAGTAAGAAGCATGCAGCTGCCTTTGCTCGACTTTGTACAGTTGGCAGAGGCTCCCACATGCCTTTATTCTTATTTTTTTAATTGAAATAGTTTGTGTATTTTCCCCACTGAAGTAACACATGCTCATTGTGGAAAACTGTGGCAATACAGACAAAAATAAAGAGAAAGAACACTTATAAATTGATTTTTACTACCCATAACTAGCCACTTGGAGATTTAATGATGGTGGTGAAGATACAAAACTGATGTTTATTTGAGTGCATACTCTTTGCTGAACACTGTGCTAAGTGCTGTACACAAATTAGTTCATTTAATTTTCCCTACAACCCACTGATGTGTAGGTAATGGTATTGATACCCCTTACCTCCCGCCTTCCGAGCTGAGAAGACTGGAGCTCAGAGATGTGAAACGAATCGCCTGAATCACACAGCTAGCCCCACTGATTGCTAAGAATTAACTGATGAACTCTTCATCTGCTGTATTTGTTTCAAATATTTTTTTTCACTTTAGCATGTTGCCCTTCAGTTGTATTCATGACATTTTTGATATGTTAAAGCGTTTTATTTTTACACAGATGAACCTGTTCTTTACTTTTGTGGTTTCTACCTTTAGAGTCAGGTTTTAAAAGGCCTTTCCTAGTCCTAGATTATAACACAGGAGGGAGAAAAAAAGAAAAAGAAATGCTAATAATCACAAGCCAGAAGGCCAAGGTGTGTGCCAAAGCTGTCACCAATAGGAAGAGAAAGGAGATCTGAGATGGGTCTGAAAGGCAGTGGCAAAAGGGGAAAATAAAACTAGTCCCTTATTATATCTATCGAGTGCAGTCTGTTCAGTAAACCAGTTACATGCACTTCCTTTCCTGCCTTCTGTCCTCGCCTTCAAGCTCCTGCAGCAGGCTGTGGACTAAGAGGAAGGACTGGAAGGAAAGAGAGGAGGGCTTGTCACGTGACTGGTGCTGTGGGAGGGTCTCTCTCGTGGATGTCAAATGCCTTCTGTCAGCAATAGGCAAATGCCAGCTCTTCTGTGTGGGTCAGAGGCATGCTGGGAAGACCTCACACACAGAGGTATTCCCTAGCATGGGTCTCTGGGGGACCTCTTATCACTTTCTTCTCTCAGATTCTGACACAAGGGTATGTCCCTTGCCCTGAAGTCAGCCTTCTTGAGCATAGTCCTTTCGATATGGTGCATGCATAACTCAACTTCACTAGGAATGTGGGGTATAAGTGGGAGGGAATCAAGTATCCTTTCCCTTTCAAATGATAAAAATGGGGCTTCTTCACTTTTCCATCTGCCCTTTCTCCTTGCCCTCCCATATGGACAACTTCAGCCAACCTCTTGCCTTCAGAATCCTGAAGTCAGAGCTCTTGTCAGGATCTATGTCCCATATTTATGGGGGCATGCAGTAGGTTCTCCCAAGAACACTTTTGAGCTCTGTTCTAGGAAGAGGAGGAGGAAACAAGATTTTGAGTTTCAGCAGCTTGGAAGTCATCCAGTTTGAGGAAAGAGATGCCAACCTCCTCTTCTGGCAAACATCCCAAATCTCTACAAGAGGTTCTCATGGAGCCCATCTACAGCAGTGAATATCCTCCTCATACTTAGGTTGTTAGAGAGTGACGAGTAAGAGTCACGGGGCCAATATTTCCACCTTTAGCAAGTCCCGCAGAGGTGTGTCTTGCACTTCCTTTTGGCGTTCATAGGTCTTAATCCTCAGGGTTAAAGATCCTCAGGGTTAAATCGTCAGCCGAAATGCCGAGATAATAGGAAAAGCCCCATTTTACACCACATGATGTAGAGTTATTTTGCGTTGTGAACATATCACTTGATAAAAAGTTTCTAATTTTTTTTTCCAAAATGGATCATTAGTTATCACAGATACTTTCTTATTAGTTTATTAATTTCTTAATAGTGACCCAAGCCATCGATAAATTGATACTCATTTCTTCTAGAGGTATAACTCTATTACGATAATATGAAAAAAATTGTATCAGAGGCATGCTCTGTATTGCAAAGCCATTTCTGTGTCACAGTGTGTAGTCCTTTGAAGCAGTATTTTGTTGATCTTGGTGACAACAAATTCAATATATCTAATAATACTGCATAGCAGGTCTTCGTTCTCCTTCCTGCTGATGTGACAGTCACTCTTTAATGAAACCTTATTTTGTACAGTATTTGCATTGTAGATCGAGAATGAAGAGCTGAGTTTGCTTAAGCAGTAGCTGATCTGTTTATACTTCATATATTCTTCCATCAAGAAATAATTACCCTTCAACCAGCCTTACCTCTTCCAACTTCACATATGCAAACCACCTCAATAAAACATACTCAAACACCCAAACCACACATCAGTATACAAAAACAGTCAGGACCCAGAAAAGCATAAAATCATGTACGCACGAAACCCTTGCCACTTCCTTATATCAAGGCGGTCATTCATTCAACGAGCACGTATTGAACGTCTACTGTGGGCTATAAACCTGTGGGCCAGGAGAGTTGATTTTGCTCATTTATTTGCTACAGGGAGTAAAGAATAAGATTTGTTTTAACTCCAGTCCTATAAAATCAAAATGTTATTTCTGGCTTAATGAAGATAATATCGTAGTAAGACTTTGGTATCTGTTGGTTTGTTGTCTATAATTCTCTGCTGGAATACATGTACTACACATAGATTGGTTTAAAATGGCCTTCAGCAGATGGCTACAGGGCTGTCTGGATGTTTGCTGTCTGTACTCCTAAGCTTATATTCAGCTCTAGAATAATCTGGCGTTTGACACCCGGAGAACTTGGTTCTGCCATGGCACATGTTACTGAAATGCTGCATGTGTATAAATTAGGGCCCAGAGTGACAGTTCAGGTGGTATGTGCTATACTTGAACATAGCCCATCCTAACAAGATGCAGACCCTCGGTACAGCTAAATTATGGAATGAGGACATTTTTAAGATGACAAGAATTTTTTTGTTTGTTTTATATGAGTAGTCTATCAAATACTTTTCCCAGGACATTTATTAACATTTATGGTTAAAAGTATACAATTTTCACTTACATCCAATTAAGTATTAAAAGAGATGTTTGCACATCTCTTTGTTTATGACCCACAAAAATGCAAACTGTGGATGTATATAATTCTCTCTTGAAAACATTTGCCCATATTCATGAACTCACTCTTCAAGAGAAGGCTATTTCAAGGTGCAAAGTAAATAGCTTTTCTGCTTTTTAATAATGTTGAACCTCAAAGTAATGTTCAGTATATCCTGAAGGATGACCATGGATGGTTGTGGTCTTTCAACAACCAACAGTACTATCTCTTTAAAAAGCTTGAAAGAGGAGGAGGTGCCTAGGTGGCTCAGATGGAGTCTTGATTTCCGCTCAGGTCATGATCTCAGGGTTGTGAGATCAAGCCCCACGTCGGACACCTGGAGTGTGCTTCAGATTCTCTCCCTCTCTCTTCCTCTGCCCCTCTCCCTCCCCCTAAAAAAAAGCTTGAAAGAGGGAAATTCAACCATATGTTAAAATGTCTGGTTTTTCTTATAACAGCAGAGATTTCAGTTTGAGTGGGCACTCCATAAATATCTGCTGATTGCCTTATAGTTTAAGTAAATGTCTTGGAATTTAGAAAACTGATGAGTTTTTAAGGAAGGATAAAACTTAAGTACAAACCTCTCTCTATTGCCTCACTTTGGTGAGTCTGTAATTCTTTCCAGGCATGGTGAGCAATACCTACCTCTCCTCAGAACATTTTCTGCTGTTTCCTGTCCAATATCTATTATAGTTTAGCAAGTCAGAAACTGGCTCTAACAATTTACCGTGGGATTAGGCCCTTAAGAACTTCAAATATTAAAACTTCTGGATAGAAAAGAAAAAGTAAATTTTTGAAACAATTAGTAGCATAAAAATAAATTTATAACATGAGAAATAAAAGATATTATAAAATTAGTGCATAGTTTAAAAGGACTAAGTAGAATTATAATACATTCATTAAAATGAACTCAGTGGAGATGTTAAGTATTAGATGTGTGTGAAGGGAGAATTAGTAACCTAGAAGCTAGATCTTAAGAAATAAAAGGATAGTAATCCAACACATGTCTGATAGGACTTCCAGAAGGAAAAATTAGAGAATGTGTTAGACACAATATTCAAAGAGATTTGGGCAAGAAATTTCCAAAGATTATTAAAATCATGACTTCTCAAGATAATACTTATATTTAGTTTTAAAAGTCAGAAAGTACAAAAGTCTATAAAACAAAGCAAAATCCCTTTCCCCAGTCCTTCTCACCTCTAAGTTCTCTCACTCACCGAGGCTACCACTAACAAAATGTTTATTTTTTCTTGTCTTGCTATTTCTTAATTTTTAAAATAGATATTATCTATTTACTTCCTACCAGTAGAAACGATTTAGTTAGCTCTCTTAAAATCTGAGTATGCATGGGCACAAGTGCACACACAGACACACACACACATACTTTCTCTCACCCTATCCTTCCAATAAGGCTATATCTCAACTTTTGGTGAATTAAATATTCTGTGTTTGTAGTATTATTGCTATGTAAAACAATGTTCCCTGCTGAGCATCATTGTATTCTATGACTAGGTTTTCTTCCTTGAACAGCTCTTCACTTTTTCCTGAAGCTAATTATTGCTTTGGCTTTATCTGCCTGGTGTCTGTCACTATCCCAAACTCATTCCCAAGCTCTGTCGCTATTACTGAGTCATCTTCTTGATATGACCAGTCAGATCAAGAAACCTATCATTTCCATGTTTTTCCTTGGATACCTGGGGACCTCCCTTCTCTAGTTCCTGTTCCTTCTAGTTGCCTTCTGGGCCCTTGAGTCAACTATTTCCTTGATCCCATGTCTCTCTGTTCTTTGTTTTCCTTTCTCATTTTAGTGGGGTGTATCTACCACAAGGTATGTCCATGGGAGCTAAAATGTCTTAAGAACTTGCATGTCTGAAATGACTTTATCCTGTCTCACATTTGATTGACATTTGACCGAGTTTTGAGCTCTTATTGAAAATCATTTTCCTCTTAAGTTTGAAGTAATGTTCTACTGTTTTTCACTTTTTGAACTTCCTGTTGAGGAGTCTGAATCCTGTCTCTTTCTGATCACTTGCATATGACTTTCCCTGTTCACTCCCCCAAAAGGCGTTAGACTTTCTTTTCAACCCTGGTATTCTGAAATTCCATAATTCTGCTTGGATTGGATTTTTGTTCTTTTCTTATGCTGGTCATTCATTCCCTTCAACACAGAGAATTTTCTTATATTGCTTCTTTGATTTTCTCCCCATGATTTTCCTCATCTTCACTTTCTTCAACTCCTATTTGTCAATATTGAAATTTAGATGGGCCTCATTTTGTTATTGCTTCTCTTGCTTTATTCTTCTCATTTTAGGTTTTCTGCTTACTATAAAATTTTCTCAACTTTATCTTCCAATTCCTCTAATGATTCTTTTTCAGTTACAATACTTTTATTTGCAAGCAGTCTTTTTTGTTCATGAATGTCCTTTGTTATCGCATTCATATTTTCTCACCATGAAGGCACAAATCTTATTTTATCACTGTGGATATTATAGGAGGTTTTTTTTTTAAGTTTTCTTCTACTCTTCCTTCTGTCTCCGTTTCTTTCAAGTTCCTTTTCTGTATTTGTTTCCTTTGTCTTATTTCATTTGAATAGTTTTCCTCTAACGTCTGACGGTCCCTGGCTCTCCATTCATATTTGAGAGTGCGACCCTGGAAGGTATTTAGTGTTTCAGACCCGGGGCTCATGGACTAGTGACCTTGTTCATAGAATGAGCCAACAGGGATTCACTTGTTCTGTTGTGGCCTCCCCATATGTCATTGGCTACAGGTCAGACCAGTGAGTTTCCAGAGAAAGGCTCCTCTAGTCTCCGGATGGGGAATCTGTTGCTGAGAGCCACATGGTTTGGGAAAGGCGCTAGAGAGGCATCACCAATAAATGGGAGTTCTTTCACTTAATTTCCCTCACCCTTGCCTTCAGCTTTACCTGGTTTCTGGGGTTCAGCCCTTCTGGTGAGGAAGCCTCCTTTCTGCTGTTGAAGTGAGGAGTGGGAGATTGGGGGAGGGGAGACAGGATGCCTGGCTGTACGGAGCTCTGGGCAGCGACCAGAGGGGTTTGTGCTCACTTCATACAGAATTGCTACCGGTTCTGTTTTCAATTCTGCTCTGCATCTGCCCCTCCAGAAGTACCTGGTATGTCTGATACCTGAGCCTTTGGAGTTTGTCTGGAACAAATGAGCTGCTGCTTTTTGGCCAACGTCACGTGCACGAGCAAAATCATCTGCCTGCGTACACATGTTCCGCCTCCTCCTCTGTCCTCCAACACCGCTCACTCCGTCTGCTTTCCATCTTCTTAAATTTCGTTGACGTTTGTTTCCTATTGTCATCTTTCTCAATTTCCCTCTTTGTCCTTGAAAGTCTATGCCTGTTTTTTAAAAATTCTCAAACCATTATTTTAGTGGAGATTCAAAAGGCAAGAGGGACTTAAAATTGGTATTTGCTCTGCAGTGCTATCCCCAGTCCATTCTTCACACCGCAGCAGAGTGTTTATTCAGCCCCAATCTGCCTGTAAACTTCTCAAATGGCCACAAACAGCTTCCCTTAGATTATTAAGGGCAGAAAAGCCTTCCCCTGGTTATATCTTGGGCCTCATTTTTGTCCCTCCCATATCCTACCTTCACTCCCTATTCATCCCCAGTGACACTGTAATCATATTTTTTGCTTTTTATTCCTGGACCATGTTTTCCCCCCAGGCCCTTTGCACATGCTATTACTCTTAGCATAGCCCATCTCTCACTACTATAACTGGTCGGTCAACTTCCGATCACCTCTGTGGCTCATATACAGCTGACAGATGACCTTCTCTAGACAGCCTTCCTTGGTGCTAGCGCCATCTCCAGGACTGGGTTCCCATCATCCTAATACCTGTTCTTCCTGATCGGAGCACGTACCACGTCATGCGGTCCATGAGTGCAGCTTGGCTATTTGTTCAGCGTATACTAGGCACTCCAATTTTTGTTTAATGGTGACTGAATGGTTTTTTTCTCTGAACCTTTTTCACTCAGTATTTTCACTGAGTATTTAAAGCTTTTCTTTGCTGTCAGGCCTTGGTTATATTCTAGTAATAGCCCAGCAATTTGCCCATCCATTTCCAAACTTAGAAATACTGGAAAGTATAGAAAACCTGAAGTAAGTGGGAGTGTTTGTGCACTCACTTTGTACACTTGAAGGCTTAATTTCACATGTAATATTAACAAACCTGTATCTCCTCATATCAGTTCAGAATAAAATCAGTTTCTGTTGCTTAACAGTTAGACAGCAATAGAGTCTGAACTTGAAGTGAATTGATACTTAGTGCCGTAGCACTTAATGTGGTGGCAGGAAAAAAAAAAAAGCAGCTTGTGCTAAAAGTTGGGTTTGTTGGTAATTTTGATTTATTCAGGTTGTGGATGGGCAAATGAAAAAGAAAAAAAAAAACGGAGTTGATTTTTTGATGCCCATCTGTTCATACTTCAGAGACCTGGAAACTGATGTTTTAAATTTCCTGGTTTTACTTTCTTTTTTTATGCAGCTTTAAGATGGGAAAAAATGGAAAATCTAGTTAGAAAAAAATGAAAAGAATAAAAGAAAAGACAAGGAAAATGAAAGGTAGGAGAAAAGTTGCATAGGAAACAAATAAGAGAAAGTGAGGAATATATTTGTTTGATTTATAACATTAGGCCTTTTTGTAATTAATGTGCCTCTAGGCATGCGTACAAGTCTTTGATTAGTACACAAATGAAAATAAGGTAACATATTAAAATGCCTGCCTTAAATGAATGGCTAAAGTATAACTGGTAAGAGTTAACAAGAAAAACATATCTAAAAAAGGCATGAGTCTGGTTCAGAAAGTAGATTTCACTATGAAATGGCAGTGAAGTCAAGTATCTCTTTAGTAATCATGACAACATGATGATGATAATCTTCACCGTTATTATCAATGATAAAAAATAACAGTATTTACTAACCTCTTACTATGTGCCAAGCAGCATGGAAAACATCATTCTGCAAGGCAGCCTTAATATTATCCCCATTTGAACCCTCCTACACTGTTGGTGGGAATGCAAGCTGGTACAACCACTCTGGAAAACTGTATGGAGGTTCCTCAAAATGTTGAAAATAGAGCTACCCTACAACCCAGCAATTGCACTACTGGGTATTTACCCTCAAGATACAAATGTAGTGATCTGAAGGGTCACATGCACCTGAATGTTTATAGCAGCAACGTCCACAGTAGCCAAACTATGGAAAGAACCTAGATGTCCATCATCAGATGAATGGATAAAGAAGATGTGGTATATATATACAATGGAATACTATGCAGCCATCAAGAGAAATGAAATCTTGCCATTTGCAACGACGTGGATGGAACTAGAGAGTATTATGCTAAGCGAAATAAGTCAGTCAGAGAAAGACAATTATCACATGATCGCTCTGATATGAAGAATTTGAGAGCCAGAGCAGGAGGTTGTGGGGGTTGGGGAAGAGAAATGAAACAAGATGGGATGGGGAAGGAGACAAACCATAAGAGACTCCTAAACTCACGAAACAAACTAAGGGTGGCTGGGAGGTGGGGGTGGGGTAGGGTTATCATCATTGGGGAGGGTATGTGCTATGGCAAATGCTGTGAAATGTGTAAGCCTGATGATTCACAGACATGTACCCTGGGGCAAATAATACATTATTTGTTAATAAAAAATTTTAAAAAATGTATTATCCCCATTTTATAGATGAAATGACCGATACTTAAGAAAAAACACTTTCCCCAGGTCAGCTAATAAGTGGCAGAGCCCTGAATTTGAAACCAGACAGTGTGCCTAGAACCCTGCTGATCCAGTATGCCCTTTCACCCGTGAATAAGGACTATAAGATAATTAGTACATTTGATACAATGTTTTGATCGTTATTCTTCCAGAGAAGTCTACAATTGGCGGTATTCTCATTGATCAGATGAGAAAACCCAGGGTTAGAGATATTAAGTGACTCTATACACAACCAAATCTTTGAGAGTAATGTCTTTCCTAAAACTCCATTCTCTATTCTTTTTTTTTAATTCTTAATAAACAAGTACTCTTTTGTGCTTCACAATAAAATCCACAGACATGTCCTCCTCTTTATCCTCCAAATTCTTTTATCAGTTTTGATAATCAGCTCTCTCTTCTTCGACAATATTCTCTTGTCACTGCCTTTCAACATAAATATGGTGCCTCCTACTCCATTGGTTTCCTGATACTCTGTTCAGGAAATTTCATGCATCACAGCGTTGATCCCCTCTCCTCTTTCCACAGCAGTATCCATATGTATTGGTCATCTCAGACTGCCAAAAAAAAAAAAAAGTACCACGGAGTGGATGGTTTAGACAACAGATATGTATTTTCTCACTGTTCTGGTGACTGAACGCCTAATAGCAGGGTACCGGTATGGTTGGTTTGGGGGAGGGCTCTCTTCCTGCTTGCAGATAGCTGCCTTGTAGCTGCATATCCTCACATGTGGTGGCAGAAAGGAGGAGGGGAAGGAGAGAGACAGAGTTCTCTTCTGCTTCTTAGAAGGCCACAGTCTTATCAGATTTGGGCCCATTATGAGCTCATCTAAACCTTGTTACCTCCTAAAGATCCTATCTCCAGACATAGTCACGTTAGGGGTTAGGGTTTCAACCTATGAATTTTGAGGGAACACTGTCCAGTCCATAGCACCAGTAAAATGATGTCATGCTCTCAGGGAAAGTCTCCAGTTGGAAACAATGCCATAGGGGAATTCTTACATTTACTTGGAAAGAAGAAAGTGATCCTCTCTTTACTATCAACGCATTTCCCATCCTGCTTTCAACTTCTAATAATGACTTCTCAAAAAAAAAAAAAATCATGGAATAGAACACGTGATTAGAGGTCATTTTTAGAGTTTCCTTCGATGCTTTATTGATGTTATAGAAGACCTGGGATTCCCAGAGTAGTGAGAACATTTACTTGCCAACAAGGTAAACCTAGCAAAGGAGCTTGCTGGTCTAGGTACATGTGAAACAGCTACTTCCTCCTGCTTGAAAGAGATTACTTCAGATCCACAGTTTTCATTGTTTATACATTGTCATTAAATAAACTAAAGTGAAAGGATGGAAGGTTTTGTAGTTTTGCTTCTGAGTTATTAATGAAACAAATGAGCAAGTTATTAAGGTTGAATTGAAAAATTTTAGTAATAGAATTAGAATAGATAGTAATAGATAGTAATAGAATAGAATAGATCATTTTAGTAATAGAATCAGTGAATAGTTTAGTTTAAAGGTGGTATGGATAATTTACAACTTCAGGGGCGAAGAGACCAAAATAAGTTGGCATTAAATGTTATTACAAGTGCACTAAAGGCTTGGTCAATACTGATGTGATATAAGAGGAGCTTCAATGTTTGTTGAATGAATATTTGTGGATTGATTACAGTTTCTCATTCACTGACCAACTAGGAAATTTGGTGTTATCTAAGATGGCCTTAGGGCTAACTCCTTAAGTACCAATATCAACTGAATGAGCAAAGGCATGGGAAGTTTATTTAGATTTGCTCAGCTCCTCCACAGGCACAATTCTCTTTTAATCCTCTCAAGAAATCTGCAGAAACAGACACTAACCCATTTTATAGATCAGGAAACTGAGACTTGGAGAAATTAAGTTATTCGAATAAATTCACAAGTACAGGAAGTGTTTGTGTACTGATACAGCCTGAACTATCCTCTATTCAACATGCCCGTTGCTTGAGTGGAGTTCCATAAGGTGCTTCACAGAGATTTCTCTCCATCTGTCCTCCCAAAATCATCTTTTGCGTAGGCTTACTGTGGTATTTGAAATGATCCCATTTGGATAAGTTCCCTTGAGTGAAGGTACTCCCCGTTTGGAAGGGTGCAACACATTGAACATGGAAGATGAGACATTGTGAAGATTTAAGATTAGTTTTCAATAAGACCAATAGTGGAGAACAGGGCACAATTCAGGGCTGGATCCAAAGTGGGGCTTGGTTCGAACCTACAGGGTACAAGCAGACATAGGGTAGGTATGGGGGACCTCAGGGGGACCTGGGCAATGAGAAAGTAGTATAAACATCTTAAGGAATTAACCACCAGTGAGTGGTTAATGCTTGAAATGGAGGTAGGAAAATAAAGATTCCCTGTTTGCAGTTTAGCCTACAGCTCTGCCTAACTGTGTTGAATTGCTGTAGTAAACCTTGTATAAACTAGAGGGTTTTATTGTTCTGAGAGAACCCTTTTTGGGGAGGAGTGGAGCTCATGAGAAGTAAGCATGCATATGCTCGCAAGACTGGCTCTGGACTTGATAAACATTTGTTCTGTCAACATGCAAGGGAGCTTTTCATCTCATACATTTATACGGACCTTAAATTTTTGGTGCAATTTTATAAAATTGCACAATACAAACTGCTCCTGCTAGTAGGCAGTTAAATTAGCAACGTACAACAATCCAAAACACTTTGAAATCAAGAGAGAATGGGGACTTGAGGCATAACTGTTTAAGTTAAATAACACCGACCACATAAACCAAATTGTCAGAAGAGGTCATATAAACAAATGGTATAAGTAAGTTATGTGGAAAGTGTGAGATTTTCAGGAAATCGGTGGTGAGAAAGAAAAAAGAAAAAGGAACAAACTCATGAGCACAGGACCATCTTTTCCTAGGATAGCCGTACATCCCAATCATTGAAGGGACAGCCTTGAGAAAATGGTGGCCCTCGACCAGGGGAGGAGGCTGCAGCTTGTCTTTTGGGTGGCCTTTAGGAGAAGGTGCTCTCATCCCTAAGGGTGTCCTCTCTGGGGCCAGGCGGAGCTAATGAGGCCAGTCTGATAACCACAAATTTGCTTTCAGTCTCAGCGTGCATTTCTCAGGCTAATTAGTAGGGTTTGCTTGTTCATTTTGACTGCAGCTCGTGTCTCTGGATTCTGTTTTTCTATCTCGTCATAAAACAGATTCTTCATAGTTGCACTGAGAAACCCTTGACCCGTGCCCTCTCGCTGTCAGTACTGCATGTCGGCTTTGCAGGTTTGTACCACGGGAGATGAAATTTGGTTCGGGCACCGAACACTGAACATCTAAGCGACGTGGCCTAAGCTGCCACGGCAGTGTTGGATGGTTGTTTCCCCCAAAGCATTTGTGCTCTGTGCGTGTGGATTATGATTGACTCGTCTGTGATTTGAATTTGTTCATATTTTGTTCGGCCAGGAGTTTCTTGTTGAAACAGCCTCTGTAGACATGTGCCATCTATTTTACGAGTATTAGCCCTTAGCCATCTCCAGGAAAGAAGAGCAGCCGTCTTCCAACAGACCAACCAAGCCTAAGTCTGTCTTTCTGTTTAATGTTGTGGTCTCCCAACATCTAGTTTTAATTATGATGGATTTCCTTGCTTGTGATTCCTTTATTTAGTGAAGATAGTGTGGCAAGAGATACAAGGGCGGGGGGGCAGCATACACGTGAGAATGCTAGATCTAGATTTTTACTTTTGTAGTGTATAGTTTTATATAAATCTGCTTACCATATAAGTGATATATTGGACACATGTGGGTTAGCATGATTTTTTAATTATCTTTGATATTTGCTTATGTGGCTAAATTCTAAAAATGTTAATTTTGTAATTAATTTCCAGCACATTGTTTGGAAACAGTGAATAGTTTTTGTTATAAATCACCCAAGAACTTCGATTACTACATTGCCTAGATGTGTCTTCCCATTTGGTTTTGGAAAAGTTATTTATCTTTGATTCCTATTTCCTTTCTCCTCAATTCTCAATATGGTTTATATCCAAGAATCCACAGAAATGGCTGTGATAAAATCAAATGATATTTTTTTCTGCTATCATCCATATTAGCCTGGGACCATATCTTCTGTCACTTTTTTTCACAGATTCCCCTCATTTCTTTTAAACTTCCCTTTGTCTACTGATATGTGGCCTTGGTATATGGCCTTTGGTTTGAGTTTCATCATTTTCTCACGTGAATGCATTTCTCTGCTCCTTCTGCTATGCCTACCATATAAAATATGCTGCCACCTAGCTAGCTTTTCAGATTCTGGCTGTGTATCTCCTACGGTCTCCAGTAGTATTTCCCAGAATATCCTTAGTTGAATATTTATTCTTAAGGTACATTGTTGGGGGTGGGGAAGCCTTGTTTCATTAAATGTTAAGTTTGAGAAACGATACATGTAATATTCCTTTTACATAATAGGTGCTCAATAAATATTTTTTGATTAAACAAAAGAGTGAATGACTGGACATATTTATAGTATACGCTAGCATGTACTTTGGGAAGTTCTTTAGCAAAGAAATATTTCGCTCTCTTTAACCCAGCATTTACCAAACATGTTTTCTCACAAAACCTTCTCTAATGTTGCACAAAACATACCTTGTCAAAACTTTAGCCTAAGCCGTACAACACAGTGGCCATACCACTCTTCCTCCCTCAGACCCAAGCTATGTTGAGAGGGGCTGAATTTCATCACTTTCCTTATTACAGTTGCTAACACACTCCTCCCTCTGCTTTGGCTCAAATCTGGAATCATCTTTGACCAACGGTTATGCTGTCTTTCTCTTTAATCATCTGCAAATTTGCATCATTCTTCACGTGCTGCCTTCCCAATCTGTTTTGAGAAGGAAGACCATGGGTAATCTCTGTCTCGTGCACTTTTTTTCTGTGGGTATTTATGAGATTCTATAGGTTGAACTCACTCTATTAAGTACTTCCTCTTTGAAATCTCTCAAAAAAACATTTGTAAGCAGTATATTCCACCATGACATACATTTCGGCCATGGTATTCTCTTCAACAACACATGAATCAATATTAATGTCCTAAGTTGACTTGCTTTATTTTATCACCTTCCTTTTGACTACCTCTACTAGTCAACTAAACATACTCTAGCCTCTCAACTTTAGCAGAAATAAGCCAAGGTACCTAGAGCATTTCCTGCATTTGCCTTCCATCTTTGCATCATTTAAAGCTACTCTGAAATCTGATCTTTCCAGATTGATCTGAGTAAGCCATTCCTCTTGGTCCAGCTCTAGGTGTGTGTGTTTGGATGTGGGGATGACAAGAAGCAAGGAAGTTTAGGTCTAGAAAGTACATACATCAGCTATGTCTTTGAACATTACCCAACATAGTCCTGGGATTTTGCGGCAGTGCCTCTGGAACCCTGTTGGAGGACAGGCGTGGTGAGGAAGGAAGGGTGTTTGCGAGGAGAGGAGGCTCTACTTCTGTTTCAGAGATTGGCTATGGGTTGGGGGAAAAGGTGGGGGAGGGCCCCATGGCGAATAACACACTGCAAATGATTCCAGTCACCAGAGTATTTCTAAAAGTAAAAACAGGTTCTGATAGAACTGAGAGACTCCGAAAGAGGGAAAGACGTTCTGTGAGTCAGGTGGGCAGTAGCATTTCTTTAAGAAAAATTGTGGGGGGGGGGTGCTATAAAAAGGCAAATCTGGCTTAAGCTCTACAAGGCAGCTCACTGGTTTTCCTCTGACTCTTTTCTCCCTTTCACTCCTTATCGCAGGACCTTTTCTGTTCTCATTAACACCTCCACCAGAGTTGGAGCTCAGAAGAGAAAGGAAGTGTTCAGACATGTGCCTATTTGCATACTCACTCTCTTGAGTTAATCCCAGGACAGCACATTCTGTCCAGTTCTATAGAAAAGCCAGTTTCACCCCATCAGTAAGGTATTCTTTTCTTTTTTAGCATAGAACAGCTTATTGCCAAGCTTCCCTTAACTGTACATTACAAATAGCGTCTGATTAAGAATGTTCTGGATGGGTTAATTAGTGTGGTGACTATTATTAAGCAAACTGCTTGTTAGTATTATGCCTATTTGATCTTGGTATTGATGTGAAGTAATTGACCATAGAGCTACATTTAGAAAAGCTGGAATAAAGTTTTTTGATTTCTATTATGGCAATAAATTGTTTATATTAAACATGTCTATGAAAATATGAGTTTCATGGCACAGAGAATCAGAATAGACTCTGTGTGGGATGGTAGATGAGGATTGTTTTGTTTTGTTTTGTTTTGTTTTTTAGAAATATTAATACACTTGTCCAACTTGCTTCACAACCAGCGCTGCTAGAACAAAGTAGTAAAAAATTATTTCAGCTCACTCCTGCAGAGTATATGAAAAGTAAAGTGATTTTAACTTAACCTCACCTAAAGGACATATTTCCTTTTTGATTTAGCTAACTGCCTGAATACTTATCTGGGTAACAATCACTATATATAAACAGACGATTAAAGAAAAATATGGGAAGATATTCTAAGCAAGGAAAGCATAGCATGTAACCACCTTCTTTCAAACACCAGATTATTATCTATATTATTTATTGGTATTTTGTCCAGTCCTATTATTAAGTTTCCCTCACTATAGCATTTCCATAGGGAATTTATTCCGTGAGCTAATAAATTATACCATCAGGGAGTTTTTCTTGAAATTCAGCTTAAATTTTCCCATTCTTAATTTCACCTCATTACTCCTAGTTATACCCCCTTATACCCAGCTAAATAATTATCCTCTTTCCTTGGAGACTCCTATTATGTACCCCTCTACTTGTCACTTAACCAGGCTATTCATATTTAGCTCCTTTAATCTGTCCTCATAAATCAATTCTTCCATTGCCTTAATCATTATTATTGCTCTTCTAAGAACGCTCTGATTTTCAGAGATATACAGTTACAGGTGCCCCAGATGAAATCAGCATTTGCACGGCGCTCTCTCCCCAGGACTTAGTGTCTTCCTTCTCTATACAACACGCTCCTTTCCAAAGTGGCATCGGTTTGCTGGTCAACTCGGTAAAGCAGCGCAGGCTGCTCTGGTCCAACTCCAGGCAATCTCAGCAGTGTTTTCCATATGGCCTACTTGCATTGGGGATTTTTTTTTTTTTTTCAACTTCATAACATTAGTAAGCCGAGTTTTTGCTTACTGTCCATATTTTTGTTCTACCTCTTTCCATGTCCCCGCTGACCACCACCGATCGAGTCAGCCGTCCACAGCCTGCGTTAACAGGGGATCCTGTCCATCCTCGCCAACATGTAGAAGCAAGCCTAGCACCTTGCCCACAGCGAAATGCCCTGTCGGTTACCGGTTCCTCTTGTTTACAAGTCTCCCCGCCTTGTCTTTAGCCAGTCTCCCAGCCCTCTTAATTTGCAATTTTGCTCACATGCTGGCCAGCATAAATGGATTTTAAGAGTAAGATGGGTCATGATACTGTTCTCTGAGATAAAGTTATGTTGTTTCAGTGCCTGCTGATTTTTTTTTTAATTGTGAATCTTTCCTGCACTAAGTTTGTAATTCTGTTAAAATCCTTTTTAAGCTTGCCTGGCATCCTTTCTCTAACATAAACAAATAGGTTTCTTCACTGGCTTTATTGTTGTTCTCCAGATATGTGCAGATGTTCCTTTTCTTACTATTTGTTTCACTTGTTGAAAAGTTAAGGATTTGGAAGTTGGGATGCCTGGCTGGTTCAGTCGGTGGAGCATGTGACTCTTGATCTTGGCTTTGTGAGTCTGAGCCCCACATTGGGTGTAGAGATTACTTAAAAATAAAATCTTAAGGGGCTCCCGGGAGGCTCAGTCATTAAGCATCTGCCTTCGGCTCAGGTCATGATCCTAGGTCCTGGGATCAAGCCCCACATCGGGCTCTCTGCTCAGCAGGAAGTCTGCTTCTCCCTCTCCCACTCCCCCTGCTTGTGTTCCCTCTCTTGTGTGTCTCTCTCTGTCAAATAAATAAATAAAATATTTAAAAAATAAAATATTTTAAAGAAAAGTTAAGATATCGTCATGGTCTTTTTTTTTTTTTTTTTTCCTTTTGTGGTGATCAGTGGAAACTTTTTCATTGATTTTTAGTTCCTTAGAATCTACTCAGTGTTTTGAATTTGTTTCAGGAAGAAAGTTGGTTAGTTCTCATAATAGTTTTAGACCTGTGAGATATGAGACTATAATCTGTATATACTCGGGTTTCTTTATTTTTAAATCGAGAATTAATGTATTATTGTTTTAGGGCATACCAAAGGAGTTAGCACCATTGTTGTGTTTTATCTATCTCTATACAGTCATGTATTTATTACTTGGGAGGGCTCTTATATAGGTGATTTCTCTCAAAGGGCTTTATGAGACAAGCACAGAGGCCCCCCAAACTTTTGACTCGGTAACGTACACAGCACACTCCAGCCAAAGACTTTGATTCCAGCTTACACCAGAACCCGCCCTATCCCTTAACGTTGCCCATAGTCCTTGCCTTCAGACCTAGTGAACGTCCTCGGCCCCTCTCCCCGTTATGGTCCCTCAGCACACATCTTTACTTGCTTTCACCTCACGTGAAATAGGTGGCCTTATCTAACGCTTCAGTGACACTCCGTAGATTCCACACCTGCCACCTGCAACTGTTTTTTCCAACTTCACTTTTCTCTCCTTCTTCCTTCAGCTTTGTAAAAAAGCTTGGTCTGTTCTCTTTTATAAGGGCCTACTTCTTTCTCCCGTGCCAGGAATCCTACATGCTCTGCTATCCTCCTACTTCTGTCTTGTAAGACTTTTCTGTTTCTCTAGGAGCCAGCTCCCTTCCCTAGCAGGTGTCCCCAAGTAAACACCCAAGTGAATACCCCTCTGTACATGTGCCCCACTAAGGAAAACAGATGTCGCTTCCCTATTCTCCTCTCAATCTCTCTTTCTCTGCCTCTCCCTCTGTAACCCTCAGGCTGATTTTGGCCTGCACTCTCCACAGGAACTACCTTTTGAGGAGCAAGTGATCCAAAAGCTTCTTGTCTTACCTGGTGCTCTGATACCTGTGCAATGCTTTATACCCCATTTTTTATGCATTTTTAATTCTTCTTGATTCCTTTCTTAGACATTCTTTTGAGGCTCTTAACTCACTTCAAGAGAGTGATATTACTCTCTCAGATTCTCTTCTTACTCTTCCAAGTGTTCCTTATTGCTCTTCTTCCATGTTCTTCTTCCTCTCCTTTGTCTTAAATGCATATACTCTCCATTTGGGAGAAGGGAAGGGAAGGGGTGAAGTCTCAGGATGGGCCTCAGGGACTCTAAGAAAGCACTTGTTGTCTGGTCTCAGTCTACTTCTCTAAACCTCACATTCTGGGACCTGGCCTCAGCCCCTCTGGATTGCTTGCTGTTCCCTGAAGAGTCTCTGTTCTTTCCCAGCCGTTTCCTTGGATCACAACATTCCCTTAGTCTAGAACTTTCTTGATCTCCAAGTCAGAATTAATC
Source organism: Nasua narica (assembly GCA_028533885.1). NCBI lineage: Eukaryota > Metazoa > Chordata > Mammalia > Carnivora > Procyonidae > Nasua > Nasua narica. Next base: position 97,075,348 of record CM052810.1, on the reverse strand, counting down.
CCTAGTTCTGTTTTAAAAGTTGGAATGTTCGTTCTTTTTGCTCTTCACCACAGGTTAGTTGGTTGTTCACGTCCGTTCTAAGTGCTACTGGTTTGCTCCCCAGTAGATGGTGAGCTTCTCGATTTCATTTTATTTAGATGCTTCTAGCAATAAGTAACAGATACCAAACTGTGTATGGCAAAGCATTATGGGAAGACAGGGGAAAAATGGCACTGAAGAAATGTCCTTCAAGAAATATTCTCAAGGTCAATTTAATAAAAATGTGTGTATAGGTGCCCGGGCATACCAAACAGTCATGTGAACAGAAATGGCCAGTGTTAATCAAGGAAGTTTCAAGCATTTTTGTTGGGAAATAATTAAGCGTGACTTGGAAATGTGCATTGGATCATGCAGTGACAGGAAAATGTAAAATGAAACTCTGGCAAGATGAGTGAAGGGAGAGTGATAAATCATCTCTCTATTCTTATTTTTCACGGTATGCAAAGTGTAGGTTTGATAGTCACAGAAACACTTTGAAAACCCCTCAAAGACAATGTGGGCTGTTTGCAAAGTTCTGAACTTTCTCCGGATGGCTACTACTTTTTGTACTTTTTCTAGAATGTTTGTTGAATGTTTAGTTTATTTTTATCAGTTTTCTACATCATCATTGTGTCCTTACAGAAAGGTAAAGGACAAGTTTTAAAGAGTATTTTCACTAAAAGTATACTGCATTTCCTTTTTGTAACAGATTCATGCCCAAGCACAAAACAGCCCATTTACAGAAGATTCTCAGCCTTAGAGGAAATGGTGGCACTGCTCCATCTATGGCCCTTCCTTTCCAACAGGAGCAAAAAGGTTCTGAGATTATATTGAAGAATTCTAATTCAGATTCTGGACCTTGCAATGCAGCACCACAAGAAAACCTGCGTAGCTCATTAACACAGGAGTCAGACTGGAGAACGTGCAACTCATCAGATAATTCGAGTTCTTATCGTCAGGAAAATACACAAAATATGACTTTTGATCCCCGTGACATTTTGGGGGGAACTGATGAT
>CM052810.1:97026814-97071814 GCA_028533885.1 Nasua narica | reverse complement strand
TAATTTTATGATAAAACACTTTTTTCAAATGCCACTGGGTCTAGGCAGACATTTACTAGCTACAGGGGTAGCAATCAGTTTCTTCAAAATTTACTGTTCTAAGCCCATTAGAGTTCCAACACAGCAAGACTCTTCAATGAAAATCTAAAACGCCTATATTTTCTTTAGGAGAATATATGCAAATGTTGTGAGCTGAACTCCTACCCTTTAGTGGTAGATGCTTTATCATCTGATTTATGTAAATTTGCTCATAAAAATACAGTTTATTTTTAATTGGTGAATATGAATTAGAAAATTAAGATTCTGGTTCGGCATTCAACCGACATCCCCAGTTACAAGCACACATTTATTTAGACCTCCGATCGCCTGCGTAGCAATCATGTAGCGGACCAGTCAATACGAGTTGTAATCTCAAGGAAACCGCGGTTAGAACTGGAAATGGCCAGGGTTGTGTTTCTGGTTCAGCCCTCTTAGTTCCAGCCGCCCCCATCTTTACACCTCACTGGTTCTTGTCAGTATCCCGAGCTAATTAAACTACCTGCTTGAGGCGGGGTTTGCTTGAGAGTAGCCTGCGGGAAGCTATTGAGTCTGTTGCATTTTTGCCTTGGCCACTTGTGCTTTCCAGAGAGGAGGGACTTAACGAGAATACACATTGATGATCATTTCCCCTGGAAACAAAAGGGAGAAGTGGCCACCAGAGAGGGCAACAGGATTCTTGGAGCCTGTCATTACCTTGCCCAACAAAACAAAAATAAAGCCCTCCTCCTTATCATAAAAAAATATGCCCATGAAATCATGCAGTTGCAGTAGCCAACTCTAAAAATGAAGTGATGCTGACCTCATTGTGTTAGTTCCATGCTGGGATCATGAATGGTCTAAAATATAGTGTTAGCCTCTAACATAGCTCGTACTAAGTCAACCAAATGTAGAGCCTACTTGCGAGGATATGTATCAAAATCAAAAGTGACATTTTCTAGAAGATACATTCTGGCTTTAAATCTGTGTTAAAATGTCTGTGCATGAGAACAGGCCCTTAAATGCAATGCTTGCCCCCTCTCTTCATTCTTTCTGAATCTGAGCTTGTCAAGGATTATAGTGTGCAACCTCTGCTGACAGTAGATAAATAACTGACAGTATTTTAGCAGAGTTGCTGGGTTCTCTGCAGAGTAATTTGTTTTCTCCTTTCTACCCAATCTTTAGTGTTTTGTTATAAACATCTATAGCGAGGCATGGTTAATAGCAATGACTTATAGAGAAAGACTTGTAAAAAATACACTGCAATTGGCGATGCCTTTCTTAAAACCATTTTCTTTATAAATATTACAACATTGCACCAACTTCCAACCTCTATGTAAATATTCTCTTTATTTTAATGGGCACAGAAGACTCACTGCTAGAGGGACAGAGAAAACAAGTTTACAAGACATTGAAGGATAACCCTCTCCAGGCTGTAGTTCTCAAACTCTTTGATCTAAATACCCCTTCGCACTCTTAAAAATTATTGGGACACCATAGAGCTCTTTATTTTTGTTTGTTTTTTATTAGAGTTATGCCTATCGATGTTTAGTGTATTAGAAATTAAAACTAAAGAAAACCTTTTAAAATCTACATCAAATAATTGAAAGTAACAATAAAGGACCACAGATATGTTAATATTAATGTATTTTATGAAAATAACTATATTTTAGAAAGCAAAAAAATTAGTGAGAAGAGTGACATTATTTTACATTTTTGTAAATCTATATTGTCTGTCTAAGTAGAAGAGAGTTGGATTTTTATATCTGCTTAAGTATTCAATCTGTTGCAATATGTTGTTTTGGTGGAGGTTTCTGAAGAAAATTCTGCCTCACAGAGAGAGTTAGAAAAGTAAAGAGTGTTTTAATGACCTGCTCAGTTTATTGTAGGTATTCTTCACTGCTACACCAGAACTTGGCAAGTAGGAGTTTCTCAAAGGTTAGTTTGAAACCGTTCGATGGCTCTTCATACTCTCCTACTTGCCGTTTAAATGGATTTGGTAACATCGTGCATTGGTCACTTGGAAAATATAGGTTTTATGAATTGTGCAGATTTTCCAAGTATTTGACAAAAAATTAAAGAATCACACTGTTCATATCACCACTGAGATCAGAGGAATTTTTGATTATTGGGAAGTCGTCAAGCTCACGATGTAGATACACTTTTTTCCAGAATCCCAATGTTCAGTTAAAATCTTGAATTTACCATTGTAATGATATTATCAGTTGTTTTCTTGAAGGGACTTGTTCACGTGGCTCACATTTGAGAAAATGTCTGCCAAATACCCAAGTCTGATGAACTATGGTTTGTCTGTCAGTTGCTCTTAGAAGCAAAATGAGTGTTTCATGAAAAAAGCAACTAGTTAGCTCATAACTCAAACCTTCATATAAATACTTTTTCTCAAGACAGCCATCACGCCCTGATATGCAAAGATGTGTGTGCGTTCCCAGTTTATCACACAGAATATTAAAAGAAGTCTCTTGAAGGGATGAAGCTTAATAAGATTAGTAATTTTAATGCTTCTTCAAGGGCATTCTTAAGTGAAAATTACTTTTTTTTTTTCTTTTACTGCAAGTGCAGGGGGTTAAGAATACAAGGACTGTTAGTTCAGTTTGGTGCCACTCCCTTCAATCACGCTGAGGTACCAGTGCTCCTCTCCATCAGTGCTTTTTCACTATTGGGGCATATGTTAGCACAGTGAAGAAGGCAAATTATATCTTAGTATTGTTGTAAAAATAGGTTGACTTTGCAGACCCCATGAAAGGGCTTGGATACCCCCAGGAACCACGAGCTATGCTCTGAGAACCACTGTCAAAAGAACTGATAAGGACATACGTAAGAATATGTCTGCCATCAGTCATTGGAATTGCCTAATTTTGAGTTTTCATAGACTCATTTTTCTTGCCCTGAATGTTAATATATTAACATTTAGGTTTAGATGGCATATTGATATTGAGGTTTCACAGTTGATGGCAGACAAGTGTTCATCATATATAAGAAAACGTTCTCAGACCAAAGAGCATTTCTGTCACAATGGGCTCAGTAGTTGGGGAGATCTATGACACAAGAAATTCTGTTCTGATCTTAAAGTCCCTCTGAGTGGCACATAAGTGGGTGTGTTCTAAGAAAGATAAGGTGGCAGTGGGCTGCGAGGCCTGCTGAGGAGTTTGAAATTGTTAGGAGTAGCTATGGTGATAAGTTCCACCATGACCCCATTACATGGACTATGGGGAAATTGTCAGAGCTTTTCGCTTGAAGTGAAGTTACTTCTTATGAGCTATATGTTATTTGCAATATTTTCCATAAAGTAATGATAAAACAATCTATGCAATGTTGATTGTGGTTAAGGGTGTAAATTTGGAAAGGAAAAGGCCCAGTCATTGAGAAATAAAAACAGATTTGAAGCATACTTAGGTAAATCATGTACTGTAATATTGAAAGAATTTGACATACTATATTTTTAGAAACTTTGGCGACTTCTAACTGAAAACAAATGATTGATATAAAATGGAAAATTATACTTTATTACGTGAGAGTAAAATAAATTACTTTTCTTTTTCCATCCTTTGACACTCTGAGTTTTAAAAACACAACTTTTTTTTTTTTAAGATTTTATTTATTTATTTATTAGGAAAGAGAGAGAGTGAGAGAGAGCATGAGAGGGGAGAAGGTCAGAGTGAGAAGCGGACTCCCCATGGAGCTGGGAGCCCGATGTGGGACTCAATCCCGGGACTCCGGGATCATGACCTGACCCGAAGGCAGTTGCTTAACCAACTGAGCCACCCAGGCGCCCTAAAAACACAGCTTTGAGAACAAAATTGATGACTGCCTTCTGAAAAGATGTATGGTAAGTGATTGGATGTTATGCTTTTCAGAGCAAAGGAACTTACCTTGGTTTCCTTGTTGTCTAAGTAACTTGGGGAAAGTTTAGCATATAGATTGTCTTAAATCTTTCAGGTCTCACTGGTCATTACCTAGGAATAGGATACTTTTAGAGGACAGCAGGTGCTGCTGGTGCCACAGCAGGATGAGAACTGAGAAGCAAAGTGTTAGATTTTGGACACCAGTGTTCTTTTTCTCTTTCAGTGTTATGTATAAATCTGTTCTTCTTAGGGAGAGTCCTCACGAAATTGTAGTTCTGGAAAAGACGATCGTGTGGTCTGGCCATCTGCCTTTCAGCACACTCCACCAAAGTGAGACCTATGAGAATCGATCTTAATTTTCCTGATCCCTAGAAAAGATGATGCCATACATGCTTTCCAGTAGCACTGTTCATTTGCACAGTTAAATATCTTCGATGTAAGGAATTGATTATAAACATTCTCAGTTCAGTGCTGAGTTCTTTCCAGTTGTTGTTGTTTTTTTGTTTTGTTTTGTTTTTGTTTTTGCCTATCAGTGTTTTTGTTTGCAGGTTTGATGGTGTTGGTTGGTTGGTTGGTTTTTGTCCTTAAAAATTTTCAAGTGAATTTTGTCACTGAAAAAACAAAAACTCTCTAGAGAACCTTATTAGAGTCTTTGAAAAGTTGTAATCAAATATCTGGCTTAGGTTACTGTGTGGTGTATCACTTGTTTTATTTTGTCTTCTAACATAGTACTATCAGGTGAATCCCTGGGAATCTGATACAAGATTTTTAATGAGTAAGAAAATAAATACTGGGAAATTCAAATTCATGGCAAAAAAAAATAGCCCTAACAAAATTCCATTTATATTTTCCAAATTTCCATTGTTAGATGCCTTACTATTTTTCCTAACTATTAAACATATGAAAAAGAGGACAGATTCAGCTTTGGTTTCTCATTGCATCTTGGACTGTTTTTAACTTTATGACACACATCAGCATGAGGAACGTTCACCTACAGTCATTACTGTCTTGGCGTTATTATCTCTGGAATATCATAAACTAAAGCTCTCGTTACCCTTTTTTTCCTAACAGGGTTAAAAAAATTCCCTAAACCTGACTCACTCCTTATACATACTAATTTCTGCAAAAGATGCTATTTGATTATGGTATGCTTATGGCATTCACCTTCAATCACTCAAGACCCATGTCTGTTTTTGCTTCATTCTATCACAAATCTTTTGATAAAATCCTTGTACCAAACTGATTTACTTAACACCATAGGTCAGGAGTGAGTGAGTTGGGAAGTAGATAGCTAGGTGACATAGATAGATGACTGAGCGGATGAATGATGGACGGATAGGTAGGTAGACAGATTACCTGTTTCTTTGTTACAATTATTTATGTCTTATGTGTGATATGCACTGAGGAGGGGGGAGCATTAAATATATTTCTCTTCCCAAGTCACTAAACTTTTCTTCATATAATCCCTGTTGACCTGATCTCTATTTAGCACACTCTTTCTTCTGTTTTTCAGGACTTAATATCCCTTCTGTTGCTCTTAATGTATGGTGTTGCCTGTCTTTTCATGATGGTAGTTACCATTATACTTTTTTAGAGATGCCCTGAAATCCTCAGCCATCCACAGTCATGTGCCCTGATTTAAATTCCAGTGATGTGTGAATTCCCCTGACTGTGGATTTTCATGTACCAAGGGCACTGTGCATTCCACTGTACCATATAAGCGTGTAACAAAACTGCACTTTTCACACTGCCTCCTAGCCCTACTCATTCCCCGTTTTAAGTGGTGTCATTTGGTTTAGAGCTTGAGGTTCCCCGGGATAGAGACAGACACTTTTTTGGGGAGTGAAGGGAGATGATAGATTTTTTTTTTCAATAGCATCTAGCTGAAATACGTGCAGGGTATATAGGATATTTAGTTGATGTTACTTAATGTTGATGATGAATCCTAGGGTGACTCTTTGGTGATTGACTCTTACTCATTCGGTAAGTCCAGTGGAGGACAAGTTTCTCATCCTGAGAAGAAAGAAATGAAAATATAAAAGGTTTCAATTAGCCAAATGGCAGGTGGAGATAGTCGTGAGATCAGCACTGCTTTTACAAAACGTACGCTTTGTTTGTTTGGGGTTTGGGGTTTTGTGTGTGTGTGTGAAATGCCTTTATAGGAGTTATAAATACAAATCCCTCAGGACTTTATTAAAATGGAATCATTTATTTTAATAGAAAGGTGACAGAAAAAGTATAATTACGTTGTTTGGGAAGAAAGGCTCAAACTGGTTAAAACCAAAATAATCTCTTAGTTATCACTGAAAAATAAATCCAGAAGGGAAGATTCTTGTAGGTTATTTTTTCACCTACCCCTCTGCCATAATCCAGATGTGTAAACCATTTTAAAACAATTCATTGAAATTACTTTCTAAACTCCTGTTCACAATCTCAAGTGAATGAGATTCGTGGCTTTTCTAGGTTATCTAGACTAAGGTTATCCAGGTTATCTAGACTAAGGTTCAGTGTCCAGATTTTTCTTTCCTTTCTTTTTTCTTTCTTTCTTTTTTTTTTTTTACTCAATCACACCAAAGAATTCTAAGTTAGAATAGCAATAACTATTATAAAATATGTAAGGTTTTTTTCCCCTCTTGTATCATCTTTATTGGCTATGCAACTAATTAGCTATTTCAGCACTATTCAGGCTAACATCATTTGTTGGTTAAACAAAAGAAGGGGAAATTTCAGAAACACAAAGAGCCGAAATGTTTGAGATTTGTTCTTACTCAGATGTATACCTCATAGTGCCTATCTCTTATTGAAGGAAATAATTTATCGTGATCTGAGTCAAAAGCATTTCTCTCTTTGCTGTCCTTTTTTATTAATTTAGATATGTTTCTAGGATGAGAAATGATGTTACTTCTAATTATGGTTACATGTAGTTAATTTCCTTCTTTTTCCTAAGCTTGGTGTGAAAGGCAGTTTCCTCCAAAAGAGGGGTGGGAGGGGGATAGGGGGAACTGGTTACCGGGAGGGGAGAATACTGATAGAGCTGATCTTCCTGTTGCCTTAGCAACAGATTTATTTATTAGGGGTTGAAATGACATGAGTTAATATACCACATACCTGCTGATCGGCAAACTCCCCTATTTCAGCTGCAGTTGACAATTAAGTCCTGGACAGCTACAGCCAGGGGTTAATGTTCCTCATTAGGAGAACTAGGTCATTACTGGGAAATCAAGGCACTTAAGGCAGCATGGGTAAAATACAAAATTCAGCATCTAGATGAGTGAGGCTTTTTTATGTTAATTAACCTTATTTTCCTAGGTTTAAAAAAATCTTATATGCACATGACAGTGGATCAATTAATTGAAAAAAGAGCTAGTTTACTTTACTCTCTGAGTTGTCTTCATTTCCTTTGCAAGGATTTCATTATTTTATGGAAAATTCTTATGTCTATATGATGAGTAAAAAGGGTATTAAAATTAAGAAGGGAATCATCATGGAAATCAGCTTTACCACAAGGGAATGAGCAAATAAAAGCCTTGGAAATGAAAATAAATAAGCTTTGCTAATACCTCACCTAAGGAGCAGAATATAAGCCCATCAGAGCTGGGAGATATTTAGAGGTACTTCTTTGCTTCTTCATTAAGCAGTTACATAGTTATTTGACCTTCAGAAACTGAAACTTTGGAAAAGTGATTCCAAGTGGTTTGTAAACATTCTATTTGCAGAAAGCGTGTAGCAGTTTAACAAACAATAACTTTCCAGTTCATAATTGGCTTTTTTTAAATACCAATGAAATTAGATACATTCGTTGAAAGTTTTTATTAAAATGTCTGAGTGGGTGTTTTTTTCCACTTGATAAGTTCATAAATAATGTATCAAGCCCCTTCTGAAAAGCTTTGTTTTCTTATTTCTTTAAAGAGCCTTTATGTTGAAAGGGGGGTATTTACAGAGTCGAAAAAGATTTATTGTCCAGGATCCTCTTTTATCTTCATTTCGGTACCGTGCCTCCACTGAAGCCACTTCGGACCAATTCTTTCACTTACAGTAACCTTCTCTGTGGGACACGGACCAAAGCGAAACGGTGCTCTTACCGACTATCCCCTAAGCTACTTTGTCCCCTCAACAGAAGAATCTAAATCGCTGTGATTCTTCTCCCTCCACCCATGTACTATAAACGGTTGGTTGATTGACTTCCAGTCAACTACCTTCCGGAGACTTAGTTTAGAACTCTTGTTGTCATTTCTCCCCCTCATCGAAAAACCACACAATGCTCCTTTAATTGATTAGCTCCCTGATTCAGTGTATATTTTCACCTCCTGCCCCAAATTGTCCTGTTTATCTAAGTGAAATCAGCACCTCGGGTAATTCTTTAGAAAATACCATTCTAGAAGTGCCTGGGTGGCTCAGTTGGTGAAGTGTCTGCCTTCAGCTCAGGTCACGATCTCAGGGCCCTGGGATCGAGCCCCACATCGGGCTCCATGCTCAGCGGGGAGTCTGTTTCTCTGTCTTCCTCTGCCTCTCCCCCTGCTTGTGCTCTCTTTTTTCTTTCTCTCATATAAATAAATAAAATCTTTTTTAAAAAGAAAGAAAATACCATTCTAGTGAACCTCTGTATCATGTATATTGCCACTTATCACCTGACTTAGCATAAAGTTGTGTTTTAGGCAGCACCTGTCAGGGCTGCTTCCTTCAGAGAAGCATTTCCACTCTGAAATTAGATCTGATTCTTACACAACTGCCTCTATTCACCTACCATGGCCAATCCTTGGATTTAATGAGAGCTCTCAAAGAAAAAAAATTGTTTCCCCATTTCCGAATCACCACCCAAGAGCCGGAGTTTTAGAATGAGAGGATATGGAAGAGACTGTTAGCTATCCCCCAGATTTCTTTCTCTTTTTCTTGGGAACACAGCTGGACCACGTTTTCCAGGCTGCATTGTAATTTGGCGTGGCTATGTGACTGGGTCTTAGCCAATAAATGTAAGCAGAAGTGACGTGGGATACTTGAGGGCCCCACTTGCAGGTGGGGCATAAAAATGTCTCACCCACAATCCCCAGTGAACTCTCCCTTTGGAAGAGGCAGACATAGGAGGCACTTGTTGAAAATGGCAGTGCCTCCTTCGACTTGGGGCCTTGAATGACCTGTGGAAGAAGGCTGCCCTATTGATCTGTCAACCTGACTTTATAATGAACCATCATGCTTGTTTTTTTAAAATTCTTTTCACTTATTCTACATTTTTAAGTCCTTTTTAATGCAGCCAACCTACCTTAACGAGTGCAGACAGCTAGTACGATAATCCAGCAAATATGGCAGTGGTTTGACTGGAGTAGTAACAATTGAAGATGAAAGGAGTGGTCAGGATCTATTTTAAAGATTTTGGCCTAGGTAGATGTATGTAGGTGCTATTTACTGAGATGTGGATGTATGTTGGTACTATTTGCTAAGATGGAGAACACATGGGGAAGAGAAGTTTTTAAAAAGTTTGGCTTTGACTATATTACGTTAGAGATATCTCTTAGAATGCAAGGGGATATTTCAAGTTGGAAGCTAGATATTTAAGTCTTTTATTCAGATGAACAGTCAGGACGGAAGACAAATTTGAGAGTTTATCCACATGGAAATGTTCAATTCCTATAAAATAGTTAAAAATATTGGATTTTAAATCTTATAAGTTACACTTTTAGGGTTCCTAATTTTAAACATTAAATCTATACTAATTCTGTGGGCAGCAGTTACTGCTTTGTTATAATTGTAGCGTAGCAGAATCTGGTCTTTCTACAAGTCCCGGCCCTCAGTTACCAGCATTGGGCCTTAGACAAGGTTCTTAGTTTCAGTTTTCTTCTTTATAACATGAGAGTAATGTTAACCACATTATACAGTTGTTCTGAGGGTTAGAGGAGATGATATATGTAAATGAGTTAACACAGTTCCTGGCTGAGAGTGAGCATTTAATAAGCATAAGCTATTATTATTAGTAAATAATACAGAGAGTTCCATTACCTCACAAAGCACTGTCACTTTTGACCACTGTCTCTTATTGGTTAGAATCAATTTTTTCTTAACTCTCCTAGAAAAAGAAAAGAAAAGAAACAGCTAAATAAAGTCGTCTTTTTTTGTCTTCATTTTCAGCCTACCCAAAACAAGTACATACTGTACAGAAAAATGGAATTAAGCTACAGAGCACACACTTGCAAGGAGCAGCATCTGCCTTGTAAATGAAGTCTATAAAAGGCTACCAAATGTCCCTTCACATTTTTATGATTGTTAGGGTATTACTAAACCTGGATGGAAAAATGTTTTTTGAGGCTCTTACATCAAGCACCCACACTGTCAATATCACAAATTATTTCCGTTTTTTACAAGATGGCTGCCATGCAGCTTCCTTAGGAATGGCAATGCTATTTTCGCAGGAGTTGTATAGTTTTAAAGATGTGATTTGGTAAAAAGCACTTTCTACCTTTATAATTGTCACTTTTTTAAGCACGGAACTTTTTTTAAAAAAAAAGCTTTCATGGGATATAATTTATATATCACAAAATTCACCCATTTTAAATATACCATTTAATAGTTTTCAGTAAATTTACAGACTTGTACCACCATCACCACAGTCCAGTTTTAGAACATTTCCATGACTCCGAAAAGAATTCTTATGCCCCTCTTCAATCATTCCCTGTTTCCACCCTCGCCCCACAAAACCACTAATCGGCTTGCTATCTCTGTAAATTTGCCTCTTCCAGACATTTCATGTAAGTGGAATCCTAGTGGTCTTTTGTACCTGGTTTCTCTCACTTACAATGGTGTCGTTGAGGCTTATCCATGTGATAGCGTGTGTCAGTAGTCTCTTCCTTTCTAATGCTGGATAATATTCCATTCTATGGATAAAACACATTTTTGTTTATTCATTCATCATTTGGTAGACATTTGAATTGTTTCTACTTCTTTCATTATTGTGAATAATATTCCTCTGGACACTTTCAGAGAAATCTTTATGTGGACATACGTTTTCATTTCTCATGGGCAGGTACCTAGGAGTAGAATTGCTGAGTTTTTTGATACATTTATGTTTACTTTTTTTCAGAAACAAACAGAACACTTTTAAGGACACCATCTAATAACTCTTCCTTCTTAGATTCATTCATTCATTTCAGTCATTCATTTCCAAATGTTACTGAGTTTCTTCTAAAGCTGGGCACTGTACTAAGTACTAAATACAGGCAACCCTTGATTATCCACTATAACTGGAACAAAATGTAGTCTGGATATTTAAAATCTCCTCCTTATTCATAAACCTAATGTTGGGTATTCTTTTAAGTGTCTTCAGCAAAAATGCTATGATCTCACTAGGCCTCTTATTCCAAACATGTACCAAATGGCTATATGATTGGTAGCTACTGGGAATTCAAGGAAGAAAGGCACAATTCTCTGCTCTTTAAGGGCCCCCAGTCCCGGAAGGGAGACAGGTTTATAATGCCTGTGTATATTCTCAGTGTCTTTGCCTTTTTCAAAAATATAACATGTCTAATTCAGACTCCTTTTTCCCACTGAACTCCTATTTATAGTAGCACACTAATTCCCCCTCCCTCTGGGCTGCAAATGATTATCTTGTTTGATTTCTCTTCACTTTACTCTGTTAGCTTCCTATGGCTACTATAGCAATGTATCACATACTTGACAACTTAGAACAGAAATTTATTCTCCCACTGTTCTAGAAACCAGAAGTCCAAAATCGCTTATCACCTGGCTAAAATCAAGATGTTAGTAGGGCCTCACTGCCTCCAGAGGGTCTAGAGAAGAAACCATTCCTTACCTTTTCCAGCTCCTGACCGTGGCCAACAATGTTCAAGTTGTGGCTGCCTCACGCTGTCCTCTTCCTGTGGGGTCCTATTGCCTCCCCTTCTTCTGTCTGTATCAAATCCCCTTTTGCCTCCTTCTTATAAAAATGGATACACATGATGCATTCAGTGCCCAACCAGATAGTCCAGAATAATAGCCCAATCTCAAGATCCTTAACCTCATCTGCATAGTCCTTTTTTGCCATACAAGGTAATATTAACAGCTTCTACGGATTAGGATGTGGAGGTCTTTGGGGGAGGGGGTGGGAATTAGTCAACCTAACATAAACTGCATGTGCAGTCAGTATGAAGTCAGTCATTCTTTTATTCATTTATCCATTCATCCATTTATTTGCTACTTCTTGAGCATACTATTACATGCCAGGTAGTAAATTAAGACTTGAGGATATAGTAGTAAGGAAAAATTCATGCACACAGTCATTGCCTGCTTGGAGCTTACAACAGACTAATCAAGTAAAATTCACCTGAGATAAGTCTTACAAAGGAGAAATGGAAAGGCAGAATGATAATGATGTGTAACTTTTTGCAAACCTATGGCGCATTCATTATAAGTGCTTTAAGCAATACCAAAAAGAACAAATTAGAAGTTTTAAAAGGTCACAGCACAAGTCTACCACATATAAGTAACTGCCTTTGTGGATATTTCTTTCCTTCCAGCTTTCTATCTACTAGTTTGGAACTTATGCAATATTTTGCTTTTTTTTTAAGTGATTACCCTAGTGGTTTTAATAACAGACTTATCCCATATTCACTTCTTTGCTTATTCTCCCCTTTTGCACATTAAACCGTCCCTTGTGCCCAAAAGAATATCCTCAAAAATTGCTTTTAGTGAGAGATTGTTAGTGACAAATTCATCTGAAAATATCTTTCATTTCTCTATTACTCTTTGAGGGTATTTTTTCTGAGTATACAGTTCGGGGTTGAGATTACATTCTCTCAGCGTTATTTTGCTACTAAGACATTACATTATCAGACTTTTCTCTCTAGCTACCTTAAAGACCATGTCTTTGTCTTTGGTGTGCTTCATTTGCACATGATAGATGTAGGAATGGATTTCTCTCTGTGATCTTATTTGCACTTTGTGAGATTTCTTAAATCTTTGAATCTGTGCCTTTCATCGCTTTTGCAAAACATTCACTCATATTTACAAATACTGCCTCTGCCTCGTTCTTTCCTTTTAGTGTTCTGGGTCTTGATCTTTCTCGCCTTTATTAACTTGCCTTTCATATTTTCCATATCTTTTTTACTTGGGTTTATCTTTGAGTTTACTAATTCTCTCTTAATTCCAATCATATTTTTCATGTTTCAAACTTCTTGTTGTTACTTTTTCAAAACCAGCTGGTCAGTTTTAATCATCCCGTGTTCTTCATGTAGTCTCTTGTTTCCTCAAACACTTCAAACATACTATTATAATCCATGTTCGATAATTCCCATAGCTGAAACCTTTGTGGACCTGCTGTCTTTTTTCTCTTTGTGCTTTGTGTCTTGTTTCCTGTGTGTTTTTTATTTCTCACCATGAGTCCATATTTTTTTTGAACTTTATCAAGGGGAATTCTCTGAGAATTGCCTGAATTGTATCTGGATTTCTCCAGAGGGGATGTGCGCTTGCCTGTGTCAGGTGTTTAAAGGAGCTAACAGCCAGCATTACTCGAAACTAAATTCTCATTTCAGATGGTTTGTTTTCTTGTTTGTTGGTCAGTTAAACCACGGAGGAACTTCAGAGTTGTTTGAGGACCAATGCAAGATGAGGAAGTTACAGGAGAATTTTATTAATCTGTACCAATAACATACATCTTTACATCTCTCCAGTAGATTCTTTTCATTCCGTCGTACTGTGGCCCCATGCGCCTGGTTCTCATCGTGTAAAGGTAAACCTAGGCTACTAGAATCACGCCCTCATTTTCTCTTCTCTGACCTTAATACCTTCTAGTTCATATCTTAGGTCGATACCTAGTACCTTCTTCATGTTATTTTGCTCAGAGTCCTGTGGCTTTCACTCTCCTTATCAATTGTCTCAATCTGACTGTCCATTAAAATGAGATTTTGGTTTCTTATTTTAAATTAGGAACGCCTATCCTCCTTATCTCAATTAAACCAGAATTGCTGAGAGTTGAGCCCTTGTGTCATCCCAGTCAATTCTAATGTCAGGCAGGACTGAGAACTAGGAGTCTGCAAGAAAAACCATAGAAACAGAATTGTCTTCATCTAGCCCTTAAGACCTCATAGGACCTTGGTGCTCAACCCTGCTGTATGCTAGGAAACACCTAAGTGTGAGCCCAACTCTGAAAGATTCTTGATGTAAGACGGTGCCAAGGGAGGGGAGCTTTTTAATAGTTCCCTAAGATCTACAACATACAGGATTGAGAACCACTGTTCTAGAATCATAAATTCACAAGCATACAGGGGTCAAGCTGGTAGCATTAATGAATGAAAAGTCTAGCTGGGAACTGTGGGAAACTAGAGGGTTCCACCGCCCCATATAGAGCAGGCGGACCTACTCGGTCTTCCTCTTTGCAAAACGTGGCCATCACTTTGCAACTCTTGCTCTACAGTACAGCTCATTTCACCTTTCTAGTCAAATCGCAGCACAGTATTTGAAAAATAAACAAATATTCCTATCTCTGTGTGCGTGTGCATGCACAAGAATTGGAAGGTATGGTTACCTTGGTTTTTTCCCAACTCAGTGCGCTTGCCCATGTTATTCCCTACCTCTAGTGCTTTCCTTCCTCTTCCACATCAGTTTAAATCATCAACTATCCTCAAAGGACCAACTCTTGCTTTCTCTGACATGATGTTGGAGAGCTGATAACAGAGGAGATGTGTATTTGGGAAGGGCTCTTCCCAGGCCTGTCCCCTTCTGTTTTGTGTACACCTCTCTCCTCTGGGCTCTGTTTAACTTGCATGTGCTTCTTTGGAATTTAAATAAAACAAAGCTTTCTATGGTTCAACTTTTTGGTATTTTAGCCTTCTAATTACCACCAAATAGTTGGTTCTATGAATAGATTTTTATTACATTAAGGAATCCATCATAAAATGTTAAGAATCCTTTATGTAAGATAGTAGCGGTTAGAAACTAGGGGGTCTTAACGTGGATTATTTAGATAGGTAAGGGTTAAAAGAGCACTAAGACTGAGAAAGAGGTAATTATAGTCGATGAAATAAATAAGCGGTAAGGAAGAATAAAACAAAATCTCAAAATCTGATTTGGGCTTGGGAAAGATGAGTCAGCTGGAATGTCTTAAGTAAAGTAACAGTGACAGCAAGCCATATTCATTCCTTGACATGAAATGTTTATGTGCAAGGCATTTACTCAAAAACTTATT
The DNA here is from genome assembly GCA_028533885.1 of Nasua narica. Taxonomy (NCBI): domain Eukaryota; kingdom Metazoa; phylum Chordata; class Mammalia; order Carnivora; family Procyonidae; genus Nasua; species Nasua narica. The sequence continues at coordinate 97,056,769 of CM052810.1, read as the reverse complement.
AGAATGATGTTGCCCTTTTAGATGAAAGAACTTATATTTGTAATTTAGCGTAAGAACCATGTTAAATGAACTTGAACTATAGTACCAAGTACAAAGAATCCAAGATGTAATCATCACTCATTCATTTATTCACACATTCAACACATATTTACACGAGGCAAGGAAGTTGGCAACCCCAGTATCCACATATGCCAGATTGTAATGTCTGAGCCCAGACTACAGCCAGACTGCCTGGTCTGAATCCCAGGTCTGCCCCTTACCACTGGGCCACTTGGGCAATGCGGGCAGGTTACTTAATCTCACTAAGCTTCAGTTTCTTCACCTATAAATTAAGTAGAAGAATGGTACTTACCCCACACAGTTGCTGTGAGGATGAAATGACTTAACCTATCCAGCAGTCTTAGAATAGTTCCTGATCCATATAAGCACTACACATATATGTATATGTCTTTGCTGTTATTATTAATCCTTGTTTCTTTATAACTCAACTCAGTTACCTCAGGATCCTCTCAGTGAATTCATGATAATTCAGTAAATCTTAGGTTCTCCCTATTTTTTTTCCTCTGAGAAGCACTTAAGTTCTAAGGATGCTTAGTAGCATCAGAGGAGATGGTTTGGTCTCACTTGGCACGTGGCCGCATTGGCACCCTCTGAAAAGAATATTGTCCTGTCTGGTTCTTGGTGATCCGCTCACAGGACGAGTGTCTACTGAGTTAAGCTCCCATCTGCCCACACACGGCGCTGCTCATGCCAGGTGCGCTGCAGGGCCTCTCAGCACGACACAGTGCCACCTGCAGCGTGCCGGCTGGCTCTGTCAGGTAACTTTTGGATCTTACTAAGGGCCTGTGGAAAATCTGGTTGTCATTCTGAGGTCCATGTCACTTGTGGACCTCAGAAAATGCCGCAAACGTGCTTTCAGGCTTCGCTTCCTCAGTCAATCCCGTGCCATGCTTGTCGCAGTTGCAAGTCTGCTGCCTCTCTAGGTTCTAGAAGAAAAGGCACAAGATCAAAGTTACTCTCCCCTCCAACCAGCTCTCTCCCACCCAGTTCCTCCCAGTTTTCAGCCTTGGACATCCGCTCAGGAGTATCTCTGTCCTCTCCAACTTGCCTCCTTCAGCCCACAGATTTTTGGGGAGGGAGCAGGGGAGACAGTGGTGGAGATGGGTAAGGAGGGTGTTGAGAAAAACCTACTTAGCATTTGTCTCCAGAACTGTTGTTTAGACTTCAGTGTCAGAATTTTAATATAAAAATCAAGAATTAACTATTTATTTGAGTTCTCTTTGCATTTCTGTTTAATAACCTTACCTTAAGGGCAAAGATAATAGAATATCTCTGCTTCCGAGGCTGGGGGGGTGGAGTGGGGGCAGAGTAGATTTGCAAAGTGGAAAATATCCAGGGAGGAAACCCATTAAGCACATTGATTAATACTTCAAATATTATCCTTCTACACATGTATTGATAGGGCTTCTTTTGAGACCCCAGCCACAGAGAGCTCCCAGATAATTGCAGTACAGCATAATAAGTGAAAACCCAAAAGAGGAAGCAACTTATTCTGCCTGGAAAAGTCAGGCAACGCTTCACTGAGGAAGTCAGGATAATTGAAAGCGGATTCCATTAGACACATTCCTCCTCAGCTCCTGAGCTACATGTGTTGCAAGAAAGAACACCAAGCGAAACTGAATGTGAACGCATACTCAGGGAGCCCAGAAAGACTCCACCAGAACCGTTAACAGTGCTTTCCTTCCTAGTTCCATTAGTAACTCCAAGCCTGGGCTGAAGGGTCTGGTGGGCGTCCGCCCTTGCGTTTGGGGCTGCACCTGCACGGGGGCAAGTTGGAGTGGGCGTCGGGGCGGGTGGAACCTTGATGTCCCCAGTCCTACTGGAGCAAGTAGAAAGCTCTGGTCTTTTCCTGTGCCAGAGCTTGGAAGTGCTGAACTGGAGGCCAAATTAAAAGCTTATTGCACACCTAACCCTTACTTTGAGAGCCAGCCTCCAGCTAAAGTGCAATGGGCAGAGTTTTTCCATGTAGGCACCGCCCTGTCTCACTGCCGTGTAGTTTGCCCTCCTCCCTGCAGCCGCCTTTCAGCAGTGGCCCAGACATCCAAAACGCTCTTCTGTTTGCTATTTCACACAGGGCTTACCCTCCCTGTACATGCTTCCCATCTCAGAATCTTACCTTCTTGACCTTCCTATTTTACCCATCCGAACTGACATTCTCTTAGTGATCTGTTTCAATATATTAATCCCAAAAGAATACAAGATACGCACATGTACACTGACATGCTTTTAAGTTAAATCACACTAACATATAAATCCTTGCTAGTATTTTAATGTGTTCACTCCCCAGGGGTGTTTATTGACTGTGACCACAGCATCTTGCTAAAACTATACCGCTAAGATACACAAGGGTCTGGCTTTAAGGAACTTCAGGCATTCTTCATAGTCATAGATGAGATTTGTACTAAATTGTACTAGATTTATACTAAAACGACAGCACAGGGGCACCAGCCTCTCTCCTGGACTGGAACCTAGATTCCTTGAGGGTTGGGTCTCCTGTCCTCGTCAATCACACTTGTACCCCAGTGCCTTGTACAAGTTCTGTCTGGCACGCGGGGCTCCTCGGTTCTCCTTCAGGGAATGCATTATGGGCTTCAGACAAGGGTATTCTTCTCGAGGCCAAAAACCTATACTAGATAAGGGATTTTATTGTTGTTTTGAGTTCTTATACTTTAAATAATACACTATAAAAAACAATGCCAATTAAGTAGTCCTAGAATCATACCAGGGTATTTTGTTATAGATCATTTTGAATACAAAACTGGTATGCCTGGCATGCTTCCTAAGGTAATTGATATTCAAGTAAGAAAAAGAACCCTTTGTAACTTCTCCTTGGTGGGATGTATACTGCGAACCCAGTTTCCAGATGAAAACAGTAAGAGGCATTTACTATGTATCTGTCCTATGAATGCAGCAAAGTTATTAAACCACTAATTTCTTTCTTTGGCTTAAATGGATAAAATTGTAACTCATTTTAATATTTAGCAAATCTAAAATGTACTAATTATATTAACTTTTCAGCTTAAATAACTGTTGAGAGGTATTAAAAGTATAAGAATATAAAGCAAAACAGGAATAAATATTGAAGAAACTCTGTGTAACAAAATAAAATTTAATTTAATTCTGCTGCTTGAGTACACACTGCTCTCTGGAATATGGACAGACTTTTTCCTAATGAAAATAGTGTTATAAGTGAATGACACATAATAGTGAATTGCTGGGTAAGTTCTCATTTAGAAAGTGCGAGACAGTTTCCATTTAAAAAGAGAGCGATTTCCATAAAATTTGACTCTAAAACGGAAGGAACAATTTTTCTTAAATGTTTACCTTTTTAAAAGATTACCCTTTTTTTAGGATGTTGCATGGAAAATTCAACTTTCAGTGCCATTCTAATCCATGAAAATGGTTGAAATATGTAGTCAGAAAAAAATTATTTCATATACCAGCCAATGTACTTCTGTAATCCTCCCAGACAAGATGATTATCAAACAGACTACTTCTTGCAAAAATACCTTCTCTGTCTGATCTCTTACTTAGCACTTTATTCTCTGCTTGTCGAGACTAGACCTGGCACAGAGACATTCTTAGCACTGGCAGTCCTCAAGCCCTGTTGATGTTTATGCTGAAGGAGAACTCTTTGGCCTTGCACTCCAGGCCCACTCTTCACCGTGGAGAAACGCCTTATCCCAGCTCTCTCTGAGAAGCCAAGGGTATCCTCCACCCACATCCACCCATCTGTCTGTTTGATCTTCACTATTTCTGACAGCTTTTCCACCTATGGTGTGGTTCAGGGGTTTTGGTGTCTTATTGTTGTGGAAGATGACACTTGCCCTCCGTCGCGAGTTCTTCTTGTTGCGTTTGGGTAATTTCTAAGAGGAGAAGAGACATGACAGTTTACTTTCCTGACTTCGGCTGTCATTATCATTAAGAAGGTGATTTGGTAATGATGCTATAATAGTCCTAGGAAGGAATGATGAGCATGTGAACTCTATCAAGAAAGGAAAGACGATGATGATAATGAGAATGATGAGTTGGTTCAGGGATTGATCACTGTTGTGAGGGTGACTGGGTTCATTGCGGCTTGGATGACCAGAGTAAAGCTGACATTTAACAAGGTTAGGGATACAATCCTGAGAAGAAAAGTTCAGTTGTAGTTATGTGTCTTTATACACAAACGGAAATTTTACTTTAAATCGTATTTGTAACTCTGTGTTGTAAATAATGACTGCCATTTATTGATTGCTCACTGTACTGTTTGCATGTGTAACGTAGTTGACTCTTCAGCTGCCTCCGCGTAGAATTATCAAGGTAAACACTGGAAGCTTAACAATGGTACATTCCACTTACTCTCAATAACTGATTAAAACGTGGAGCAAACTTCTTCTCCCGCTTACGGTGGCTGTTAAACTCATTGGATGGCCACCTGGGTAGCTTAGTCCGTTGAGCTTCCGACTCTTGGTTTCTGCTGAGGTCATTATCTCAGGGTCGTGAGATCAAGCCTCGTGTTTGGCTCCAAGCTCATCCGGGAGTCTGCTCCAGATTCTCTCTCCTCCCTCTGCCTCTCCCCTGGCTTGCTCGCTGTCGCTCACTCCTGCTTTCTCTCTCTCTCTCTTAAATAAATAAATAAATAAATAAATAAATCTTTTTTTTAAAGACTCAATAGAATATTCTTCAATTCCCAGTTCTATAAATAAAGGGTAAAACAGTGATGATTATAATAATCATTGTAACAACAATAATAACAGGCATCCTTGATGGTGTATTTTCTGTTTGCTAGTCTTTAGAAATTGTTTCATACACATCATCTCACTTAATCCCCTCAACAACCCTTTGAAGTGAACGTTATTAGCCCAAAGAAGTTAAATCTCCGAGTGGTTTGGTTCCTTGCCCTGGATTACAGCTACTGAATATCAGAACTCAGATTTTAGTCCTCTTTCCATTAGGCTATATTGCCCAAATAAACTTTTTCTTCATTTATTCTGATTAAACTCATCTTTAGAACAATAGTCATAAATGATTGGTTATTATTAGCTTTCAAGGAGCATCTTTTTTTCTTCCTTTGGGTTTACCAACACTTATAAGGCAAACTAGTCAAAAAAACCTTTCACCAAATACACTATATACCATACTTGACTATTTTTATTATCTATTCTTTATCAGAAATAATTTGTTCTGCTATCCACTAACCATAAGTATATTTAGTTAATTAAGATATTAGTTCATGAGACTTCCCAGTCTGGAGAACGTTTTCTTGAGCAATACAGTTAATTTAGAGCATGTATTATTATTATATTATTCAGAATCTTTTATTCTTTTTCCATATGAACAATTAGTATACCTTTGGTACCTAATGTGGGCAGTCCTTAATAACTTTTAAATAAGCAACAGAAGATTAGAGTAACAAGGTTTGGGGCTGAACTTTTTTCTCTTACATTATTGTAAAAGGGACACGGTAGGATAACGCAGATTAATTCCATTTATAAGAGTGTAGGGAAAAGGAGGAGACACATAATTAGTCCTGTTTATAAAATGAAAAAAACGCAACATATGTAGCAACAAGAACACATCGTTTTGAGCAGGTCTTTCTAGAACAGACATTCCATATTGTGTTCCTCCTTTCCCACAGTCATTGCCATGACAATCTGGTGTGCTTAGCAGTCGCTGCTGAGTAAGGGAGACTGTCTCTTCTAGGGGATCTCTGTGTCAGCCAAAAAACACAGCAGTCTTCTTTGGGTCTAGAAACAAGACATAGTATGTGAAATGGACAAAATTTTTGTGTCTTTCTCCCCATTGGAGGGATTTCTTATGAATTACTCTGTCCTTTTCTATTTTAACATTTTTAAAATCAGAATGAGGTTTTGGAGTGGATTTTTCTCTTCAAGTTAAGATTCTTTGCCATATGATTGAAGACCTTGTCATTTCTAGATGTGACAAAATGTCCACAACTGAATATGAAAACCTGTTATTAAGAATCGAAATCCATTTCGATGAAAGACATCTAACAATGCAGACCATGTTTAATTCTCCATTAAAAAAAAAAAAACCATGATCCTTCATGTCATTTCATAGACCTATCCTACCATAGTTTTAAAAATATAACTGTCTCTATTCAGCTATGACACAACCATCATTCATTCATTTCAAAGTCATATTTTGAGTGCTTGCCAACTTCTGAGTCAAAGAGTTTCTCTGATGTTGTGGGATTTCCAGGCTATTTATAAGGGGACAGCATACAAATAATTATGAAATAATGTAAGAAAACACATTCCTGAAATCATCAGTAGCATATGAATGTCAGTACTGGACTGATTCAGACTGAGGTGGCTTCTGGCAGGGATGACTACCGGTAACAATAAATTTAAAGTCAACGAGAGAGACAATGGACAGGGAGTGGCAGAGAGGTGGGGAGAGCCATGTTCCAGATTCAAGAGTCATAGGCCCAAGAGCTGTGGATTGTAAAGAGCAGAGAGAAAGGGAGAGGGTGAACGCAAATGCGAATACCAGTGCTTATTTGAGCGGATAGCAGGGGTCAATGGTGGGTGGAGATATCGGAATGCTGGATAGGGTAGCTTAATTTCAATTTAAAGGCTTTTAGTTACTGTAGAGAGGAGATATCTAAGGAAAATCCCATTGAAGAAGATAATTGAGCAATGTTTTGGAAGCTGAACTAGCAGAGGAGGAGTATGAAGCTCAGTGGTGGCATAAAGGTAGAGGTGATAACATTGTACTCTAAAAATGGAAATTATTAAGCAAATCTTAAATTATTTGTATAGGACAAGATGGCAGGCAAAGTTGGTAATAAGTTGATTGGCAGGACAAGTTTGGAAGCAGCTTCCTTGTGTTAAAAAATGTGTCGGGCTTGAGATCCTGGAATATTGGGAGAATAAGGACATGGCAATACAAGAAAGGGGCTTGGTCATTGGTGCTGTGTTTGACAGGACATCAGTGTAGCTTTTAAGTATTATACGTGAGTTGTCATTGGAAGGGCCAAGTGAAGATTCTGATTATCCACCTCATTATAGAAATAGTAAGATCATCATTTATAGTAAATGAGAGTAAGAGGGTTTGATGCACAAGAGGTGATCTAGATTTAGAGTTGATTCACAGTAATAACTTTTTTTTTTTAGATTTTTTTTTAATTTATTTGACAGAGCAGCAGAGAGAGCGAGCGGGAGAAGCAAACTCCCCGCTGAGCAGGGAGTCCGATGTGGGACTCGATCTCAGAACCCCCGGATCATGACCTGAGCTGAAGGCAGACACTTAACTGACTGAGCCACCCAGGCACCCAATAACTTTTTAAACCGTACGCCAAGCCTTGTTCTAGACGCAGGGAGTACTGCGTGAACAAAGGCATAAGTTCTGCCCTTGCGGAACTTAAAACATAGCAGAAGGTAAAACAGGTAAAACTTTGAAAGTAGGATAGTTCCAAAAGTAGAGTGAACATTGTAGGAAGGGAGGAAAACAAGAAAGAATTAAGGATTCTACAAAAGAGAAATTTGAATGTTACAAAAAGCACTAGATGTCACCTTTATTATTATTTGAAACATCAAAAAATGGGAAAAAAAACTGAAATGTCCATTAGGAGGAGAATTTACTTAAATTTTGAAATATTAGGTAACCATTTTAAAGTGAAGTATCTTTTTGTGTTGATGGAAATAGATGTCTATTATGTATTGAGTGATAATGGAAAGTGCAGAATGACTGATATTGACTTCATATTTATAAAATGAGGAAGATGTATGTAAAAATACACTCACACAAATATATATGTTTGCATATGCCTAGCAAGAGTTCAACCCCTGCACAACAAATAACTCTTAGTAGTGGTTACATCTGAGGAGTACCGTCAGGAAGGGTAAGGAATAGGGGCTTTCTGACTTCATATATTTCTGAATTATTTGTATTTTATTACAATGGGTGTGACTTTTTTGCAGTTAAAATGTGTGTTAAAATAATTATAAAAGCACCTGGGTGGCTCAGTCAGTTGAGCATCTGCCTTCAGCTCAGGTAATGATCCCAGAGTCCTGGGATTGCGGGGAGTCTGCTTCTCCTTCTCCCTCTGCTGCTCCCCTGGCTTGTGTTCTCTCATGCTCTCTCTCTGTCATTAATTAATTAATTAATTAAATTTTAAAAATAATTGTAGATTCACATGCAGTTGTGAGAAATAATACAGAATCCTCTCCTGGAATTCTGATATTACAAATGTTGGATCTTCTCTTGTCCCAAAGGTCCCTGAGGTTCAATTCTTTGTTATGTTTGTTTTTTTTTTAATTTTTTTGGTCTAATTTTCTCGCTGATGTTCACTTTGGGTAAATTCTGTTTATGTAAAGATCACTGATTCTATTCCATGCAATACTTTTCCTACCACTGAGCCCCTCCTGTGAGGTGAGTTTTTTTAAATTTCCTTTATTATACTTTTCAGTACTATTATTAAGATCTCCTAGATATTGAGATTGAGCACTTGAAAATCTGACTGTAAACTTCCTGACAGGGTAAAATAGGAAAGAAGAATCATGCATCTTCCTATATGAGAGGTAGAAACACAATTCTCAGGGATGTCAGTTTCCTAGACTGAACCCTGCAAGAAGTTTCTAACTATAGAAGGGGGACTGCTAGAGTAGCTCTAGAATAACTAGCAACAGTTTTGAATGTATTTCTACATATCTCTTAGAAATGTTATAATTCAAAAGAAAATGTAAACGATTAGTCAGTTTCAAATTACAGCCCCAGTCACCGCTTTTGACGAGGAGCAACTTTATTACAGAGGGAAATAGAAAGACTTAGTAATGAATTGGGGAAAGAGTTTAGTTCCATAGAACCTCCCAGGTCTAAGAGGAAGTAATTATGTACATTATGATGATTTAAAAGTATGTGTAATAGTGGATGCCACTTAAGTAACATCCAAGAATGGGGAAGACCTAATTCATCTTAATTAAGGTTCTTCATGGCCTGCCAGTTCTTTGAGGCATGGGTATCTGCAGGCCGGCTGGCCAGAGTTGCAGAGAAGGAGAGCTTATTGACGAATTAGATGACTGAATGAAATTATTGTATACAATATCCAGGGAGAGAGGAAATCATTGTTGGAGAGAAACAACCTGGGGGCTCTAAGCTTTTAGCAATAGGGAAATTTAAAAGGTAATCATGTTGTGGTACCTAATGGGAAAAAATGATTTCTTTTCACTGGGTGGCCATCTGGATGGACTGAATGGGAAGATTTAATTGGCGAGAAGGTCATTGGGTTGTAGTCTAAGTACACTATTTGGAAAACAAGCGAGGGATCATTTCTAAGAAGGCAGAGTATGGTCAGTGGTGTCAAACTTAAAATGTAGGGGCATGAGAATGAATGGGGCAAGGGTGGGAATTGGTATTGTTAGAGAACACTTGCATCTAAGAGAATGTGAGAATAGAAGCAAAGTTGTAAGGAAAACATAGGAAGGAGAAAAGACAGACATAGCTCGTGTTCTAAGTTGAGATGATCTGTGAAAAGTCACCTAGAAATAGCCCACTATTGGAACACTTATTATCAATAAATGTTATCAGAAATAGGGGTAACTTAAAAATACCAAAGACACAAATGAAGAAACTGTAGAGTAGGGAATAAGATCCCAGGCTTCTGGAAGGAAACAGAATATAAGCACACAGGTCTCTCAAAAAGAAGCAAGGTAGAAGATCTGGAGCTCTAATAGACTGAATTTTTAAAGGCAGACATCTTTCCCTCTGCTATTAAAAGGAAAGATGAGAATATGAGTGTGCAGATGGCATGATACCCTGATATGCATAAATTAAAATTTTATTTTTCTATAACTTAATTTCTGTGCAATGGCTCATTTCAATATGGTGACAGAAAGCTCAAGTAGTTCAAGATCCTCTCTTCCATTTTCCTGTGCCCCATTCCTCACAGGCCACTGCTGAGGCATCCCTTGCTTCTCTCTGTCTGCCAGCAGCTCTGTGATTCTTCCATGACATGCTCAGAAACCACGGTTCCACTGTTATGCCTACCACAGCTCAGGAATCTCTCAAGCATGTTCCCAGTACTGTCTGTCTAGATAGATTTGCTTACACATTCGCTCTCTGGAGTTGTGCTTCTCCCCTAAGGTTCTGACCCAGGAAGTGTGGTGCATGGCTTCTGGGATTTTCAGAGTTCCTTCATGTTTCTTGTCTGGTGATGAAACAGCAGTACAGGGTGGAAGGGTATGTGCTACACTCCTGTGGCATTTTGCTTACAGACTTGTACCTGTCTGAAGTCCTTAACATTTCTACACGGATGGTTGCTCCTATAATCAACCAAGAAGATTATCCCCTTTCTTGCTGGGGTTTGGAGGCCCCCATGCCTGGCCCATGCCTTTCCCAAAGCAGTGGACATAAAATATCTCAGCATGTTGAGTGTATTGGGGAGGGGAGGAGATGGAATAAATTAATTAACATTTCTAAAATATTAAAAAACTATCAATACCTTGGGAAGCCTGGGTGGCTCAAGTGGTTAAGCAACTGCCTTCAGCTCAGGTCATGATCCTGGAATCCCAGGATCAAGGCCCGCATCAGGCTCCCTGTTCAGCAGGGAGTCTGCTTCTCCCTCTGACCCTTCCCACTCTCATGCTCTCTCTCTCATTCTGTCTTTCAAATAAATAAATAAAACCTTTTTTTTAATTTAAAAAATAAATAAACAAAATACTACCTATACCAAAATGAAGAGAATGGAAGTTTATCATAGATCTCCAGGGTGCCAGACATTTCTTCATTCCTAATATCTCTTTTTTTAATGTGGGTATTATTGCTATCCCATTTTAAGGATGAAGCAACTGAGGCTGTAAGTGGTTATGTGACATAGCTGTAGTCCTACTGCGGGTCAGTGGCAGAACCACTTTTCTCTGTACTGCACCTTTCACTCTTCCTCTAAAAGTAAAGTTGAAGGGCAGAATGCAGTATGAACAATCTTCAGAAAAAGCCACAGTGGAGAATCTTGGTCTTGGTCAACCATAAGTGAATATTGGTAGGGAGGTCTGGTAGAGTGAGAGAAAGAGGGGCACTAGTAGTATCCGAGACAGAGAAGTCAAGAAGTCAGTGGCTAAAACTATCAGTTGAATTCATTCGAAGCAGCATTTAAGAAGCAGGAACCGCACATGTGGAGAGAAACCAGAACTGATTATTGCTATGTCAGCCCTGTGGAGGAGAGAGAATCATTTATGGCCCTAGAAAGGAGAGTAGAGAAGTAAATGATTGTAACAACTAACACAGGGTGATAAATGGAAGCTTTAGATTTGTGAACAAGGTACACATCACTGAATTTGGAAGTAAAGCAGTACTCCACAATGAGGAAGTAAAGATGAAGGTTATCAGTGTATCAGAAAGAGAAAGAACTTTGAAACCATGGTGTTAGAGAGGTCATAATTTTATATTACTTGCACATATTCTTTTTGCCATCTCTTGTCTAATGGGTTTTAACCTCAAGTCACAAGAATCTAAGGAATGTCCAGGGCTTGCTGGTCTGGAAACAAAACCATGGACTGAAGGTGCCAACTCTTTTTCTTCTCATTATATGTAGGAAGAAAGAAAGAAAAAAATCAAAGATTGTATAGAAGAAAGATGATGACTTTTAAATGATGAGACATGATTTCAAATGCAGATTCCAACCTCTTATGTAATTAAGAGGAAGAATAATTATGATCCAGTGCCTGGCTTGGAATCGTGAACATATAGCAGGAGCTCTACAGATGTAAATCACTTTTTCCATGCCTTCATTTATTCAATAGATACTTTTTTTGAGCAGCTAATTTTATGCCACCAATAATGTATTAGTCAGTATAGGTCACATTATGCTGCAGTAATGAACATCCCTCCCCCATGTCAGCTGCTTAACACAACAAAAGTTTCTTTACTTCAATAACTCAAAGTCCCCTGCATGGTTAGGTGGCCTTGCCTCCACATAGCAGTCTAGACTGTCTCCCTCTTTTAACCTAAGTCGTAACACAACCTCTCAAGGATTACTGCACCCAAGAAAGTGCTAACCAGAACTACTCTTAGATGCTTCTCCCTGGAGGTGACACAAATCAGTCAGCTTGCAGCCCACGGACCAGAAGTAGTGTTTTGGCCTCCCCTACAGGGAGGAGTTGAACCTGGACTCTTCTGTGTGCCCAGAAGAGAGAACAGATACTGATGAACAGAAGTAAGGTCTTCTACTACTTGGCAAGGCACCAGGTACTTATAGTGAACAAACTAGTCATCTTTTATGTTTCCCTCATGGAGCTTTCAGTCCAGAGTGACATGCTGTGGAGAAACAATAGCGTGGGTAAAGAGCCAGGTTTCTGCCCAGGCAGTGCAAGTAACGATATCAAAGAGATTGCATTCCGTAAGGATAAAATTATGTGGGAAAATAGGAAAGGGTAACAGTTTAGTGTAAGTGACAAGTATGGAGAACTTAGAAATCCTCAATAAATATTTACTGAACGAATGTTAAATGAGGAATAAGAAGAAATTTAGCTCTACAAAACTAAATGGGAAAGGCAACAGAGAGAGAACAGATATAGGAAGAAAAAACACATGGAAACAGTTTATGCTTTTCGAATGTTCTGAATAATATTTGGGAATAAAAGCTGTTCTTGCTATATCTGCTGCTTCCAGTAAGCCTGAAATATTTCCGTGCTGGTCGCTTCTGCCATAGTTGGGCTGCTGAGGAACTTATTCCCAGCCAGACTGTTCATTCTTACCTATTCGAGAGTGAGGGGATTGTGGGAGGCTTGGACTTTGACTCATCTTCACGAATGTTTTTAGATAATCAAGTTTGATTGATGGGCAGCTATCAAATGTAGAGGGGCCACAAGAAAAAAGGAATTATGCTATCATACATACTGAAAATGGTACATTAGCCAAAAATCCTATGAATACAATTTTGGGGCAGCATGTTGGGGGGGGGTAGTTCCTTAAAAGGATTAAAAGTAATTTCTATTAAAAAATCTTTATTAAACAATAGAAAACATTGGAGGGGGGAAGAAACCTAACACAAACCCTGTTAACATTTTTGTATGGTTCATCCCAGACTTTTTCTAAGTACACACACCCATTTGTCTTATAAAAGCAGTTCATATGATAAATCCTAGTCTGTCATTTCCCTTTTACTTAACAGTACTTCTCAGGTATTTTTCCATGTCAAGAAGTATACTTTGATAGCATTATTTTTTTTAAGATTTTATTTTTAAGTAATCTCTACACGTAGTGTGGAGCTCTAACTCACAACCCCGAGATCATGAATCACACGTTCCTCTGACTGAGCCAACCAGGTGCCCCTCTATACCATTATTTTTAATGCAGTGTGGTATTTCCTATGTATCCAAATGTATTTATTATCCCTCTAGGTTGTTTACAGGTGGCTGCCATTATAAACCCAATGCTGTTCTGAACATACTCTAGCTGAATTTCTGTACACCTCTTTAATTATTTGATAGGGTAACTTCTAAATTACTAGGGCAAAGGTCATGTACACTTTCAGGCTTATAGTGCATATTACCAAATTGCCCTCTAAAACATTATTTCAGTTTAGTTTCCTATTAGCAATGGATAAGAGCAAAAAAATGTTAGGGAGCCAGTAAGTCTACAAGTATGGTTATCTAGAGAATTGAGTGTATTATTAAATGTGTACTTAAATCTTCATAACTATTGGAAAAAGGGGTACTCGTTATGTTATTTTAATCCTCCAACCTATATTTAATGCTTTGTACTAAAATTATAAATATGAGAGCTCCACATTAGATTTCTTAGAAAGAAATTTAAGACAGATTCATATACTCTGCTAAATGGGTTCATTAATATCATGGATGCTGGGATAGATTCCATGGATGACCCTTTGGATATTTGGAATGAGGTTCTCACTCATCAAAATATATTGAGCTCTGCCCTTGCCTGTCATTCGTGCCTTGATACGTGGCTGTGGCTAATAACTACCTCTGCACAGCATTTAATGATCATCTGAATGTTAGGAAATTTCTCGTTTTTCTAAAGAGAAAACTGAGAAAAAAGTTTAGCAAAATCCATTATGTAACTTTGAGGGACATAAATGGAATAAAGTATCTACTTATATGATACTTATCTACTTATATGATCTACTAATTTAGACATAAATAGTACTTCAAAGCACACATCATGTAAAATAATTTTAGAAATATTGCTCTTTTCCCACCCTTAAATCTCATGAAGCAGTTTTAGCCCAACTCCCCCTTCCGTGCATTCTTGACGTCAGTATGGTGGGTGCCATCTTTTCAGGAAGCTGGCATGTTTCTAGCACCTGTCATCTGGAGCCCCGTCTAAGCTGCTTGGGGTGCAAGACTTGGGAAACTGTCATCACTGGAAATCCTTTCCTTAGCTATAAAAACCTGCTTACTACTTACAATCTCCAATAACCACTTATTCTATTACTTTTTTTTAGTGATCTTTAAAATACTTGTTTTCAACAATGTCCGGCACTTTGAACTGTTAGGTCGTGTCTCTCAAAATAATTACTAAGTCGATATTAAATTCCTTTGCTTCTGTTTTTACCAGTCCCATCGAGTGAATGACTGCTCCCACCATCCAAAACTGTCACCACTAAGCATAGTTTCAGGTTAAGGCAACTTCCCTAAACAGTGCATGTTCAAAATAAAGTAATTGAGAGAGTGCCCAGTATTATGAGAGACATTAGGAGGACTTTAGTATAAAATGCCTCTTTTCCTGAGGGATAATTTTGGGGAAGAAAAATCTCACTTTACATTCGTCCATATATTATAGTTTAAACAAGAGAGGGATTCGTACAAATCTCTTTCGTGATCTTATGCAAAGTGACTGTTGAATATGAAAGCTTTTGTCCACCTATAAAATATCTGAAGTGCTTTATTTTTCATTTAAAGAAATTGAATAAAAACATTTTTAAAAATCGAAAGGATACAGTAGGATTGTAATGCATTTATCTTGTATGGAAACACTGAAAGTGCAGGTTCATAAAATCTGCTGCCTTGAAAACACTCATATTGAAATCTTTTCAGAACTACAGCTTCTTCCCGATTAAACCTCCTCCCAAACCCAAACCGCATCTATTTTAAGTTTAATACAAAACAAACAAACGAACAAACAAAACAGCAAGAGCTATTTAGAATAAATATTCTCTTGAGGATCTATAGCCAAAATTTTTGGAACTCAAAATGAAAAATTTAGAGAACAGAGTGGCTAGATTTCCCTATAGTCTTACTCTCTCTTTAAGATATATTATGTTATATTGTTTCCATTCTTCTCATCTAAGTACTTCCCAGAGAATCAGACCAAAGGAACATATTACAGATTAGGTGGCAGCTATGTGATTGATATGGCTGAAGACAGCATATGGTGTATTCTTTACTTTCAAACTGTTTTGAGTCTTTGTTCTTGCCCACAGCATATACAGTATATTTGAAAACTATCCAAAATCTTCCCAATGGTACATGTATATAATATGCATCATTTTAAAAAGCGATCAACATTTCACCATTGCACTTTATTATTTGAATTAAATCAAATCAAGAGATAGAGAAGCTTAAAATAAGTTGTTACAGAACTCAAATTCTGTAAGATCTTATAATTCCATAAAATTATAAATGCTGTTTTAAAATGTTAATCAGAAGATGCATTTGTTTTAATTCTTAATACTGAAAATATTGACTGAATTGTGAATTAACACATTTAGGGTTGCAGATGTCATTTTTCATGAGATTTCCTGAATGATGTAATTTTCATATTTCATATAGCAGTTTGATCAATTTACAGATTTATTTTACATAATTAGTTGGTAAATGAGAAATTCAATTGCTGATATATAACTATTTCTCTGTAATATAAAAAATAAGTTAAAATTCTGAATTATAAATAAAAAAACAAATATTTTGAAGACATCTGGTCCACATCTGTCTGAAATAAGATAATTTAAAACAGTGCAATTAAATGCAAAAAATACTGAAATATTCACACCTTACAATGTAAAAAAATAACTCATTTCATTTTAATGTGATTTCTTGAACGGATGATTTTTTTTTTTTTATTTTGGTGTCCTTTAGCCTCTCATTCTGTCATTATAAAGAAGACTGACAAGCTAAACAAACAAAAATAATCCATGTTTTTCAAAAGCCTCTACTAAATGAAAGAATTATCTTTATTACTATTCTTTTATGAGTTGACTAACCTCCACTCCTGAGTTAATACTCAGCGGACTTACACTCAGGCCTACCCCCTTTTGATGTATTTATAATTCTCCATTCAATTATTTAAAATGAGAGATTAGTGAGAGAGTCTGTAATCTTGCTCCCTAAATTGTGCGTTCCTTGTGGGCACAAAGGGGCTCAGTAAATGTGAGAGGAAGGTATTCAGACCCATGAAAATGAAAAACATCTTTGGTACATTCTCATGATCAGTAGAGAATCGTCCTTTGAAGACTGGTCTTTTCTTTTGTTGAAAACCCGTGTTAAGTGGAAAATTAACCATTTTAGGAGAAAGGAAAATACACTAGACTTTCTATAGTCTAACCAAAAAAATGTGAAGAACAAGATAGATTCCTCCTTTTAATAGAAGGCTGCAGAGCCTTAAGATTTCAATGGAACTGGGTTTTGATTCATGAGAGAAAAGTTATATTCATGAAATCAGTCAATGCTGATGCTACGATTTAAGGTTATAGGAGGAAATATCCACTTGGACGACAGAGGTTCCCTTAATAGGCCACAAAAGGAATTGATACTGTGAAAAGTGAACATTGTCTCTAACACATACCCTAAGGTTTCACAAGTTATATTTTGTGTGTTTATTTCCAGGGAGCATGATAAAGATCCAGAGAGTTTTTTTAAGGTACTGATGCACCTTAAGGATTTAGGATTCAATTTCCATGTATCTGTCCTTGGAGAGACCTTCACAGATGTCCCAGGTATCTCTTTCGAATTTTCTAATGTGTAATTTTATAGATGATGTAAGCTCTACAACACAAGTATTAATTTCCATGTTTCCCTTTGTTAGAATAATCAAGATGAGCACAGTTAACCAAAAGATTATACGATGGCATTAAAGTGTGATTCAATTAAAAAAATACTTAAGTAAGCATTCTTTGATTTAAGTTGAGAACGTGAAGTCATCTCTTTTATCAAATATAGTTTATACAATGTAACTTGATGTAAATAAAATATATTGCTTTAGGCATCTTAACACTTAAGGAAAGTGGAAATTTGTAATTGGATATACAACCTCTCACCCCTGGGGTCACTGGTTTGAATCCTGCTTGCATTGGTAATGGCTGAAATACATTACCGTCTGTTAGTGGACTGTGTAAAGCATTTTGGCATCAGACTTGTAATGTGGAGTAGCCCACAGTCTACATCTAGTTGTCATTGGCCCATGGCTTTTTTACTGAGTTGCAGAAACAAAGATCTGAAGCCGATAGCAACAGTTCTTCTCATCCTTAAGGCCACATGGAGCCTCATCGGAGCCTTTTGCTTTGCCCTCATCCTCAGTGGGTATGTTTGGGTCAGTGAGATGAGCATCCTGACCCCTTTCATAAACACTGAAGTGTTCATATGACTTTAATTGAGAAATAGTTGATATACAATGTTATATTAAAGTATTATATTAGTACAATAGTTATTTGACATTTGTATACATTGAGGGAACAGTTACTACTATAAATCTAGTCACCATCTGTCACCTTCCAAAGTTAATACAATATCACTGACTGTATCCCCATGTTGTACATTACATCCCCATGACTTACTTATTTTGTAACTACAGGTTTGTACCTCTTAATCCCCTTCATCCATATCACTCCCCCCAACCCTCCTCCCCTCTGGCAATGACCAAACTGTTCTCTGTATCTATGAGTCTGGGGTTTTGTGTTTTGTTTGTTTTGTTAGATTCCACATATAAGTGAAATCATATAGTATGTGTCTTTCTCTATCTGACTTATTTCACTTAGCATAATGCCTTCAAAGTCTACCATGTTGTTGCAGATGTCAAGATTTCATTTTTTATGGCTGAGTAGTATTCCTGTGTGTGTGTGTGTGTGTGTGTGTGTGCACGCGCGCGCGCGCCCCAAGTCTTCTTTATCTTCTTTATCATCTGTCATTGGACATTTAGGTTATTTTCATATCTTGGTTATTGTATATAATGCTACAGTGAACATAGGGGCACATATATCTTTTCAAATTAGTGTTTTTGTTTTCTTTGTATAAATACCCAGAAGTGGAATTGCTGGATAATATATTGGTCCTATTTTTAAATTTTTGAGGAACTTCTGTACTGTTTTCTGTAGTAGCTGCACGAACTTACATTCCCACCAACAATACACGAGTCTTTCCTTTGCTGCACATCCTCACCAACATTTGTTATTTCTTATCTTTCTGATAATTGCCATTCTGGCAGGTGTAAGGTGATATTTCATTGTGCTTTTGAGTTGCATTACCCTGGTGCTTAGTGATGTTGAGCATCTTTTTCATGTGCCTATTAGTCATTCTTTGGAAAAATGTCCATTCAGATCCTCTGTCATTTTTTAATTAGATCTTTTTTTTTTTGTCATTAAGCTGTACAAATTCATTATATATTTCCAATGTTAACCCCTTATTGGATATATGACTTACAAATATCCTCTTGCATTCACTGGTTGCCTTTCCATTTTGTTGATGCTTTCCTTAGTTGTTCAGAAGAAGCTTTTTAGTTTGATGTAGTCCCGTTTGCTTATTTTTGCTTTTGTTTCCCTTGCCCCTTGAGTCAGAGCCAAAAAAAATTGCTAAGGCTGACATCAAAGAGTTTTACAGTCCATGTTTTCATCTAGGAGTTTTATAGCTTTAGGTCTCCCATTTGAGTCTTGAATGCATATCAAGTTCATTATTATGTGTGATGTTATAAGATAGTGCTCCACTTTTATTCTTGTGCAGGTAACTGTCCAGTTTTCCCAACACCATTCGTTGAAGAGTCTGTTTTCTTCTCCATTCTATAGTCTTGCTTCCTTTGCTGTAAATTAATTGACAATATGTGTGTGGGTTTATTTCTGGACTCTTTATTCTGTTCTGTTGATCTATGTGTGTGTTTAATGCTATTACTATACTATTTTGATTACTATCACTTTGTAGTGTAGTTTGAAATCCGGAAGTGTGATACCTTTAGCTTTGTTCTTCTTTCTCAAGATTATTTTGGATATCATGTTCTTCTGTGGTTCCATATTCATTTTAGAATTATTTGCTCTAGTTCTATGAAAAATGTCATTGGAATCTTGATACTAATTGAATCTGTAGATTGCTTTGGGTAGTATGGACATTTTAACAATGTTAATTCTTCCAATCTATGAGGATAGACTATCTTTCCATTTATTTGTGTCTTCTTCAATTTCTTCACCAATGTCTTGCAGTTTTCAGTTTATAGGTCTTTCACCTTCTTGATTAAATTTATCCCTAAGTATTTTAGTCTTTTTGATGTAATTATAAATGGAATTGTTTTCTTGAATTCTCTTTCCAATAGTTTATTAGTATACAAAAATGAAACAGATTTTTGTCATCAATTTTGTATTCTGCATCTTTACTGAATTTGTTTAGTATTTCTAACAGTTTTTGGTGGCATCTTTAGAGTTTTCTATATATAGTATCATGTTATTTGCAAACAGGAACAATTTTACTTCTTCCTGTTCAATTTGTATGACTTTTATTTCTTTTTCTTACCTAATTGCTATACCTAGGACTTCTAGTACTGTGTTGAATAAAAGTGGCTAGAGTGGACATCCTTGTCTTGATTCTGATCTTAGGCAAATCCTTTTTTTTTTTTTTAAATCTTACTTTTAAGCAATTTCCACACCCAATGTGGGTCTCGAACTCACAAACCTGAGATCGAGTCGCATGTTCTATTGACTGAGCCAGCGGGTGCCCTTGATTCTGATCTTAGAGGAAAAGCTTTCCACTGTTTAGCTTTTCACTGTTGAGTATGATGTTAGATGTGGGTTTGTCATATATGGCTTCTATTATGTTGAGGTACATTTCCTCTATGCCCTCTTTGTTAAGAGTTTTCATAAATGAATATTGAATTTTGTCAGATGCTTTTTCTACATTTATTAAAGTGATCATATGATTTTTATTTTTCATTCTGTTAATATGGTGTATTACATGGAGTGATTTGCAGATCCCGCTTGATCATGATGTATGATCCTTTTAATGTCTTTGTTGAATTCAGTTTGCTAATATTCTGTTGAGGATTTTTGCATCTAGGTTCAGGAATATTGGCCGTGTGTATGTGTGTGTGTGTGTGTGTGTGTGTGTGTGTGGTGTCCTTCTCTGGAAGGAGAATAATGCTAATCTCACAAAATGCGTTTAGATGCTTTGGTAGGAAGTGTGGTAGAATAGGACCAAAGTATGGAGGTTCTTGATAACCAAAGCAGATTAGGTAAAAGTAAGAAATAAGGAACATAGATCATGAACAGGAAAGAAATGTGATGAAACTTATATTTTAGGAAGCCTTATCTTTCAGTGGTATGTAGGCAGATTCACAGTAAGAACTACAGTGGTAATCCAAGTGTGATTCTTGAAGTGGTGGCTGAGAGGTTAGTGAGAGGGATGTATGACAGAGATATTCTCAAGGAAAGCACAGAAAGGAATTTGGAAGATGGATAGCTATAGAAAGAAGGAAGAAAAATTGCTTGGCGAAGCTGGTGAGTCTTGTTTGTGGCAGCACTGAGGTGTTTGTGGATGGAGTGAGGAGTGTGACTGGAGGAAGTCCCTAAGCAGAAGACTTCTCAGCCAGTTTTACTATTGAGTAGTTTTAAGCCATCGCTACAGAAAAGTCTAAGATTTTACACAGGGCCAAGTTCTTGGGATCACAGTCCACCTTCCCACACATTAACATTGAGCTATTTAGAGCAGTATGGAGGCCTAAAAGTGGGGTGTGGAGCTGCAGGGGCCCAAGTACTGAGTGCTCAGTAGTTATAGGTCTAATCTTATTACTCAATTTTGGCTTGACTGCAGCATATACTCACCTTGCACTGAGGGGAATTCTTCAGTGAACAAGACTCAGTGTCCACCTTCAAAGAGCTCTGCCTTAGGCAGATACTTAAATACAACTATAGGTACCTAAGATGCTGTGAAATAAGTAGGGAAGGCGGTGGAAGTTCACAGGAAGGAGTATCATATTATCTATGATTTTTCCAGCCTCACCTGGGGCTCCTCTGCCTTAGCCTCTGGTCCATCTCTGTCATTCCAAATGTGGGTCAGCTTTCTTTATGGCTACAGCAATTCACCTTGTACATAAGAGGAGTCCAAGTTGTTGTGTGGGCAAATGAGCCTGGTAGCTTTCCAGGTTGTGTTCCTGGAAAACCACCTTGCCAATTTTTGATCTAAAGTTTTTCTAACAGGCCATTCTGTGTATTTTCAGCCGTTCGTATCATTGTTTGGTTTAATAAATACTTACATAGAATTCACTGTATTCCAGGCATTGTTCTAAGCGATTAATTCTAACTTCTCATAACAGTCTTGTTCAATACAACTATCTCCGTTTTTCTCAGGAAATGAGAAATTAAGTAAGGTCACATAGCTAGGTAGTACTTTTTACTACTATGCTAATGGCTTTCTGTGTTCTTGTTTTCTGAGCCCTTTCTCTAAGTTTCAATATTATTTTTTCCCCCAACTTACCATCCAGCTTCACAAAAGGGTTACCTAGCAAGCATACATTTCTTTGCCTGTTGTCTCTTCTGGATGCTATATGAGCATATCTAAAACCCATAACATAAGACAATTTACATACTCTGTAATATCAGCCAGAGTACTTACTCGCGGTGTTATTAACACTTGTAAAGAAGTTTTCTTATAAGTAATTACAATAATAATAATTATTATTATGCTATTAATTGCCACTATTTATTGACAATTTACTTCTTACTTGGTCCTTTGCCACATTATTTACTGTAATGATAAGCCAATGGAGTAGGTATTATCATCCCCCTTGATAGGTAGGAAGACTGAGACTCTGAAGGCTTAAGTCATTTTGATTGCACCACCTGAGTTAAACTTTTCTCTTTCACATATAAGCTTTGATGTATTGGAAAACCAAGAAAGGCTTAATATATGACTGCAGGACCACTCATTAGTCTCTTTTTTTTTTCTTTTTTAATCAAGATGTGACTTAAATATAACATTGTGTAAGTTTAAGGTGTCCGACATGTTAATTTGATACATCTGTGTATTGTCATATGATTACCACTGTAACTTTAGCTAACACCTCTCTCATGTCACATAATTATCATTTCTTTTCTGTGATGAGCACATTTAAAATCTAGTCTCTTAGCAAATTTGAAGTATATAATATAGTATTGTTGGTTATAATTACTGTGTTATGCTTTACGCCTCCAGAATTTATTCTCTTTTAGTTGCAGGTTTGTGCATTAATTTCTCTGTCTTCTACTTCCTTCTCCTTCTCTCCACAGATCTCTTAGGGAAATCTAGCACATCTGTGTGATGATGTTAACGCCAGTGAGTTTTACTGCCCTTTTGATGAAACAATCTCCATTTCTTTTGAAAATGTTAAAACTGTAATAGAACAACTTTGTAGAGTCTCCATACTGTTGATTATTTTCAAGTATGTTTATTATTTTCAAATTATATTGTCAAAAGGTTTTTATTATCCTTTTTCTGAAAAGTGTGGTAGATCATGATTCTGGTTTATAGACACATTATTTCTAGCTCTTTTGTGTCATCCTTTCATTTTACAAAAGAGTAGACAGATTTAGCACAATGACTATACCAGGTTCTCAGAGCTGGGCACCATGGGTGAGATAAGTAGGAGATAAAGGCAAGGTTAGAAGTCAAACCAGGGAGTCCGTCTCCTCCTCCCTACATGCTTTTATACATATTCAGTAAATGTTTTTTAAATATCTTCTTTGTGCCAAGCACTATGCTAGACATTTAGGATGCAATGGTGAATAAAGCAGACATGTAATGGGATGTTTACAACTTGTCCCATATCAGAGCTTGATTTATCACGTACTAGAACATTTCTTAGAAACAACAGAACTGTCATTTCTTTTTTTTTTAAGATTATTTATTTATTTATTTGAGAGAGAGAGAGAGAGCATGAGAGGGGAGAGGGGAGAGGGTCAGAGGGAGAAGCAGACTCCCCGCAGAGCTGGGAGCCCGATGCGGGACTCCATCCTGGGTCTCCAGGATCATGACCTGAGCCCAAGGCAGTCGCCCAACCAACTGAGCCACCCAAGCGCCCCCAGAACTGTCATTTCTTGAACACCTAGCATGTGCCAGGTAGTGTTCTAAGCACTTTGTGCATTGCCTCACTTACTCTTCACTGTTGTGATTACCATTTTAGTACTGAGAAAAGTAAGGCACAGGGAGGTTAAGTCTCTTGCCTGAAATCACCCATCCATCCAATTATGAAACTGCATTTCAAACTTTGTCAGCCTACCTCCAATACCGTTGTATATGCTACATGGAAGCCCACAAAATCATCCTTCTTTTAAAGAAACCCCAAATAATAGTTGTCATATATTTAGTGTTCAGTAAATATCATCTGAATGAATGCAAGAATGAGTTTGGCACAGAGAACAATACAATTTACATACCGTATCAGGAATGTAGAAATCTACACTGAAACTCTTTTCAAGTACAACAGAGTTAATGACTGAAAATAGAGAACTGTAAGACTCAAGGAAGTTCTACGTGATTTTATATTATATTTTCTATTTGATATAGGAGACCTTGATTTAACATAAATCTATTTTTCAGTTTTTTTCTCATCTTTCAGCTCTTATCTCAGTCAAAATAATCTGAGTTCTGCTAAACTAACAGACAATCTTAAAATCTCAGTGGCTTGAAACATAAGATTTCTTACTCATCCTATATACTTATTACAGGTGGGCAGTAGTGTTCTACTCAGTGTGGTCATTCAGGGGGACAAGGCTTGCAGAGAGACCCAAGCAACCACCATCTCAAACATTGCCAGTTACCATGCCAGATGGAAGCAAAAGCCAGGAGATCCTCTATGAACAATTCAGTTCTCTATCTTAAAAGTGACATAAGGTTCCACTCAATGCATTGACCAGAACTTGTTGCAAGGCACTGCACAACTATGGGGCAGGGCGCAGGAAATGTAATCCTGAGTTGGGCCCAGGATGGGGGAAGAACAGAAATATTTGGTGAATAGCACTATTGACCACCATAGCTCCTTAATATGATCTGTGGCTGATCAGAGAAAAAACCAAGCCCGTCCAAGATGCCTGCCTTAATCTGAATGAGTCTACCCCCACTGAGAACTCTTAACAAATATTAGAGTGCTCCCCACAGTCCCCTCACTGAAGCCAACCTAACTGGTGTCTGAAGACACATCTAACAACCGTGTATCATAAGGCAGAGTAATATGAAGTCAAACTGGCCTCTATGGGAATGGAGTGAGTTATCACTTACAGGTGACCTGGCATTTTGGAAAGGTTATAGGGACCGTCATGAGTAGTTTTGCCCTCCACCGCCAAGGGACGTATGACAATATCCAGAGACGTCTTAGTTCTTACAACTGCTGGGGATAGGGTGCTACTCACAGGTAGTGGTAGAGGTCAGGGATGCTGCTAACCACCCTGCAATGCACAGGACAGCCCCTCACAACAAAACATTATCCAGCCCAAAATGTCAATAATGGATTGAGAAAATGTCAACATGGATTGAGAAAGTCTGATTTATAGGAATTGAAGTCAGAAGATCAGGTTTGGACTGGGTCCCGCAGCTTTCGCTATTAACCTCAGTTAATCCATCTATACAGTACAATGGAGGAGATGGGAAAGAGAAATACAACCATAAAACCACCTGCCCTACCTACTTTGGTGAGTTAGAATGAGGATTTCAGCACAATTAATTTGGGGGAAAGTGTTTTCTTATCTACCAGGCAGATTTTATTATATGATTCATGGACTTCCCTTCAAGTTTGTATATGGAGTGAGTCTTTAATGCATTTTGGATCCAAAGAAGATGTTAATGATGCTGAGCCTTAAAAGTTTGTTTTTGATATTATTTTAATTGTATTTAATTCAGAAAATTGAAAGATCATTCTGCTACATAAAGCATCTGTCAGACTCCATGTTACAGTTGAACCAAAAAACCCAGAAGCTCCTCAATGCAAATATTTTAGTTTTGACCAGTTCTCATGACAGGGTCACATTGTTACCCCTTGATGGCTTAAAAAAAAAAAGCCAATGCTTAAGATATCAAGTCAGTGTAATGTGTTTGTACACTTAATAATTTCCCACAAATAATAGTTCTAAACAAAAAAAAAATTTTTTTCTGTGAACAGCCAAAGCCTTATAGGCAGGACTCTTCTTTCCCTACTGCAGACACGGTGGGAGAAGGAGTTTTAGCTTTAGACATTGGGGAACCAGATATGTTTCAAAGAAAGTAAAAACCTGAACTACAGTTTCGGCAAATAGAAATCCTTCTGGTTCACCTTTAATTTGAGGTTAAGAACAGTATGTGGAAAACTTCTGGTTAGTATCTGGCATGACGATGGTTATTTCCATGATCTTGGCATATTCCTGCTCCTTAGTTCTGGACTCAGTGTTGGATGATTATATAACATTTCCCTCCCCTCCCATTTATCTTTTCACTCCCAGCTACAGTCTCATTTTCCGAAGAGCAGCTACACTAAGGGGGTTGGGGGTAGGGATGTAATAGAAAGTTTCTAGGAACGCAGATCACCTATATCACATTAATATAAAGGTATAAAATTTCACCACAGGGGAACCCAGCAGAAGGAAGGCTTATAAATATATGGATCAATGTTGAATTAGAAGATTATTACATATGAAATGAAAGAAATGTGCCAGTAAAATTGAATAAACGCATTCTCTCTAGACCATACCATTCCTAAAGCCTTTCCTCCTTTTATTTTTGTGATGTTATTACTACCTACTTCTTCCCCTAACATAGAAGTATTTACTGAGATCCTGTTGTGGACTGGCATCATATTGTGAATACCAAGAGCAGAAGATATGGTTCCTGCCCTCTACAATCTTATTGTCTGGGAAGCAAAAATGTTTTTATAATTGTTTCATTATACCGTGCCCTTGTTTATATTGGAACATATACAAAGAATTTGGAATATATTACTTGATAACCCTTACAACAATGTAGCAGACATTCAAACAAGTATTAGCATCCCAAATTTATAGCTGAGGAAAGTGATTTGTGTTTGCCCCATTTAAGTAGCATGGATCTGAGGTAGATTATCGGTGGACAGAGCCACCCACTTTCACGTGTTTCTTATAAATAAGTTACTTTCCCAAGAATATAAGTGGGGAAATCAGTTTCCCAAGAACATGCTTTAAAACAGAAGTCTTCTGCCTCTTAGTCCTTTGCCGAAGAAAACAACAAAAAATAATGGAAAAGTGAGGAAGGTTCTATAAATATGGACATGTATGCTCCTGACAGGAAATAATAAATACTGTAATAAAAATGACAATCTCTCTTAAGATAACTTATGAATTTAACAAGATTCCAATAAAGATGCCAAAATATTACTTTATATATCTTCACAGCATACTTCTAAAATTCATATAAAATAAATAAATAAATGCGCAGAATATCAAAGGATTCTCTAGCAAAGGAATAACAAAGGGAAACATGTCCTACCATATTCAGAACATGTATGGAGTGATAACTTTTAAAAGAGTGCTTTACAGATTTAAAAGTGGAACAATGGACGAAATAGAGAATTCAGAAATAAACTCCATTTGTATATAAATTTAATATCCAACAAACTTAGGATAACAAAAATTAATATATGTATTCCAGCTCTAAAATATAATATCATTAGTGAAAGCAAGAAAATAAGTAAAATAAATACTTCGGTGTACCAAAAATATTCATGAAAGAAATCAAGTATAGATTTTCAATATACATTGTAGATAAAGGCTTATAGAAGCATCAACATAGCGTAAGCACAGTAACCTACTGAACTCTTACTCCGTGCTCAGGGCAAGGCTGGGGCTTGTACTCTAACATTCCATTTGATATCACAACAGTCCTCTCAATAGGTATAATTACTGCCCCCTATGTACAAGCGAAGACACAAAGGCCTAAGTTAAATAATTTGCCCAAAGTCACACAGTAATAATCGATATAATGGTACCCAAAGAAATCAACACTAAATCAAATTTTGGGGGGGAAAGTCTGATTTTACCAGGAACAAAGTAAGTATAAATATAGGGAATGTGATAGAACAGTTACATGGACCCAAGAATAAAAGTAAGGGCATATCCTAATGAAGACTAGCCAAATTATGGAGAAACATGACATGTATAGGGATGGCAACGTAAAATACTTTTCTTGTAAAAGTTACTATTAAACCCTTTGTTTGATTGGGTGATTTCACATCGAAGAATGTATCCCATAGGAATCCATCCTGTCCCTTGCTCCCAGACATCTCTCAAGAAGTTATTCTCAAAAGTTGTAACTATGAAAACATGACTGAAGAAAAATGCTCTTTCATTTTCCTGAACAGGAGTCCTCAAAGTTTAGGAGAAATGTGCACTCGGGGAAGACTTTAAGGAAACACATAAATTAATTCAATAATGAATGGGAAAAGGTCAAGACATTAATGAACCAATCTGAAACTAGAAACAGACCCTGATTTTAAAAGTATGTGACAGAAGGTTGATAGGTAGGAAGTCTTAGTTGTATATGGTCGTGATTTGGAGTATAGTGTGGTCAAAATAAGATGTGCCCCAATAATGATAGTCCCTTAACTATGGTAGAAGGCCTGCCTATTTTTACAAATTCATGTTTCCTGCGATGTCTTATCAGTCCAGACATCTCTTGACAGAACGGAGCCAAATAGGGGGTGAGTATCTGGATCCAACTAGTGAACTTTTCCAGTTCTATCTCTCCTGGCCTAAATTGTTACATCTGTAAAATGGAAACCATCAGAGAGATATATGGTCCAATGGGATGAATTCTATCCTGGAATTTAAAAAGCTCAGGATCTGCTCACAGCTCTGTCATTGATCAGCCGTGCCACCTCTCTTAGCCTTTGTTTACTTATCCATAAAATAAAGTCACCCAAAAGAGTTTGAACTAGAAGGGGCGTTGGAGATTAGGGTATGTCAACTTTTAAAATGAAGTGCATGTCACACCCCCACGGGAATTTCACATAGTGACACTTTCTGGAAAAAAAGCTCACGTAGTGACACTTTCTTATTGTGAAAAGAAGTATAATAATTCTGCTTTTTCAAAACATGTTTTAGTCTTTATCATCCTGATATCTGTCTGCATTCCCAATCCCAACTCCCTCCCTCAGGCAGTTGCGAACCATTGATCAAGGTTGTCTCAGTGATTCCAGCCACCCTCCTGTCTGACTAAAGTTGCCCAGTGTTCCATACTGTAAGCCTTTGCTACCTTCAACTTCCTAAGGCTTCGTGCATCTTGCCTTCCCCTTTTTTCCTGCCCTTACCAAATTAAGTACTTCACTGATCTAGATTTCTTAGTGTGCTTTCATCTCCCTAGTCTTACTTCAGTCCTTACACATGAGTATCCCCTGGAAGGCAGCTCATATGTCACTACCCAGAGCCCCTCCCTTCTCCACCTATTCAACCTATCTCCATGGCATATCTCACCCACCTTCCCTGACCTCAAAATGGGTATGCTACCTCCCCTCTTTGAATGTCCATGGGATTTTATTTTTACTTAGCTATGTATTTGTCATACTTCAGTAAGTTAGAAGGTGCTTGAGGACGGTGATAGTATCTTACGACCCAAAGATCTCAAGAAAGCAGTGTTTTCAAACTTTGGTCATGATCCACACCAAAATATATGTTTACATTGTGACCTACTGTATGCATGTGTGTGGGCCTATTTATAATTGAAACAGAGCTTTCATAACACAACTCATGTTCTTATTGCTTTTGATGATGCACTCTGATATTTTCTTTCTTTTCTGTTCTCTTCATTTCTGGTCTAAATTGATTTTATGACCCTTACTCACAGGTGTAAACAACACCATAATCTAGCACATTGCCCATAGTAGGTATGCTATTATGGGTGTTTCATTAAATTGGCCTTTTGACAAGATTATTATAGAAATATTACTGATCTGTGAATATATTCAGTGAACCCATTTTGATGTATTATGTTTATTTAGATGTTAATTTCATGAAAAATCTTTTATATTCTCAAAATGGTGCTGCTTTCTCTTTAATTTTACATGATAAGCCAATCTGAGAAAGCAGTTCATTTTGATCCATTTTTATAGTAAGAAGATGAAGAAATGTAGTTGTACAGTAATTATCATTGTGAAGGCAAAGCCCCTAAGAGTAATGTATTTGACTTATCATGACAGTGTTTACCAAGTGCCAGTGATGTGCCAGGTACTGTGCTGGGTCCTTTACATACATTTCCTCGAATCCAGTGACAGCCCCGCAGAGTAAGAGATCATCAGCACTTTATGAGAATGCCAGATCAAACTGCAGTATTTTACTTTATTCAGTGAAAATTCTTAGCATTAAACAGAAATCATGAGTTCTGATTTGGTTTTATTTCTGAAAAGGTTTTATTTCCCACAAAGTTCCCTGTAATTTAGCAAGTTTTTTTTTTTTCACAGTACGTTTTAACTGTGTTCAGTGCTTATGAAAAATGTCAGACTGATGGTGTTGAGAGCGAAAGTTGTACCAACTGACGAGTCAGTTGCTTGATGTTCATTTTATGAACTTCATTAATTGAAAAATATAACTGAAAATAGTGTTGGGCTTTTTTATGTCTTAAGAGGGACATTGATTCTGGAAAAAAAAAACTTTTAGTGTCTAGTTAGGTACTAAGGACATAGTTGGTGTTCAATAATTACTGACTAAACTACTGAAGGAATAGTTAGGCTAAATTTTGCATTTAGATGAGAAAATTATTTTAATATTTT
>CM052810.1:97001814-97021814 GCA_028533885.1 Nasua narica | reverse complement strand
TCAGTTCTCAAGCAAAACTTTGAACTCCGTATTTTTCCAAACTTTGCAGCTCAAAGTAAATACTTTTCATTTAAACTAATTTCAGTCAACATAATAAAATAGAGAAAACATCACCCACTTAAAAACAGCTTAAATTGCATGTGCTTTGTCACTATAAACAAACAAGGTAAACATTGACATAACTTCAGATTATTCTTGGGTTTAAAAAAATCTGTAGTTCAAAATAAAATTCCGCCTTTGGTCAACATTTTGGATGCAATTCAAAGTTTCTCATAAAATAAACATATTTTAAAGAGTGCTTTGAATTTCACTGTGTAATTTCTAGCCAACAGAAATTACAGTGGTATCTTTAAGGTTTATTATATGTCAGATCAATAGCCATTACGCAGGGCTAACAACCTTGGAGATGTAATACCTTCCCTCTGCCTAACTCTTACTACTGTGACATGGGGGGAAAAAAAAACTTCCTATAGGTGTCCCTTGAGGAAATCCTCTCAGAAAGTGAAACTTCCTTGTTTGTTTGTTTACTAATAAAGTATTCTTTTCTGATAAAATGGGAAATAAGCCGAATTTTTGGCCAAGAAAGCGAAATGTTCATTAAGGTAATCTTCATGAGAGTTTTTCAGTAAAAGGGGGTATAATTTGCATTCTGCAAAATAACAAATTATTTTGAAGCATGAGCTTAAAATGAAAATGCCCCATCACAACAGACTGTAAATTTTTTTCTGAGGCTTTTAAAAGTGCCACGATCATTTCTGTGACTACAATATTAAAGTTAAGTATTTGCCATTTTATTTAAACATTTTTGAAAAATGAACATTCTGGGGCTTTGCAGCATTATTAAGAAAAGCTGTCCATACTTTACCATGTTGTTACATGTGTTTATCTGCTGATTATAAAATGTGTTAAACAGTATTTTAAAAACAACAAAAAAAATGCAGAGCTGCGCTTTGATTAATTCAGTGAACAAAACATATGCTGTTGGTTCTGTTCTATGAAATTCATATATGATCAATAAAATCTTTTAAAAGAGCAACTTTGGCTTTAAGGCTTGTACTGCCAACCATGTTTCTCGTCCCAGCTAACTCAGGGCTCACACTGTTAACTTAGGCAAACAAAACCACTTTCTGGCTATGATAGCAATGTCTTTTTAATATTTTTTTTATTCTCTTTCTAAAATTCCTTTAGGTTGGAAGCTGTGTATTGTGGCTGTTACCCACTCTGTCCCAAAGATCTGGTTTATCCCGAAATATTTCCAGGTAGCTGCTTTAATGTACTTTCATCTTTGTGGAGATTTAATACATGATTCATGCTAAATTAGAAAGTTTGAAAATAAACTTAGGCAGGAGCAATTGTTTATTTGGCAAGTCAACATGTTAGTGTTAAGGAAAATTTTATGTGTTTTAATACATTAGAGTAAGCTTATATTTACCATCTGTTCTTTTAAGATAACAAAAAAGCAAGTTTTCAAATAGCATTCTTCATTGTTAGCATACACATCCCATAATGATGGATTTTTATAAGCAGGTCAGTGTTGCTGCAATTGCTTACAGATTTTTTTTAATGATATACACAGAGAAAAATCAAGGACTGGAAGTCACACCAAATTATTTAAACAATTGACTAGTTAATAATATGCAACTGTTGTTACAGGGTACATACGGCTATAGTACCAGTTCTTTGAAAAAAATCTCATCACTAAATATATCGCATATGCATTGTGTTACATTAGAATAATGTATTTTAATCACCCAAAGGAGATGTCTAAACAGCACAACTACACAGTCTTATTTAGCATTAAACATCCTTGTGAGCTGAGGTAACCTTATAAAATCATGCTTAAATAATGTAAAACACGAGGCAGCACAGAGCAATATGCATTTTTAATTAGTAAAGTGACTAATATCGAGTGTGTGCTTTGAGGTTTTTGTTTCATTAAAAATGTATCTGTTTTTCCTGCAGCTGAATATCTGTATTCTACACCTGAACAGCTTTCAAAAAGGCTCCAGAATTTCTGCAGGAGACCAGATATTGTAAGAAAACATCTTTATAAGGTAGATATCGAAGAGATTTACATGGTATAAATGCCATATTGAAGTACAAAGAAAAATCTTTAAAAAAAAACATTTAATTAACATACTAATGTTTAAAGGAAACATGCTAGGGAGGGATATTAGTTGTTACACTAACAAGGATTAATTAAACTGGATGCCAGTTGTATTAACCTAGGTCTTATGAAATACGTGCACTTAATGCACGGTACATGCTTTTTTTTTTAATTTATTGTTTTCTAAGATGACTGTCCTTTACATTTAGCCCCAAGAGGCTTATAAAAATGAACCTGGATTAATGTAACTCATTAGTTTAAAAGGAAGTAAAGGAAAGATTCCACAATTATACTAATGAGGATAAGCCTTTCTTCCCATCATAAAGAAATCTTCAGGCCTCAAAAATTCAGGTGAATGACATTCGTGAAGTTTGGTGTTCATTTTTTGACTACTTTGAAGATGATTTTCAAGAACCAAATGTTTCCCTTGTCCGGTTTAATCAAATGACCTAAAAATCCTCAGTTTGTTTAGAATGAGACTGCCAGTCTCCTCCCTGAATGGCGAAGGCAAAGGGAGAAATGGTTGAAACAGCATCATCATGAAGTCCCCTCATTCATGATCTTTTTTCCCTTGTTTGAATCAAGAATTTTACATTGTTGAAATCACAACACAAAGAGGCCCTGCTTAAAGTCTAAGTAATTGAACTGGGATAAATCTGCTTTACGACTCTGGAAGGTGGCTCTAGGCCATGAGTAATATACCTTTTTATATTCTTTGAATGTAGCATCTTCATTTTACATAAATTCAGTATAGTTTACAATCTAGCAGTTTTATAATCCAGTATATTTTAATTTTCCTATGTTAATGTATAACCTTCCTACATGAAATACAGTTTGCTGCCTTTTTTTCCTCTCCTTTCCCTTTTCATGGCCTAAAATACATATTTACATAGTGATACATCAAAACAGGACTTTGTTTCTGCAGGAAACAGTTAAACTTCAAGAAAAAGGGAGAGAACCAAAAATGCAATTTAACACCCAATTTCAAGCTCATTATCTTTCATTGTCTATTAACTTGGCAATGGTTCAGAAGGTAGCTCATAATAGTTTAAAATGCTGACTGAACAGTTCCAAGCTCCGTATTGCTCCTTGAGTCAGTACGATTGTACCGTTTGTAGGGGAAGCTTCCCAGACAAAACAGCCTCCCAAGGTTTCCATCCACAACTCCTAATTTTGGAAGTTCAGTAGTGGTCTGCTTTATATAAAATGTTCCTCCAGTCGTTTTCCATGTCACAGGCTATCGAAAAGGCCAGACTATGGAAATGGAAGAAAGAGAATCAAAAGTATTTATGCAAATAGATTCCTTTTCTATCTATGACACAGAGATCTTTTCAGTGAGCTCACTAATTTTGTTCTTCCAACTCACTAATTTTGTTCTTCCCTCCTGGTGAGTTCTTGGTGTAGTTTGGCTTGTTGGTTTTTTGGTGGTTGTTGTTGTTGTTGTTTCAGTTTTATTGAGATAGAAGCAACAGCGCGGTGTCAGTTTACAACCTACCGCATAATGACTTGAGGTCCACATCCTGGAGAATGGTCACCCCCATCGATTTAATTACCATCCTTCATCTCATGGAGATACAAAAAAAAGAGAAAATGTTTTTTCCTTGAAGTAGTTAGAATATTTCCACCATCAAAATGTTTCAGTTTTTAACTTTGCTTCAGGTTAGGCCTTGTTATCTCTGTTAGTCTTTGTGGACATATTTTTTTTTAAAGATGTTATTTATTTATTTGACAGAGAGAGAGAGAGATCACAAGTAGGCAGAGAGGCAGGCAGAGAGAGAGGAGGAAGCAGGCTCCCTGCTGAGCAAAGAGCCCGATGCGGGGCTCGATCCCAGGACCCTGAGATCATGACCTGAGCTGAAGGCAGAGGCTTTAACCCACTGAGCCACCCAGGTGCCCCTTTGTGGACATATTTTTAACCATTTCGGAAGTTACTGCAACAAGTTGCTTTGAGGGACAAAAGAAAACAGACCTCTGGTTGAAATATTTTAATACAGCTACTCCGTAACATGGCTATAATTATTTATTTTACAAACAAATTCTGGAAAAACTCTGAAACAATCTCAGCTTAGTGGTAATGCTGTCACTCATTCCCAATTGTTCCTCGTCCAGCTTACCGATAACCTAGGCCTTAAATGTTATTTCCTGTTACTGCTTTTTACATATGATTTTGGTCTGTACAACCTAAAGTGCTCCATCTCGGAGTTTTATAAATTGGAGTTTTAAGCATCAGCATTTAAAAGAATTCATATGTATGATTCTTTTTTATGTCTTTTCTACTGTGGATTTTTTTCTTATAAATCTGTTACACACTTTCAGATGGGTCCTCATGTGTAAATCCTGGTATTTTATCTAAAGATTAGTCTTAAAATTAATAAATTAGTCCAAGAATCGTAAGTAATCAAGCTTTAGCATGCATTTTTCAGGAGAAACTGATAAAAACCACAAGGAAGGACCACAGACTTAATTTGGTTATTGTAATAGGATTTAGAGCCAAAACAGAAAAAGAATGCCTTCTAAAACTTTATAATTAAGAATATAATAAGCTATGGTATTTTTCCACCTTCTGTTTTCTAAATGTATACATTTTCAGGTAACCATTTGCCTTCACTAAATACAAGAGAAACAAGAGAATTATTCCCCCCAAGGCAGTATTTTCCTTACTTTTCTTATGCAATGGAAGAGTCTTTTGTGTGTACTGTTAACGAGAATGTTGGGGTTTTTTTTAGACTTATTCCATTGGACAGTGCTGTTTTGCTTTTATAAAACATATGCTTCTAAGATCTAAAAGGATAGAATGTCACTGAATTCTTTAATTTGCTCCTTTTACATTTTTACACCTTACTCTCTTTTTTTGTCAAAAGTTTACATTTTAAAATCATCTCAACTGCTTTTCACATAGGGTTCACTTTAGGATAGGATTTTTCATATGGATTCACACTTAGAAATTTAATGACTAGAATAAGGCTACTAACACTTGGCTTTCTTCTCACATGAGACATTATACTTTCAATATGAGTGAGAGTTTGGGGGCTATAACTTGAGGCAGGATTTGAAACAGAATGCTAGTAACTGAAAAGCAGAAACAGAATTGGATACTTTTTTTTTTCTTAAAGTGACTTTTTCTACTACAGAACACTGTTGCCCATGACTTCTCACCTGAAATGGTTTCAGATTTGAAATGTTTAAATTCCTCACATGCATGCAAGTATGTTCTCCCTCACTCTTTCCCTCTCTCTCATCAAGCTCTCTCTCACAAACACACACACAGACACACACAAACTTTTCTTAAGCTCTTTAAGAGAAATCCAATGCATGCAGAAATTAAATGTTTCTTAATCATTTTAAAAATCGAAAACCATTTTTTCTTAATTAAAAAAACTAAACACTTCTTTTAAAAGTTTGCATCTAAGTTTAGTCATCGACTGCAGCTTTCTCGTACTTTCAGGACACTTCCTTTTCTGAGTACGTCAGACACATTGGCCACATACTTGTCACACAGATTAAAAGTAGGTTTCATTTCATCCACGAAAGGGAGCTTTTAGTTTGTTTGACTCCCGAACCTAACTTGAACACGAGATTCTAGAAGTAACCATAAAATAATTAGCCAAGGATTGACTTCGTACACTAACAATGCTTTTCCTTCTACAACCCAAGTAAGTCTAATACCACGAAGTTGTATTTTTGCCTCATTTTTACTATGTGAATTTACTTACTGAAAATTCCCAACAACTTTTTGAGATCAGTGCTGCGTGTTTTCACAAATTTCTCATAGTTATATTTTAAAATGCCTTAGAGAAGAAATTACGGACACTACCTTGTTACGAGATTGAAAAGAGCACAGGGCACAAGTGGGGCACTTGTGTAAAGTAAATACCGCCCAGGGGAACGGGATATATCTTCATTCCCATCCTATTTCTCATTTCCTTTTATTTACAAATCATGCGATATTTTGTGTGCAAAAAGAGATGCATTCTCTCTTTCTGCTTTCTGAGAGTGACCTGTAGTTTCTTAAGATTTTTTTCAGCCAATAGCTGCTGATTTTTATTCTGTTCTCCTCAAGTTCTGCAACATTCTAGAAACCTCTATAACCTGCTATTAATTGGAGGAGAGAAGAATTTTCAGA
Source organism: Nasua narica (assembly GCA_028533885.1). NCBI lineage: Eukaryota > Metazoa > Chordata > Mammalia > Carnivora > Procyonidae > Nasua > Nasua narica. The sequence continues at coordinate 97,015,584 of CM052810.1, read as the reverse complement.
TATCTGCCTCAAAAAGATTCCAAACAATGATTAAGCTTACAGTTCAGACTCAGTGCCCAGAAAAGCCATTTGTGGCTGTCTTAATTATATCAGGCTCTATCTCCCTGAACCACAGCCACGCCACTTTTAAGTTTCCTTCAAGACACCGGTCACTTTATAGTCCCCTTTTAACTGGAGCTTGTATTCCAGATGTCCGTAAGGTGTTGCTCACTTGTATTAACACTCCTCCAAAGTCATCACTTTTTTTTCCTTAAAAATGAAAACTTAAAAGCTGGTGACATTTTTGGAACTTAAAAATCTCTCAACTGCACAGCACAATTTCAGGCAACTTCTCAATCGCTCTCCCTCCTCCCTGGTCTTCTCCTTCTCTCTTTCTTCACTTCCTCCCTTGATTTTACTTGGCTGGGTTTTCCTTTGATTTGTCTAAGCAAAATAAAAGCAAAAAACCTTTAGCACAATGGAAAGACTTTGGGTGATCAAGATCAGTTAGAGGTTTTGGCGTCCTGTCCTCCTCTGCTACTCATTTGCAGCCTGGCTCTAGGTGAATCTCTCTATATGATTCATCTGTTAACTTGGAGGAATTTTTTCCCCCTAAATTCTTAATAGCATTTTCCCCCTGAGGTACTGCTATAATGAAATAATAAATATAAACCTGTTTGTAAACTCAAAGGGCTTTATACATTTCACATAACAGTAATGGCATTTCTCTTGTGCCTTAACCACTTAAAAGTGAAATTCACATCAGCAAATGCATAGGTTAGGAGTGTTGTGTTATAATCTTGTGTTTATAAAAGTTAAAAGTTGGATGATAAACCGAATAGCCGTCATCCATAACACAAACCAGGAAATATTGTGTGCAGCGGAATGCACCCATTTGCGAAAAATCGGGAGCTTTTCCCTACGGTTGAAAAGACAGTTCTACTTTAAACCAATCAGAAACTGGGATTTCCTGAGTTGGTGAAACTCGAGAACCATTTACTTGGTGGCTTTTTGAAATCTAATTGACGTAAGTTATGCAAATTTGCAATACGAATTTTTGAGCGTGCTTTCTTCTTTCGGTTGTTAATGCTTCTTCATTGCTTTCTCTCCTCTCCCTCCCCCTCACAGGGTGAAATGACTCCTTTTTCTTGGGCAGCCCTACATGGTAAATTCAGGTCTCTGCTTACAACAGAACCTAGGGAAGATTTGTGACAGATGGGGCTAAGTCACAAACTTGCAGCCTAAGGCAGAATCTGTAGAACTTTCCAGAGTGTGCCCATATTTACCTGATCAGAGAGAAAAGAAAATCTGCAGAGGAAGCTGAGCCTGGCTGCTTGTCATAGCTGACACAGAGCCATCTGCCACAAACCTGTGGCGGCTTCAGATCTCCCATCCCTGCCACCACCCCAACTCAAATTAAATACAGATTCCTAGAGACGTTATGATGGTTACACATGTCCTCGGCATCACATGGAGGAGACTGTTCAAAAAAAATATGTGGCCTGTTGTATAACCACGCTCATGTATCCCATATGTGGTGCCACATTGAATTTCCGGTTGAATCCGTTTTTATCCTTTGTACTGGATGACATGGTGCCTGAATTCTTTCTTTTTGCCGACACGATGGCAGCCAAACTGCAGCTTCAAAAGCTCGCGCTTGGCTGTGTTTCCACCTAGGTTGCCAGGTTATCATCGGAGCCTTCTTGTGTCCTCAAAGGGCCACGGGGTCTGAACGGGCGATCAGGATGCTACCAGACTAATTGGGCAGCCATCTCGGAATTGTTTGTGGGCAAAGGGCTGCCTTAGCAATTTTATTTTAGCAAATTAATGACTCTCTGGCACAGGGGTTTTTAAGTGAAGGTATTAATAAGGGATCTGGCAGGTATTCCCATGATTCACAGAGTTACATTTGCATTTAAGTTCTTTTAAAGTCGCGAGATAAACAGCTGTAATTTGGACAAACATGGGAAACACACTAAGTGGGGCCATCTTGCCCATAAAATGAACACTGAGATACTTGTTTTAATTTTTGTTTTCTGGGGTAAAAATAGAGAAATCAAAATACCTCGACTAAAACAGTAAACTTTGGGAGAAATATTCCTCAGAACTATTTGCATCCAGCTACAAATACAATCTTTTCAAGATAAATCGCTTACGATTCCAATAGTCAAGCTGCTGTATTTGTTGATATAAAGATGTTTTGAACGGCTAGATTGTAAAATAAATTTTTAATAAAGTGCCGACTGCAATTTTTAATTAGCGTATCTCATTCTGTGTAAGAGTGTACATCTATCTGTATGTTGCTCACTGAACACTTTCCTTGTGTCAGAGACAACGAATACAATTGTTTCTTTTCCGGATGTACAGGGATCTGTTTTGCAAATGTTTGTAAGATATTATGACATTTCCAAGATTTTCTTTGCATTCTGGAAAGCAGGAGGTAAACATTTGTAGTCATTAAGGTAAAGTCTGTTGATAAACCATCTTCTGTTTACTGACAGGTAAATTGTAACTTTCCTAGCTTTTGAAAGGAGTAACTTTTATACACGGCAGAGTGAGGGAGCAGAGGGTAGACCAGCACCAAGCAGGGCCTTCTGGCTCCTGGAACGATTGAGCGGTCTAGTAGTTATCCGAGACAGCGCAGGCGATGACTCAGAAGTCCAGTAGGGCCCATTTGACAGGTAGCAAAATAGTCAGCAGGAACGAGATCAAGGTCCGAGAGCCAAATAGAGCCCTCAGGAAAGAGGCAGTCTTGCAGATCAAAGAAGGCAGGAATTCAGAATCCATCAGGTCTGGGAATTGAAGAGCAGGAAGAGTAAGAAGCAGAAACAGCAAGCCCTATCTTTGCAGATAGTCCTCTCCCTAACCTGTGTGAGATCCTTAACGCATGATGGGACATCACAGCACTGGCTTCGAGTCCCTATCCGTTGTTGGGAAGTCACTGAACAGATTACCTCCTCACCCAAAAAAACAAAGGGCTCCGGGATTATTTCAGAAGTTCCTTCCGTCTGAGACTGGGGAACTCGGAATCTATCAGGTTCTCCTTCTGAGTGTAAAAGCTAAGGCATAAATATGCCTAAGATGTTCTTAGACACTTGGGACAGGGTTTATCATCTAATGAGATGAACCAGACCAGTAAATTTGCTTCAGTCAGAAGGATGCCATGTCACAGTGATGTCTTCTCAAAATAACTGCGTATAATCTCAAGAAAGTGTTTCGTTTACTGTGTTTTACTGTCATGAAAATAATGGGCTCCCAGTTTATAGTAGACATAGTTGAAAGTTACCTGTGTCTGGACGGTTTTTTTCCCTGTACCCATAAATACAAGTCAGCTTTCGTCTTTGGCTGTAACCCAGTATTCCTTCTAGAATAAAAATTTACATTAAAGTTGTCATTCTTAAACCTATGCTGTCAGACTTGGTATTAGTGCATAGAAACAATAAAAAGTTTTGTAAGTGTGTAATTCTTAACATTTGAAAACTTGAAGCGTGTGTGCATCTGTGTGTCTGCGTGTGTCGCATGCTTCTCAAATCCGCGATATGGTGGGATGGAGTATTACCAAGTCAACCCATGTTTCATTGAGGTCACAAGATAATTGTGAACACAAGTGGACTTTTTACTTCCTATTTCCCTTACTTTGCGTAAAGAGATCGAACGCTCCCATTATTTCTTATTTTGAGCACGTAGTTGGAAATTTCGATCTTTCTTTTTTGAAACATTCACTTCTGTTCATTCTTCTCAAATAAATCACTAAGCCAATTTCAAGTTTAAATACTTTAAAAGTCTGCTCATTATCAAGACCTTGGTACGGTGTCCAGGATGCCTGCCATGCACTTACCCAATCTGTGTTTCTGGCTAGGTGTTTCTGTTTCTAAATAGCAGCGCACCTAGCTCTTAAGCTATTCATTGATACCATGTTGATCAGGAATAGGTCAAAAGACCTCTCAAAAAAGCGTGGGGTTTAATAAGCATCCTTCAGATATGGCTAGGTTTAAGGGCCCTGCTCAGGCTCTCAGATGCTCAGACATTCCACATAAAGATGGCAGCAGAATCAGTAAGGCGATGGAAACTCACAGCCATAGAGGGCTACACAGATTCATTTCAACACCTTGAAATGCATCTGGAAGCAAAGATTTCATTTTATGTTGAAGGTGTTAATTATATTTGATATTTTTAAAAGTAAAATCTGTTTTTGAGAAAGCATCTGCTACCCAGAAATATTATGAGCCACAGTAAAATTTTCAGTTAAGTCTCAAGATACTTTCTGTGGGTGATAGAATCAGTTTTCAAATGATAGTCCGTGCTGTCTTTTAATGTTGACATGTTCTATGAGTTTTATTCTTCTATTGGCTGTTGACAAGTATCACCCTAAGTGCCTTTCTGTTCCCGTGGAAAATGGGGTGGCCTTTAATATCGGATTTTAAATTTAACAATAAAGAGAATATATTATAAACCACTGACATGTTTCATTTTAAAATGTGAACTGAGATTACAGGACAACTAAAGACTCCATAATACACCCTCCCTTCAGAGCCATTCGTTAAAATATAACTGGGAAAGTTTAAAAACATTCAAACAATTCTACGTGCAGCTCAAAGCCATGTATGTCGTTGGTTGAAATGTAACAACAACAGCAACAAAACCATGGGGATTTACACCAAATGTACAATAACTGATCAGTCAGAGGAGTGATGGCAGAAAGCACAGACATGTAACGGGGAGAAGCACATTCACGCGGTGGCTAGTGGCTTATTTCTGAAGTTGGGTCATGGTATCCAAAGGCTATTCGCTCTTTATGACTTTTTGCGTGTTTGAATGTTATTACTGGATATGCCTTCTGATAGGAGCTATAAATACTTCGGTTAGTTTTGCTACTCTGCCTTCCTTAACATTTTTGACTCCAAACTATTGATACAGTCAGAAAACCATTTCCCTTCAGACAGTGGAAGAAACTGCCCTAACTGCCAGTTTTGCATGAGAAGACTTTCCTTCCCTTTCTTTCCCTTCCTTCTTAAGCCAGGGACTTACCCTTGATCCTGAAACAAATCATACTTTGAAAGTCTGACATGATGGGTCCCTTTTTCCTGGGGCTGCTGACCACCATTCCTCACTAATTCCTATAATGTGACAAACTCAACATGGAAAACCATAGTTCTGCAAACTCCCTTTTGAAAGATAATGAGAAGAAGATAAAGGAAGATGTTACATGAGCCAATCTTCACATCTTGGAAAATTCAGAGCTGTGTGGTAGAGCACAGAGTTATCTGAGTTCCCAACCACACTAGCCATCTCCCATAGTGGTGCCTGTTCCTTTTCCTCTTCAAGACAGGGTCAATTAGGGACTCTGTCCTTCCTTGCAATCCATGAGAAGGAGCTCTCCTTCATGCCTTTAGAATTAATTCCCTTGCTACATAGGAAGTATGTATGACTTCGGGGACCGGGATCCTTATACCCTACAGCCCATTTTCCTACAATGAAACTTGGGGTCAGTGTCTTCAGGGATCCTCCCATTCCCATTACCTAAGTGATTCCGACTTCTCCGTTGCAGCTCTATGGTTATGAGTTTCAACCCTAAGACAGGTTCATAATTATTCTAATAATTGATATAAGGAATTGATGATTCGTGGGAGATGATTTAAGATGCTTGTGTTACTCTCCTATCAATTACTGCATTTAAATAGCAGGCCTAAGGTGGTGTACTGGAAGTGATTTCTGAGAGTACTTGTGTGATACCTTTCTCCAGGAATGTGCATTCCTTTATATTTGAAATTTTAATATTTCCATTATCATTTCACAAATGAGAAAAGTCAAAGGATCATAAAATGGCATACTTAGGAGCCGGACTATGTTGTGGGAACAGACTTTTTGTATAAGCCTTCTCCTGTATGGGAAGGTGTCATTGTCACCTATGTGTCTTTTGGGAAGCGCCAGGGCCAGTGTGCATGACTAGGGGACCCCTAGACAAGGGAGTGCAGAGGGTAGCAGGGGGCTGCTTTGTGGCCCACGTGGTTGGTCTTGAAAGAGGCATGAGAGACCATGAAGTGAGGCCAATGTTTTCGGGGTCTTTATTATTACTATTATTGTGCCTGTGGGGAGACATTCAGACTCGACATCCATCATAGGCCGGCCCATCCCAGTGGTCTTTACACTCAGATGCATTTATACATTTCAGGTAACTTCCTGGCCCTCCTCGTAAGCATTTGTTTTCGAGACCTGTTGGGAAACTGAGGCCTTAAGGAGAAGCCGAGCTGCTGCAGGTCCCGCGGTGGTAGAGGCAGGTCTAGAACAACCTTGTGCGGAAGGCTGTGGTCAGTCCAATTGGTCAAGACCATCCCTTAAAGGAGGGGGAGGGGCAAATCTCTCTCTCCATCTGCTTCCCCTCTTTCCTCCTGCTGCTTCTCTTACTAGCAAGATGAACATGGATTAATAAGTTGCCAGTACCTTTCCATAGATTTGCTTCATGGTACTCCTGGTTGCATTTGGATTCCAAGTGGCCACAAAGGGAGGAATGTGCAAGAATTCATTCCTACAACTAAAATTTCAAACTCGGCGGCACATGCAAAACTCCTGGACAGCTGAGCCTTCTCCATTGCCTCTCACATCATACAACGATGAAGTTACTTATCCACACGGATAGAAGGCTGGCCCTTCATCCAGAGGCAGCCCCCACCATCTCACCCGGTGGCAAGGGCCTGGGACAGAGGGAGCAGGTGGCATGAACAGCAGAAGCACCTTTAGTTGTGCAGCAAAGGGAGTGCTTCCTCTCATCCCAAATAGATAACCCAGAAATTACATCCTGAAACTTATTTCCCCGGAAAGAAAAGGAAGGGGAGGGATAACTTAAAAAGAAGATACTTCTAATATGGTATTAGACTGTAATTCATAGGGAAATTTATGCCTGAGATATGAATTTCTGAAAATAGGGGTTTTTTTTTAAAGGGAAACACTGACACATCCTTAATTATAGAGTAATAAATACCAATGGTATATTATCTTCTGATATTTCCTTACACAGATATCAAAGCATGCAGCTGTTTTTGAAAACTGATAATCAAGTATAATATAAGTATATTACATCTTGTACTTACAACACACCCTTCAACTAAGCAACCTCCTGGAGCACTTAACAGTGAGAACCAGAGCTGCTTATAGTAGGAGCCCAACTGAACAAATTAGCCTTGAATTGTAACTTAAGAATCATAGTCAAACCGAAATGCCTGTCCTTGCCAGGAAAGGCATTCCAAAGGCAAAGAGCATGCCAAGTAAAAAGCCTTTGCTTCAGGATTATGGAGGCAGTTCTCAAAAGCCAGCATAACTTAATGATCAATCAGAAAAATATAGAGCAGTAACTACACAACTGAAGGATACATAAAAACTGTACAAAGCATTAATAGTGAATGGGGAGGTAGAATGGGATTTTAACAGAACGTATTACTCTCTTAGAAAGCTCTCTTTATTGCTTTCAATCCAGGCAGCAAAAGAAAGACAAACATGGTCAAAGAAAAGTACGTGGACAAATGTGGGGGGTAGGAAAGGAAATGAAGGTTAAACAAGGCCAATATGATTCAGAATGAAAGGGAGGGAGGAAAGTATAAGAAGCCAGCTGCAATTACTAAATGTTACATTAAGAAGAGCTGAAATTGAGAGGGGGAGGTCTGGGTATTTTACTAAGTGGATTAATGTCTTCTTCTTTGGGTGTCTGAAGTTGCAGATTTTAATTTATTTGGTGCAGGGTTTTATTGTGAAATTCCTAATGGGGTGGAGGGATAAATAGGGACAATTATAAACAGTCAGAAAGTAGAAAGGGGGAACATAAAATACTTCTTTTTAAATTTAACTAAAATAAATACAGGGTCTGAAACTATGGAAAGAGGTAAATAATCAACAGAATATTTAGTTCATTATGATAGAACTCAAAGGAAAATGAGAGGTATATACCAAAAAAAAAAAAAAAAAAGACAAAAACATCCATACGGATGCGTCAAGCCAAGAATTTTGAGGGACTTAGGGGCTAGTTTATTGCTCCTCTCCTTTCTCCACCCATTTAAAAAAATAAATCATAACTCTGGCATTTAGAAAACTAGTCATGAACATCATTTATTAATATAAACTTAATCCTGTGCTGTTCTTCGGTGGGTGGTAAAAACATGAACTAACAACAACTGGCCTAAAACAGGATGATCCTCTCCAATCCTGGGAAGCTCTAAAGAAAGAGAAACTCCTAATATGCTCTTTCACCTTACTTATTTTACTGAAGGCTAAAGTCAAAAAGTGGGGAGGGCAGAGCCAAATCAGAGGACAAGAAGCTTACAGGAGATTTTTAAAGTTTACCTAAATAGGTCTCAGAAGAGGAGATGGGCTTGGAACCTAGTGTGATTTATATCCATTTATTAATCTGCTAATCTACTACCACTTCTGGGGAAGGTGGGAAATAAGGAAGGCTCTCTGCCTTCTACAGTGGAAGAGAGCAAGACAGAGACTTAATCGTGTTCATATTCCCCAAGTTGACACTGCTGTTATGTGGCTCCCAACCAGTCCACAAAGGTTCTGGGGTCAAGAACACATTTTTGCCAAGCCAAAAACACTAGGAATCATTTCAATTGAAAATATGGATCAGGAGGCATTTAAGAATTACTGATATGCAGCTATTAATCTTGAATGCAAATGTAGATAGCATTACTTAGAGTGTGGGCAAATCACTTCACTGGAACCACATGGAAAGGCACTTTGAAAAAAATTTATGAAATGCTGTGCAGAAAATGATGTTGGTGAAAAATACAAATGAAAAATGGGAAAATATCATCTATAAAGAGGAAGATACATAAAATGACTGAACAAGGTGCCCTTGTTGCCTCCCACCTGCTGCATCAATTCTATCAGTAAATAGATTACTTGCAGAGAGGCTTAGTCTTCTATTTCTAAGACTGACCTAGCAACGAGGAGAAAACACAGAAGAGGACATTGCAGAGTGGCTCAGGGTGACCCTCAAAGGTAATCTAACTCTAGGGTTAAATATGAGGGTGCCAAACTAGTCGTTTGTGAACACTTCTCCATCAATGAAGAATTCAGAATACTGTGGAGGTGAACTGCTGTCTTAAATCCCAGGGACGGGGTGTTCTGTGACCATAGTTAAGAGGAAAGTCATCAAAGCACACACCTTTTTCCTTTTTCCTCTTGAGCTGCAGAGCTATGGTGGGGAACTTGTGCTCTCTGGTGCTGGCTGCTATGTTCCCTGGCTTTCAGTAGGCTTGGCTTTTCCCCTGGAGTTCTGATGCTGTGATAACAGGCCAGGAAAAAAAAAAAAAAAAAAAACTAAGAAAGAAAGAAAAAAGTAATCTACAAAACTGAAAAACAAAATTGTGTGTGTGTGTCTGTGTGTGTGTGTGTGTGTCTGTGTGTGTGTGTGCGCGCGCGCGCGCACGGTAGGGTTTCACTGAAGATAATGAATTGCAACACTGTAAGCACCAAATTTTAAAACTTAAAAAGTATGAGTAATGGAGTTTTGAAGAAGCAAAATGTGCTAGAGCAGAGTATTTATAGTGCCTGTTTTTGAGAGGTTCCCCAGACCTCTGGATGCTTCAGCAAACTGTCCTCCTACTGGAGCGTGCAGCTGCGATTTGGCCGCAGGCACCACCTACCCAGAGTCACTACCTAATGCATTTTACATTTGCACAGATAATAAAAGAGGGAGGGGGGAGGGAAAGGCTGAGAAGGGGCCATTTTCCCCCTCAGCGTTCTGTGTTTCCTTTTGTCGCGGCCGCCAGCTGACACATGGAAAATGTGGTGTACGGTTTTGCTTTCCTTTAATCTGTAATTAAGGATTCCTTGTCTGGGGCTTGCTACCTCTTTTCGCCCTCCGTCCCTGCCTCTCGGGTCTTCCGCTCTTGGTCGGATCTGGTCCCGCGCCGCAGGCGGCGGGCTCGAGGTGGCCTGGCTCGGCCGCGGGCGGCGGGGAGGCAGTGGGACGCGGGGGCCTCGGCCGGGCCCTGCGCTCGCCTGCCCGAGAGCACGCACCCCGGCGCCCCGCCCCGCCCCGCCCGGTCCCGATCGCCCGGCAAGCCAGCGCCCGGCGTCGGGGCAGCTGCGCCGGCGCTGCCCGGAGCGGGCAAAGACCGCCGGCGGGGCCCCTGGCAGCCTCCGCGGGCGCTCAGCCGCAGCCCTGGCCGCTCGTCCTCTCCCCGGCGCCGCGGCGCCTTCGCGGCCGGCGAGCCCGAGGTCCCGTCCGCCGCGGCCCCCTTGACGCCCTGCTCGACCCCGTCCGGAGCGGGCGGAGGGAGCCCTGCTCCACTCCTGGCGCGAGAAAAGGGAGCCGGAGAGGGACGGCGAAGTCACCGAGTCACCGCCGAGCCCGCTCGGCGGCGGAGCGCCGGGAGCCGAGAGCCGGAGGAGCCCCGAGGCCGAGGGGCTCGTCCGAGGCTGCGGGGCCGAGCGAGCCCCGGGCGGCGGCCGCGCTCGCGCTGACACTCGCGCCCACACTCGCGGGACTCGCTCCCCGCCCCGCCTGGCGCGCGCACTGGCACGCACCCACACTGGCACGCACCCCGCCACGCGCGCTCGACACTCACGCGCTGCCACGCACACGCACCGCGTGGCCCACGGCTGCCCTGGCTCGCGTGCGCAGGGCCGGAACCTTCCCTGTCGCGCCCCCGGGACGGCAGCGCAGCCCGGGCGGGGCGCGACTCTGCCGGGTCGTCTGTTTGCCTGAACTGGGTTCCCCGAGTCGCCGGTCTGTCCTCAGTGAGACGTTAGGATGAGGCTGCACTGAGCAAAAACAAAAGTACTGAATTCTATGCCCCCCTCCCCTTTAAAAAAAAGATTACCTTAAGCAAAAACAAAATAAAACAAACAAAACAAAAAGCAAACAAAAACAAAAACAAAAAAAACGAGGGCGTGGGGATGGGCGCGGAGACTCTGGCTATTAACTTAAAAAATGCTCTTCTCCCTCTCTCATTACCCAGGCGTGTGTTTAGATCCCACCCCAAGCGCCCAGCGCTATCCTGTGCTTTGGGTTACAAACTTCGCTTCTCCTCTCAACCATCAATGGATTATTTAGGAGGAGAGGAGAAGAGGGGTTAAGAGGTATTCAGGCAGGAGAATATTTAGAAGCCCCGTGTTGATTTGTCACTCGTTTGGTCAAATTACGTTCCTGAGAAACTCGGAATTTCCAACGTTTAATATCATTTTGAGGCTTCTAAAATGTTTGAAGAACCTCTCCGCACTAGTATTATTTTTTTATCATTCGATATTTTTGTGAGGGTAGACATTTAGAATGACACGTATAAGAGGAAAAAACGCCCCTCGTCCTTGGTTTCACCGATGCTGTTTGCGTTTCTTTCCCTCTAGGTTGTAGCTTATTTCCTCTCTCGTTCCCAGCAATAGAGATTGTCTGCTGACGTGTTGTAAACCGGGACCAAATACAAGAATCCTTAATCTGGAGTGTTCGTGACCTTACTTGGCATCTACTTCTCAAGATGTTTGAGAATATTATTTTGAAATATTATTTGAACTGTAGACTTAGAAATACGGGTTGATTGGTTGGTTGGTTGATTGGTTGGTTGGTTGGTTGGCTGGTTGGTTGGTGGGTTGGTCGGTTGGTTGTTTAAAATGTGAGAAGAACAGCACAGGGGTAAACCGAGGGCCAGGAGGTGGGCCTACAGAGAACCCTACCGTTGAGAGGCTGAACAAGAACGCATAGGAAGTGCCTCGAGAAGAGACTGTAAACAATGATAATCAGGGCTTTCGAAAATCATAAAACTGATTGAAATATCTGATTCATTATTTATTCATCACAGCACAATTTTGCAAATCCAAGAATAGTGTTTGAAAACCAAGTGTCTTCTATTTTGTACATCTACTAGGCAGATGGGTCTCCCTTTCAAAATGTAGCAAAAGGGTTAAAGCTATAATTTTAGAAAAGTATCTCAGGAAATGACATTAAGATCTGATACATTTCCCTTTCTTTCTGGCAACAATATCCCTCAACGAAAAAAATATATACTTATTGATATGATGATAATGTTTCTCATTATGAGTACAAGTGTCAGAATGATTCCTGTTTGTACAAGTGTTTTTAAAACTGCGAGGACACTTTCACTACTATGAAAGCTGATGAGCCAATGGAGGAGAACTTCTTTTAACTCCATAATAGCAGGTTACATAGTAAATGAGCACGGATGGTCAAATAGCCAATTATGGTATAAATATCCATTGTTTACAGAGAGGTGTTAAATGAGCCTTTGGAGTACAAAGGATTAGGCCCATCTAAGCTACCACTTGTTCTGCAACCTATTATGTCTTTCCTTAAAAAGGCCAGTGCCACTGTAGGTAATATGCACACAGAACATACTTCTCTATGTTGATTTTAGTTTGCTTTATTTCAATGCACACTGTTGTTTACTTTTTAAAATTTAAATAAATGTCAGCATTGTATAATTTCTATGTTAACAAAGCAGTGAGCAAAATCCCTTGTATGTTTATAAAATATTATTGTTTAATTCACATAGTTTAGAAATTCCAAATGTTGAGAATAGGAAGGAGGCCAAATACCATCTGTTTATAACTATGATGCATCGTAATATGTGTACTTTTAAAAGGAGTTTGGTCAATCATGCCACTATTTTATCTGCTCAGAATATGTTGAAGATTTAAAATGTAATTTACAGGATTACTTTTAGTGCGTTGCATCCAACTGTGAGTTGTAAAGGAATCCGTCTCTTCTGTTTTTCTCAAATTAATCATGTAACAGCCCCAATTAATGGGGGCTGTTAAACGGGTCGCTTTCTGCTTAGCTCCAGAATTCTTCTTCTAACTTTGGCTCAGTCCACCTTCTTGATGCTGATAAAAACTCCAAGGACAAATGAAACAAAACACTCCTAGCTGTGTCTTTCTGCCAGGAGATAGTCACTTAGAATGGGAGGCAGGGTATGGTAGCTAATAATTAGCTAACATCAACGCTGAGAAATTACCTGTGAAATACCCTTTGGTTCTGGGTTGAAAAACAACATGTGACACTCCTTGTTTTAAAATAGTACATTCTTGTCGCAGAGACTTCTGATTGAACTTACCTTTTCTTTCAAATGCATCTAAATGCATGCCATGTAACAAAGGGGGTACACTTACTTGCCTTGGATGAGCAGGTTTGGAGGTTTTTTCCAAAGTTGCAAACTCAAGTTCTTTAGTGAGGCATTTTTCCCTTCCTTTACAAACTAGAGAAACTCTGCAACTGAGCCTTCAACTCAGGGCAGACGTTGTCTTGAAGGCCAGAGGACGCTTCAGCGTCTTACACCATGGGCTCTCTTTTTCAAGAAGGAGGAACCAAAAACTCAGCTGTCCAGATAAAGTTGGAAAATGTGACAAAAAACATTTATTAGCCAATGATGGTTGCTAGATTGATTTTTTTGGCATGGTAGAATCAGTAAAAAGCTACCCCTCGAAATGCTTTTATAGACAAACAGATATAGACAGATTTTTATAGACAGATTTCAGAAATCTGAAAACATACTCCCAAAGAGCGGGCATGTTCTGGATGTTTTACTTCTCAGCTGAGTGTTCAACAGGTGCTCTATACAGTGGTTTCTCTGTTCATTTAATGATAACTGTTTTCTCAAACATTTTAGTTTTAGCAGCTTCCTCTAAAACTCTATCAACCAAGAATATTTAGTTACATATATTCTTAAGAACATTAAGAATACCTTATCTGAGTAAATGAACTGATCTGTACATACATTTTTTTCCCCCCAGTCTCATTGTTACATTTTAAAAGTCTGTTTATTGTCTTTCTGGTCAGTTCCC
>CM052810.1:96882438-97001714 GCA_028533885.1 Nasua narica | reverse complement strand
AGAATGTGTACGGAAAGGAGGTAAGAGAGCAGACACTAGAAGTGCGATAAAGAGACTCATCAAACAAAACTCAACGTTGCTTGAGCGCCATAAGCCATAATCATTAAAAAGCATCATCATTTCCATGTAAAATCTAGACTGTTGCATTCAGATATTAACCAGCTCAGGGAAACTCTTAAGTGAAATCTGGTTGAGACTTGTATATCAGTTTTTCCATTCCACCTTCTTAAGTGAAGCTTGTACTTGATATCCAAATTTGCACTGCAGGAGATAGAGAAGGAGCCATAGAGGCATTCTTTGTTCTTAAGGCATTTACAGTCTAGAAGTAAGCCATGGATACACAAAATAAATGAGACTATGACTAAGCATCGTTATATGCTACATACTGGACATGTAACAATAAAGACCGTTTTACATGGAGGAATTATTCAGGCCTGCTTTCCTTCTGAGAACCTTGGCTAGCAGTGAATTTCTAAACAAGTTAAGCAAGTCCTTAAATGCATAAACCCTTTGGAACTCAACGAGTCTAATGAATTGTGGTAGGTAATATAATCAAAATTGAAATTGGCATGCAGGTGCTCATTTCTTCTTCCCCTTAGAGCTGACTTAGAACCATGGCAGTGATCACATGAGCACGTAAGTCATTGTATAGTCACGTTATCTTGACAACCAAAATCACTTTATAAAATATACTTTAATAAGTTACCATAGAGCCCTGAATTTAAGCCATATAACTTAATCAATAGTGTGTGGGCATTTCTAGGTATCATATTCAAATTGAGTAAGAGATAAAAAGAAAAGAATTAAGAAGAAGAAAAACGTATGGGAAACTATTTGCTTCTCCCAATTAATCTAAAACATGCCAGAAGCTTTTTCTCATTTTGCTCTTTATGAAGAATTACTGACCCAGAGAAGAGTCAGATGAGGACTAGCACTAAACAAACAATAAAAGCAGCAACAACAACAAACCTTACTTGTTTGAGAGAAAAACACGAAAAAGTAATAAATTCACCCATTTTAAAAATTAAGAAGAAAAGACATAAAATTTAATACACACAATAAATAATAAATATTCTTCAGATTCATATGATGGCTAATTAAGGAAAAAGCCCATGTGAAAAATTTGGAAAAGACGAATAAAACAAGGTTATTAACTCTTTGTTCCTTCGGCCTTAAAGCAGAGTGAGCAGGGTAAGATTTCTTTTAAGGTGGGACCTGCAGCCACCTCAGAGATCAAATCTGCCTCTATAAAATAAAAGAAAAGGAATCTTACTAGCTCTGCGGCTCAAACTCCAACCTTGGTTTTGGCCCCACTCTGCTGTTGGTGCCCCAGCATGGTGGCCCCTGAGTGCTTTGCTCTTTGATTGAACTCTAGCCCTTAACACAGATAGTCAACAGCTGGTTTCTTCCTTGTTCTTTTGTCCCTCCCTCGACCGAATCAGCTCTCTGGTATTCCTTCTACCACATTTGGTTAGTCCTTGAGAGTTGAAGATGCATTTTTTTCATCCATTCTCTAATGTAGTCTTGGTAATGCTCTTGTGATAATGGGAAGCCATAGCTTTAGTCCCAAACATCAGAAGAAGCAACTCAAAATCATACCGCTAGTACATTGCAGAGTTGGGACTGAGAGTCATACCACCCGGTGCCCAGGTTCTCCCTCTCCTTTGATTGGAATTCATACTTGGTTCTTCATTTTAATTGTGATTATGACAACAAATTACAATTGTGGTCTTTGTATTGGGTACAAAGAAGAAGGGAAAGGAGGAGGAGCAGAAGCAGAAGGAAGATGAGAAAGAAGACAAATCCCCACAGGGTTTTCTGTGAAGTGGGGAAGGATACATCTTTAAATTGCTTCCCTCTTGCTTACACAGATGACTGAGGAAAGCGCTTCCTAAAATTTTTATCATCCAAAGGAAAATCTAATTCCAAAGTTATTACAGTGCTTTGTGCTTTAAAGGATAGAAATCTGAAGTAGATAATCCACTGATAGAGCTCCTTAATGAGTTCTTGGATATGCATGAGTAGGCCACAAGCTTAATTTTGAGTACGAGACAGAGAACTATTGTTTAAGAAATTAATAGGAATTTGGAAAAATCGAGAAACAAAACAAAAACACCTGATAGAAAAAGGAAATGGTCAAAGAATGGAGAGACATAAGCTATTGTCTTAAAGATAACGTAGCCAACAACAAATTTCCCATGGTGGAATACAGCTGATTATTACATTTGTTTTTGTATTAAAGGAGTTTATTACACTCCATTCTAAGCTTACACTCTAATGTGATCTCCATCTGTAACTTCAAATCTCCACTGAAATTTGGAGACACAAATCTGGCTTGATTTGGTTCCACATTTGGGGAATGAGGCATAGGGAAGGGCGACATTGAAGAAGGCGTGATTTAAAATGAAGGCATAGAATTTTATGGAAACAGGAAATAAGGACAAGAGATGATTAGGAGATATGAAAGCTGTCTGAGAATGAATACTAAGAAACAAGGAAATCCATAATACAGGAGGAGGTCTTGGGGGGAAAAAAACAGCTAATTTTTCTGTAGTAGACCCTTGACATTTTTAAACTTTTCAACATCTACCTAAGCTATTAGAATCTAAAGTTCTATTTAAGAAATTAATTCTTTCTTGCTAAATGTAGTCAGGCCTGGGGATTGAATTTTGCCTTGAACAGAGGCACAAAAAGACAACATTGGATTTCCAGTCCATCCAACCTGGAACACCTCCACCAGACTATTTCCACCAAAAGACGGTGATTGGGTTCTGCTTCTTAACCTCTGGCTTGTGAGGTTCTTCTCAATCCCAAACTCAGATGTCTAGCCTCCCTTTTATATGATTCTCTATCCACTAGAATTTTGTTGGTTGTAAAAAACAGATCTGGCTCAATTGAATGGCTCAGTAAGGAAAAATGATCATTTCAGACAGCTAGAAGTAGAGATGGAGAGTGGCTGCATTTTTCTACTCTTCCATCCTGATATGTTACCTTCTCTTTGACTACTCCCTTCATGTTCACAAGAGGGCCACAGCAATACAACCATCACATTTTTACCACATCCTTCTTTCCAAACAGGAGAAAGGACTTTCTCTTGCTTGAGCCTCTTTCTGCAATCAAGGAAAGCTTTTCCCAGAAGCCCATTAGAATTCCCCATTTGCCTCATTGCATCATTTATACATAAACTGGCACTGAGAATGGGAATGACTTCTATCGCTTAGGACATAACCCTATTCGCAAATAATTTCAATTCATAATTTAAGTATCTTTAAATATTTTTGATAACTTTCAGTCAAGAACTGCAGATAAAATGTGCTACTCTATTCTGGCTTATAGATGACTTGCTTTTACTTTCAAAGTTCTTTTGTTCATTTTTTTTTTTTTACTGTGTGCAAAGGAAAGACATGGATTTTAGAAATGTATTTTTTAATCAACATTTACCGACCCTGAATTTCTCAGTAATAAATTCCCCAAAATGTTTAATGTTTTATTTTTATGTTTACTCATACATTCTTTTTTTGTTCACTCAATAATTCATTTGGGCAGTAATTTCTTCTTTGTTGACTCAAAAAATGTTTTTAGGTACTTAATATGTATGTGGAAGGCCTAGGGTTAGCAAGAAAAAAGGTGTTAAATAACATTTGTATAACCTCAAACCTAAGGTATATATTTGTTTCTTTTTTTTTTTTTTTTATTAACATGTAGTGTATCATTTGCCCCAGGGTACATGTCTGTGAATCATCAGGCTTACACATTTCACAGCACTTACCAGAGCACATACCCTCCCCAATGTCCATAACCCAGCCACCCTATCCCTATCTCCTCTACCCCCCAGTCACCCTCTGTTTGTTTCGTGAGTTTAGGAGTCTCTTATATTTAGGAGTCATTTTATAACATTTTTAGGAAGGGAGCAATGGGATGAAAATGAGGAGCTGGTGGGCATTCCTAGTCTTTTCTCATCTTGCTAACAGTTTCTTGTGTTCTGAGGTGCATCGCCCAGAGAGTCTTGCTTTGACTGACAAGTTCCTTGGGGCTGTAGGCATGAAAATAGGGAGGAAAGGGAGAGAGAACAAAAGTTCCAAAGGTTAAATCTGGGGGAGGAGGTTATCTTGACTGGAGGCTTGACTGCAGACTGGAATTCCAAGACAGATGTAAAGGAGCAGAAGCAGCTGCCATGCACGAACTACAGGGGGAGGGGAGTGGGGGGGGGGGCAAAGGGGGATTTTTAAAGATCTCTCGTCCCCTCATCTTCAAAAAAAAAAAAACAAATAAAGAACTTGAGTTATTCAGAAATTATTTTTGGTTGATGCTCTATTGTGGTTTTATTTCTAACCATAATTCTGTTCAGGTACTTATTATTTCGTAGTGCCCAGGACTCTGTTTCTCTGTTTCTCTGTTAGATTGCAAGTGATGAAAATCAACGCACACTAATCAGGCATACAATTTGGCTTGTGTGTCAAAAAGTCCTAGATTATGATCTTGGGCCTTAAGGAGAGAATTCAGAGAATTCCATGAACTGTCCTCTGGGATCTGGCTCAGTTCTCTCCTCTCTCTCTCTCTCTCTCTCTGTCTCTCGATCCTTGTCTGGACTGTTGTTTTTTGTGTTTGTTTTTGTTTTTTTTTTTTCCTCTGGAAGGCTATCTCAGGGTGGTGGGAATGATGACTCTTGTATATTTCACATGATCCTTACAACCTCAGAAGAGAGAATCTATCATTTTTAGCATCCAACTCAGACCCTGGTAAAAAGGACACTTATTCACCCTGCCTGGGTTACTTTCCCCCAGCTTGTAGTAGGGGACTTAAGGAAATACAGGACATGATTTTGGATGACCACACCAGTATTACAATAGGATGGATCCTCCAATCCCTCGTAAGAAACAACAACAACTTATCAGCTATTAAGAAGAATAAGTTGTGAGACAGTTGACGTTGTATCTCTTCTTAAACAAATACTTTCTTGCTTGAGTTATTTACACTACTATCACCATACAGGGTGACATTTTAACTTAAATTTAGATCTCTAATTATGTTTTCAAATTTCTTTCAAAAGATTGCACTCCAAGGTAACTTTGAAATGAAAGTTATTGCATACACAGGAAAACCTGAAGATAGAGCTATAAGACGGCTTAAGTGAAGCTCACATTTATCACTGGAGAACTGATGCACTTGCACTTAAATGTCATCTAGAAACACTCCAGTCCTTTGCAGACTCCCTGAGATGGACAGGTATCCATCAAGAGATAAACTTGTGTTTTCTTTCGTTATTAAGATATACTCAAAAGAATTACCTGTCACATACTAGACAGTACAATTGACATTGGAAACAGATTGTAGAATTTGCAAGCTAGAGAGGCTCACACATTTGAAGGATTCTCGTTCAGGTGTCAAGTATTTGTCAAAAACTCTTTGTTGATTTGTACTGAAAAAAGTTTTTAATTTCCAGTGATAAGAGAGTTAGTTATGGGAGGGAAATGTCTGAGTGTAACTAAATTGCAAGTGCAAATGAAACTCTAGTATTCTTTTGTATGCCTCAAACTTACACAACTGTTCAAGAGGTCCAGCCCCTACACCTGGGTTATATAAAGGACTAGTCACTAGAATGTGGTGCAAAACTATGGGAGACTGAGAGTGACTCAGAAGATACTGTAGGCTCAGACTGTGAAGGTTTGCTCATAATATAGAAGAAAGTGGTGTATCTTTGTAGAGACACACTATTTGGATAATCTCTTTTTCAGTCAACAAAATGAAAATTTATGTACATACTCTTTACTGTAGTTACAGTAGATTGAATTTTGGCTCCCAATACTTTCTTATCATGGAATTATGCATTATACACCTATGCCCCGTTCCAAGTGACTCCGCAGTGCCTCCTACTAGTGGAGGCAGTGTACTCTCCCCAAATGTTGAATTTAGGCTTGGCTGTGACTTCGCTTTGAACAACGAAATTGGGTGGAAGTGACAATGTACCTAGTCTAAGCTGAGGCTCGAACAGGCATTACGTGTGCCCTCCACATGAACTGTCACTCACCAGGAGAATACCGTGGGCCCCGTAACCTGTATTCCAAAGAGAATGTGGAGATGCATGAAGTAGACCTGAACCCAACCGTCAGCCTGGAACCCAGAGCAGGGAAGCTGGAGTTGAATCTTGTACAAGAGAATTACAGCAACTCACAGGCTCATGAGAGAAAAATAAAGGTTTGTTTTTATAAGTCCCTGAATTTTGGAGTGGTTTTTTAATGCAGCATTATTATAGCAATAGCTGACTAACAGTAGTATTTCTTTCCTCTCCCTACAAGTGTTTGAAATTGATGGTGCATCTAAGAACTCATAGCATTGTAGGATCAAGGAAATTCACTAATTATACAGTTAATCATTTAATTAGAATTATAGGAAGTGGTACAAAAAGGATGCGAAGAACACAAAACACAGAGACGTAATCTAATCTGAGAGTCAGGAAATGTTTCTCTGAGGAAGTGACATTGAAGCTCAGCTCTAGCCTTGGGCTAAGCAAAGTTGGGGGCAGGGAGAGAAGCATTCCAAATGAAGGGAACAATCTTTGCAAAGTCCCTAAGGTAACAAAGAGAAGCCAACTTCTTACTGAGTTGTATCTGGAAAGCAGAGGAAAGAAGAAAGTGCCAAGAGAATGGTGATTGTTGAGGATTACTACAATATTATGGACTGAATTGTGTCTCTCCTAAACTTCATATGTTGAAGTCCTACTACCCAGGACCTCAGAATGTGACTGTCTTTAGAGATAGGGTGTTTAAATTAAAATGAGGTTATTAGGGTGCGCCCTCTATCAGTCTGACCGGTGTCTGTATAAGAAGAGAAGATTAAAACACAGACACAGACACACACAAAGGGAAAATCATGTGCAGACCTGGGAGAAGACAACCATCTATAAGACAACAAGAGGGGCCCCAGAAATCAACTCTATCAATGCCTTGATCTTGAACTTCTAGCCTCCAAAGACTCCAAAATTGTAAGAAAGTAAGTTTCTGTTAACTAAGCCAGCTAGTCTGGCACTTTGTTATGGCCGTTTGTCTTAGTATATTCAGGCTGCAATAACAAAAATGCCTTACACTGGGTGGCTAATAAAAAACAGAAATGTATTTTTCATACTTCGGGAGGCAGAAAGTCCCAAATTAAGTGTCTGGTAAAATTCAGTGTCTGGTGAGAGCCCTCTTCCTCTTCATAGACTGTCATCTTGCTTGTTTTTCCTCCATGATAGAAGGGGCAGGGGAGATCTTTGGGAACTCTTTTATAAGGGCATTAAACCCACTCAGGAAGCCTCTACCCTCATGACCTAATCACTTTACTTCCTACTACCTTCACATCAGGGGTTAGGATTTCAACTGTGAATTTTGGGGGAACACAAACATTCAGTTTATTGTAACAAATGAATACACACGACAAGCCCAGTACTAAGTACCATGCCCAATAGTGGCTGCTTAGTATATATTTGTTGGGTTAATTAGTGATGGAAATGAATAAGCCATATGAAATATACCATATTAAGGATTTAAATTTTTTTTTTTTATCTAAAGAGCAATAGAAAGTTATTGATGGCCTTAAGCAGGAAAGTAAATTTATCAGATTAGTTTTAAAAAAATTTTCTGTGGCTGCAATATAAATAATGGATTGAAGGGGAAGAATTAAGAGGTTGTCACAGGGGAAGATGGTCGTAGCTTACACTAAAGCAGGGGCAGGGGAGATGGAGACAAGTGGATTAGTTCAGGAGGGAGATGGGGGAAGGGGGTGTTGAAACTCAAACTTACAAAAATCCAGGATCATTTAAGGGCTACTCTTTCAGTAAAATGGTAGACAGGAAATAATCTGCAAACTAGCACAAAGAGAAAACAAGGAAGTAAGATATCTAGCCTTGGGTGCAAGGTGGAAAATAAACCTTCCCAGAGAATTTGTAAACACAGACATGTCATGTGATTTATATGATTGAATACCAATCATATGAGCTTGGTGTTCAAGGTGCATGGCCTCTAACACTTCGTGTTGAGATGTCAATGTATTCCCAGCAGAAGCCAACTGAGAGCAAATCTAGTGCTATACAACCTTATCCCAGGCCATATGTGAGGTCTCCAGCTGAAGCCAATCGAAGAGGAGTTCACCATTCAGAATACCAAAACATACAAGGTAATAATCCACCTTGAGAGATTTAGAAAGGAAAAAAAAACCAGCAGAATTATACTTGCAGGAATTGCAGAACTATCAGATAATAATTGGTAATAATAATCAGAGAGACCGTAACATATATGGATTTAAACTGTCTTAAGCATTAGAGAAAGAAAAATAAAAGCATTAAAAATAAGATGCAGATAGATTTGAAAAAGAACCAATTAGAAATTCTAGAAATGTAAAATATTGCCCTCAAAGTTAAATGCAATCAGTGGTTTTAAGGGCATATTAGATACAGTTTATGTGGAATTCATGAACTTGGAATAAATCTGAGGTAGTAAAGAAAATAGATCTGAGGTTATACAAATATTTATATATATAATTTACACACACAAATATATACACAAAGGGAGTTTCAAATGAAAAAATCCCTTATAGTAGAAATTTCCTAAGGATTTAGTAAAGAGAATAGGACAAACATCAACCTATTAAAGCAGATTATCTACAAAGGAATGCTAATGAGATTGAAAACAAACTTCTCAATTGCAACATAATAGGCAAAATAAATAATATCTGCAAAACATTGAGAGAAAATAGTTGTCAATCAACAATTCTATATTCTTGTTTATTTCATACTCTATACCTATATCATTCAAGAATGCGGTCAAAAGCAACTACTTCTTTCCAGATAAATAATGAGAAAGCTTATGACTCATGGAACTTTGCTGCAAGAACCAAGTCAGAATCAGTTATTGAAATCATGCATGAACTGGTATGATGCACTGAAAGAACTCTGTCTTGCTTCTATGACACTATGACCTGCACCTAATCATGAGGAAACATCGGACAAACTTAAACCAAAGGAAATTCTGCAAAATAACTAGATTCATCTTTAAAAGCATGAAAGTCATAAAAAATCCAGGGCAGACTGAAGAATAGTCCAGACGGGGGAAGACCAAACAGATATGACAACTTCATGCAGCCTGTGATTCTCAACTGGATCTTTTGGTAACAAAAAATATTGTTGCATCAGTCAATGATCTAGGGCGTGGTCTGTTGACTAAAGGGCAGGAGTGTATCAAAGTTCATCTGCTTTTACTGGTTGTGTTGCAGTTAAGTAGGAAGATGTTCTCATTTGTAGAAAACGTGTTCAAGTGTTTGGGGCTTGCAGAACATCAGATTAGCAACTTAAAAGTATTCAGAAAAAAAAAATGACTTATTTGTACTCTGTGTCTAGATTTCTTTGCAAATTTTTGATTGATGTGTGGAAGTGTTGAATCACTGTATTATATACCTGAAACTAGTACAACGCTGCATGTTAATCAACTGGAATTAAAATAGAAAATTTAAAAAACCCCTAAATTTAAGGAAAGCAATCACTAGCAAACAAACAAAAAATCTGTGATGTGGTGTACGTGGTGCTTAGAGGTAAATGTACAGTCTTCACAATTTATAATTCAAAAGAAGAAAGATTAAAAATAGCAAGTTAACTATTCCATTCAATACAGCAGGGAAAAAACAAAAACAATCCTGCCAACTGAACTCTAAAAAATTTGAAAGAAAAGGGAAGTAAAAGGTCAAAACCAAAATGAATCTATTAGAAGACAAAGAAGTAAGGGAGAGAGTACATAATGGCCCTTTTCCACCTTGGGACAGCAGCTAGGATTTTCTTCCTTACTTGTTTAAGAAACAGATGCTCTTGCAGAAAAAGAGGAAGAGTCAGTTCTTATATTTTACTTTTGAAACTCTGAGCATTTGTGTATCAAGCATGAAGGCCCTAAAGATTTCAAAGCATGACGTTAATATCACAAGCCAACAATTTGGGAAAAATAGATGAAAAGCCAGTGTTTTTCACCTCATATTAAATGAAGACCCCCATACATAGGCTGAAGAAGGGATGAAAAAGAGAAAATGGTCAGAAAGGAAACACAGAGCTTACATACTGTTGGTGCTTCTGTGAAGGGACTTTGGCCTGACTCTCCCACACCTGAGCTGGGAGAAATGTCCACGGTTAAAAGAATCTGGGAGCAGAGAGCTAGCTGATCTTGTGTCTTGGGGCACCCCAAAGAAGCCTCCAGCCTCACAGATTCTCTGGAGCCCACCATAACACAGGAGCAACAGAAGACAGACGGTTTTGTGGGTGTTCGGGTAACCAGTCAGAGACAGCCTCTGTGTTCCGGACATCCCAATGAGTCTCTGAAAGAGCCACCTGGTTTCTTTAGGCCTAAAAGACAGGATGTTTTAGCCTAAGAGGTCAGGGTAGAGTTACACAAGTGAATAAAATCCAGATAGGGTGGTGACGTCTTGTAGACTTGCATGGATTCACACTGGAGACCCAGGATTTTTAACATATCTCTCAGTGAATGTCACCATGAATAGATGACTCGTCTGAGCACCCCGTTTCTTTGTAGACTGTCTGGAACATAGTCCTCCAAATAGCTCAATGGTTCTTTTATTGGTTATTGGATAGGTGGGTGGATGGATGTGTGGATGCGTGGGCAGATGGGTAGATAGCAAAATAATAAAAGATAGTCCCTAAATTGCATCCCTCTACAAGCCACTGTATTATTGGACTCCATGCCGTTAAGAATGACACCAAGAGCATAGCTAAATCACCCTCATTCACTCACGCTATCTTCATCCTTCTTTCCAAGACTAGCAGCAACTGAGAGTGGGAGAGGTACAGACTCTACATCATTTTCCCCTGAAGCCAGAATAGCCCCAAGGTCAGTAGAAAAATCAAGTGGTTTGGCAAAACAGCACATTAGAAAAGATTATCATTGTGAGTTACAGACACTGAAAAGTATTTTTTTTTAAAAAGACATTTCTTCCAAGTTTCCTGTTTACTGAAAAAAAGCAAAGGGCCTTTGAATTATTTTCACCTTGTTTGGAATCTTCACTTTTTATCTTGGCCTTACTACATTCTTGTTTGTGTATTTAGGGAGATCTTAGCAGGAGTAAATTTGTTATTCTAAAGCAGTCCACAGATGTACACTCACACAGCATAACCAAATCACAATTTTATGCAGGATTTTTTTCTTCTGTCTTAGATTTTGCAGTTCTTAAAGGAAAATGTGGAAGCAGTGGTATGTCACAACTCCTATTAAAGAAGTCCGGGGGAAAGGAGTACAGCATGGTGATCAACGCTGGCAGTCCCCACATACCGCATGATTATGTTGTAATACTGTTTGATGCAGTCGTATGTTTGATCAGTTTCAAGAGATGAATATCACCTCACTTCAAACAATATGATACAATCTCATTGTATGGAATTATGGCTGCTGTCAATCAGCATATGGCATAACCCTTAAAGTGCCATCTTTGGGGAATGTCATAAAAATGATTGCAACACTTGCATTAATTAGTAAGTTTTTACACGAAAACCAAGCATAACCTGTTAAGACAATTTATCTGCTGTATCTCCGTTCATTTTTGTTATCATGAAAATATGTATATAACCCCTACATGCATACGCTCAGCTGATTAGCTCAGCTTATTCGAACAGCAGTGCTGATAACAAAGATATCATAAGAGCGAGCCCCCTACTTCTGTGTGGATCAGTAAGCTATACTTTCTATATTTTGTTTTATGGTCCCCAAGTATACCCCTCCCTTGAACCAACCATCTTATCAAAGTGAGGGATGGGTGCAAAGGAAGGGTAAACATAAAATTACCAGTAGGTCTGTGTTCATGACAAAAAAACTCTCAAAATTTCCATTTGCCAAATGATAAATAAATGGCATATGGATATGTTTGGTATGGTAAATACAGATTCAGAGTCTTTTGAATGTCATTAATTTCATTTTGTCAGTGTTAATGGTTAGATACAGTATTTTAAGGGAATAAGAATTATGATCTTTCTTACATTAGCTATGGAATGTTTTCCCTCTTGTTTGAGGTTGTCTTTCTTTGTTATCAATTATTGTCTTTGTCTTGGGTTTTGCCATCATCACCCAGTAATACCTGTGCTTTCGATTTTTCCCAATGTATACATAATTGAGGCATTATTGCTTTGACATGGTACATACCAATTTGACCTGGGACTTAAAACACTTTCTCAAGGCAGCTAATACCCCCAGATTCAACTGTGTGTGTGTGTGTGTTTTAAAGAATTTTTTAATTTATTTGAGAGAGAAAGAGAAGAAAGTGAGAGAGAGAGAGAATGAGCAAGGGAGAAGGTGCAGACAGAGAGGGAGAAATAGGCTCCCCCCTCAGCAGAGAGCCCAATGTGGGGCTCAATCCCAGGACCCTGAGATCATGACCCAAGCAGAAGGCAGAGGCTCAACCAACTGAGCCACCCAGGTGCCCCTCAGCTGTGCTTATTGACACTATATATACCACTGGGGTATTGCGCACCTTTTCCCAAGGAATTCCTCTCCCACTATGTTTCCCAGCATTCTCCTTCCTCCTTTCCCCCCCACTCTTCTACTGCCATCAACTGAGAAATCACCTGTGGTGGATAGCCTTTTAAGATGGCTTCCAACGATCCCTGCCTCTCAGTATTTACAACATTGTCTAATTGTCTCCCCTGGAGTATGGGCTGAACTAGTGACTTGTTTTTAGTGATAGACTATGGATGTCACTTCTATGATTAGATTATAAAAGACTGACCCTTCTGTCATAGTGCCTTCCTTGCTGGCTTTGATGAACCATGCTCCAATGTTGGAAAGCCCGAGGAATTCAGGGTAGCCTCTGGCCAACAGCCAGCAAGGAACTGAGACTCTCCTTCCAATAGCCAGTGAGAAACTGAGTCCAGCCAATTAGTAAATGTGAGCTTGAAAGTGGATCCTGCCTCAGCTAACTCTTGATGTGACTGTGGCACCAGATGATACCTATAGTGCAAGACCCTGATGCAAAAGACTCTGCTAGGTTGCACACAGATTCCAAACCCACCGTGAGATAGTAAATGTGTGGGGTTTTAAACCACTAAACTTCGGGTTTATTTGTTACATAGCAATAGACAGTTAACACAAATACTATCTCTTAGTGAACATAGTAGGTAGCTCACTACATTCCTTTTATAATGAGTAGTAACATGGTAGGGCTGGAGATCTTTATATTTTTGCCTTCAAAATATATACAGTTTCATACCCAAGGGCAGGCTACATGGAAGTGCTGACCAAGTCCATAAAGAGACATACGACATCTTTAGGACCTTCCCACAAAGATCCTGCCATTCTTCATGGGCAAGAGATATTGACCAGTGTTTACTCTTTAGGATAGGATTATGAAAGTGCAATTTCTTTTTCCATGACAAGGTTTAGCACCTAAACAGACTGAGACTGTGGAAATAGAAAATGGTTTTTATTCATTTCGCTGATGGTATATTCTTAAACACATCTCTTTGTTTCACAGATTCTTTCTCCCATCGACACAACATGTCAGTAGCTTGTTGAGTGTGTGGTGGACCATCCTACTGGAGCCTTCAAAACCATTACAGGTAAGTTGTCTTATTATTACTGGTAGCAAGATGACTTGAAGAATGCATCCTAAAACAGGGTCTATACTTTGTGAATGGTTTTATTTACTTAATTATCCACATGAATAGAGGTGAATAGTGATGAGAAGTAATTACAGTGGTCAATAACCAAAAGCTTTTTTTTTAAGATTTAACACATAGATTTGATCTCTCCTAAGTGCATTTAACCCAATTTTAAGATCTACTTATTTCCTTAACTCATATCTATTGCAAAGACACACTCCAGTAAGGTGTTGGATAGGAGAGCAAAGTCAGTTTGGTTTTGAACATGTTCCATGGGTGGGCCATGTGTGATTTATCAAATAATTGATTTATTTAAATGGTGCCTACATAGTCTAAGATTTAAAACAACAGTAAGGAAAAAAGGAAACAATGAGATTACTTTCCTTTTTAGATTAACAAGGATTTTTTTTTTTTAATGAATTCTATCCAGACTAATTTATAGGGCAATGACTTTATATGTAGTTGGTGGGGGTATAAACTGACACAACTTTTTTAGAGAATAATTCTACCAAAATATTTCAACATTTTATGCCCGTTTCATGTCTTAGAATGTATGCCAAGAAAATAAATCCGAACTTGAAAAATATTAAAAGATATTTATTAAAATGTTCTTTATAAGAATAAAAAATTTAATGCAACCAAAAGAGCTAAATAGATTATCAGATATATAAAATATAAACTACCTTAGGCAGTTAAAGAGAGACACTTGTATTATGGAGAGGTATCAGCAATATATTGTTAAATTTTTAAAGTTAGCCACTGAACAAAATACACATATATTTTGGTTCCAATTTTGTTTTAAAAGATGTCAACCTTCAATGTGCATGGATGAACAATGTATACTAAATCATTAAAACTGGTTTTCTTTAATAGAGGAATTATTGTGAGATATTTGAATACTTTCCAGTGAACATGCATTATTTATTAGTGAGAAAAGACAGCTATTTTCACTTTGAAAAATTCTAGATATTAATTTTTGCTTTTTCTCCTTTGGTCATTGAAAAAAATTCAACACATAATCATCTGTTTCATTTTGTCCTCTAATTGTTCATCTATTTTTTTTTTCATTAGCTCAGTTAGCATTTATTAAGCATCTATCTTATATCCTGAAGAAACAATATGGAACAATTCTTGAATTTGTGTGTCATCTTTGCAGGTATCCCACCCACTACAAAATTTAAATGTCCTAAAACTGATTCTATAGCATCTACTTTTAAAATATTCTCTTCAGGGGCGCCTGGGTGGCTCAGTTGTTAAGCAGCTGCCTTCAGCTTAGGTCATGATCCCAGTGTTCTGGGATGGAGCCCCATGTCGGGGCTCTCTGCTTGGCGGGAAGCCTGCTTCTTCCTCTCCCACTCCCCCCCGCTTGTGTTCTCTCTCTCTCTCTCTCTCTCTCTCTGTGTCAAATAAATAAATAAATAAAATCTTTTAAAACATAATAAAATAAAATAAAATAATCTCTTTAGTGGCCAGAATCTTGCTGATGGTTGCCAAGGGTTTGAAGAATACTTTTACATTCAAGTTATTTATTCTAAAGGAGTGATTTTTGAACTTTTGAAATTCAAGACTTGAGTTCAAATACTAGAATATGCATTGGAATGGATTTAAAAACTCAAAATCCACTGAACAATTAAGCAATAACTTCAGGAATAGTAAGGTCGTAGTATGTCTATAAAAGTATCCAAAATATCCAGTTGGGATATGGTAGTCACAGAGTTCCCACTGAGCATGGAATCAGTGTCGGAACAAAATAACACCTCAATGATTTACTATATTGATGTGAGCATATACATAATCCATATAGAATATGTATGTAAATATACTCATGCAATGCATACTCATATATACATATTTGGGAATCAAAGATTTACCAAACATGTGCACCCTTCACTGTTGATTTGAAGTTGTTCATATATCACAAATGGCAAATTGCATGGAGGACCTATGTCCGACAGCATTCCATCAGGACAGACATCATTAGGAGCTCACTGAAGAGCTTTGTGTGGACCAGTGTCCAAGGACACACCTGTGAAGGGTGGGGTGCTGACTCGGCTGTTTCACTGGAGACTCTGTGAGGATGCAGGATTCTCAAAAATGTAAATTTGTTCATTTTCAGTGGAGCCAGTCACTTGAGATCTTTGTTCATAATTTTTTTAAGGGACTTCTGGTACTTGGTAATAAGAAAACAACCCCCTCAAACAAACAAACAAACCAACAAAAAACTCATTAGGATGCTTCATTCAAGGAATTCTTGACTCTTTTTCAAAGTGTTTTCTGTCTTTCCCAGAGAAAGTCCCAGAGACTTAATCTATCACCCTCCTTTTTTTCATTTCCCTGTCATTAATCAGATGACACACTGAGAGAAGCACAGAGGTGGAAGGAAAGAAGTAAAAGAAGATATGAGCAAAGAAGGCAAGAGAAGATGCAGGTAAGAAATTGAATATGGGCACACAGACCACAGTTTCTCCATCTGTCAAGATGAGAATTTCAGGATATTTGCTGTTGATAATGACCACACTTGGAAAAGAGTTCTTTGGAACAAATACAATTGTATGCAACTTAAGTGTTAAAAAGCAGACAGCAGGGTACCTGGGTGGCTTAGTTGGTTAAGCAACTGCGTTTGGCTCAGGTCATGATCCCAGAGTCCTGGGATCGAGTCCCACATCAGGCTCCCAGCTCCTCGGGGAGTTTGCTTCTCCCCCTGACCTTCTCCCCTCTCATGCTCTCTCTCTCACTCTTTCTCTCTCTGTCTCAAATAAATAAGTAACATCTTAAAAAAAAAAAAAAGATTGACTTTTCATCTACAAAAATTCTCTGTTTAAAAAATAAATAAATAAATAAAAAATAAAAACCAGACAGCAGGCCCAAGATGGAGTAGTTTATACTATGCCTGTATGCCAAAACTGAGACTTAATTATAGTTTTGGCTCTTCTAGAAATGGATTCTTCAACCAGTCATTTGGGGATCCCCTGATCAGCATTAGATAAGCTCCTGCTATCCCCTAAAGGGAAGTGACCTTGCAATCACCAACTCCCTTTTTTGTCTTTTGTAACTTCCTGTTCTTGCTCCCTTCAGCCTGTCTTTTATTTTCTACAGCTCTACACAACTCCTTTCTCTCTGCTCAACTTGATGATGCCTTATTTGAATCAATTGTTGCTCATATAAACTCTTAATGTTAATATTCCTCAGTTTATCTTTTAACATAAACTATAATCACCTTCTGAGATCTGTGAGACATTGCTCAGTTGGAAAATTTCTAGGCTTGACATTGGGAGCTAAAGGTTCTAGTCCAAGCCCTCTCAAAATGGCTGTGCAGTTGAGAGCACATTATCTGTCCTACCTAGTATGCTTCGATATCTCTATTTATTAAAAACAAAATGGTAAACAATGCTTAACGTACCCATCTCACATACCTAATGTGAAAATGGGAGACACATTGAAGACATGAAAGTGTTTTGAAAGATTCAGAACTAGTTGCAAAATTCAGACATTAAAACCGAATAAAGATTTTTTGGGGGGGGTTGTTGACTGAGCAAAATATTATCACTAAACCATTAATGGATGAGCTCAGTTAATAAAAGTGTGTGACTTGTGAAGAAATAGATTGGTATTAATTATAAAAATTATATTTTAATTAATGCCCTCATTAATGAACTACCAATCAATATCAATTGAAGGTTTATTATTTTAAGGAGAATGGGCAATTAGCAGTTTGACACCATGAAAAAGAGATAGCCAGCTGACTGATGGGGCCCCATCAAGTTTAATTTTAATTTGTTTTAAAAGAATCTTCTTTAGGAGTGAATTTAAATGCACATCGCTCTTTCTCTTTAAGAAAATGAATATATATGTTGTTTAAAAAGCATATCTGAATGACAAAGAATGAAATCTGGCATATGTAACAAGAAATGAGCACATCTTCTAAATGGGCCCGATAGTATGGTGTAAGTTCTATTCTCTCACATAGTAATATAACTGGATTGCTCTTTAAATTAAGTGAATTTGTATGTCCGCTCTCTCTTAATGGAATCAGTTTTGATATACTCTTTGTTAGCGCTGTTATGGGCTTCAGTCTAAGGGTTCTTTGTATTAACTTTTTAAAGTTACATTACAAAGAGGTTTTAAGATTTCCCAACAGGCTTTTATTTAACCAAAGCTTTTGATCTCAAACCTGCTGGGGCCTAGTGAAATCCTTACCAATTCTCCAGTAACTCCTCACTATTGGAATTTGAAAAGACCCACCTGAAGGATTGAACTCTCGGTATGGTTTCAGCCATCCTTTAGATCACTCTATTTAAGCAGACAGCAAGGGGGTCTAGTGCACCCTTTGTGATCTGCAAAGCAGCCTAAGGTGTCCTTTGCATAAGTTGTACTCCTAAGGAAATAAAAATCAGGAGGACACAGACCTATATTCCTTATTTCCTGCTATCTTCAGTTAAAGGGGGATTGCAGGGGGTCTGCTTAACATCTTTTGCTACCTAAATACCTTTTGGACATGGGAACTCCATAAAAGAACTTTCATTGCATCCATTACCCTACTGCAGTGCATAACAAATTAGATTTAAAAGGCTACTTTTTTCCCCTTACAGCTATTTCCATCATTTTCTTTAAAATTTCAATTTAGTGTCAAGTGACAGAATATTCTATAATATACTTTAAAACTCTATAATGCCAATTATGCTGAGCATTATTTCCAAAGAATTAGGCTTTATTATTATAGACAAATGATAGTTTAAAAGATGAGATAGAGAACTGGTTATGTTCAAAACATGTAAAATATAAAACTATATAAAGTAGACATTGTTTTTGAATAACTCTTCTTTAAATATAGTTGTGAGTTAATTTTTTATTTGGTTCCCAATTCTCATCTTTAGAAAAGCAAGTTCAACTGCATTTGAAGTTGCAAGGTATCAGTGCCACCTATTAACCTGTTTTGAGAAAGGGTAATGTAAAATTCTCCATTATAATAGTCAGGTGATTTTATTTAAAAATTTCATTGTGCAGAGGTTCTAGGGTTGTAAAGAATAAGTATGGAGGGCGCCTGGGTGGCTCGGTTGGTTGAGTGACTGCCTTTGGCTCAGGTCATGATCTCAGAGTCCCAAGATCGAGTCCCACATCGGGCTCCCAGCTCCATGGGGAGTCCGCTTCTCACTCTGACCTTCTCCCTTCTCATGCTCTCTCTCACTCTCTCTCTTTCCTAATAAATAAATAAATAAAATCTTTAAAAAAAAAAAAGAATGAGGATGGAAACAAACAAAATTTTGTAAAGAACACAATATTTGCTGCTGTATATAAGAACAGATTTTCCTTTGGAAAACTTCTTCTATGTAACTATTTATCTTTACCTTTCCATTAATGTGATGCAAAACCTCTTCATTATTTAAAAAAAGTTTTTTGGCTTGAAGGGAGGCAAAATATGTGACCCCAAAATATGCTACTTTGGCATATAGATTATTTTGAGCTGAAAGCAATCAAAATCCAGCAGACTAAAGAAAAACTTCTACCTCTCCTTTGACTACCTAAAATAATTTAGGTAGGGGTCCTAGTCCAGAAAGAAAATTTTTAGCAGAGATAACTTTTATCGAAAAGACCTATCTGTATGGCAGAACAAACATCTACTTACCAAACATCTGCATCTGTTCTTCTTATTGTCTTGTGGATTACCCTCCTTCCCTTTAAAGCTTGGGGCCCCTATCCCATTTCTTAGCTCAGGATGGCATATAAACCTCAACTGCTTGATTTGCCCCTGGGTCTCATATTTTTATGGGGCTCCTCTACATATGTAACTAAATTTGTTTTTCTTTTGTTAATCTGTCTTATGTCAATTTAATTATTAGACCAGCCAAAGAACCTATAAGAGTGGAAGAAAAATTTTTCCTCCCTCAGAGAACTTAGGTTGATAAAAAGAGAGCGAGTGACCCTTGGATTGTCATTGTATCAGATGTTGTTATCCCTGACAAAGTCTCAAAATAGCTTTAGGCCAAAGAACTAGAAATAAATATATGTTTCCAGACATTGTAAAACGTTTGCTATTCAGTGTTCACTGAGTGAATACTTTCACGCCACTGTATACATCTATTACTAAACATTAAAGGCAATTGGTATCAAGATGATTTCCCCTTCTTTAGATCTGATGTGATTTTAGAAAAGTATTCTAGAACAATCTCAATTCTGAATATGGGGTAGAGTTGTCAGGTGATGTGTTCAATTCGGGTT
Source organism: Nasua narica (assembly GCA_028533885.1). Classification (NCBI taxonomy): domain Eukaryota; kingdom Metazoa; phylum Chordata; class Mammalia; order Carnivora; family Procyonidae; genus Nasua; species Nasua narica. The sequence goes on along the minus strand of CM052810.1, from coordinate 96,981,883 downwards.
TCAGAAATGTTACCATACTTATGGAAGATGACATAATTATTCCTTATCTCAGCCTATTAATTTCCATACACATTTGTTACCTATCTGATTGGTAAATATTAGTGAATAGCTGTCTGATAGAATATCATTTTCTGCAGTTCATGGTGAGTGATTATCATAGTAATAGTTCATAGTTAACATAGAGAAATTGCTATGAATTCTTTCTCTGGGAAGAGAGGACTCAAAGATTTGCAGAACTGTGAGAATGGTAGGAATTTTATATAAAATGGTTTCTAACTTTTATAGATACTTTAAATGTTAGCTTATTATATGTTATGTTATAGTAATCCCTTGCTTATTTGTTCAAAAAACTGTGCATTTTTATGTATAGTGAAAAGATCTGTTAATTTTTAAAAAGATTTTATTTATTTACTGGAGAAGAAGAAAGATCGTAAGAGAGAGAATGAGCAGGGACTGAGCCACCCAGGCGCCCCAGGGAAAAGATTTAATAAAATATTTCTCATAATCCCAAATTTACTCTATTGTACTCTTTTTTATTGTGTAAATATTTTTGGAGATATTATTCTGCAATATCTATCAGTTGAAAGAGTATATATTACCTACGATTAAAAAACTATACTTTCCAAACTATACTTTAGTTAGTTTCTTTAGTTATTCCAAAACTATACTTTCCAAATTTTCCAAAATTTGACCTTTAGAAATCCAATACTGGTACGGCAGTAGTGAGAAGGATGTTTACTGTTGCATGATGTGTGAGAATAAAAAACTGGTCAGTGTAAATGGCCATCAACGTGGCACTGCTAACGAGACGTCCAATGTCCTTGGTAGCAGCACGGTCAGAGCTGCTCACTCACCAAATCTAACTAGCACATCTTCATTTCACACAGCGACCACTTTCAGGTAGATGTTGTTAATACCTCATTTTCCGGGTTTAGGAAGTGAAGTCCAGAGAAATTAAATAATATGTCAGAATCACAGTATCACTAATGATGGACCTAGGATTCAGACCCCACCAAGCCATTTGGTTGCAGTGCCCTTGAATCCCTTACTATAATGCTTATACACATTTCCCTCAAAGAATGAGACACTTTTAGACATCATGAAATGGAAGAGATGTCCAAGAAATATTAAATAAAATGTTAAAAAATGAGGTCACAAAGAGGAATTATAGTATGCTATCATTTTGGTAAAAGTTATATCCATGTACGTGAGACTATAGAGAGAAAGGTTTGAGGGAATATTCACCAGACTATTTATGTAAGAGTTTCTGCAGGATTCTTATTGTCTACTTTACATATTTCTGTAATATTCAGATACTTAATATATATGATAAAAAACAACAAAGATAGGTCTTTAAAATATCAATGTATAATTAGGAGACTCAAAAGCAATGAATTATTTCATTAACATATAACATTATTTTCAACATCTCTAGTGCTGGCAGCCAGTTTGGCCTTTTTATAACAAAGCAGAACTAAATTATATCACAGAATTTTCATGCTATGGACATTAATTATCATAGTCTGTTTTGAGGGGGATGATTTAAAAAAAAAACCAGCAGGGACACCTGGCTGGCTCAGTCAGTAGCATGTGTATCCCTTGATCACAGGGTCATGAGTTCTAGCTCCACATTGGGCATGGAATCTACTTAAAACAAACAAACAAACAAATAAATAATAAATAAATAAAAATTGAAAAAATAAATAAAAAACAATAACCCTGAGATTGTTTTCCTTGTGTAAGCAAGTTTTGCAAGTGACCTTATAATTATTGAATAAAAGCTCTGCTACTTCAATAGAGTTATACCTATTTTTATTTCCCATTCCCTATATCCTAACACAAATATTTGTTCTTTTATGGTTTTGGGAAAAGGGAGAGTCTCACACCCTTTCTAATATATAAAACTGCTTACTACTTTTGCATTTATAAGTTGTTTACATAAGCAGACATTGCATCCAGGTTCCTAGGAAGGGAAAAAATTCTGTGCATTTTATTCTGAAGTTACAAATGATATTTGATACACTGCTGCGCTAAACACAGGATTTGGGCTGGCTCTAGCCCTACTTCTTACATTTCAGCATTGAAAAAAAATCAGTCATGGGTAATGCTTTCAAAAACTCTAATCCAAAGCTTTGCTTATGGATATCATATGATTTTAAAAGGTAATAAAGAACATTCCCTGTAATCAAGGGTGAGTCAAGGAAAATGGCATACAAGGGAGTAAATCAGCCAAACAAAAACTTGACCCAACACCAAGCTCATTGTCAGAACCACAGCTGCCACATCAACCAATGAGACCTGAAAGGGAGGCAGCCAGGAAGTCAGGTGCCGAAGCTGGAAAGACTCTGTTCCAGGTCCATTGGCAGTTGGCCCTTCAGCTGCTGTGTACATCCCCAGTGTGGGCCCAGGGGTGTTGGATCTGGGTTTGGATCACAGGAGGGGAGCGAAGTAAAGTACAATCAATATTGTCAACGGCAAGATTGTCAAGTTAGTACTGATAATATATTCATGGGAAGATACACTCTTTTGCTCTTTGGGTTTTGTGTGGAAGGAGAGCCCATGGAGAATGCATCAGCAACTCTGAGGATATAATCTACCCCTCTGCTCGTACAACCTGGTTATGGGCTTCAGTTTTCCTTTAACCTTCGGTTCCTGCAGATAGCGTGTCTTGTTTGCTAAGTAGGGTCTTGCAAACTACGGAGAGAGAAGTGAAGACTGGTTTTAAAGGGGAGGTGTGGTTAGAAGGAACGTGATACTCGGATTTTAAAAGGAAAATGGATTTTTGAATTTGGCATTATGAACAAAGAGCTGTCATGTTTCTTTCCTTTGGTAGAGAAAATAAGTGACCCAAAATAGAAAATAAATGACCCTTGCTGTGATTAGCAACTCTCCGTGTCTGTTTAGTGTCAAGAAAGCTGCTAGTATTTAATAAAAATTTATAATCATAGATCCCCTTTTCAAGCCAAAATGACTCAACAGAGAGTATATCTTTACGTCAGGTTATCTTACAACATTTTTGAAGCTAAGGCGTGTCCTGCTTGCGTGGAACAGACATTTCCTTAATGTTGAAAACTGATTATGACTTACTGGATCTTGAGCTTCTCTGTGAAATTACCCCTAGTCACCCAGTTGTATGGCCTCCAGATTTCTATTATTATACTCTCACTTTGGTGGTAAGATTCCGTGTGCAGTTTATGAAAATGTTCCTTCTTGATGAACACATTAGTCCACTGTAGAGAATAGCATCTGGTATGGGACCCTGAGCGTAGTATGTTCTCAATAAATGTTTGTTTACTCTGGATTGCGAGACATTCTGGGGAGTATGAAAGACATTATAAGATCTTAACTCTTAGTGGGAAATACGGAAGGTACAGAACAAACACAAATGAAATACAATAGAAATATACTAACATACTCAGAATTTAAAAAATTATCATATACACATGCATAAGGAAGAGGCACTTGTAGTGGCCAGAGATGAACTTTCCAACAAGGTTCCAATGGAGGAGACGGATACAATTTATGATAACAGCTGACATTTATTAAACACTTACTACTGGCTAAGCACAATGTTAACAACTTTTGATACATTGATTATCTCACTGAATTTTCACTACAACTGTAATAGCATTATTTCCATCTAATAGATAGATGAAATAAATAGATTTCATATCTGATAGATAGATAGATATTTGATGGATATGCAACCCAGGGCTCAAATTTCAAAATCACTACCCAAGGTGGAGAAGGAGGCAAGCCAAGGTCTATAGCCAGGAAACACCATGATCTGAATGCTTATTTTGGGTCCCCCCAAAACTGCATATGTTGAAATCCTAAGGCCCTATGTGATGATATTAGGAGGCAGAGGCTTTAGGACATGGTCAGGTCATGAGAATGGAGCCGTCATGAATGGGATTAGCGCGCTCATCAAACAGACCCCATAAAGCTCCCTCACCTCTTTGGCCATGTGAGAGCACAAGGAGAGGGCGGCTTTCCATGAACCAGAAAACAGGCCTTCGCCACAATCTATGCTGGCACCTGGATCCTGGACATGAGCCTCCCGAACTGACAGAAATCAGTGTCTGCTGTTTCAAGGTTCCCCTGTCTGTGGTTTTTGGCTATAGTCTTCCGAACAGATGAAGACAACGTGGGGCAGTAGGAAAGAACAGTAATCATCCAGTCATAGGTCTGGGGGATTCTGGAGCATTGCTCAGGCATAACCACGGCTGCACATTTAGGACCCAGGTGGAAACTGAAATATCGCTCGGCTAAGACTGTGCCTCTGGAGATCCAGTTATTGTCGTGACTCCTCAGCAACAGCGTTTGTGGCTTCCTATTGCTGAGTGTTGCCATCCTCGTGTCCCTCTGTGTCCCTGATGAAAGTACAACTGCTTTGCACTTGTACTCTGTGGCCTGCTTTCTCCCTCCTGACTTCTAAGCAGAGCCTTCCTTTGCCACATGGTCTCTACTCCCTTCCTGTTTCCTGTGTGGATGCTTTTCCATCTCGGAACCTCTCTCGCACTGTGGCCTTCCCTGATGTCTTGAATTCACATGCCTCTGAGACCGGCTCAGAGGTCAGCTGGCATGCATTCCTATCTGAGGGGAGGAGCTCTGTCCCCTCAGGCCAACCCAGAGACCCAGTCCTGAGGGAAGACGGCAGCCTTTGGGTAAAGCCCTCTCCTCACGTTGAATTGGCCTGGCCAAGTGTGATGGTTAATTTTATGTGTCAACTTGGCTAGGTTATGGTCTCCAGTTTTTTGTGTCAAACACCAGTCTCCATGTTGCTGTGAAGACGTTTTTTAGATGTGATCCACATTTAAATCAGTAGACTCTGAGAGAAGCAGATTACTATCCATAATGTGGGTAGCCCTCCTCCAATGGGTTGAAAGCCTTAAGAGAAAAGATTGAGGTCCCCCTCCAAGGAAGGAATTCGGCCTCCAGACTGCCTTCATATTCAAGATGCAGTATCAACTCTTTCCCGGGTCTCCAGCCTGCTGCCTGCTCTGCTGATTGCATACTTGCTAGCCCCCACAATTTACGGAGCCAATTCCTTAAAATAAATCTTTCTCAGGGTATTATGCTAAGCGAAATAAGTCAGTCAGGGAAAGACAATTATCACATGATCGCTCTGACATGAAGAATTTGAGAGGCAGGGCAGAGGGTCATGGGGGGGGTGGGGAAGAGAAATGAAACAAGACGGGATGGGGAAGGAGACAACCATAAGAGACTCCTAAACTCACGAAACAAACTAAGGGTGGCTGGGAGGTGGGGGGTGGGGTGTAGGGTTATGGACATGGGGGAGGGTATGTGCTATGGCAAATGCTGTGAAATGTGTAAGCCTGACGAATCACAGACATGTACCCTGGGGCAAATAATACATTATGTCAATAAAAAAATAATAAATCTTTCTCTCTCTCTACGTATATTCACATCCCCTTGGTCTGTTTCTCTGGAGAACCCTAATACACCAGGGGAGCAGGTTCATGATGACAGTGAGCTCTGATAAGAAAAGGCATTGTGTTCAATCTAATCAGAGCCCATAAGAATGGAAACTAACTAGTTGATCTGAGGAATGAGTGACAAGACTAAGAATACCTTAAATAAATAAACATGAGATGGCTTTGAATTGGCACATGGAGTATCAGACAGTCAATCATACGAAAAGTTTCATTATATCCGAAGCTACTGCAGTAGAATGACTTAGTGTAATTTCAGCTTGAGGAGGGGAAGGGGAACTTGGTTTTATTCAGCATCTATTAGATGTCAGACCCTTTTCTGTATAGGAAATCAACACTTAATTGTCATTTAATTTCACAATACTTAATTATCACACTATAATTTAATTTATTGTATTTAATTATCACAATATCTTGCAGAATCGGACCTTGAGATGTAAGGAGGTCAAGCAACCTGCCAATGGTTACCCAGAAAGCAAGAGATGATTCTCTTCTTGACCCAGGATACCCAGCCAGAGTCACTCATTATGGGCTCGAATACTTGCCTTCACCCCAGGACTGCTGTGCACGCTGTCCCCTTGGTGCAGACACATGCTCCTGCTTCAGGTCCTTTATTTTTGAAGTTGCAGCTTGAATGTTCTCTTTAGGGACTCACTTCTCTCTCCCCCTAGACTGAATCAGGACCACTTCTAACTCTTCAAACTCCCGGCAGTTTTTTTTTTTCTTTCATAAAACACGGAATTAGACATTTGTTTGCAAGCCTTTTTCCTTTCCTTTTCTTTTTTTTTTTTAAAGACTTTATTTATTTATTTGACACAGAGAGAGAGAGAGTACAAGCAAGGAGAGCAGCAGGCAGAGGGAAAAGCAAGCTCCCTGCTGAGCAGGGAGCCCGATGCGGGGCTCCATCCCAGGACCCTGAGATCGTGACCTGAGTTGAAGGCAGATGCTTAACTGACTGAGGCACCCAGGCTCCTGGCAAGCCTTTCTTTTTTTTTTTTTTTTTTAGCCTTTCTTTAAGTGAGTTTTCTCTACTGGACTGTCAGTTGCATGAGAACAAGAACTGCAACTATTTTGTTCCCCATTTTATCTCTGGGCCCTAGTGGAGTCCTTACCTTGTGGTAAGGACTAAATGACGATATACTGAGTAAAGTAATTTGAATGAATTTGAAACCAGATCTGTCTGAGCCCATAGTTCATGCTCTCTTCCTTTGCATCACGTGATTTTCTTTCCCCTAAAAACTAACAGGTTTTTGATTTTTTAAAAAATAAATAGGAAAGCACATGGCCTCCTGTCCCAACCCCTGCCCCAATTCAAATTCTGCATAAAAAGAAATCCATTTTTAAACAGCCCCTCATGGTTATTTTGCTATTAATAAGATTTTCTCTCTCCAAGCACAAAACCCGAGAGTGAGATTTGCCTTTTCTCTACTTGTTTTAGTTCAATAAGCCACATTTTAAAACATACACAAACTGTATGACAGTCATTTTTCCATCCGTGCTAAAGGTTTTAAAGGACCTGTGAAAGCAGGCATCTCAAATGTATCTCTGGATAAATATTGATTAGTCCAAGAAAAATCAGAAATATACGGAAATGTCCTCAGTGAGCCTAGGTGAGAACACTATGTGAACCTCTATTTTTAAGGCATTCCAACTAAATGTATCAAAACCCTAATAATGTATGTTTATTACATTGTATGTAGTTTATTACAATGTATGATTATGAATGTTATGCAATCTGTTATATTCTTTTTTTTTTTTAAAGATTTTATTATTTATTTACTTGAGACAGAGACAGTGAGAGAGAGCATGAGAGGGGAGAAGGTCAGAGTGAGAAGCAGACTCCCTGTGGAGCTGGGAGCCTGATGTGGGACTCGATCCCAGAACTCCGGGATCATGACCTGAGCCGAAGGCAGTTGCTCAACCAACTGAGCCACCCAGGCACCCCCAATCTGTTATATTCTATAGGAAACAAAATATTCAGACTGTTCAACAGCAGACTGAATCTCAGTGGCATGGGTTTTTGATGCCTTAATTCCAGACCTGCTATTGATTCACAGCAGAAAGAAGCAAGCTAAAAGTCACTGCATAAAATCAGAGGAAATCACATATGCAGCACTTTTCATTTGCCCTGCCCATTTACTAATGTGTTTCTCAGATTTTCGAAGATTTAAGCATCAGATGTTTTACCACACTTGTAACATCTGCTTCAAACTGGGCAGGTAACCTTGAAGAGTATATATTCATTGAAGGCTTAGTTACAGGTTTGTACAATCAGTATCTATTTATACAAGTCAATATATTTAGCTATTTGTTTTAATTTTCAGTTACAAATTTAAAATACCTTCCATTGTGCAAAGTGCAGATGGAATTCAACATTCAAGTTAACTTTTCTGAGCTTGTATTTTAAGTTGTCCAGTTTTATGAGTCATCACTAATGGCTCTGCACACACACGGTCAAACCTTAATAGATCCTTCTTTATCAGTTAGGAATGCGTTCAGCTGAAAGTAACAGAAAGCTGGAAACTTGGCTTAAACAAGAGAGGTTTCATCATATTCCTTGCCAAAATGACTGGAGGAAGGTAGCTGCTTTGGATCAATTGTTCAACAACATCAGGACAGATTTCAGTACACTTCTCTTGCTTCTTTCCCCAGCTATGTTGTCTTATGGCTTCAAGATGGCTGCTACATGTCTACACATCAAGAAAGCCAAAGCTTTCCCAGAAATCCATGTGGGCCTTCCAACTTTGTCTCATTGGGTAGATGTGGGTCACATGGCCTTTCCTAGCACCAACGTGTTAAAAAAGAGACAAGAGGCCCAAAATAGTCTCTTGTGCTAGCCCCACATAGCAAACCAAGATTTAATATCTAACCTAATTTTAGTTTTAGCCTCTCTCTGGAATGTGACTTTTAAGCCGTAAATCTGGGATTACGTGGTCAGCATCAGTGAGGTAATCTGCGTGATAGACTCCTCCACCCACTATGGAAAGGCAGCCTTATTTGAAATAATCTACTCTTTGCTAATAACTATTTTTTATCCTGCCTCCTTCCACCCATAAGACTATTCCATTTTGTATAGCTCATCAGAGCTTCTTTCTATTTGCTGGATGGGATGTTGCCTGATTTATGAATCATTGAATAAATCAATAAGTTGAATTTTACTCAGTTGAATTTGACTTTTAGCAAAGGGTATCAGAAAAGTATTGAAAAGGGCATATTCCCAAGCTGACCAAAATTGGTATTCTTTTTTTTTGAAAGAGGAACGGAAGCGATGGCTGTTGGAGAGTCAGTTGATGGTGCCTGTCACAGACTCCTTTAAAAACAAACCTTTTTCTGATTAGTATGCATACTAAAATTAGCGAAGTCCAGTTGTGTCGTTGGGGGGAGTGGGAGGGTGTGAGAAGGGATACCTGAGACTATCTCTTGTCCTCACTTCTCTTATTACCTCAAAGTATCACGGTCTTTTTATTTGATGAAGGAAAACTTAACAAACACTCAAAATCCCTCATTTTATCCATGATGAAATAGAGAACTGCAAGGGAGAAATCAACTATCTAAGGTCACAAAATTAGCCACAGATTTAGAAGAAAATCACATTTTTTTGATTTGGTCCAGTGAATTTCTTGTGTATCATACCATTGCTTTTCATTTGTCTGCCTTTTGTTGTTGCATAATTTGTCCTAAGGGAAATCAGTAATTGTGGCTGCATTGAAGTCTACCTCTTCTTTTTAGTTATTCTCCACATTGAGAATCCTATCTTCTCTAAGAGGAATTCCCCATATTATTATTTCTGAGACTTGCAACCAGTTATAGAAACACGATGTAGGCTAGTGAAATTTCAGTAAGTGTTAGTCCCAATTCCATATGCCTTTACTATTTACTATTTCATGAAATAGTTGGACTTTCTATTATTTTAAATTGTATTTATTATTTCTATTTACCTGTTTCACTTTGTAATTTTTCTTTTCTTATTTAGATTAGTTGCATTTTCCCTTTTTTTGTTACTAAATGGGAGTCATAACTTCTATTTCTATTCTTTGATGGTTTTTTTAAACAAGCATCCTTGACATATTTGTTTTAATTCCAAACACTACCCTCTTCCATCATCAAGATATTATTTCACTTCCTTTTTGTTTTTTCTCCTAAACTAAGTTGTTATATTTTTACTGCAATATTCATTTAAATTGACCCACATATTTATTAAATTATTTGATTACTGAGGTTTGTATCTCTCCTTTCTTCTGGCTCAATGTTCTTACCGAAGTACATCCTTTAGTGGTTCTTTCAATAAGGAATCTGAGAATGGTCAACTCTATCAGTTTTTATTCAAAAAACTCTTTATCATATTCTTCATCTTTAATTATAGTTGATCTGAGTATAAAATTTTAAATTGACAGTTGTTTTTCCCCATCACACTTTTGGGTACATTATTCCAATTTCTGTTTGTTCTATTTTACTGATGAAAAGTCCACTTCAGCCTAATTTTTGTTCTTTAGGTAATCTGAGTTTTTGTTCTAGCTGCTTTTAATATTTATGTATTTTTAAGTTTAGCATATTTATCCTACTATGTTGTACCTAGATATGTATTTATTTTTATTCATTTATTCCTTCTATAATTCTTATTAAATATGTGTTTGACCATGTTGTTCTTTCTTTCATGTCTTATAGCATTAAAAAAAACTGCATTTTTTCTCCTTTCTTCTGTATTAATTGGAGATAATTTCCTTAGTTATGTCTTCTGGTTTAGGCAATAGCTCTTTAGTTACTGAATAGCTCATCAATTGAGGATTTTCATTTTAACGAACATGTTTCTCAATCTCCTAAAGTTTTTGGCTAGTTTTCAATGCTGCTTTTCTTTTTTTAAAAAGTATATTTTGTTCTTTGATTTTTATAGCTATTCCTTTTTTTTTTAAGATTTTATTTATTTATTTGATACAGAGAAAGAGATCACAAGTAGGCAGAGAGGCAGGCAGAGAGAGAGAGGAGGAAGCAGGTTCCCTGCTGAGCAGAGAGCCTGATGTGGGGCTCCATCCCTGGACCCTGAGATCATGACCCGAGCAAAGGCAGCAGCTTAACCAACTGAGCCACCCAGGCGCCCAATAGCTATTCCTTTTTAAACTATTTTATCATTCTAAACATACTATTTTGTAGATTCTTGTAGATTATTTTATTACATTAAAGTATCAAGGGTACTAACCTTTCTGTTGTGTCTCCTGATTCTCCCTACAGAAACTTGTTTTCTTGTGTGGCTTGTCATTTTGGTATAGTGGACTTTTCTTCACTTTAAGAGTCTTGAGCCCCCCAGGCTGGGTCAGTGTCCCTAGGTTTTGGGATTTGTTTTTGTTGGGTTCATTTTCTTTTTCCTTTCTTTTCTTTTTTTTCTTTTCTTCCTTTTGGAGTATAGTCTTTGAGATTTTTAAATTACTCAGTGGGTGCAGACTTGTATAGGCTCATCTTTAGGGGTCTAGTATTTGTCGAGAATTTCTCTTCTTTTGCAGCAAGCAGAAGCATATATCCTTGTTACTTACCTAACCCAGTATCTTCCACGCTTACTGTGGTGTCAGATCTGTGCTTACCACTCTGACCACAAATTTCTTCTGTATTTCTGAAGCAATTGCTTTTTTCCCCAAACTTAACTATGTATTATATTTTTTATTATATTGTATCTAGCATGCCCACAAGTTAGCAGAGAAAGACTTGTTTGTGTTACTTCAGCTTGCCATGTTGCTAGTAACAAAAATCCCATTGTTATTATTATTATATTAGTAGTAGTATGTTTTTTCAAAATGCTGTCAAAAGACTGCTACCATTCTTATTATTCTTGGCATTTCTATACCATTTAAGAATAGAATCATATGGCTGCTCCAATCAAATCCTCAACTAATCTCTGTTGAAATGTTTTCATACTGTTTTTACATAACTGGTTTCCATATTTTAGATTATGCTTATAGCATAGAGATAGAACAAAATAATTTGTATAGATTTAGATCACCCACACGCTATTTTGAATTCCTTTATGCAAAGTGACATCAGAATTTCATCCATAGAGTTCTTAAATAAATATTATTTTTTTCTCCATTCCTTTGAGATCCCTGTTTTAACAACTTCCTCCCCTCTCCACTCTTGTTGTAACTCCCAGAGGGGGAAAAGATGAGAGGAAGGTACTGAAAGAATTTGTGGGAAGTGACAAAAAGAAAAATAAATATGTAATAAATTGGCAGAAGAAGGGAAGGAAATAAAATGATTAAAGGATAAATGTGCAGGAGTGGAGAAAATAAGACGGCAATAAAGCAGCTTTGGATAAATGACAAGAGCAAGAAGATAGGGGGACTGGGACGGAGAAAGTGTCACACATTAGGGGTGATGAGGAGAGGAAAACAACAAACACGGTTTATGGCTCCTGGGTGCTGGACAGAACATAGGCACTCTATATATCCCACGTAGCACCACCAGATGTGTGAACTATGAATGGTTACGTTATTTCATTTGGTAAATCTATTAGGTCAGTGACAGTAAATAACTCATCCACGATCTGAAGGATGAGTAAAACCCAGAGTCAAAATTCAAGCCCAGTTTGTGTGTTTTCGCCAAAACTGGGGCAGGATTGGAAAGGTCACTCTGCACACTCGGTGTGGAGCCCCAGGACAGATGCCCTTCTTCTTTTCTTTGCTAGTTAATTACATCTCCGATTAGTAGAGGACAAAGGAAAAGGCACCGAAGAGAAGCCTGACAGGGTTGAGAAGGAAATGGCTGGGAGAAAGGGAGATGATTCATTTGTAAGCTCTTTGTCCCCTAGAAATGTAATAGGCCTCCTAGGAGGAGCCCCTCAGCGTCTGCAGGGACAGCTTGAGCCTTGAAGAAAGCATAACCCAGAGGTGAATGGGAACACAGGAGCTGAAGCATTTTCAGACCTCCCTACTTCAGCAAGCTGCAAAAAAAGTCGTAAAGCTCTTCAACTCCTTCCTTTCCATTCACCCTGTTATATACTGGCCTGTCCAATATTGCCCTTTAAAATCAAGCCTCCTTCGAGAGCAGTGAATTCACCAGCGAGGCTTTCTTAGGCATCTGTAGGGTGCGTAGGATTCCACGTCATTCTTGTTTAAGACGCAGTACAACTTAAATAAGATTTGCCGCATTACTCACAAGCCCACCTTCCCCCAAAATACCAAAGCGGTATTATAAAACAATTTCAAGACTAAGTGAATCCTCTGTTCCCACCGACGGGGCTATATGTCACGTCTCCGTGTTGCCAGCAGTGGCATGGAAGTCACATTAGATATATGGTGAGGTAGGCTCACCTTGTCGCTAAAGTTCAAAAAATCACAAGTCCCTTCCTTTGAAAGGAAGAAAGAAAGAAAATCTAAAAAATTCTTGTTCATTTTTATCACCATGTTCATTGCATGATTACTTCCAGAGATGGAGATAGAGGTCATTTCTAATCCCCCAATTCTAGTTTAGTGTTATCTCAAATCATCTCTTGATAAACCCATCATTTAAAATGGTCTATTCTAATTAGAGACAAGTTTGGGGTTTTCAATCAAGAGAGAACGAGTGTTTCTTTCGGCTCTCTCTTAGGTACCTTGTAGAGCCTGCTTAGTATTTCAGAGGAGGCCGGACCTCCCTCTACAAATCTTAAATTGCCCAGGCTTTTGAACTCCCTTTCTCTTTTAAAGCTACCTGGGTTAAAAATTAAGCCCCTACAGCGAGGGGCACCTGTATTTGTTCCTCCTATTATGCAGCTACACTGAAATACTTTACAGCTGTCTAAATTAGCATAATTAAATCCACATCAATTAAAAACCTCAATCACCTCTCTCCCCTTCACATGTAGATGGTGACATTTGTCTAAAGTGGGAAGTAACAAAGGAACTTTTTAACAGTTGAAGATCTGGCTGAAAAGGAGGGTAATAGGATCGGTCTATTGTCCTGGGTTCACCTTAAGACTAGGGCAGTGGTCAGCCCAAGCTGCTGGGCCCAAGGAGCTGCAGTTTGCATTTCAATGCTGCTGGCACCGGGCCGGCCATTAGAGATGTGCATTTTACAACAGGCCTTTCCTTCTATTGCTCTTTATCCACCAGTAATGAAAGTAAACAAAGCACCATTGTGACTTTTGGGGATGGTGGTTGTTTTTAAACGGGGGAAGCCGGGTGACCTCAGGATAGCGACAAGACTACACCGTGTGGTGCTGGCAAAAAAAATTCCTGGAGATGAAAACTGACGTGGGGTCCAGGGGTTAATTTCTGGAACAGACAAATTTGCATACAAATGAAAAATGATGGGCTTTCTGTTCTCCTAAATTTTCAATGTCATCAGCATCAAACAGCAGCCCCGGCTCCCTTGCCGTTTGAAGAATATTCATTACTTTAGAAGAGGGGTCACCTTGTTTGGTGTTCAACTCAATGCAGGTCAATGACTTCATTTGTGAAACTTAATCTGGAGGGTGTTTTGGGTGCTTTTTTGTAATTCTTCCAAATATGGCTGAAATGATACTTAATTTTAGAATCTTAAACTTTTCTGAAAATACTTTGAGTGCCGCGTGGTTGACTGCTTTGAGCATTTACCTTTTTCACCTTGTTGAGTTACTTAACCACATTTAGTTGATCTTTTCTTTTGACATTATTGCAGAGGATAACAACTTGGTGTACATTTAGTTACTGGACACAAGAGACGGGACATGACAATACTTACTAATTTCTCTAAAGCACCTGATATTTCACCATTCTTATTCTGACTTGTAATTTTTTTTCGTATTTAAAGACTTTTTTTAGAGTGTTTTAGGTTCTTAGCAAAATTGAAAGGAAATTTTGAAATTTCAATTTTGAAATTTCAATTTCAAAAGGAAACAGGGAGTTCCCATGTACCCCTTCCCTCCTGAACACGAACAGCTTCCCCGCCCTCCCCGCCCCCCCCGCCGTGATCAACATTGCAGATGTATACCAGAGTTGTACGTTTGTTACACTGATGAACCTACCCTAACACATCATAATCGCCCAAAGTTCATAGTTTACCTTAGGGTTCACTCTTGGTGGTATATATTCTATGAGTTTGGACAAAAGTACACTGGCATGTAACCATGATTGTGGTATCATATAGTATCACAGGGTATCATACACATGTAGTTTCATATAATTTCATTGCTCTAAAAATCCTCTGTGCTCTGCTTATTCGTCCCCCCTCTCTCTTCATCCCTGCAACCACTGATTTTTTACTGTCTTAGTAATATGCACTGAAATTTCCTTCATGTCTTTTCATGGCTTGATCGTTTGCTTGTTTTCAGTGCTGAATAATATTCCGTTGCCTGGATATATCACAGTTTATCTGTTCACTTACTGGAGGGCATCTCGGTTGCCTCTGGTATACTTTTTTTGATGACATCATTCATACCTGCTCATTTGTATAATAGAATAATAAAGTATGCAGAAGGAAAAGAAAATCAGAGTTCCAGGTTGCAAGATGACTGCCAGTTACTTTATTAGTGTATACCTTTTCTTACCCTCTTTTCCATGCTCTGTTAGAAATTTCTAGCACAAGGAAGGCAAGGATGCAATGTGATGCCTGTAGCAGAGCTGGCTCTCCTTATTAGCCAAACCTGCTGTCCAGGACATCCTGTGAGGGTCACCTTCTCATGAGTTGAAATCTCTCTCCCTTCTCTACTACACCACTAGTGATCCCCCTAGAAGGCCCCAAACAGCTTCCTGAAATCCCTCAGTCTTCCCTTTTCTACAATACAGATCGCTCTAGATGTGGCTGTAAATTCGTAACTTAAAATACATCAAAATTCTTACTGAAATTTTAGGACAATATTGAAATGGTTACATTTGTGTAATGAAACAAAATATTTCCCTCAGCTCCTCAGCTCTTCAAAACTGCAGGATGCCTCTGTGGGCATTCCTGACTCTCTAGGCCCTTCTGATTTGCTCGCAATTCCTGTGGGGAATAGTTAGTGATACTTTTTATTGAGTCATTGAATGCTTTTCAACACTTTACTTCTCTCTAGTGGGTGAGATGCCTCCTTGGCAGTTTATTGTTGTTGTTTTTCTCTCTCTGTACCATTAATAAGAAAGAAAGGAATCAGGCATAAACTTTCGAAATCTTATAAAAGGAGGAGCTCTCATTTTTAGGATCTAAAATGATGAAGAAATCCCTTCTAGGAATAGTAACATCAAGGGAGCTGAATTGCTACAATTCATAAGCCATAAAAGCAATATCCTCACACGCATGGGGATGAAAAATATCTGCCTTAACCTAGAACGCCACATGCATGTATAATCCAGTCATATAAATCTCTGGTGTAATGAGTACCTTTAGCGTATGTTAATCGATCAGAACTATCTTTAAGGTTTTCATTAAGCTATTTTTATTGCAATTATGACCTGCCAAAGGAATTTTGAAGCAATAAACAGAATGTTTCAAGGTCTACATGTCCTGTTCAGACAAGGAGTTTTATACTGATTCTAGTCTGCTTTTACCTAACCTCGTGTAGCAAGTATCACAAAGACATAATTAGAAAATTTGGTACAATATTTAGCCCTGGTCGCTCTGTGGTGGAATTGTTCGACAGCTGAGTAACTGAAGCTTGTTTGCATCCCAGTGTGTGGTGAAAGGCAAACTTCAAAGAAAATATTCTATCTCCCAACTCCAGCTCCTGAGACTCTTGGAAGTATAATACAGCAAGGCTTAAAACTCCCTGCTGGGGAAAGGGCAATTTGACACTGAAACTACTGCTAAATCACTATTGAAACACTGGTTTGCAAAAGGGTTCCTATTAGATAAATATAGTTAAAGCCTTAAAAGGCGTGAGGAACACACACCCAAGTCATAGGGGGAAAAAAATGGGGGAGAAAAGTCTTTAAAGTTGGACAGTATGTGTTGACAAAATTTGGAGATTTTTAAGCATGTATCTACACATTTATTTTATAAATTGTACATAAGACTGGCTCCTTTTCCAGTGCAAAATCAAATATTTAGATTTGCAAAAACCTATGGAAGCCAGATTTTAGACAAAAAGGGATTTTTTTGTCAGACTGTCAGTCTCTGAATTTCATCACAATCTGTTCAGCTGTTTTTGTTGCAGGCAGGCGTAAACCGTACTGGGTAAGTGTGTGTTTGTGTTTATTATTAAAATGGGGAGGCTAAATCCTGCTTTCTAACAGTCTCCACAGTCTTTAAGGCTGTGTTGGTCACAGGTCCACATATGAGAGTCACGTGCAGGGCGGGAGGGAGAGAAGACCGCTGGCAAATGCCCTCGACTAGCACCTTCATTGCAACACGGGGTTTTGAGCTTTTTAAAAAAGAAACGACCTGGCATTCTGCCTCATAACTTTTCCTTCACCTGGACGTACTGATTCGTGCCTTGAAGAGGGCTGGGGAAATGATTTGTCCGTGGCAGACTGAAATATTTTATTGAATGGTGACAATTCCTTTATCCTACCCTCCGCACGAATCTAAAACTAAGTAGTCGGGCTGACGCTTTCTACATCCTTTAGCATGGGTGTATGAGTACACGCAAGGATGGCCCGAGAGGGGGGTACAGGTAGAACCTGCATCTCCGGAAGGTGGGACATTGTATTAAAGAACAAGCCAACCAACAAATACCAAATCTTATCTGATTACATGTCTATGGAGCTCATTCTGCTGCCAGCTAGGACTTTCTGATTAATTGCTCTTGACACATAGAGTCACGGCTAGCAAAAAGGAGATGGAAGATGACATTACTGCTTCTGAAGTACAGCTCTTTACAACAGGATGATAATAGAGCATCGGCCTTTGGATTCCAGAGTCCCAGGATCCAGTCCCACATTGGGCTCCCTGCTCAGTGGGGAGCCTGCTCTTCCCTCTGCCACTCACCCCCTGATGTGCACTCTCTCTTTCTCTCAAATAAATAAATAAAATCTTAAAAAAAAAAAAAAAAGAGAAGAAACCCAAACACAGGATGATAATACAGTTGTTCCTAACTTACAAGTGACTATGACAGAGTAAAAATTGGAGGTCTATTTTCATATTTTAAAGATATACAAAACTTTTAATTGAGTGTATTACTCTTCTCAGGCTGCTGTAACAAAATACCACACACTGAGTGGTTTAAACAATAGAAATTTATTTTCTTACAGTGCAGGAGGCTAGAAGGCCAAGCTCAAGGTGCCAGTAGGGTTGGTTTCTGGTGAAACCTTTCTTCCTACCTTGCAGACAATACCTTCTTGCTCTGTTTTCACGTGGGCACTCATGTGTGTGAACGCAGAGAGAATTTCCTCCTATAAGAACACTAGTCCTACTGGATTAGGGCACACCCTCAGGACCTCACTTAACCTAAATGACCTCCTTAATGGCCCTATTTCTAAATATAGTCACATTGGGTGTTAGAGCTTCAACATAGGAATTTGGGGGAGGACACAGTTTCATCCAGAATACTGAGATAACACAAAGGCTCCCTGGAAGTCCAGATTTCTTTGTATCTGGTGGGCTTTTTACACCAATTCAGTGTAAGACTAGTCTCCATATTCTGTTCAGATTTTCTGATTGATAGTTTTCTCCATTTCTGATTAGTAACACATGGTAAAAATGAATGCTGTTGCTCCATAAATGTGGCTTGGTAGACAAATTATTTCTAAACATAAGATCTTTGGAGAACAGTAATTCAAGGTATTTTTGGTGATTAAAAAAGGTTGAGAGGGTTTGGAGAGACTGTTACCTGCCCAAAGAGGTGAATCCAACTAAGAAGTCTCTTGAGATCACTTCCAGTTTTCAGTTCTAAGAATCTATGAATTCAGTCATACTCATAATACAATTTCATCCCCAAGAATGAAGAATAGTATGGCATAGAGAACCTAGTAAAAGACAGCAAAGCAGCCTTCCCTTCAAATTTTCAAGAAGTGTGTATTGCTGCTAGATTTACAAAGAATACTAAAACTTCTGAGCCTGTTTGTGTGCCCGTGGCAGACACCGCCAGCCTAGATGCTCATCAATCCCACTTCCTTTTGGGCAGGGAGATGCCATTTCCCAGCTTCCTTTAGATTCAGCCATGTGATTATGTCCTGGCCATTCAGGGGTAGATGGAAGTGAGAAAAAACACTTCCAGAACTGCCTACCAAACCATCTCTGTGATCTTTCATGATTTCCCTTCTCCTTTGGAAGTAACAATGGAGGTCATGGGTTGAAGTCACATGATACACAGAGCTTGGGTCCCCTAGTCACCACTGGAAAAAGGCACCCAGGGAAACTCTCTGACTTTTTGGGAACAAGCAATAAATTTTATTGTGCTAATCCACTGAGATTTGGGGTTGTTTGTTACAGCAACTAGCAATGTTTGTCCTTACTAATATAACGCCAAGGACAGTTTAAAAATTTTATTTTTTTTAAAGATTTTATTTATTTATTTGAGAAAGAGAGCATACACAAGCTGAGGGGAGAGGCAGAAGCTGACTCCGCTCAGCAGTGAGCCTGATGCAGGACTTGATCCCAGAGATCCCCAGATCATGACCTGAGCCAAAGGCAGAAGCTTAACCAACCGAAGTGCCTCTATAATACTAAGGACATTTAAAATTGGGACAGCAAACTATGTTATATTTATTGGAACATAATATACTATTGAAAATATACTAGACAAAAAACACAGAATTTCTCATTGCTGTAAGAAATCAAATGAAGGTAGTTGCTATCCTGGTAGCTTTTGTCTCCATCAACAACAAGATTCTGACTAGAATCTTTCTGAATCAACTCTTAATTGTCATTTGCCACTAGGGGTACCCACGATCACTATAGGGCTTTAGGCTTCCACCTGTTCACATCTTTGATACTATTGAACATTGGGAAGCAGATTTTAAAAAATGGATTTAAAGACACTGATCAGATGCCACCTGCACCTCCCCTCTCCCCTCAAATATATCTGGTGAGAAGTCTGTATCTTCTGAATTTCGTTTTTCTGGCAAAACCAACAGTTCAGTTCAGGGATGGCAAATATGTTATATCTGATGTGTGCACTCGATGAGTTTGTAGCGGCTGGGTTGTGAAAGACTCAGAGGTGGGACCTCAGATCATCAGAATCATCTTTGTCTGCCAAAGGCCAGAACATGTGGGCTCGAGGTGCATGTGTCCTGTACTTGCCATTGCTGGCTTACGCTGTGTATCTAAATAGTACATTTCTGCCTCCATCTGTCTACCTCACATAGGATCCAGTCTGGATGAAAATGCTGAAATCCCGATCACTCTCCTTTGTCTGACTCATCTCCCATTACCAATGAGGATGGGACTGTATCTAGACTGTATCTAGTATCTAGAGTCTGGAGTTCACAGACAAACTAATAGATTCCATGCCTTCTAGTAGATGATGGTTAAGTGTTAGACGTGAACATTATCATGTATCATTGATAGGAATGTACATTGTGACAAGTTTTCTTCAGTATGATCTAGTAATATGTATCAAAATATAAAGTAGATCAACACTTTGATTCAGTAATTGTACTTTTTGGACTTTACCCTAAAATTACAAATGAACATTTATGTACAATGGCATCATTTGTAGCTTTGTTTTTTAAGATTTTATTTATTTATTTGACAGAGAGATAGAGAGAGAGAGGGATCACAAGTAGGCAGAGAGGCAGGCAGAGAGAGCGAGAGGAGGAAGCAGGCTCCCTGCTGAGTAGAGAGCCCGCCCGATGTGGGGCATGATCCCAGGACCCTGAGATCATGACCTGAGCTGAAGGCAGAGGCTTTAACCCACTCAGCCACCCAGGTGTCCCTGTCGCCTTGTTTTTAACAGGAATATTTGTTATGAAAGGATTGGTTAAATAAGTTATGACACATTCATGTGATGAAACGCTATATGACCTTTGAATAAGATAAAGTAGACCAATGTGCCATGAAAAGCTGTCCATGATAAAATGTAAAGTGAAGAATGCAAGTTGTAGAATAACGTACATTATCTTAATTTTTCTAATATGCAGATTGTAGAGTACTACGTATGCTCTTCTGTCTAGAGTTTTTATATGCTGTATATAGAATATACTGAAAGTACATATCCCACATGTTAAAAGACAGTATATCTGTGGGATAGGATGGAAGCAAAGGGTAAGGCATGATCTAGGTAACTTCACATTACATACTTATCAATGCGTTGTTCACTTTTTTCCCCAATTAGCACATATTACTTTTTTTTTTTAAGATTTTTTTATTTATCTTGTGAGAAAGAGAGAGAACATGAGCAGGAGGGAAAGAGGAAGAGGGAGAGAGAAACTCAAGCAGACTCCATGCTGAGTGCAGGGCCTGACATGGGGCTTGACTTCACACCCCTGAGATCACAACCTGAGGAGAAACCAAGAATCAGTGGCTCAACTAGCTGCACCATCCAGGCACCCCACACATGTTACCTTCTTATCAGCAAAAGTAGTATAATCATTTTAGTTTGAGTGAAATAAAAGAAACACCAAAAGCTGATAATTCCTGTATTTTCTTTAAGATAAAATTCCTAAATGCAAGATTTCAAAAACTCTTCTAGAAGATGCATAGGTATTCTAATATATGTGTAATGTGTTTTAAAGTTTACCTGGAACTATAGAGAGATAATTAATAAAAAGAAAATGGAAACAATGATGGTCTGCGCTGGAAAGTCTGATTTTTAAATCAAACTTTCATGGATGTCTACGTAATTTCTCTTTCTGGAAATTACTAGATAATATATTGAATGCCTAGAAAATGCAGTCAAAAGTAGATAATCTAATCGAGAAGGTCACAATATGTACTGGGTGGTACAGCTATTGATTTTTACTTGTGTATAATCCATTCCCACTTCTTATAGTAAGAGAAATATAATGAATGCCTTTGCCCACCATTTTTAAGAGACTCAGTGTGCCTTGCCCTCTTCTGGTCAGTGGATGGACATGGGAGCTAAGCTATGCCTGTGATACTTCTAAGATTTATACTTTTGAACATAATTACACAGGGAGTAGTTAGAGTTTCCTGGATCTGCAAGACTCTAATTTGTCTAGTTTTATTCTATTTGTTTCTTTGTTTGTCTTACTTTTCCATAGTTCAGTCATTCATTTATTCAACAAGTATTTATTTAAGTGCCATCTGCTGTGCAAAGTAATAAAATATCCCTGCCCTAATATGTTACATAGGGCCAATAATAAATGATAGTCAGTAAACAAAAAGTGTGTGAAACAATGATAAGTGCTGCAGAGAAAAAAACTTAAGGAAGGCAAGAAGATAAGATGCTTGCCTTTTGGGGTGGGATTGAAATTTTGAATGGGGGGGTGAGGGAAGATCTCATTGAGAAGGTGAGGTGTGAGAAAAATCCAGAAGGAGGTGTTGGAGTAGGCTACATTGTGATATGGAGAAAGATCTAAAGATACAAAGGTCTGAGGTGGGATTGTGCCCTGGGTCTTCAAGAAATGTCTGTGGAGCATAGGGAAGGAGAGAGGGGGTAGTAGGAGGTGAGGTCAGAGTGGTCTGGGGGCCGGGGACAGGTCACAAAGGGACTCTCCACAGTCAGAGTAAAGATGTTGGCTTTGGCCCTGAGTGAAATGGAGCCATTGAAAAATTTAAGTAGAAGAGTGACATTACTTGACCTACATTTAAATATCTATTTGTCTATTAGGTTTGAAAACACCTGAGGAAGGGGAAGGGCAGAAGCTCAGGGACTGGTTAGGAGGTTCCTGCATTCATCCAGGTGAGGAATGATGGCTTGAAAGAAGGTATAGACCTTGAGGTGATGAGAAACCATGGGACTCTATGAGCGACTCCGTATCTTTTCAATAAACTATTTTTCTCTGTAAAGTTAGACATTTATTCTTGCAATCTTAGAACCCTAATGGATTCAGAATGTCCATAAATAAGAAAGATAATGATCTCTTACTAACACTGTGATCTTGAGTAAATTAACCTGTTTGTATCTCATTTCTTCATCTGTAATATAACTAAGTAATAACAAGTTGAACCACATGAAACTGTCATTTTCGTAGGCCAAAATGGCCCAATATTGACTTGTTTATATGGCTTACCTCTAGAACCTACCTTATTGGTTGTCGTGAGGATTAAATGAGCTCATACATGTAACACTTAGGATGGTGCATAGTACATTGTAAGAACAAACTGTTAGCTATTACTGCTATTATTATCATGTTTTACATTTGCAACATTTTTTTCACATTCGTTTTCTGTGATAGCCTCTTGGGATAGGCAGGACAAGCAACATCACTCACATGTTTGAAAGAACTTTCTGCAGTACTTTAAAGGGTGTTGGCTCACACATCATGCTGTTTGATTCTCAAAATAACCCGATGTCGTATGTAGCAATGTTTTCAAGTCTGCTTTGCTTATTTACATTAACTAATGAAATAAATAAATAATTTGTGCATATCTGACATTTTCCCCCAATAGATAGAGATGAAATTATAATATGTTATCCTGACACAGACATTTTAATCGATGAGATGTACAAAAGCAAACTTTGGAGATCTTAGTCTTTAGGATGCAGTTCAATGACAACATCCTTCTTGAGAGAGTTTTTGATTCCTGGGGGTATATTTTGTTGCTCTGTCCTCCAGGTTCCATAGCTCTTTGCTCATATCTGTTTGTAAAGTGACATTTTGTGAATGCCACATGTAGTATTGCAATCATTCTATTTATGTGTCTTTTCTCCTCTGCTTTGTTTCCTTATTCATCTCTGATTTCTCTACACCTAGTATAGTATCTGGCACAAAGTGGCTGCCAAGTAAATGGTTAAAAAATTAACAAGGAACTAAGTGAACAAATGAATTAATGATTATTCTGTTTTATTCATTAGAAAACCCAAACCCCAGATAGTGAAGTAGATTGCCCAATTTCACACAACTACCAAATGAGTGAGCTAGGAGTCAAGCCCAGGTTGCACAAATCCATGTCCAGAATGCCATCAAATGTAGCATAAAGCTTCACACCAAAATGAAACCGTGGTGTGCTCAGCCTTGAATGTGCCTACCAGACGAAAACCTACCCCAGATGGCATATCCAATTTAATCAACATCACCTGTGAGCCAAACTGAACAGTAAATGTTAAGACAGGATCACTAATAATGGGGACCTGGAATGTAGCCAGAATTAAAACAATGATCTGCTTAACAATCCCTCTGGGCTGGATGCATGTGGAGAACGGATAAATGCTGGATATCGAAACAGCTGTTCTATGGCAAACTGAAATGGGGCAATCATAGATAGCAAAGGGAGAAGAAACACTTGAAAGTTGTCTTAAATAAAGGAGTGCTTTAAATAGTGTGTGACCTGGCTGTGGCCTCTTAAGAAGCAAGCGCCCCGTACAATCTGCCCTGGCATGCATCTCTAGATAATGAGGTAACTTCAGGTGAGCAAAGACTATGGAATTAGAAAAGGCAATGGCAACTGGTAGCCATCAGTTCTCAGTACGCACAGACCATATTAGTCCACACGTCACCTTGGGACATGGAGATCGGTGCTGCAAAGGAAAATTCCGTATGTCACCACCTCCACAACTTTACCTCCTAAAGGCGATCATTTTCCTTATAGGCATTGCATAAACTACCCTATTTTTCATACACCGCCTAATTATTTTAAGCGTATAATGATATGGTGTCTTCTCAATACAATAACAAATTGCCTTAGATCAGAAACCAAAGCTGATGTTGAAAACACTTACCACCCAAACACGGCTAGCCTGCCGGCCTGACTCAGTCTTGGCTTGCCCCAGTTGTCCTCCTTCCTTTGGGTTGATGACTCTACACGAAGAAGGGTTGTAAGACTACATACAGTGTTCTTGGAAAGGACTTCTTGACTGATTGACTCCCCAAGTTCGTTTCTATACCTGTCTGTCATTTGGGGGAAGTCCCCTATCAGTGTGTTGTTTTTCAGCCATATGACTGTATTAAAATAAGGATGTCGATTACAGACCAAGGTCTAAAAATTAGGGGACAACCAAGTAAGAAATCAGTAGTCCAAAAACAAAAATTCATGTACTCAAAAAGTCATTTAAAAATGCATACTCTGCATCACTGTGCTGATATTTGGGAATATAGAGATAAAATCAACTGTGCTTACTTTTCAGGAGCTTATAGGTTAGTAGCAATACAAATTTTACCACTGCTATCACCAACTATAATATGACCAAATGTTTTAAGAATCAGTTCTGTACAGTCATTGTAACAGCTACAAGATCACACTAGGGAGGGTAAGTGCCATTGAATTTCATGTGTATAAACATTGGATCATCTCCTCCAAACTTCTCAATATGGGAATTCCTATCACAGGTTCCCTGAGAGGTGACTAGCAGCTTTGTCGTACCATTTACAGTTCTGGGGAGAGAAGCTATTGTCTTATAAGAAAAGCTACATGTTTTTAAGAGAATGAAGATTAAAAAGCACTTTTCAAGATATACTACAATTGTGGATTTTCCCACATGACCTACCCGAAGTCTCTCACTAAGTATTCAGGTACACTGGATCTTAGGCTCAGAAGAGATTTTGAAACTTGTAGCCAAAATATCTTCTGATTTTCACTCTTAGTTATAAAAGGGTTGTCAAGTGAAAGATTCACTAATTCTGAAGAGCCCTATGATAATGCTTGATGAAAGGCATTTATGTAGTAGGAAAACTTCAGAAAGGTAAAGGACATCCTCATCCATTGTCCCTTGTCCTTATTTAGTTGGGTTATTTGTTCTTAGTTGATAAATTGCTTAACAAACCCATTCATTTAGGTTGAACAAAAACTGTTAGTACTCCTTAACCATTTTGAGGTAGACAAACCTTTATCGGCTATGCACTAAACTCCGACACTCTGGTAAGATAGATATAGGACGAGTCAGATCCTATCTCAACTCTCCAGGAACTACTAAGGTCTTCATGGATAAACTATTGGAACCACCTGAAGTGGTATAATAGAGTATTTTAGATATGTCATTAGGACTATTTCTGCTGTATCTCTATCATCTCTCTATGTTGAGGCATCTCATCATTTGAAGAAAATATGGGTGACCAGATGAGAGTGATCAAAATGCCTTCTACCCCCACCACACCCCATGTTATTTGTTTGATCTCCGAGATACCTTTCAGGTTGACCAAAGTATTTCTCTCGTGTCTCTGACCCTGTTTAGTGTTGCTACCCATGAGACTCCAACTCTAAAGCCACTTAATAAAGGCACTGCTGTGTCACTTACAGGGAACACATGTCAAAATTAAAGTTCACTAACTTGAAGCAACTTACATAAATGGAACCTCAGGTGTGTCTGTGACCGCAAGAGGAGAAGGAGAAGTTGTATTCTGTGCCGTTGACTGGTATCAAGGACAGGCTCTTTCCTTGATATGCCAACAGAGAAATTTTGCTAGCAGTATTCTGTGAACAAAACACTTAAGAGAATGTATGTATACAATAGTTTAAAAAAAAAGGGTTACTGACACAGATGCCAATTTGGTGGGGCATATGGAACATTTACACTTGCCTTTTTCTTTCTTTCTTGCTACAGCTGGTGCTGATTTAGTATGTGAAATTTTACTAGCAGGAGTGCTAATCAAGACCGAGATTCTGTAAGGATTTAGTCATTTATGTAGGGGAAACTACGGGTATCATTAAAAAGTAGAAGATCATCTTATGGAAAAGCATTATCGTTATCAACCTCATTTTTAAACTAAACAGACACGACGGTACTGTAAGTATCACTTTAGCAGCCGAAAAAGTCAGAACGTTTTCCAGATAATGTTCAAAGAGGATGGCACCCACAGTTTAAAGTTTGGTCGTGTCAGAGTGATGCAGAAGGGTGAGCAGTTTAACAGTTAGTCGCTTAACTTTTCTGTGTCGTGCTCCAGCAAAACTGCCTTTTGGAAACCGTCGATTTTTAAGGAAAAAAATGTAATTGTAATGCTACGGAAGGTGAACGCGTTCTCCCGAATGGTCTGGGGGATGCTGGAGCGAAGGGAAGTGGAAGAAGGGCTCTGCTTTCTCCCTTGTATTTTTGAATAACAAGTTTTGCAATAGGAGGCCGAATTTCCTATTTTAATCCCACCGGTCGTACAGGGGTTGGGAGAAAAATTAAATAAAAAAAAAATCTCTCCCAAGTGGCAACAAAAGCGTCGCTAGTGCATTAAATCTGTTGTACAGGTGGCTTGGTGGAGCTGGAGACCTGCACAGCAGCTCCAAGACATCTGCTGCCTGAGGAAACTTGCAATGTGGCGGAGGGGGGTTTGTAGCTCCCCGTGGAAGGGTGCCAGCTGCCCAGGGCTTTCGCTGCCACAGAGGAATGGAGAGTCTTGTCGGAGCTTCCGATGAGGCGGTGCATCTTTCCCGCCCTCCTCTCGCTGAGAAATAGGACACGGAGGGGCCGCAGCGAAAATCCAGTTAGATGTTGTTGGGCAAGTTGTGGGGTCATTTTTGTAATAGTTCCAAGGGCTTCTTCGTCCGTCAGTGTGACAACCAGCGGCGGGCCTGCCATTGAGCCATTTCTGTTGTATTTTCATGTTTAATTTCTACGACTCACTGGAAGTTATTTTTTACTTTCCTGATTCATGCCTTCAGTGTCCTCAGAAGAGATAAGTGATGAGTGACGTTTTTTAAATTGCAAGCCACAAAATATTTTGTCGTGAAATAAGGAATGGTTATAGATGTTTTAGATGGTTGGTTGAATTGTTTTAGAATATTTTGACATTGGGATGGCACTTTGAGGAGCAGAATACATATTATGACTTATAAATGACTTTTCACTAACTAATTAAAACTCATTTATTGAGTATTACCACATAACCAACAACTATGTTAAAAACAGAAGGGACAAAGATTGTATAACACAATCTATAGCCCTAGTTCAGAACCTGGAATATTTAAAAAAATAATTAGTAAGTCTCTTAATTATTTTTATTTTCTTGGGCTTTAATAACATTTTTACTATGACCATGACCATCTGGGCTATCTGATTAAAACTGGAAAAGTCAAAGACCTATCCTTAAGTACACAGAGAGAAAAGGATGAGTAGATTTGCACTGAGGTGTCCAATTTTAAAACAACTGACACTGACTTCTTCCTCTGGTCTCTCCATCTGTAATAGTGCCTAGAAAATGAAGTCGCAAGAAAGAAGAGAAAAGGCAGCTAGTTAATAGGATATTTGGCTGCCTAAACACATGAGAGAGTAATGCAATTCTTTTTCACAGTGGCAAAAATTGGGTTAAAGACCCAAGTATTTTCTGCCATTTGTTTACAGACATACACTTTAAACTGTAGTGATTTCTAAGGGCCAAGAAGTCCTGTTTCAAAGTTCTGTCAGGCCATGCTGAAGGAAGTTCCTCTTAATTCTGAAATCGTACCTGATGAATATTGGTAGAGACTTTTCTCAGTGATGAAGCCATTCAGGTGGAAACATTTGTGCTCGGTTCTAAGGTGCAAAAAACTACTCTTCCCCCTTCAAACTACCTTAAATTTATCCTTCATCATTTATTAGGTTGTCATATTTATGAGTAACAAGGAAAAGTAAAATGCCTTATTTGAAAAAGAAACAGGTATTCACCCTCTTAAAATGTATCAGGTTAGTCAGCTGAAGCATAAATTAGGGTGGTCCACAGACTGTTAACGGTGACAGCAAGCATATGGCAAATGTGAACTGTCTGCAGGTCAACTTTTACTTTTGCTTTCCAAATGTCTGTCAGTCGTTGTTAGGATCTAAATCCATGTGTTAATGGGTGGAATTCAACAATATGAAATCGTTCAGTAAATTCTTGGAACAAGCAAAAAAAATTTTTTTTGTCTTTGTCATATACAACCTTCCCTGATAACAATCTTACAAAATTTTGCCCAGAAAGAACAAGTCCTTTGAAAAGTACTGTTGCCTTTGCTTTGTTCAGTGAGGAAAATGATACATAATCATACAGAATGTGTGTGTGGGGGGGGGGTGGGTGCGTGCGCTTGGGGGAGTGTGTATAAATGTTTATATGTACATTAATTGGTTTCTCAAAGAACCAGAAAGGTGCTCAGATTGGTACATTTGCCAGCATTACAACTTTCCCTGTTGCTGTGATTGTACCTTTGACTGGGGTAATAGGAAGGTATCTTCTAGGTTCTCCCCTTTCATCAGAGTATCCTTGCTTTCTAAAGCCAGTGATGTTTGTGGCACTGAAGACCAATGATAGTGTGACCATACTGTAGTATTCTTCCAGAAATAGTAATGAGAGGAGCAAGCAAGTATAGCTGGGATGAAAAATGAAGTGGAGTTCCCAGGACAGATAGAGAGCAGGTTATGGACAAAGGTGTGAGAGAAGGAAAGGGAGGAACAGAAGGGAAGATTTGAAGTATGAGAGTCTTGAAACCGGCAAACCAGCAAACATCCAGAGAGGAAGGTGCAGACCTCATCAGCCTTTCCTGAATATACATGCAAAGATGTGTGTACCACGAGCAGCTGGAGCAGCCTTAATTTTGAAATACTTTCTTCAGAACAACTCTAGTTCTGACTCTGAAAAGATTATGGAGCCAAACTTTGGAAAAGAGAAATGCTGCTTGTTTCTCCGGGGATCGAGAATTCTGATCACATTAAAAAGTCACTTGTTAAAGTAAAAGCCCAAAGTTGTTCCAACTTGTTTGAAACACCACAAAATAAAGTAGTCTCAACTCAGTTGAAGGATATATTGGACTCACCCTCATCTTTACTCTAAGGGGTCTACTGCTTCACCCATTTGAAATGGGACTGCTACCTTTACTATTGGTTTTCTTATTTAACAATTCATTCATTTAAAAAATATTTTATTTATTTATTTGACAAAGAGAGAGAAAACATAAGCAGGGAGAGCAGCAGGCAGAGGGAGGGGAAGAAGCAGGCTCCCCTCTGAACAAGGAGCCCTACATGAGGCTCCATCCCAGGACCCTGAGACCATGACCTGAGTTGAAGGCAGACGCTTAACTGACTGAGCCACCCAAGTGCCCCAGTTCATTCATTTGTATTAAGCTTTGTGCATTTCCAAAGTATGTTTCTCATAAACAGAGGCATTGGGATTCAATTTTTTTAAAATCCGCATTTTATAAATTTGAAAGGGAAAAAACTTTAGAACATTATTAAAATCTCAAAAATATGAAAACAACTTAAAGTCATTCTATCAAATTTTCAAGATACCATGTTCTTGGTTTCCCAAAGATTGAACTTCCATCCCATTTCCCTTGTGGAGTGAGAACATATTCTAGTGACAACAGTGCCAGCACATGTTTGTCACTCAATAAATGTGTGCTGAACTAAACCCAATATTCCCATAGATTTTAATTCTAAAACTGTCAATTGGGGGTACCTGGATGGCTCAGTGGGTTAAGCCTCTGCCTTCAGCTCAAGTCATGATCTCAGGGTCCTGGGATCGAGTCCCATATCGGGCTCTCTGCTCAGCAGGGAGCCTGCTTCCTCCTCTCTCTCTGCCTGCCTCTCTGCCTACTTGTGATCTCTCTCCTCTCTGTCAAATAAATAAATAAAATCTTAAAAAAAAAATAAAACTGTCAATTGCTCTTCCTTAGCTTATTTTCCTTATATTTAAAATCAAGAAAAATGATTCTTATCTTGCGCTGCTTCCGCGTGTGCTGGTAAATATTTAACGACCTGACAATCTTCCCCCACTAGATAGATAGATAGATAGATAGATAGATAGATAGATAGATAGATAAATGGACCTGGTGTGTAGCTTCTTCCTGTTGCCATGGTGTAAATATTCTCACCAAGGACAATTTCGGGCTACCAACAGGACATCACTGAGTGCTGAATTGGGAAGAGCTGTGTATAATCCACTCTTGTGGTTTGATGGAAACCAGCTCCCAACACACCACTGCATGGCTCTAAGTTTATGGTTTGATTTGATGGAATTGCTCTTCTACGCTATTGTAATTTGGAACACTAAGGATATCTTAAGAAATTGTAGTAAGCTGTTGGGTCTCTTGCATGCTGTGATACATCCATTTTCTAGCTGCTGTAGTGTAGGCTGATAACCATGCACAGCTGTCCCCTTCTCTGCAGAATTGCCCTGGACCAGTAAGGACCAGGAGGTGTCTCACCCGGGAAGGCTACACACCCACTTCCAATTCTCCCCCCTGTGATGGTCGATAGGCATTGACTATTTGATGCAAGGGTAGAAAACTGTTAACCTTTTGCCTCAAGCTGTGACCAACTCTGTGGTACAGTTTCTGCTCCAGGGTTTCTTATGGGAACAGACTGAAGCCAAGACCATATATTCTCTTGGTTCCTTACTCTGCCCTGCCCTGCCTTTCTCAATAAATAACTTAAACAGGAATCATCTTCTTAGCCTGCTTCTAGGGCACAAAATCTAAGGTAGTTGAAAGCAGAAGTCATTTGGGGAAGCAATTGTTAGATGGAATTCTGAAGCTGGATTCCTTGTTGGCTAGATGGCAGCCAGTGTATGTCCCATCACTCATGGCAGGGGGCATAGTGATCATCCCAGGTATACTGTGGCAATGCCGTTGCTAAGACTCCTATCTGTGAGGAACAGGGATGGAGTTTGGGTGGAGGAGATGTAATAATTGGTATAGTGTCTCACGTATTTGAGAGATATGGGGAAATTGGTATCTGTAAGGACTGTGGAACCGGGTGCTGTGGATTCAATAGAGAGAGAAAATAAACCACTTAGATCTATGAACTGCCAATTTAAAGCAAATTGCTAGAAAGCCTTCTGCAAGCATTTGAGGCTCTCATCTTCTGTAGTTGAAGGACAGACACAGAGAACAATTAGATAACTCTCAGTCACCCTATACTTATTTGTAAAAGAGGGCTGAATTTTAGAGAAGGCTACATTCTCAGACTAGGCAGTTCTGTGTGTAGAAATTAGGCCCTGATAGGAAGCAGATCAGATCCTGAGACTTTGAATCTGCCAATTCCCCTGAAACCTGTGGTTCTATAGAAGACTTACTCCTTGTTGGGAGACAGAAATTCTCCCCTTGCTTGAAAACCATGAAGAGGTCTCAAATGTGATAGATCCCTTACAAGATAGAGCCCTTACAAGACAATGGTTTTGCTTCTCAGGTCTTCCCTCATGTCTCTTTTTGGCCCAAGACCTATAATAATGGCTAAATCTCAGATCAGACTCACTGGGAAAGGGATAAAGATTTGTAGGACTTGTAACCATGTTCTAGAAAGAACCAGGAGAGTATGCCTGGGAATGGTCCATTAGAGTGTTGGATCAAGTAGGGAAGCTGTGCCTACATGGAGATACTTGTCCATCCATGGAACTTATGTTGCCTAGTGTAAGGGATTTTTACAAAGTTTTCTCTATGCTGTGGTCTATGGTTTTTGATAGACCTTTGCCAAATTGCTTAGCCCAAACTTCGGAGTGTGTGAGTGCGGGTGCTAGCGCTTGAGTGTGTGAGTTTGTATGTTTCAGACATGAGGATGTTTGCAATCTTGATAAGTGCTCAATGAGAGTCAAGGTTGCTGGACTAGGTATGGAATCAGGACAGATGGCCTTCCAACAGGGTCATGCCATCCCTCACTGCTGGGCCCTCACTGCTCTTCAGCTGGGCCCTCACTGCTCTTCAGCTTTTTGTCTCTGTTTTTTCCCCGTTATATTTCCCAAAGCTGCTGTTCCAAAGCCTTCCATGCTCTTCAAGTCCAGAAAACCATTCCTGTGCATTTCATACTAGCAGATGACCTCAGAACCTACTTTACAGTGACTGAAGCTATTATAAACTCTAACTTCTTCCTCGCATGCCTTTGGAAACATTGTTTTCTTGTGCATCTATATTTGCATCACTTACTCCTGTTCTACCTTCCACCTTCCACCATAGAGCTTCCCTACTACCCTCTTTGGTCATCATCACCATTGCCAGGCACAAAACACATCAATATCCTCTCATCTATTCTGTCAATTATATGTTCACAAGGTTTCTCTTTTAAATCTGTACTCGATTGGCATTGTTGAAGTTAGAACTTCATTTTCATCCTCCTAGATAATAGTAGCCTATGGTGTTTCTCTTTTTCATGTCCTCTAGGATAAACTTTCCAAAATATGGACTTGATCCATTTTTTTCCCACTGAGACTTTCTTTTGTTTTTACTTTTTATTGTGCATAAAATGTTTTTGACTTTATTGTGAGTACAATGCTTTATATTGTGAAATATAGCATACTAGAAGAATGTGTATAATATATAAGTAGCATTTAATAAATAATAAAATGATCACTGCTCGTAACTTAGCCTAACAAATC
Organism: Nasua narica; assembly: GCA_028533885.1. NCBI lineage: Eukaryota > Metazoa > Chordata > Mammalia > Carnivora > Procyonidae > Nasua > Nasua narica. Next base: position 96,949,269 of record CM052810.1, on the reverse strand, counting down.
AGGTACAACCTTTGCTTTTGAGAGCCTCTGTTTTGTGAGTTCCTGCCCAATCGCTTCCCCCTTTCTCTGCCCCAAAGGTACCCACTATCCTGAAATTATGCTGGTTTTCCCCTAGTTTTACTTAGTTTACCATCTAGGCATATATATTAATCTATATAGAGATTATATTTGTATATGTTTATACAAAATATATCTCTTTGTTGTTTCATTTTACTTGTTTTTGGACTTTATGTAAAAGGAATCAGAGTATATTATCCCATAACTTGGTATTTTCATTAACATTGTGTTTTTGAGATCCATTTATGTTGATGCATTTATCTGCAATTTGTGTTTCACTGTCGCATAATGCTCCATTTCAAAAATACATTTCAACTTATTATTTTATTCTATTCTACTATTGTTGGGCATTTGGATTAGTTTGTTGTTGTAAAAAAGTTTTACTAGAGGATGCCTGGGTGGCTCAGTAGGTTGAGCAACTGCCTTCGGCTCAGGTCATGATCCCGGAGTCCCGAGATCGAGTCCCACAACAGGCTCCCAGCTCCATGGGGAGTCCGCTTCTCACTCTGACCTTCTCCCTTCTCATGCTCTCTCTCATTCTCTCTCTTTCCTAATAAAATAAATAAACAAAATCTTAAAAAAAAAAAGTTTTACTAGAATTGTTTTTGTGTAAGTTTCCTCATGTTCCTGTCTTTAAGAATTTCTCTAGGATACATACCTAAAAGTGGTATTGTTGGATATACACAAACACACCTGTACCAGGCAATTTCCAAATTATTTTCTTTTTTTATTTCAATTTTTTATTTAAATTCTAGTCCAAATTGTTTTCTAAGGTAGTTTTAATCACTTTATTCTACATTAGTAGTGAATGCCAAATATCTTTATTCCACATATTACTAATACCTGCATTTCCAGACTTCTGACTTTTTACTGGCCTGCTTGGACATGACGTTGTATTTCATGGTAGTTTTAATATACATTGCCTTGATTACTATTGACATTGAGAAATTTTTCCTGTGCTTACTCTCCATTCATCTTCTGTGAAAAACTATTCATTATATCTTTTTCCCATTTCTATGGGTTGTTTGACATTTTCATTTTAATTCATAGGGTTTCAAAATTTATTCTGGACAGCAGCAATCCTTTATCACTCTTTTCCTTTTTGGTTTATGTTTTTGTTTACTTTAAAAATTATTTATTACCCTGAAGTGTTAAGTGCTTTTTCCTATATACTCTGTTAGAAGTTTAAAGTCTTGCTTTCCCATGCAAGTTTGTGATCCATCCTGAATTGATTGCTCATATGTTCACCATGTTCCTCCCCCATATAGATCCTCAGTTGTCCTTGCATAGGTTAATGATAAATTCATCCTTTTGCTACTGATTTGCAATCCTAGTTCTCTTTATGTCAAGTTTCCACCTAGGTGTATAGATTTGATTCTGAAATCTCTGTCACGTTCTATTGGTCTATAAGTTTATCTCCACATAAACCTATTCTCGCACTGTCTTAGTGAGTATGTATTTGTAGTAAGTCTTGCTATCTGATAGGTCAAGTCCCTACACTGGTTATTATTCTTTAGATAAAGATTTCTTTACACTATTCTCTAATATTAGAGAAAAGCTTTATTCATTTAGAGCTCTGTCTCCCACACTTTAACATAGTTTTAAAATTATTTATAATTCTTTTTTGCATTAGTCTTCTAGATAATCTAGGGGGAGAGGAGGGAAAAAATAGGAGTTACAAACCAAATATGCATTACAAATTACTTTGTGGATTGGCTCTGTGTCGGGGCACTCCTTCCATGCTTAGCCAGGCTCTTTCTGCCTTCGAAAGTACTTCCCACTGCTGTGGAGATGGAGGACTCGCCAGCCGTGGGAGCTTAAGTCTTCTGAGGCCTTCTCTGACATTCATCCCAACCTGGCCATGCGTGTGTGAAGAATGAAGAATGCTTCATTCCGTGATCTACACGGAAGCTATTCAAATCCCTACTCCTCTATTTATCCCCTTTACCGTCCTTTGCCTTTCCAGACTTCCCAATCTATCCATTGCTTGTCCCTAGTATTTCCCTTGCCCAGGTCCCGTCCAGTACCTGTGCCTTTAAATGTTTTGCAAAAGCTGCCTGGGAAGCCACCCTAGCCCTGGGAAGGCTCCAAACTGGGTGAAACAAAGGACAGTCTTTACGCTGGTCATTGAGGAAACTGCCAGACTTGTGGAGACCCCAAAACACAGTTCTTTGAGATTAAGGTCATTGTGGGTCCCGCCAGCACCAGCAGTGGGCGTGAGGAGTGTGGATAGGACCCACCTCACTCTGCGGATCTGAGGTGTAGGTGGTGGGAGGGAGACACTTTAAAACGCCACGGCACTCTCTCCCTCTGAGGCATCAGTATCTTTCTTCACCCAAACTATCCTCCAGTTGTAAATTCTTCATTGGATTTCAGTGTTCTTCTAGGGTCCATTCTGACAGTTTTTGCCAGCTCATTAGTTGCTTTTGAGAAGGGATGGGGTTGGTAGTTCCTATTTTACCATTTTTGATGATATCCCTGTTAGCTTGTTCTTAGCTGTTCTTAGGGTGTTTGCTTTTTCTGTATCCATTTTAGAATCAGGTTGTCAAGTTGCATGAAAAATCTGGTTTCTTTTTTTAATTAAGATAATTTTATCTTGAGATAATTTTCAGATAATTGTAGACTTAATTTTTTTGAGATAATTGTAGATTTAAACGCAGAAATAATACAAAGATCCATGGTGTTCTTTGCTCCGTTTTCGCTGATGGTTAACACCTTTCAAAAGGATAGTACAATATCCCAACTAGAATATTGACATTAGTACAGTCAAGATACATAATTATCTGTTGTCACAAGGGCCACTCATGTTGTTCCTTTATTGCCACATTCAACTTCCTTCTCATCTTCACCTCCTTCTTAAACCCGGCTAACTACCAGTCTGATCTCCATGTCTATGATTTTGTCATTTTAAAAGTAGTATATAAATGAAATTATAGAGTATATGTATTTCCATTCTTTGTCTTATTCTTTTTTTAAAAAATATTTTATTTATTTATTGGACACAGAAAGAGATCACAAGCAGGGCTAGTGGCAGAAGGAGAGGGAGAAGCAGGCTTCCCACTGAGCAGGGAGCCCGACATGGGGCTCAATCCCAGGGTCCTGGGATCATGACCTGAGCCAAAGGCAGATGCTTAACTGGCTGAGCCACTCAGGGTCCCCTCCTTGTCTTATTCTAGGAATCTCCCATACAATGGCGAATAGAAGTAGCGGCAGAAAGCCATACTGTCACATCCCTGATTTTAAAGATGATCTATGTGACTGTTGCCGTAGGCACTACTGTAGATATTCTTTATTTAGTTAAAGAAGGTATCTTCCATTCTTAATTTGCTAAGAATTTTATTCTGAATGGAGGCTGTATTATATTGATGCTTTTGCTGTACCTATTGGGGGATTTTGATTTTCTCCTTTAATCTTTTAGTGTAATGAAGTCATCTCATAGTTTGCTAACGTTGAATCAACTTTGATTTTGTGAAATAATCACAACTTGGTAATAATGTATTATCCTTTTTTTACATATGCCCTGGATTTAGTTTGTCAATATTCTTTTTCATGTGAGATTGGCTCATAATTTTCTGTTTCAAACTGACTCTGCATGGTTTTGGTGTAAGAGATATGCTAGTCTCACCAAATATGTTAGATAGTATTTCTTCTTCTTTTCATCTCTAAAAAAGTGGAATAATCTGCTTCTTGACAGCTTGGTAGAATGCATTAGAAGGAGTATTTCAAGGAAGTGTTTTCCTTTGCAGGAAATTTTAAACTAGTTTTTGGGTTTATTGAGAGGGTTCTAAGGTGACTCAGATTTTTCTAGGTCTTCATGAGTATGTTTGGTTACACATTTTTCTAGAATTTTTTTCTATTTCAGGGAATCATTGAAATTTACTGCAATAAAGTTGACATAATATTCTCCAATCTTTTAGTATGTGCTGCATCACTAATTAAGTCCTTCTTTCATTACTCCTATTGTCTATTTTTCATTCTTCTCTTTTTTTTTCTTGATTGTTTTTGAGAGAGATTTGTTCTTTTTATTAGTCTCATTATACAGCTAACTTTTGGTTCTATCGAGGCCCCATATTATCTTTGACTTCCTTTTTTTTTTAAGATTTTATTTATTTAAGTGAGAGAGAGAGAGTGAGTGAGAGTGAGGGTGAAAGTGAAGGGCAGAAGGAGAAGTGGACTTACTGAGCAGGGAGCCTGATGTGGGACTCAATCCCAGGACTTTGGGATCATGACCTGAGCTGAAGGCAGACTCTTAACCAACTGAGCCACCCATCTTTGACTTTCATTTAGTTATTTTCTGTTATTTTATTGTTTTCTTCTATTTGCTTTGTTGTGTTCATGCCCTTTTCTGCCTTGGCCTCAGGTTTGTGTCTTGTCTCTGAAGCATGACTCATTGAAATGCAGGTTCTAGGTGACCAACAAATGCCTCAGGCTCAAAGTTCATCCAAATCTCTTTAGCCTCTTGGATTGTTTTGCGATTGGTTCCTGAAGAGTCCTTTATTGCTACAAAAGCTCATTTAGGTATTACAAAAAGGTATTTTATTTTTTGAACCACTTCTTAAGGTGTGCTTCCCAAAAGAGTTCTCAGAAATTTTTCAGCTTTATTGTCCTCAAACACTCTCCATGGCTCCTACTGTCTGGAAACAGTATCCAAATTCCTTAGCATGATTTTCTGAGGGCTATAACCTCAACCTGTCTTTCATAACTTTAACTTCTGCCAGGCAATTTCCTTTTCCCAATGGAAACTACTTTTTAATTATTCTAGACCCAGATCCGTGTCATTTATTGGTGATAATTTCCTAATTTCTCTGTCTTTTGAACTTGTGAGCCACTTTGTACTATAATACTATAGGCTGTACTGAGATCTTTACATCACTGGTCAATGTTTGACAAAGGAATGAATTTATGCCTACATCTCGGCTGGATTTTGGTTTCATTGAGGTCAAGGACTGTGTCTGACAGAGAGTACCCTTTCAGTGGAAAGAACGAGTAAAATTTTGAATCTCTTAACATGAAATCCTTCATGTGTATTTTCTCCATAGGTCCACCTTTGACGCTCTGCCTCTAGAAGTCATTAACCAATCGAGTCATAAGACCCTATAGCCACTAGAATTTTTCTTTTCTACAGATTCAAGCACCTGTGGCCCAGCTCTTCAGTGGTATTAACCAAATTACACCATGCATTTTGGTTGTACCTTTGGGTTCCGGAGTCTAATTGCTTGTAATGAAACACTGGAGTCATAATTTGATGGTCTGTAGGTTTCTCAGCTGTTTCTCTCTATGAGAAAATATATAATGGGATATTTTACACGTGACTGTCTACATTTTGTATGCAACACATCAGTGTTGTGTAAATTTTGTGAACAACTTCTATTATCTTCGAAACCACAGAAGCAACAAACAGTTATAATTATAGTCTGAAGAAGCTATAGTGTTTCAAATATGCCTACAGTAGTGGTATTACAATGAGAATGTTCCATTTGCCTGCAGCTCTTACTGTGCTCAGTGACATCACGATTATACTAAATTTTAACAGAAACTTCTGTCCTTAAACAGAAACAGCTTGTTTGAAAATCTAAGAGTTTTCTTTCTTCTGAATTCCGTGATTCTTCCCTGAATAAAAGTGGGAGAAACAGTAAATATCATGGCATAACTCCATTCTTTGTTACTTCCCGGCTGGTTTGACTATCCTGGAGTAATAGGTATTCTACCTCGCTCCACATGGGGAATGAGTGCACGTTATTTAAAACTTCTTTCTGTGCATCTGCTACTTGTCAACTCATGATCTTCTGATCCTTGAAGATTTGACAACCCTGTGATTTGCAGTAATGGAATTACTGAAAAGTTATCAACAAAGACGTTGCCATGTAAGAATGCAAAGTAAGTCCTTAGATGTTTAGAGGGAAATGAACTTCAAAAGCAGAGTGGTGGCTGCAAAGAAATACCTGAATCATACCATTTTTGGTGCGGTCCTGCATGTCTTTAATTTTGTCATCTGGGAGAGAGGATGTTTAGGTTGCCTTCCCTCTTCCGTGGCTGTGACTTATTTATTTATTTATTTATTTATTTATTTCTGTAGCGTATTCATCAACACCTCATATGCTAGTGAATACACCTTGGACTGGGAAAGTCGAATCAGAAGAAACTTTACCCAGAGGTAGAAATGGCCGAGTCCTACTTCTGCCTTTTCCTGCCATTTCTCCCACTGACTGTGGCAGAAACCTTCAACCAATTTTTCAAGTTTTCTAGGCCTTTCTTTGTTTATCTGCAAAATGTAAATGTGGTTGAGATCAGTGATCCTCAAAGGGTGGTCCTTGAACCTGTCACATTAGCAAGACCTGGGAACTCCTTAAAGAAGCAAATTCTCCCCCTTTACCCCAGACCCAGAAAATCTGAGGGTGGCGCCCAGTGGTCAGTGCGTGTTTTCAGCAGCCCTTTGATGCCCATTCAACTTTGAAAGTCACTGGGTTAGGTAAACTCTAAAAACTTCCATCCCTAAACTTCCGTGAATCTCTATAAATTTAAGGGTAATTTAGGCCTAAATTGGATGTTAAGTAGGCATATTCTTCTGCTTGTAATTAAATTTAAAATTTGGATTCCAAACACAGATTTAGAAGCATATGTAAGAAAAAAAAAAAAGAATGCTAAAAGTGTTGCCCAAAAAAACGTAATTACTCTGACAATGTTTTTGAGTATAAGCATTTGTAGAATTTGCCTCCAGTTGACACCACAGAATGAACTTGGTATTTCTGTCATACATGTATCTTGATGAATATTTCCACTGACTGATCATCACTGTTTAATGGCTGTGATTTCAGAAAAATAATTTAAAATTATTCAGATTTATTATAATGCATTTCTTATATTTATGGAGAATAACCGTTAATAATCTGTTCTACATAAGTGCACATATGGCTAAAATTTTTGTTATTGAATATTTGGGCCTTTGGTCTCCTATAGAGGGAAATGTCCTTGTGTTTAACCACTTCTGTGCTTTATTAGCATATGCTTTACCTAACAGTCTGTCTGGCTCCATTTTTTATTAGTGTTGAGGAGTTTTGGGCAGTGATTTTGATTTTCTAGGATTGGTATAATTCTATTAACCAAAGCTTTATTCTTTCCAAGGTCACTGAAGGAAAGATTTGGAGAATCTTTTCTTCTGAGTCTAAAATGAGTTAATAAGTATAAATATGCAACAGAGCAGGTAGAGAGTAAGCATTTCAAGTAAAAATACAAGAGTATAGTGAATTTAGAAAGTAAAATGAGAACTGGAGAAAGGGAGTCGGGAAACTATTTTTTTATTTTATGTTAATGAATAGCATAGAATCTGCAGACTTGCTCACAATAAAGATTGTCTAGATCTTTGGTTTCAGTAGGAGGATCCAAAGTCAACCCAATGACTGAAAGAGATGAGTGTATGTCACATTTCGGGTAGCTTTTTTCATGATTTATTTCTAGAAACCTGTGAAAAATTGCCTGTAATATTAATAGGCTTTAGTTTTTTTCTTTGCCACTAGAAATAGCCCAAAGAAGCAAATTAAAAGCATTAAAAAATTAGTTTCTATTACAAAAATCAAGTAAATCAAAAATCAAGTAAAGTGCACAGATACTTTGAAAGTGATTCAACACATATTTGTTGAACACCTACCATGTTCTAGGCACTGTGCTTAGCACTGAAGTTAAACCAATGAGTAAGATATTTATGCACCTTGTCTATCAGAGATTAGGTATAGTGAGGGATGCCAACATTAGAAAAGTGATTATGCTAATTATAATTAAAAACACAGTCCAATAAATATAATGAAATAGATATATAGACTTAATGATAATATATAATACAAACATAGCCTAGTCTAGGGATCAGAAAAGACTTTGATATATGATATGATGATGGTCACTCTGCTTTTGGGGACTAGAAGGTTGGGGGCAAGAATAATGTAAGAAACCAGTTAGGAGGCCTACCTATGTTTCCTGCTATTGTGGAATTTATGTGATGATGTAAAGGTTGTGCAGAAAATACCAAAAATGAACAAGTTTTCATTTGTTCAACTGACAAACAACAAGTTTGTTGTTTGTCTTCCAACAGGGACAACTAAACAGCAGAGTTAAATAACATCCTTCTTTAAGAGTAAAAGTAATGTGTTCTCTTTGAAGAAAATTTGGAAATGCAAAGACGTATACAGGAGAAAGAAGAATAGGAAAAAACTACTACCATGAAAACACGTATTTCTTTGTTATATTTTAGTTTTCTAGCCCACTTCCCCCTTTTTGTCTATGCAAGGTGCTTGACACCCCTCCACACACAATTTTGTATTTGTCCTTTTTAATTTAATTTGATTTTATAGGTAATTTCCTTATTAATTATTTTTTTGTAAATGGCTTTGCCATCTTTCATCATGTGTGAAAATGTAGCCATTGTTTTCTTAACCATCTCTCTCTTTCTAGGTATTTAGGTTGGTTTGATAGTCACTGTTATAAATGATGTTATAATAAACTTCTCTGTGTACTAAGTTATTTCGGGATTTAGAAATTTCTTAAAGGACAGATTTCTGGAAATTTGATTACTTTATTAAAGGATAATAATAGCATTTACATTACTCTTTATGATTATGAGCATTGGCTGGATATCTTGATGAAATATATTTCCTCTTCACAATTAATGGATTCTAATCATGATCCAAAATCATATATAAAACATGTCTATTTAGACTTGGACTTCTCTCTAGACTTCAGAACTTGGTGTCCTCACTGTGGTTGTTCTTCTGTGTCTTGAATGCCATTGTGATATGGCATAGTTGGCAAGCCTTGGATTGTAGGCAGAGACACAGTTTTTCCCTGAATGATTTCTCACCTAACAGACGGGGTGGGTATGGGGGAAGGAGAATAAAACAACTTTAAAAACAATACCCAAGATGATCAATAAACCTTCTTTGCCAAATAGTTTGAAAATTTGAGAAGATACAATAATACTTACAACATAGAATCCCCTTTCTATTTTTTCAATGTTTTAAAAATACAAACGTTTTGGAATATGCCCTTCTGATAAACCTCCACTGAAACTGCCTATATAGAGTGTTTACAAACAATGCAGAAACCTTTATGAACAAAGACATGTTGTTGAAGTGATCTTGCTCATCTATTTCTCCTTTAGAGACTCACCTTTGTAAATAAAATGTAAGTTGATAGTTTTATTCAGTGTACTGTTTTAGATGTTTGCTTTTCACCAACCTTTTATTACCACGTAAATATTTTTATATGTTGTTATGAGTGCATCCCCCTATTAGTTTCAAATTCCGTAGCGTCATAATCTCACAAAAGGCTCAAGTACTGATTATGCCTCAGATAATGTAGTTGTTAATGATCAACTTAATGTTAAAAGCCATTACTGCTCATTGACATAATTCTGAGAACATTATACTGTAGGAGTGCACCTTTTGTGTGGAAACAGAATGACAAAATTGAAATGTTAAAAGTTGAGTGTCGGAATAATAGCCTGTGAAATCATTTAGACAAGACCATTGTTGCCTCTATTGTTCAAAGACTAGAGAGTGACAGGATGAGACAAAAAAGGAGAAACACCACAACGGCTCCACTTGCAGGTTTGAAGGGAGATGGAAAGTAAAGAGGATCCTTGTTTGTCTGTTTCCCTCTTCCTGGAGGGTCTTCCCCTAACAACAGAGCACCCTCCTCTGGCCACTTGCCAAAAGGGGATGCTGGCCTCATTTGTGATTGGCAGGATTGGAGCCAGGCAGGGAATAGTCGTAAATGCCCTATGAGGATTTTTCGAAGCAAGCATTGCCTGAGAGTGACCCAGACTGGTCACCCATGACCTCCTCCATGCTGCTGACTCAAGGGTTTTTGGTCACGAACATTTGAAAGTTGGATAGAAACTAGAAAGGCAGTAAGTATACAGTCACCTTTCCAAACAACCTGTCAGCTCACTTTGGTACTTTTCAACTCAGCGTCCATGTTCCATAGTATCCTTGGTCTGTTTTTGATCCCGGGGATGGAGGCAAGTCAATAGAATCTAGAGAGACAGAATGGCGTGTGTGGTGGTGTGGTAGAGGGATATGAGTGGGCCTCCATGCTTATTTGATGGAGCCTGTGGGACCCAAAATGGAGGTGTAATTTCTTGCTGGATCATCTAACTTCACTCTTCCATGCTCAAAGACCCAAGTTCTTACCTTGACTAACTATTTACTGATGTTGATATTTGGCCACAACAGAAACCAGATGAGCAAATATGGGGGGATTACAACTAGTTCATCATTGTCACTAGAAAAATCCAAAGTTTTAATTTGCTTACATTGGATGAATGACAATTATCTTCATATAATATTAATGTTACTGTAAACTTTCTATGTTCTGGGCACCTTTCTAAAAGCTTTTTATATATTAACAAGGGTACTTCGCTAAGACAGGCAGTAGAAATGCACACTGGCTTCAGACTCAGATAGGAAAAGCTAATTGTCGCATAATAAGGAACCAAGGCTGATATTCATAATGTACTTCAGTTTTAAAGAAAAGATTAAATTATGCTTTAAACAGCTGTTTAAAGAGGTAGAGAAATTAGTTATATATGTTTAAAACATTTCTATAAACATGAATTATTATTATTTTAAAGATTTTATTTATTTATTTGAGAGACAAAGAGAGCTCCAGCAGTGGGGGAGGGGGAGGAGAAAAGGGGGAAGCAGACTCCCCACTGAGCAGGGAGCCCAAAGCAGGGCTCTATCCCAGGACCCTCAGATCATGATCTGAGCCTAAGCAGATGCTTAACTGACTGAGTCACTCAGGTACCCCTAAAAATGAATTATTAAAAATATTTTATTTACATTGAACTCTTTAAACCTTTTTTTTTAAGGGTAGTATTAGATTTACAAAGAAATTGTGAAGATAATACAGAAAGTTCCCATATGTCTCATACCTGTTTTCCCTGTTATTAACATCTTATATTAGGATGGTATATTTGTTATAGTTAATGAAAGGATATTTATACAGTTGACCCTTGAACAATGTGGGGGTTAGGGATGCCAACACCCCGCACAATTAAAAATCCACATATAATTTTTGACTCCCCCAAAACTTAATTACTGATGGACTTACTGTTGACCAGAAAAGCCTTACTGATAACATAAACAGTCAATTCACACATATTTTGTATGTTATATGAAATGAAGAATACTGTAATCTTTCAATTAAAGTAAGCTAGAGAAATGAAAATCTTATTAAGAAAATCATAAAGAAAATATATTTACAATACTGTACTTTTTATTGAAAAAAAAAATCTGTGTAAAAGTGGACCCACACAGCTCAAATCTGTGTTACTCAAGTGTCAGCTTTATATTACTGTTAATAAGGACCATAGTTTCTTCAGGTTTCCTCCATTTTTTCCAAAGTCCTTTTTCTCTGAATCCCATCCAGGATTCCACATTGTATTAGTTGTCATGTCTTCTTAGGCTCCCCTTGACTTCTACAGTTTTTCAGATTTTTCCTCTTGGCTCTTACACTTTCTCAGACTTTCCTTATTTCTGATGACCTTGACAGTTTTAAAGGTTATTAGTCAGGCATTTTGTAGAATATCCTTGCATGGGGATTTGTTGGGTGACTTTCTCATGAATAGACTGAGGTTATGGAGAATAATCTGAAATATTACTGCAATGGCTTCCAGTTTTCTGGCATAGTAGTTTTGGGGGATAGCTCATAACCTGCAATTAATAGAAGCAATATTATATTTGTAGGGTTAAGGAGGATTGAAGATTGGACTGGTATATGGATAAGTCTCAGTGAGTTCACAGGTATATAAAAGACAATTTCAGAAGTCATTCTGAAAATATTCTTATTTTATTTTAGGGAACAGACATTACCCACTTGTTTGAGTCCCTACTCTGAGCACAGGGAATAAAAATCTGAACCATTGACAGAAAGTTCATTTCTCAAATGAGGCCACGAAGGTTTCCATGTAAAGTTCTGAAAAGACAAGAATGCACAACTTCCTTCCAAACACACCAGTGTCTGTTATTTCTTCATTTTTCTCCCGGGAGAGATGGAGATTTGCAACAAATATTTAGTAATGCCATTCTATAACACAAGCTCAGTTTTTCTTTTCTTTTTTTTTTTAAAAAAGATTTTAGAGAGAGAGAGAGAGAATGAGAGAGAGAGCGAGTTATTTATTTGAGAGAGAGAGAGAGAGAATGAGAGAGAGAGTGAGCATTAGAGGGGAAGGTCAGAAGGAGAAGCAGACCCCTTGTTGAGCAGAGAGCCCAATGTGGGACTGGATCCCCAGACTCCAGGATCATGGTCTGAGCTGAAGGCAGTTGCTCAACCAACTGAACCACCCAGGCGCGCCCGACAAGCTCTGTTTTTCTTACTAAGAAATTCAATAGACTTTAAAATTCTTGGTTAAATGTATTCTTTTTTCTTGTACCTTCCCAATCATTACTTATACAAGATTTCTGCATTAAAAACATTTATGCAAGATAACCTGCATTAGATTTTATCTTCTTGATCAAAACTTTTTGTTTTGAAATAATTTCAAGCTTATAGAAAAGTTGCAAAAGTGACTTCCATAACCATGGTACAATGATCAAAACCAGAAAATTCACATTGGTATAGCGTCCTTTGCTAACCTTACAGTCCATATTTAAGGATCACCCATTTCCCCACTATCCAATCCAGGATCCCACACTGTATTTAATTGTGTCAGGTTTGTTTGTTTTTCAGTCTGTGACAATTCCTCAGTCTATTCTTGTGTTCTATGATGTTGACATTTTTTATAACATTTTGATGGGCTGTTACTTTGTAGCGTGTCTCTCAATTCTGAATTGACTGATGTTTTGCAGTGATGACATTGAAGTTATGCATTTTTGGTAAGAATACCACAGAAATGATATTGTATTCTCAGTCCTCACACTGAAGGGTACCAATGTTATATGACTCATAACTGGTGATATTAACCTCTATCACTTGGTTAAGGTAGTATTTTTCTGGAGTTCTCCCCTGTAAACTTACTATTTTTTTTTTCCTTTGTAAGCAATAATACTTTGAGACTATGTGAAGATTCTTTTTCATTATTCTTTCTGAGTGTCCCTTTATCTCATCATTTGAAGGGTACAGATCAATGTCAGAAATCAGTCCTGCAATTAAGTCATTCCTTAAAAACAGACTGATATTCGAGGTTTTCTCCAACAGGCATTGGTCTGTTGTTATTTAATTTATAAAATTCATAGTTTAATAAATTAAATCAAACCATGTGGGGGAAAAATAAGTTGACAATGAGAACAAGAGGTTCCATCAACTGGACTTGAAATAAGTAATAATAGAAAAGCCGGAGTACAGCAGAGCCATTCTGCAAGTGGGCATGCCCCTACACATATCTGTCACTTCCACTGAGTTCAAGTCAACAACATTTAATTCTTTGATTTCTCAGAAGTAGATTTTCCGTCGGCTTTCTTCTCTAGAATATGCTATTCTGCCCCGAGAATTCTATTCTGATGCTACTGGAAAGAGTTACTTTAGAATCAGGCCCATTTATTACTAATGAATTAAGATGCATTAGCAGTAACTGCATGGGATTCTAATTAGAAAAGGACAAACTGCTTTGGGAAAAAGTAGGTCCGAGTCTTTCTTTTGTGATGCAATTATATTGTTTTCCAAGTTAATATTTTTATCCTGGCCTTCTATTTGAATTCTCCATCTCCTTTGATTTAATAGTCCGGATATTGCTCCACCTATTGCTTTCTCCGCTATGTTTTCTCCATTTATAACAGAGTTGACTTGGGTCAGTTTTTGTCCTATGTCATCCCTCTCTCTCAAAGACTCCTAATCTTTCAGCCCCAAGTGTTTTCTTTATTGCCTACAATTAACTTTATCTTTCGAAGGTATTTTCTTAGTTTTTACTAATTTATTTATATTCTGACGCTACCTCCAGGTTATTTATTAATGTATTTATATACTGTCTTTACACTCGACTGATATTCAAAGGACCATTCAGTTTATTCGTGTATTTGTTTCATTCCTTGTCAAGGCAAAACGCGGGCTAGGCTGGGTGGGAAATGCAAAGACAGACTCCTGCTCTCCAAAAATTTATCCCATCGAAGAACATTTTCAAGATAGCATCTTTTCTGAACCTGGACCGGTTTTTGAATGAGACCTCAGATTATTGGGAAGCACGCTCTGTATTTTAGAATCCATAAAATGCACCCCAAGAGAATTTTAAAAATTGCATGCTAGTGGAAAAGGAAATTATCAACTTTTATTTGTCATTATTCAACGGGGTAGAATCTAAAGGTATGTGTGAGTGAGGAAGCCCAGACAATGGGAGAGGGGAGGAGGCCCCGAGGGAGGGAGTGCAGGGGGCCTGGAGCGGCAGTATTGGCCTGAGGAAAATCCAAGTTGTTCAGTAGCAGAAAGAATTTAAGAAGGTAATGAAGAGTTCTGTGGACGGACACAAAGGAGAAGCAAATGAAATTCACTTGCTCCCTTTGACGAGGCGGAAAGAAATAGCCTCAGCTTACTTGTCTGCTTCTGAACCCTGGTTCACCCGCCACTCATTCAGAGGCTGTGGGAAATGCAGACGCAGTTGCCCGTTCTCATAGCGCTCCATTAGGAACGGATCCAGCCCCTGCTAGCGTATCAGGAGGCTGCGTTGGCAGCAAACAGATCCACTCCTAATGTAACTTGAGGGGAAAGCTTATTGCCTTTGCTCTGCCATTTGAATTTTTTGTTTGAAAGAGCATATAGATTATTTATAGTCCACCAAATAAACCTGAGGGTCTTTTAATAAACTCATAGATTATGTTGCTCAAAGGAGTTTATTGAAATAATATCTGAATTCGCCCGTGACAATGACATTCCGTAAGAGTTTATGACTCCATCCCGTGTGGAATAGGATTTCCCACCTTACCCCAGGGTATCTGCGTATCATTTCGACAAAAGGAGGATGAAAGAGTGACTTTAGGTCCCTATACCAGCTTCTCTCATATTTTTTTCTTCCCCCTCAAAAACAAAATCCCAGAGTCAGGCAGGTAGAGGATAACTGATAAAATGAGGAAGATCCCAACCAACTGCCTTCAGAAGGAGGTGAGTTTAAACCTTTTGGTGAACATTTCTGAGAGAAAATGTGAGTTTTTCTGGTCAGCATATTAGGGGTTTAGGGAGTTTGTCTTGGATCTGATTCAAGAAAGAGGAACAAGAATGTAAAAATCCATGTCATTATAGCCAGAAGCTTTGATTCCAGCTACGTTTATTTATTCTCAGATGCGTCTGAAGAGCTCACGGTTGTCTGAATGTGTGGGGTTATCATTCACACCACTCACATCACCAGCGGACCTCACCCCTACACCCCCTTTGGGGACTGTTTCACCATCTCTTTCTGAATTATGGCTGTTTTTCTTTCCTTAAAATTAAACCACTCCATTATATTGTATTGCTTGAAGTCCAAAATTTTAAACAGTTTCCAATTTTTTTTTTGCCCATTTTACCTTTGTATTTTCCCCCTCTCAGTACTTTGACCCCAAATTCTCCTCTTCTCTGTCAGAGGACCCCTTTGCTCCAACTGTCTCTTCAAATCTCACGTCTCACTTGAAATTTCATTTAAAATTTCTAGCCTCTCCCTGTATTCCTTACTCATTTCTCCCTCGGCTGCCATTTATTTAACTTTATAGTGACATTTTCTAACTCCATAAAGCCTTCTGAGGTAACAATTTTTATGAAATACACATGATTCTATTGTATTTTTTTTTTCCAAAAGAGAACGTAGCCAGAAAAGAACAATGGAGAATTGTTTTCTTCCAAATAGGACAAATTAAGTCACAAACTCAGAGAAAACTTAGAGTGAGAAGGAATTTTAAAAAATCATCTTGTCAAAGCCCCTTATTTTGTAATGAGACTAAGTTCCAGGAAGGTGGAGGCCTTTTCCCGAAGTTACATCTCTCATACAGCCAAGGATGGAGTTGGGTTCTCTTCTCTCCTATTCCAATTTTCTTTCCATTCCACCAGCTTGTCCTTCTTAGATGTTTGCCCTGAGCCAGAAGTGATGCAATCATAACAGTTTACTTGGAAGATTGATTTCCAGAATGGTGTCATCCGTCCAAAAAATATTACTAAGGACCTACTGTGAGCAATATTTAGGCACCAGGAGTACACGATGAATAGTTCCAAGTCCCTCCCCCACACTTACATTTAGGTAAAGGAGATCGGTGATAAATAAACACGAGATTATGTAATGGCAGTTAGACATCTGAGCTGTGAAGACAAGTAAAGCAATATAAGAGAATAGAAAGTGAACAAAAGAAACTTGGAGGCAGAGTGGCCAGGGTGGACTTCTCTGAGGAGGTGACATGTATGCAGAAGTCTGAATGAAGTAAAGATATGATCCATGAGATCACAGAAGAAAGAACTTTCTAAGCAAAGTGAAGAGGATGTGCCAGGGCTTGGGGGTCCAAAAGGCCAGTGAGACCTTTATTACATATACAAAATGAGTTTCCTTTTGAGCATACGGGTGTCGCTTTCAGATGAAACTGTGGGGCTTTTAGTGTGGATCGACTGACTGAAATGAAGGACCCTGGAATTCTAACAGCATTTTTTAGGACCGAACTGTACCTGATGCCCCAGTTGTCCATATCACTTGTTCTTGAACCCTCTTTAATTGAGCAAAATCAGAAAATGGTGTATATCTTTCCTGCTACAAAGACACATAACTAAATAGAACTGTCCTCATTCGTAGGTTTAGCTTTTAGTTAAGTGGCTCTGTCAAAGAGACAGATTATAGAACTGGCAGAAGCAATGACTTCTTTGGAGTTGAGTACTGACTTTCCACATTGCACCCCAAAGGGAATGCCAGAACAGGCTCATGAGGCCAGCAAACTGTCTCAGAGAAACAGAATCAGCACAGGGGCCATGAGAGGAGCTCTGGGCATGAGCGGCTCCTGTTTTTGTAAGGCCGGGCGCTGGGATCCCTGGATTTCCTAATAAGGAAAAGGCTCGCCCATTTTGACCTTTACGGCCTATTGCAAAGTCATTGCTGAGCTATTATTTGAGTAGCTTGAGGTAGAATAATGTTCAACTCAGCTTCCTGGAGCTGCATTTGAAATGCAATTAATTGACTGCTGTTAGTTGTCAATTAACATTTATTATCAATTAGTTCATCAAATTGATTAGTTGGCAGGACCTTAAAGTCTAAATGCACTCCTTTCCATTATAAATATGTCTATAAGAGTAAAAGCTACTCACTAATTGATGTCAAACTGGAATTGCTTATGTCGGACTTGACTCTTGTCCATATTGCATTTTAAAATCTATATCAAGTGAACGTGGATAATACATGTAAGGTTCATACTTTCAAAATGTGCATGCTGTAGTTGTTTTTGAGGGGGACGACCAGTAAACACAGCAGGTGGACACTTTATACTGGTGTCAAAAGTAAGAATTAATAGAACTTGCTATTTCATATTCACATATCTAGAATGATTCTTCTTTGGAAAAAAGGATTATGTTTCTCAGTGTTGCTGAGATTTTTGTGCACATTTAAACACTGTCTATGTCAGTTTTAACATTTTGCGAGTCAACTGATAGGATATGAGCTTTCGATTAACTGTCTAGAGGAAGGTAAAATACAAGTATGTATAAATTGCAACA
Organism: Nasua narica; assembly: GCA_028533885.1. Lineage (NCBI taxonomy): Eukaryota > Metazoa > Chordata > Mammalia > Carnivora > Procyonidae > Nasua > Nasua narica. Next base: position 96,931,578 of record CM052810.1, on the reverse strand, counting down.
CCTTCTATTTGAAAGACAGGCATATATACATTCTTTTTATCACTCCTCAAAAAAAAAAAAGTTTTCTAGAATGTACCAGTGTTCCACAGTATTCTGCATTCTATCCATTATCTAAATACTAATTAATAGATTTTGAATTCCCCCTTCCACCCCTTCCCTTAGTAAACCAAACCAAACCAAACCAAACCAACAACAAAACCCCCAGATATGCCATCACTTACAAAGACCCATTTTTTTTATCTTTTTGTGAGAAAACATAAAAACGTTCAGCCTTCAGCATATGATATTTTGTCTTATCTTTTGCACACCTTGGGATGAAGCATGGAACAAAACTGTAACTCTTTCCCTATTTAACAAAAAACACAAGATACCTACAAGGGAGTATTCATTTTTTATTGCCTTTGTGGAAAAGATAATTCCTGCCTCCTCCCATCCCAAATTGTGACCTAAATATGGCTGAAAGACACAACATGTGACCTGCTTAGCACTGCCTGCCATGGCCTCGAGCCACAGCAGGAACTCTATTAGAGGGAACGGCACAGATGCTACCAGATGGCCAACATATTGTCCAGAGATGACCCATGTATAATTGCAGAAAGTTCAATACATTCAGGTTTTTGAATTTAATTGCATTGACCACCTTACCTACTGCTGCTGCTGCTTTAATTTAAGGTGGAAACATCGTTCAAGTGAGAGGAAGGGGAACTCCTTACCGTGTAGTCTTTCTGCCTTTTGCCAAACACCAAATGGCCTAAAGATGTGACTCCAGGTGTTCCCTGCTACCTGAACTATGAGCAATTTATGATGTACTTTGCTTGGCCTCTGTTATTTGGAAGGAGAGCTTTCCTTTTCAACCAACTGAGCAACAGATAACATTGCCCAAATGTACATGTGTGTATTTTCATATATTTTCAAGATTGTTTCTGGCGGGGGGAGATGATGATGGGGTGAGAGTGTGCTTGCAATGCCACATAAGCCTTCTCTGCATTCCTGATGCAAAAAGTTGGTTCAATTTCACTTTGCCACCCGCCCCCTCGCCCCCACCAGCTTGCTTCAGCTCCAACAATGTGAGCTACCAATGCGTGATCTAGTCCCCACGAATTTATATTTCTAGTAATAAAATATTTTGGGGGGATGCCTATTAAATTTATTTTGACCTGTACAGAAATATATAGTCACTTAAAAATAAAAACCTAGACTCTAGTTCCTATGGACTTTGAACCTTTTCTCTCTGAAGACAAATAGCAATCGTGTGTTATATAAAGATAGAGAACTATTGTTTCAGTTTCCTCTCGCAGGCTGTTATTTCTTAAAACGTTTCTGCTAAGCAAATGTAATCACGATGGCATGCGTTATTAATTCAAAATAGCTTCTCAAATGGCTGAAGTTCTGGGAAGGCAGCATGGCTGCTGCGATGTCATTTGTCATAATTCTTTGCTCTTATATAGTGCCTTTTCTCCAAGCCACTCACATACTACATTTGCTTTGTGTCTATATTCAAGACAAAAGATAAATCCTCATTTTGTTAGAACTTTCCAATCTACTGCATCTTTTCATATTTACACTGTAGACCATCTACAGAGAGATCTGATTGGTTTCCCTGATATGTCCTGGAAAGAGAATTCATGAAATAGTCAAGGAAAATTATATTCCTTTGCCATAATCTGCTTTGAGAATGAATTTTATGGTGGAAGCCATTTTATAATACATTCGATGATGTTTTTCTGACACTTGTCATCATTAATTATGCTTTACAGAGCCCAATTTCTTGCTTAAAATCAGAATCCAAGTCATTTGTACCCAAAGAAGTACATTTGAAGTGCTTCAGATAACCTTTAATTTTATAGGAATATATCCTCACGAAAATGATTAAATATAGAATGTTCTGTTAAGCACAAAACAATAATTATAGAATTAAGAGGATTTCCCAAGTTGTTGTTTTATGATTTGGACTTGCTGATAAGCCTTTCAGGATGTCACAAACCTGATTGGGTAGTGTCCCTTTAAAAACAGAATGGCAGCTGCTGTCAAAATGGAATGCACCCCCAAAACTTGCTGTTTATTCATATCCCAGTTAAAGCTGAAACAAACAACTGAAACTAATCACGCTTGAAGTTGGGTATCGCCTTTGTGAGCTTTATGAGCCTATTTTTCTGAAATTAGAAATTGCCTGAGTGAAATGTTTCTAGCTAAACTGCTTTCTACTGAAGTCATGATTTTTACAGTCAGATAAATGCCCCTTAAGCTCCATTTATGTAAGCGTCAGTGACATCCAGTGGCTAACAGGCTGATCACAAGTGCGTCTCCCCACTGTCTGAGGAGCCCATGGTAGGAAGATGGCACTGGAATCCACTCTGCATTTTCAGAGTGCTGTTTCTACTCAAGAAAGTTGGTTTTTATCGAATGTGGTCCTCTGATTAGGATGACTGAATATTCCACTGAACTTTGAAATAGCAATGATAGAATTGAGACTTGAAAATTGGAAATCGAAATCCACATAGGGACTACATAGGGGAGTGGCATTGCTTGGGAAACATAATTAGCATCCACACTAAACCCAAAGCTCAAAACTCTGCAGGTGTTATTTAGAAATGGTTACTGGGGAGTCTCTGCAGCTTTCAGTTCTACGAAGAGGACTTGTAAATCATGGCGAGGCTGATTCATTATGCAGCGTTGGATGATGTTACCATTAATGTTTCAAACACATGTGCTTCCCAAAGTAGTCCACCTTAATTTGAAAAAAGGTATTACTTGCAATAATGTCAGCTCCATAAATTTATTTGCAGACAGTCAATTCATATTGATCATAACTCGACCTTACGATGACCTTGAGGAAAGGTAGTCTGTGACGGGTATAGATATTGGGATCAATACCAGAGTGCCATCGACTACACCTAGTTACTGATAAATGAAGTAAAAAGGTACACTATTGTCAGAAACAAAGATAATAACAGCTCATTTAGTCAACTACTCGGAAAGGTTTAATATTGATACACGTAGTTTTAATGACATCCTCGGGCATTCTCGAATGGCGGAAAACAATCGGGTGCAGAGTTGCTGAGCACATTAAGTAGAGAGAATCATTATTTTCCAAGTCCAAATAATAAATTCCATGATATTTGTGTCAACATCACGGAGAACTCGGGCACTCTCTGAGCCGCACAAACATATTCCCTGATTCCAACTGCATGGGGCTGTTTTGCTTCAGTTTTCTTCCCAACGTGCCAGGTCTCGTGAAACGAAGCACCCTATTACGTGGGAACAAAGCCTCCAGGACCACACATTGTACGTTAGTACTACCCTCTCTTGCACATTTGCCGCGGAATTAGCTCGCCTATCCACAGGTATAACCAACTGTAATCATGAGGAAGAGAGCACTTGGTCTCAGCACATCTGCTCCACGTTGATGCATTCCACTCTGCTAGGGAAAGTTAAAAGAAAGGATGTTAACAAAAATTTCCCCCAATTGTTCCTTTCTCTTTGCTGGGAATTCCACAGAGTGAGCACTTGGCAAGTTAAGCAGAACCTAAGTAAATAGAGTCCATTGGCAAAATGGTAACAGGTTGTGCAGCTTAATTGGAGGAGAGAAGTTCAGGAGCCAGCCCGGTGTCTGTTGCACCCAGTTGGTAAATTGTGCCTGTGGTGAGAACAGAGTGATTTTGCAGTAAGCTCATTTTGGGTAACTAGTCAGCCTGCTACTGTGAGCCAAGAAATATGAGGATTTGGTTTTAGTGTGGTTTTTTTTTTTTCCTTTTTTTTTTCAGTGTAAAATGTATTTCTATATCTTGAGCTTTGTTTATCTTTTTGCCAGTATAATTTTAAGAAATCAATGCCAGCAGTCTGATATTGTCTTCCTAAAGGAGGGAAATGCTAAGAGACATTTGTGGCTATTAAAACCTGCAAACAGAAGGAAAAGGCTCTGTTAGCATAGACTCCACTTGAATGTTTTCCCTGAATGCTTAAGTTTCTAAGTTGATCCCGGCAGTTAATCTCCTGGTCGCATTTCTCAAGGCACTCGCTTTTTTCACATGGTCTTCCTGTTCTCCGTGCCATTGTATCATTTGCTATCTCCTTCTGCCCCTCAGACTCTCATGAAGCTATTTATTAATAAACCTGTGTTTTCAATACAGCGCTACATCAATAAACCTCCTTGTGGTTCCGTTAGTCAGCATTCTGGGAAATCCTATGCTATATTGAAGAACTGTAAATCTCCATTATTGCTTCCCATAGCACAAATAAAGAATACCCTCTTACCTCCGTGACATCCTCTGCTAATTTTTAAGGGCGAATGCATATGCTCGCATAGTCACTTTGAGGAGCTGAACTTGGTGTTTATCAGGAAGGGGGCATCTTTGCCACTGAAGACACCCTGAAACACCTATAATCAAAAGACATGCTAATTTAAGGTATTAAGTACCAAATTAGTTCAGTTCTCTTTAGTCTTCCCTTTTCCTGAACCCTTTAACTGATCTGGTGGGACAGGCGAATTCTGGACTTCAGAGTCTTCTGCTTAGCAGCTGTGTTATTTGATTTGCAGTGTGTTATTAACTGACACAAAGAAAATATCAGTAATTAGAAAGATAAAAATAGACTTTTATATACCTTTTTGGTATCAGACAGAAGGAGTAGGACAATCTTTATTTATACCAACTAAAAAACTTCTGGTATTTACTACCTAAGACAAGGGTGGTAATTACATTTCTGCACAACTGTAGGAGAGAGTTTGGCTAGTGAAAGGTGTGGCTTCTTTCCATTTTTATGGTTTCCCCAAGAGAAAACACAGTGGAGGTTAGAAGAAGGGAGAGATCACCCAAGGAGGGATGGCAGCTTGCAGGAGCTCTCCTAAACTGGCTTTGCCAATGAGGCTGAATTTCCTCGGAGGGTCCCTTTGAAAGTTACAAGTGCTATATATTAGAAAAGAGAAAACCGATTTTCAATATTGCGAAGGATTCCTTTAGTAAAACAGATTCAGGAATCCTAAGAAACATTCCATGGCAATATCCCAGAAATCCGGGATCTCGGATCTTTTGAGTCGAAATCCTGATCACCCTGGGACTTGTCTCTTTAGAGTTGGCATTTTCAGCTTACTTCGTGACAGATTCCCTCCTGTTGGGGATACCACAAGTACCTACTATGAGTTTGGGGTTGTCCGACCTTGCCTATATCTGCTGCTCTGGCTCTGGGCTCTGACAATGGACCAAGTCATCAGGGCGCAGGCCTAGTTCTCCCTCCAAATCACTTTGGCTGCCGACTTGCTGCTCTGTGTTCTCATTTTTCACTGGCACATCCACTGAGAGCAGGGAGCCCGTAGTGGTTGCTGGGGCTCTGTGAGTTTCCTAGCACCCAGCTGCTCTCTGCTCACTCCACCTGGGCTAGGCGACCCTAGTTCTCCTCTGGCCTGCTACCTGGCTGAACTTGCACTGTCTTGACCAAACTTTTGTCTTCGAGATTCCATGTCAGTTCTGTGTGCTCCTTTGCCTCTTCTCGGGATCTCCACTGGTCCCTGGGATGCTAGGGCCTACTCTAGAGACATTCCACAAGGGCTGCCTTTTGGGCAGTCTCCCATCCTCCGGATTGTTTCTCAGCTCCCACCTCTTCATTAGAATTTCAATATTTTATTCAGTCAAAGTGAATATATGTGTCGGATTTCCTGATGTCAAATTCCTGGTGGGTAAATGGATTGCTCTATTGGATCAAGGTGACATTTACATTTTAAATAGGGATGATGAGAGGCCTCAAAGACTTTCTCAACACTGAGGGGGTGGAGGGAAGAGATAATTTTAAGACACTGGTGACCTTTGGCAGCAGTCCTTGAATGACACCCCAGTCCAGATCTGTGTGAGGCCAGCCATCTCTAGCATGTTGTCCCAATAGGTCTACACATGCCCCCATAATCCCATTCAGAACAGCAGCAGCAACAGAAAGCAGTGGAGTGGATTTTAACTGATGCCACAGACAGGCATTCCAGACATGTGCTGAAACTCCCCAGACCCCCACTAACACCTACGTTCAACAATCTCAACTAGCCAGAAGTATGTCCTGAATTGTACCTTCTGGTAATTCAATATCATTATAAGTGAATGGAGTTCCTTTGCTGGGGGCCCTTCACTCTGACAGGGACAAATCATCTTTGGTGAGAGACAGAAGATACTGAGGAGAGATAAACCCTCAATTATGTTGCTCATCTTGGCCACGCCAAGGAATTGGGAATACCCAGCAGTCACGATCCTTTTTCTAGGACTCAAGGCTTTAGTCTCTTGGTAACCCTGAATTCTGGAGCTGGGATCACAAATATTTTAAGACACGAAGAATTTTTTTTAGGTAGATTTTCCATTTATCATTAAATGAGGTTGTTCTCCAGAGAAACATGCCTTTGGCAGATTTTCTGCTAGGTTCTACCTGCTTAAAAAACAAACAAACAAAAACAACCTTAGATGCATTTAAAAAGATTGCAAAATTGCAAAAGCAATAAAATTTTACCATATTAATTAATTTTGAATTACAGCCAAACTCTTATATAAGTGTATATGATATTCATGGCAAGGCCAAATTAATTCTTTATGATCAGTGCTATTGCAATCAATACTAAATGAATTCATAATGATAAGATACTTAAAATAAAGAGTTACCACAAAAACAATAAAAAGACCATCATCATCCAAGCTATAGCACACTAATAAAGTATTAGCTCAATAAGCTGGTGCTATCCATGACAATCAATGGCAGATACTTAATTTATTTCTGCTTGCCCCTGTCTTGCTTTTCCTGTAAGGGCTGTGTAAAAGCGTGGTCCTTTGATTCTACTGTAAATTGTACATCACAGAAGAAATCCAGTATCCTCCTTCTTAAAAAATTTCGTTGTAGCATTTCCTTTACATGTCACCTCTCTGGCAAAGAACCTAACGCATATTATACACCACTCTACAATCCAGATGAATTCCTTTTGTCTCTGTCTCCTCCCCATCAGAGTCATCTAATCTTTTTTTCTCAATCTATTCTTTCTATTCTTAATCTTCTCTCTCCCTCTGTCTCTCTTCCTCCATTGAGTCCTCCATATTTGCAGTGTGTATGGTGCAGGAACTTGAAGGTGGCCATACCAATCTCTGCATTTTTACTTTTTCACTTTAGCGTTGTAAAAAGGCATTGCAAGCCTGGAAAGTAGTAGCTATGTCATATCTGTCCTTTACCATACTTCAAAGTATCAATCAATCATGACATAAGAAACGATAAAGATCTGTATTTTTCCCCTTCCTCTCTCTGTCCTTTTCTTTCTCCCTCCAACTCTGCCTTCCTTCCTTCTAGTATAGGAAGTATTTTGAGTATCTTACATATGTCAGGTATATGCTAGGTCCTGGAAACAGAAGCAGAAAAACAAAAACAAAAACAAAAACAGAAACCAAACAAACCATAATCTTTATTTTCTGGCTTAGACAGAGTCATGGAAAGAGTACTGGGTTGTGGTCAGATTAGGGTCAAATCTTAGCTCTTTCACTTTATTTGCTGTTTGATCTTAGGTACTGTGGTAGAAACAAATTCCATATCAAAGTCCTCCTTCTTGGGAACATGGAAAGCTATAGTTCCCAGAAGCTTTGCCTTTAAATAGGATTGTGTGACAGCTCTGGCCAATGAATTGTATAGAGAGATTATGTGTGCCACTCCTGCCTTAAGTCAAAGAAACACTCCTATGTAACTCTCCACTTCTTTTTTTCCCCAACTTACAGGGTAGCCAAAGGTTGAGGTGGCAAAGCTACACACTGCGCTATCCCACTGAGCCACTGTGAAGAGATCAGCTGCCTTGAAGAGGTAGCCAGCCTGTGTGACTTCGTATGTACATGGCTTGTTTCTTTTGTCACTGTTTGTAGCACAAGCCTGACCTATTCTTTTTTTTTTTTTTAAGATTTTATTTATTTGACAGAGAGAGAGATCATAAGTAGGCAGAGAGTCAGGCAGGAGAGGGAGAAGCAGGCTCCCTGCTGAGCAGAGAGCCCGATGTGGGCCTCGATCCCAGGACCCTGAGATCATGACCTGAGCCGAAGGCAAAGGCTTTAACCCACTGAGCCACTCAGGCGCCCCAAGCCTGACCTATTCTAACTACAGCAGGCATGGCATCTGTTTCTTTACCACAAAACAGGGACAACGTATTTTTTATCCACATATAAAGTTACTGAGAAAATGAAATAAGATAGGCAACATACAACACACAAACTATTTAAGTCAGAATTATGCAATGGCTGACTGGCTCTACTTTGGATCTCAGAATTGAAAGCCTAACAATTTCATAAGATTCAGCTGGCCCTGGTATCTGACTATTAAAATATCAGGAGGTGTTGTTTACCAAAAGATTTTTTTTTAAAAAACAAAGTGATTTGTGGAAGATAATTAAAATTCAGTCTCTATAAAGGGAGTTGTATGAAAATCACCACCTCCATGGGCTCTGATACCTGCTTTCCATTACTCTTTCTGAATGTTGAATTACATACTTCTCTGGTCTGGAGATTCATGAATAAGTGCTACACTCTCTGTCCCACAGTTTGCAGCAAGATATTTGATTTATACCTAAAATATTTTGTTTTTAAAGTTTCCTTGATGGAAGTATGTATGTATGTATGTGTTTATTTATTTATTTATTTATTAAAGATTTTTTTTAAATTTATTTATTTGACAGAGAAAGATCACAAGTAGGCAGAGAGGCAGGCAGAGAGAGAGGGGGAAGCAGGCTCCCCGCTGAGTGGAAAGCCCAATGTGGGGCTCGATCCCAGGACCCTGAGATCATGACCCGAGCCGAAGGCAGAGGCTTTAACCCACTGAGCCACTCAGGCGCCCCTGTGTTTATTTATTTTTATATTTAAAACTTAAAACTGAGCCACTGCCCCACCTCCTCTCCTACAATACCAGATACCTTTGGAAATGGCCTCTTGAATTGTTACTGCTGAAATGACCACAGTTTAGTTATGAGTCCTATACAAATGCAAATTTAAATCAGTATTATTATTTTAAATCAGTATTACTGTGGAATTAAGCTAGGATGTGTGAATTCATTCAGTCATATAGTGACTCTAAAGAGTACAATAAATGACAGAAAGTCACTGAACATGAAGTGGGTAGAAAACACCTTTTCTGAGTATGCGATGCTATTTGGCCTGAACACAAACGGTAAGAACAGCAGTATTTCTTCTATTAGTTAATGTAGGCTAGGATTTTTTTAAGGGCTTATGAAAGTATTTCAAACCTGGGGAAAATGTCATTACCAATAATTTATGAAAAAAATACTGCAGAGGGAGGGGCACCTGACTGGTTCAGTCAGTAGAACACATGACTCTTGGCCTTTGGGTTATGAGTTTGAGCCCCATGTTGGGTGTAGAGTTTACTTAAAGAAAAAAAAAAAAAGAAAAGAATACTCCAGAATTAAATCAACATTGTTTATTTGAGTGCATACAAAATGTCTATCATTACTAATCAACTGAAACTCAACGTTCTTATTTTATATAAATTCTATTTAATATGAGTGTATTTTAATATATTTGACCTGATGTGCTTAGAACCCACAAAAATCTACTTGGGTGAGAAAGAGCTAGCTGTATGAGGATCCTGAGGCAGAATGTCTTGAAACAGAAATGCATTTGATGTGACTGAGGAAGTGAAAGAAGGGTGTGGCTAGAGAATAGGGAGTGGAGGACAGTGGTAGGAAATGAGGTTGGAATCAGACAAAGTCTAGATTTTGAAACACTCTATGGAGGGTGAGGAAAATGGAGACCGGTACTTCTTAACACATCTCCTTTTCCCTGGTTCAGGTGTGTCCGTGTGAACACGTGTGTGTTTGTGTGTGTGTGTGCGTGTGCCCTTTTCTTTTCATCACACACATTTGCCTATGAGAACTTGGTTAAGCCAGGGATAAAGGCGATCAGCTGTTTTCCTGTATACTCTGGCTATTTCTTTGCATACATTATTGCCCTGATGCTTCCACCGATAATCTTAAATCCAAATACAGTACAGTAGTTCCACGTATTTGCCATTCATGGGCCAAACAGGAACATTCTAGAGACTGGCTAGCTTCATGATGGTACGTTCTTGACTTTCAGACTGGCACTCAATTATATGTGAGTTGTTATGTTTCCTCTCACTTCAACACGGCTGGTTCCCTGACGTACGTAAGAGAGAATTTCAGTCTTGGGGAGCTCATAGGAATTCAGACAGCCATTGAATGCTAGAGCCAGCCACCTCTTCTTGCCTCGTCATGGGACCAATGTTTTATTTCAGAACTTCGGCTCAGTGCGGCTGCTCCAAATGCTGTATTATTCACACTTTCATGAGACTGTCCAGTTATCACTGAAGAAGAAAAATATCTTAAAATAATTGCTTTATCAGGTATGTCTCAAAACTTTCTTTTCTGTCATTTGGGGAAGGAGGCAGGGGCAGTTTAGGGCTTCGCCTGCCAAGTCACAGAACATCTTTGCTGCTTTCTTTTTCCCTTCAATTATCATTGAAAATAACTAGTCATAATGCCTTTGTAAGCCCCGCCTGGCCTCAGCTATGCGTAAATCATGCTCCCAGACAGGGCCCCTTGGTTTAGCGGTCCCATTGTGGGAGTGATTTAGGTAGAGGCGGGATCATGAATAAAGAACACTCACCCTCTTCTTCAGACGCAGGGGCGAGAGAGCCCGCGAGAGCCCTTCCCAAACATCTCTTTTCAGCACCAGTATTTGGCTAAGAGCTTTAATTTCATTAGACAAATGGGGGCTGGGTTTTTCCATGCATCTCAGCCTCCTTTTAATGTGTAAATTACATAGGATTTGCCACTCATTACAATGGTGATATGATTATTGGCCTCAAACAGACCACACTGCACAAGCCCCCAGTGATAGGCCAGCTAAGAAGTGGCATGTGTGGGAAAAATTGGATAGCACATGTTTTCTGATCGCAAGTCCTCCAAAGAATTGAATTCGAACCAGTGAGGCTCCCACTTGGTTTCCTCAGAGTGCCTCATGCAAAATTGATTTCTGGGTGGATGTGACATCATGGTAGGTAGTGATGTAGTTGTGGGGTGAGAGCTGCCCAGGGGCCAGAAGCCGTGGCCCAGGAGAAAGTTTTTGGGCTTGGGAAGGCAGAAGCCATAGTTCAGCTGTTTGACTGAAGACAAGCCACTCAACTCCTGTGAACCTCAGTTTCCTCATTCACAAAATGGGGATAAAAATATTTGCCTAATGCCTGTAGAATATTAGCAACATTATTTTTTGAAGCTCCGCTGTGTGTGACTATGCTAGGGAATATCACTCACATTGTCTCATTCATTCTTTACAGTAACCCTTAAAGATAGTTCTAGCTGAATACACTAAGGAAAGTTAAAGAAGCTGGCACAGCATTTCCCCCCAAATGCTCCATGGACATAAAATTTTGTGGAAAAATTTACAGCTTAGAAAATGCTTTATAGTATGTCCACTCCTTCTCAACCTGTTTTTAGAAAACCACAATGTCCATTAGCATACTAAAGCCTCTGAGAAGCTTCTTATTAAAACACCTTTTTTTTAAACTGTGATTTCCTATGAGACCATCTTTTTTCCTCTCCCACCTCAACCAAAATATACACCCAACTGTTCGGGACCTTAGCCTTCCATAGAGGCAATAGTACAAGGCTGGTTATTGATTTGGGAATGGAGAGCGCTAGAAAATCCACAAGTCCCTGGAAGGAGATGGTCTTTGCTGGGAAAGGGTCGGTAGGAAAAAGATATTTTTCTATAGCAAATACTCTGTGAGTTTTATAATTATAATGGTTGGCACATCTGGTAGAACTATGCCACCATTTGGGGACAGTGTAAAGGAATTTATTGTCTCCCTCAAAGGAAAATTTATTCTCCAGGGATGGAATATATATTATTTATATTTTTTCTCATTCACGCATTCATTCATTCATTTATTCATTCTGTATATTTTTTTAAACCCAAATATATGCCCCATCTGTGGTCTATGCCGTGCCAGAAATTTAGACCTTTAGCCTTTAGCCACACAAGAGTGTTGTCTTGGTAGATCTGTACCGATCCAAACTTCAGCACTCCTATTCCATTAGTGGCTTCCAATACCACCCCCTTACTCATTTTCACTAACACAGATTGGCCACAATAACACTATTTTGCATTCATTTAATTTTTTGTGTTTCGAAGCATATGTATTTCTCAGGAATTTTCAGAGTCTGTTCCTTAGAACACTGGGTAAGGGAGAAGATTGTAAATGTTTCTGAAAGAACAACTATGTAAGTATATTTGTTAGGATGCTGGGGAAGTTGTTCCATTGAAAATTCTGGGTTAATAAGCAATTGGAAATGGTTTATTTCATAAAGGACTTCGCAGAGCTTTGGATGTGCCCTGTGATTCTTTAAGAGTATGATAAAGGCAGAGGGGAAGTGATAGCATGCAACATCTCCCTTGCTGTATATTTAGCCAGAGAGCTGTTTGTTCATGAGTATTTTTGGTAACCAATGACTACCTCTGAGGGCTCCTATAAGAAATGAAGGACTTGTGTTGGTGACACTGCCTGGTACATGTACACAAGCAGTGGAGCTTCACAGTAGATGATGTCCTCTAGCAGCTGTAGGAATCAGGCAGGCCTTAACCCTTCTACCCATTGCCCTGCAGGGGTGACTCATTTTTTAATCTAGCTCTGATCTGGGTTGATTCCTGAGTCTTGGATCTCTTAATTATTCCCCTCTGGGACTAGGGGCCAACCTGTCTCCCATCCAGTCTGCTGGGCCCTGCCCCCTTCTCTCTTCTCTAGATCCTGCCAACCAGTGGACTGAAACTGGACTATTTTTAGTATTTTGTCCATCTACTTCTTTGTATAACAACTCAGGCACTGCTAGATGTTGAGAATAGCTATCCCTATTCCCAGCGAGGAAAGTGTGCTGTCCTATCTCACTGTTTGATCAGAAATTTTAGATATTCATGCTGGCTTGAACTAGCCTTGGGTTTACTGTCTCAGTGATCTGAGCATAGAATGCCCCAGCCCCGACCTCACCTGTTTTAGCTCACTCTACCCTGTCTACTGAGAGCTCCCAGTATGCCACAAGGGCAGGGCTTGGTGGACTTTATCTTAGAAATATTCTAGAACTATGTGTTATATGTGAGTAAATTTATATATATGTGCTTTATAGCAGTGTCAAATGAACTCTGATCTCTCGACGATCAGGATGATTCTCTTTCTACTATACTAGTGTAGTTGATTCTCCATTGCTTTATCCCCTGTTCACTGGGAATTTATCTCATGTACAGAAGAATTTTGCTAAAACTTCATTTGATCATTTTATATATACTAAGTGCATAACTAAGTTGGGCCACTTTTACCAACTTTCTGTATTAGGGAGAATAAATCCTCTAAAACTTACCTTTCTGATCGACTCATATTCGAAATCATGGTTCCATTAATAAGACCTGAGCTGCAGTCATTCTAGGCTAAGCTCTGAATGCCAGACTTACTCTCAGCCAGAATAGCTTTTTATTACTATTATTATTATTTTTCCCAAATATGTTTATTTTATTTTTCAGTCTTACAAGATTGATTGTTCATGCACCACACCCAGTGCTCCATACAATACGTGCCCTTCTCAACACCCACCACCAGGCTCGCTCAACCCCCCACTCCCTCTCCTCCAAACCCCTCAGTTTGTTGCTCAGAGTCCACAGTGTCTCATGGTTCATCACCCCCTCTGATTTCCCCATTTTCACCCTTCCCTTCCTTCTCACAATGCCCTCCATGATTTTTCTTATGCTCCACATGTGAGACCATAAGATAATTGACTCTCTCCGCTTGACTTATTTCACTCCTCATAATCTCTTCTAGTCCTGTCCATGTTGATATAAAAGTTGGATATTCATCCTTTCTGATGGAGGCATAATATTCCATTGTATAGATGTACCACATCTTCCTTATCTCTCATCTGTTGAAGGGCATTTTGGTTCTTTCACAGTTTGCCAGCCAGAATAGCTTTTGAGAAAAAGATTTCCTAGAGAAATAGACCTGACTGCTTCCAATGCCTCTAGTAATGATCCTAGAAAAGTTTAAGGATGGAGCCATTTATATGACACCTGAAACTAAGGACTACAGGCTAGGGATTGGGTTATTCACAGAGTGGTGTTTCTTACAGATCTAATTCACGTTTGTTGCCCTGACCATGCTCCTGCACAGATACTAGGGCCAACCGTGGTCTCTGGGTGGAGATGGCATCTCTTGTTACCAGTAAATATCAAGGGCAGCTACCTGAATCTTGACTTGTAAGGCTGATGTTGGTTCAAGAATGAAGACACCCGAGAAACAAACCTGGGGTTAGCCACATGGCAATAAAATCACTAGAGGTTGGTAGGCAGTCAGTATTTGGAACATCAGGGAAAGTGACCTGCTGACTCTTAAGGAGCTCAAGTTCCAAAATATGAAGAAACAGGGTATGCGAATAAGAGGATTAAGAGATTGGGATATGGGTAGTTCTTTTTAAAATCTGGCCGGGAGATCTTCAAATTTCATTTCTATATCCAAATACTAAGTAATGAATTAGGTTTATTTCATGCAGAAAAACAGTGATGCACATAACTGGAGGGATGGAAAAAGGAGCCCCCACTGCAGTCAAAAACATGAACTTCTGATAATTTATCATAGTCTCTTAAAGTATTTGTGATGAAGGATGTATGTTTGAGAGACAGGTGAGGTGTGGTTAAAAACCATGGAACAAAGTACAGCTAAATGACCTACCCAGAGAGTAAGCCTCCAACCACAGACTTAACTTCTACAGAACCACGTTAAGGAGCAACAGTAACTATTGAGTTTTTTCCTATCTGAGTTCTGAAAATTGCAGTGATTGTCATTTGTCAAGCAAAGGCTTCATTCATTGCCCTAAATGACTGGTGCCATTTTATGAAGTCTTCATCAAAAGCTTTGAGGGAAATTACATTATTTAAAGCAAAATATTTTCATTTCATTGTCTTTCCTGAGATCAATGAGTTTAACTTTCAATCTTACTACATTCTGAACTGCTGCAGATGGTGTAGGTGGCAAATATTACACATTTGGTAAGAAAACATCATGGATATAAATACCCTTGTCTTTTTTCCTCAGATCAGTGGAGAGCTTTAAGAACAGGATAAATACCCATCTGCCTGGATAATTGCCTGGAGGCAGGGTGATGGACTAGATGTCTTACTTAGATTCCTTCCAACCCTCTGACTCAGAGCTCTCCACTGCTGCCAACAGAGTTAGTTCTGGTGGGATACGTTCAGGACTGCGGACCCTTCTGCCCATGTGCATAATGCCTGGGGATTTTTTCTTTGAGAGCCATTAAGAACAAGCTTTCTCTTCCAGTTCTATGGAAATATGCTGCTTCTGAAATGCTATCTGCTCTGCAGGCTTTACTTGAAGGTGTAGGGCTCTAATAAATGATGAATGGATGAGTATGTATGGACTTTGGGGAGGGGGTCAGCCTTTTGGGGGACCCAGCATCTTTGTGATTTACGTCTTTAAGGGGCGTGGCATGAAGCCCAAAGGCATTACTTAAACTCACCTGCCAGGTGATTGATGGCAGATTGGGATCATCATGGCCAACGAGGGGACACTATTGATGGTTCTTGCTCCCATGCAGGGGCAAGGTGGTGTTGTAGTGGTGGTGGGAGTCTGGGACACAGCAAAAAAGTTTTCCTCATCCTAACAAGAGACGGCAGTACTCTTTTGTGTTTGAGTATATGTCCATACACATTAATTTTTGTTTTTATTTAATGTTTAAAGTAAGCCATACTCTCTTTAGAAAATACTACAGAAAGCAGAAGTATGAATACTAAAACAAAAATAATTCTTAACTCCCCAACCCAGAAGAAAATCACTGTCGACAGGATGGCATAGACATTGGACATTTGTGAGCGAACATACCGAGAACTCGAAAGATTAACATATGTGCCCATCCTACCATAGCGTGTAAAGTGCCTCTGAAAACAGAGGAAATTGTAGGGGAAAATTTAAGTGTCCACTTCAGAACACTGGTGATTCTTTAATTTTTCACTTGAGGAGTAATTTTTGCATTCTTTGGAGTATAAGCTAAAAAAATTTCATGAATCGCTTTGTGTTCCTTCCAGGACAGGGATGGGGAGGGGGAACGTGAACCCATTTACTGGGCCCCAGCTTCCCCAAGAACCATTGCACCATTACTGTGCTAGACTTACTACATCATTTCCTCTCCATTATCAGTTCTAGCAACGAGTTTCTACCTCAGCCCATCACCCTTTCTTTGCCTTTCAAAAATTTTTAAAAAATAATGTTTTCTTTTGAATAATTGAAATCACTTTGTAGAATGTTACTTGATTTGTAACAATAAAATCATTTTGAGAAGTGGCTGCTGGTTAGCTGCCTAATTACATTTGTACCCTATGTAAATTGATCCCGCCACACCGGAGCTGTACACTTGATATTTCAAATTCATACAACAGCAATGCAACTAATTTATATGTTTCATGGCCTTTGAGTTGCTCATGATTAGAAATATTGCATATGCATGTGTTAGAATTTTATGATTTTTCTCTGCAGACTTTCTAACTCTGTATGGGGGGGGTGTATGTGTGTGTTGGTGTGCCTCTGTGTGTGGTGTATATATACTGTCAGACTTTGTTTACTTAACTCTCAGTGAAGCATTTCCCCAGTTTGTTACTAGTGTCAATTATTTTATTTATTGACTTGT
The DNA here is from genome assembly GCA_028533885.1 of Nasua narica. NCBI lineage: Eukaryota > Metazoa > Chordata > Mammalia > Carnivora > Procyonidae > Nasua > Nasua narica. The sequence continues at coordinate 96,914,879 of CM052810.1, read as the reverse complement.
CTATTGTACCATGTTAGTCTAAACCACCAAAAGTATATAAATCATAAAAGCAAGGATATTTTTCTGTGTTGCTCATTGCCATATCCCCAGCATCTAGAATAAGTTCTAGAACAAAAAAGGTTCTCGATAAACATTAGCTTATTGAACAAATCAGTGACTAAAATATTCAGTGCATATACAATTTTTAATGACTACATAGCATTTCCTAATAAAGGCATAACTGAAGTTTTGGCAACCTTCCCTCTAGTGTTGATAATAAAAGGTGTATAATATTTTTGTTATCATAATCAATGATCTGAGGAACAAAATTTTTTCCTCAAGGATAGATTCCAGAAGTAGAATTACTAGGTCAAACCGTAATAATTATGTAATATACTTACAGCTTAATATATTGTGCTTAGTTTTCCCCTCAGAACACTAGTATAAATTTTACACTCACAATGAATGGATGAAAATGTACATCTTACCACATCCTTGCTTTATGGGGTGACTTTTCAACTTTCTCAATTTTGGAATTCAAGAGAATTCCATATTTATTATGGACATAGTATTAGCCAAAGTATCTCTAGACAGTATAACAAAAACTCCCAAATCTTAACACAAAAAAAGTTTTTTTTCCTTGTTCATGGTACAATCTGATGTAGCTTGTGTGACTCTTCCAGGCAACTGCTCCCCAAGAAGTTCCTTCACTTCGGGGGGTGTGTGTGTGTGTGTAACAGAGACAGAGACAGAGAAGCAGAGACAGAGAAATTGGAAGACCAAGAGGTGTGTTCATGACCCAGCTAGAAGTCGAGTAATGTATTTCTGCCCACATTTCATTGACCAGACAGAACTAGTCATGTGGTCCCACTTAGATGCAGAGGGGCTGGAAGTATAGTTTTCCTAAATACCTGGTCAGCAAATACATTGTGTCTTGAAACAGATTCCAAAAATACCTTCTTTCTCTTTTTAGATAGCTGTAGAGTGTAGGGTGCCTCTTATTAGATCTAATGCTCTCCATTCTGCTCAAACGGTCTACACACTCCATTTCCTGTGACAGTGGCCGGGACCTTGGCCACTGGTTTTCACCAAGTAAAGACAAATAAAGAGAACAAGCACCAGTCTTGTCAGGGATGTGGTTGCTTGCCCTGCAATTGAGGAGCAATGCTATTCAATTTACCCACCTTTAAAGTTCGCTTTTGGTGTCCTGGAACAATTCCAACTTGGATAATTGCATTCTGCTGATCTAAAATTCCCCTGTAGTTTCCTTCGGATGAGCTAGCCTTCATTTCCCCCTCTACACATTGCAGAGGGTAGTGTTACTGGCATCTAGTGATCGCTCCATTCCACAAAGAAGCTGGTTTCATTTTGCCACCAGGAAAGCGATCCCTGAGTGAATAGACAGAGCCTGCAGGTTTCTTTGGTTCCTTAAGTGTGGAAAACATACATTTAATGGATTAGTTAATTAGTGACTTGAAGATCTAGGTGGTGGAAGAAATTAGTACTCTTTTGTTATGTTATAAATTTAACTCTAAAAATTAAAAAAAAAATAAGCTATCTTCTCAAGAATAGGTAGTATCTTTTGACCCAACAAATAACGCAGTACATCTTTGGTTGCTAAATACGAGTTATTTTGATATCTTGAATAATAGCTATGGAATCTACACTAGAGTATTCCCATAGCAATATGTTTACCTCTATCCAAAATAATCAACTTTTTCTCTCATGGCTTTCAATGAACAGAATTAACATTTAGAGAATCACTCTTTTTTTTTTTTCCTCCAGGAATATACATTTTACTAAGTAGTACACATCATCCCCAATTAAATACTTATGTGTGCTAAAATAGTAAGGGACAATATTAATTTTCACCCAGCAATAAAATAGTACTGGTGGTGGGTGATTCCTTTAACAATGGAAGGTCAACTTGCAATTAAAGTGTCTTTTAACAGAGTATCAGAATAACGTACTACTCATTGGGGTGATGAAAACAAAACAAAACAAAACAAAACGAAGAAATGGCTGTTGAGCAATTATTAAGGTTGAGCTTGAAACTTGTAGAGATCTTTAATTTTGGTCTAAAAAGCATTTCTTTTGAATCCAAGTTGATTTCTGATATACGAATTTCAAAGCTCCCAATAACCAAAGGAGGGAGATTTTCTAACACTAAGGGGTTGTCCTATTAAAATTCATCATGATTCTCCTTACTCAAAGAAGTGAACAAGAATCAGTTTTCTTTAGCAACGAAGTTGGCTGAGATGCAAGTTGAACTACGACAGACTTGATGGATTCCTACGGAAGTTTACAGATACCTTAAAATCTCCATCTACGATTTCCAGGGAATTCTCTCCCCTTTCTTTTCCTTGGGCAGGGGGAGCAGGGGAGAGGAAATCCGTATTAGGAAGAAAAGGAGGGGCTCCCCAGCATACACAAAAGGATTTCGTAACTTTAAATTCTGCTAAGCCACCACTACATGGGAGATGCCCAGTACTGTAATTATCTGGCCAGATAGATGTAATTGTATCTATCAAACTAAATAGAAGACTGTCAGATGACAGCCAAGATTGGATTGTCTTTTAGGGTCAGACAGAAACCTGCAGTGACCTCATTCCTCCCTTCTCACCATGCCTGTTTTCTCAGTCTTTGATGGGGACCCATTTTGCTAACCATGTGAAAACATATACAGTAACACTGTCTTTTTGCTCTATGCCAACAGCCTCCCTAGAGACCACGCTTGGTTTACTCGGGCCCCGGGGATTAAGCCTGCCTAGGCCTCCCTTGTATTTGAAATGTATGATATTGATATCAGTGCTTAGGGAGAATCAGGCCTCTGCAATGAACAGATCACGCCTGGCTCCATAAAGTCTACGTTGCGTGGAGATGTATAGGCTGGGTGGAGAGGGGCCAAGTCAGGCTTTCGCTCTGGAAAGCCAGTATTAGGTCATGAATTAAAGAGTTTGTTTCCTGGCCGGGTCCTTAATATGCAGAACGTAGATTTCAACTTCTGAGTAGTTTTGCGTTTGGTGTGGCAGCAAATCATTGTTGTCTCTTAGGTGCGAGCCGGGTACCGGCATTAACGCTTCTCTGCCTTGCTGTCTTCAAAACCAGCAAACCAGCACACCCCCACCCCCTTGCTCATTTATAAGCAGTTGGAATCCATTTTCATGGAGTTCCTCCAATCAGGATCATGTCCAAACCATTTTGGTTTTTTCGAGCCTTCCATACTATATTTACTGTGTTTAGTGAAAAGCTGGATTCTCCTCGTGCTAAGTAGCAAACCCATGATGGTTGAAATATTCCACTAGTTCTGCCGCATTTATGGAAAGAGACAAAACACACAGAAGATGTAGGGTTATTAAGTGAGCTATTTCATCTCCCCATCCCGGTATGCATTTCAGTCATTCTTGAGTAACTTGCCGCCCCTGAGTCATACAGGTCCTATGGTTTGTAGGACATGCTTCTGATGGGAACAAAGCACTACTGAAGGCAGGTTTGCCTTGTGTCTTTTAGCTTAAAAATGCATGACACTTCTGCATATGCTGTGTGTTAAGCTTAACCAGGTTAACGCCCCTCTGCCTGGGCTTTTGGAAAAGAGTCCCAAATTGTCACATGTAAAGGGACATTTCAGTGCTGATTTTTATTTCCATGAGATTAAAAGTGAAACATGTAACCACAAAGCTGGTTTATGTCATCCCCCTGTCGGAGCCAGCAGTCATGCCAAAAATTAGATATTTGATAGGTTTGTGAGAGAAACAGATGCAGAAGGATGCCATTCCCACAATTTAGACTCCTTCTTATCTTTAAGCTAGAAAGAACATTCCAGATGAAGAAAATCTATTTTATTGGCTTTAAAAAATAGCAAAGAAAATGTAGAAATAAAAAAATGCTAATTTAAAACTGATGTCATTCTTGGGGACTTATAAACTGCAAATTGGTATTTCTAACTCAAAGGAAAAAAAAAGTCGTTCAAGACATGCTTACTTGATGTTTTCATTTATGCTGCATTTTTACCTCAGCCGTGGCATTATAATTGAGGGAAAATATCCACGATATATATTCGCATCTAGTAGTATGTGAATATAGGCAAGAAAAAAAGTGGAGAGAAAACCATAAACCTCCAAAAGGCTAAAACATCCAAAAAGTATTCTCTCAGCTTTTTTTGGGAAGCATTTTGTGTCCCATTCTTTTTATTTAATTCTGCCAGCTGTCTGCTAAACAAATCTAGCCAGGTGGGGCTTATAACCCATGACTAAAAAACCTACTAGTGCAGCTGTCCAGCTTGCCCGAAGGAAGAATTCAGACAAATGGCAGGCACGAAAAGATTGTTTTGTTTTCAAGAAAGTAGCTACTGTACCTTCTTTGGGTTCCATTTGCTTAAGTTAATCCATCACTTCCTAAGGTTTTATGGTTAAATAGAAAAGTAATATCACCCTTTAAAATTTTTTAGTTTATTTTTATTGTAATTAGTTTAATCTATTATAATTTTCCCTTAAATAAATGCTTTATTTTATGTTGCAACCTGGCACTGAGTTGTCCATTTTTTTCCTTTTTAAGAGTTCCTGATTGCTAAATATCGTTTTTTTTTTCTTTTTTCTTTTTCTTTCTTTCTTTCTTTTTTTTTTTTTTTTTTTTTTTTGCTCTCTCTTAGGTGGGAGCAAATGACTAGTGAACTGTGACTGAACTTTATTTCTAAATATCGCATAATTAAATATGGAGCTATTTAAAGGTGAAGGTTGGCACGGTTTATTCGTGAGCAGAGGAAGAGAACAGGCTTCTTTGCACTGCATCATCAGTCGACCTCAACTGTGAATTTCTCGTCAGCAAATGGGCGCTTCATTTGGTACATTTGAGCAGAGGAAGACAGCGCTGCTCTAAAAATGATCACGTTGCCATCTGATCTACAATCCCATTGATGACAAATCAATGCGTAAACCACTCACTTACTTTCCCCCCTTATTTGACATTTATCGATTCAACGAATCTCAAAATTTCTGTCAAGCCTGCCTAAAATTCTTATTATCTCATGAAAAAGGCTGCAAGAGTTACAGCTGGTCCTGGTCTTTGGTCCCAGCACCTGTTCAAGAGATATGACACTCATTCAGGATTAGGACGGGGTGCGGAACGTAGCCAGACTTTTGTCATCCTCCGCGGGGAGGTACCTGGGATGCCAGCGTACGGATGCCCTTCAGAGAGGGAATGGCACAGTCAACAGGCTTTGACATGCAAAGGACGGGCTCTGCCCGTAGCCAGCCGTGATCCCTGCACAGATTTAGAAGAGAACGAGGCTGAATGGGATGGTGAGAATTTTCTTAGCAAGGGCACATGTCATTCCGTAAATGGGTGAGGAGATTTGGCTAAATCTCAGCGCAGATTTGGCCAAGAGCTAGAACGGAGGGATTGGCATATCCCATGGCCTTCGTTTTCCACGTATAGGGACACAAGGAAACAATGCCTGCAGTCTGAGTTGTGCAGACCAAAATGGCGTCCAGAACAAACAGGAGAAGCCAGATTACTGTTCAAGTTGCCTTTGTTTTTTTGTTTTGTTTTGTTTTTGTTATGTAACAAGACGTGAGTGATATTGGCCTGGATGCTCACAAACCCAAAAGAAAGCAGGCCAATTTTTCACAAGGAAACTGAAGTGCTGATGCAGAACTAACCCTCACAGCTTGTTGTTTAACGAAGAAGAAGTAATGGGGAGTTTTGGGCAAAATTGGTATATATGCATAACGATGACGCGCCACAAAAGATTAATGACATGACTTCGCCCTCAGAGGATTTGCACATGCACCTAAGTGAGAGAAGTAAATAGATTGTGCAAAGATGCAGTGACAAACCAGGTTAAAAAAAGCAAAGCATCACTTCCCTTATGCCCTCCTTGCCACCCCTGAAGCCCCAATGAGGTGCTCCTCTCGTAACGGCATCCACCGTGGTCCGGAAGTTCGGCTGCCTTTGAGCATTTGGGCTCCCCTGCTTTGGGCCAGTGCGAGCAGCCACCGCAGGGCTACCACAGGAACTTTGGGGTTCATCAGGAACAAACACCAGGAAAAAATTCGTGAATATTACAAATACTGCCTCATTTGCTCTTAGTGTGCAGTCCTGATAAGAGAAAAGAACAAGAACGGATCTCTGTTTAAGGAAGAACACCCCAAACACGACACATGTAAGAAGTGGCGCTTGGTAGAAAGAATTAGAAAGGAAATCTCGAAACATTTCCTCCTCTTTCCATTCCTCCATTATGTATGCACGTGCATATGAATCTGTTTATATTTAAATTCTCTTTAAGTGAATCTTTAAATGTGGGCTAGGATTGCTCTCTAATAGAGTGCAGACAAGCAAATCCATAATACATACATTTTCTATATTTTCTCCATTTTGAGATTGATGAATGGAGATCCAGAAGAATAAATAATTTATACTTGTGGAAATAGAAACATGTACATGTGTTAGGCAAAAATCTTAGAAATCTTCATTTCTAACCATGCCGTCAGGATAAACTGAGAGTGTAAAGATGGAAAAGTTTTCTCCAATATCATCTCCATTAACAAAAACATTTATTTTTTTTAAAAGATTTTATTTATTTACTCAAAAGAGAGAGAGCGAGAGTGAGCACAAGCAAGGGGATTGGCAGGCCGAAGCAGAAGGAGAAGCAGGCTTTCCGATGAGCAGGGAACCAGATGCCCAGGCCGTATCCCAGGACTCCGGGATCATGACCTGTGTGGAAGGCAGACGCTTAACCGACTGAGCCACCCACGCACCCAACAAAAATATTTACTAAAGATCTTTAGTACAAAATAAGTTTGTAATTATAAGATGGTTTTCTCCTACAGACATTCAGATATGGCATGCCCTTTCATACATAGCTATTTTGTGAAGCATATGCTCATAAAATAGAGCTAATCTGAAACATGGCTGTTAGGTTTGTTGTTTCATATCTACGTGGTAAAAGCGAACCAAGTATCTTCTTCAGTTTTACGTCCTCTTCCTAGCATCCTAGCCTGTCCTTCCAAGGCCTCTGCCCCAGCCTTCACACGGATGGCTTCCCTGTTTCTAGTTCTGCATCATTACATCAGTGTTTTGCTGACTTCTAATCCCTGGGATGATAAACTGGATTTGAGTATTTAGCCTTGAAACTGTTTCTCAATAGGAAAAAAAAAAATAACACCGAATCTTTATCGTGTGTTAAAAATAATTTCCTCATAAAAAGAGTGGCATGTTTTTAAAATTATTCAATCAAAATAGGCAACAAATCAACCTATTAACAGCATATTAAAATATAACTTTACAAATTCCAGAATATCCTACTGGAGAAGCACAGGACAGAAGGATCTCACAAGTCTCATTTTGGCATCGTTTTGATCAGGGCCCAGCGTACTAACAGTGTTTCTGTTTCATGCAGGTGGAAGTGAGAATTTGAGGCTCATTTAACAGTGTGAATTTTCCCAATGTATTACAATTATAGAAACACCTGAGCTTTCAAACTTTTTGCTGATCTGCTCTGAAACTTCAGCGTGTTTAAGTAACTGCACTGTCAGTACATTTAACTTTCATATTTTATTCTTTTGTCTCTCTCTCTCCCTGCCTCTCTGCTTCTCTTCCTTCTCTCTTTTTTTCGGTTTTTGCTTCCTTCTGTTCTAGTTCTCTATTCTCCCTTCTCTTCTTTCTTTTCTCTTTTTTCCTTCTTTTTAATTCCCCTTTCTTTTGTAGAATTTAAAAAAACCCTGGCCTTTATGCCAAGCTTTTTCTTAATGCCCACGGAGATCCTAAATTCAACATTTTATCTTCCCGCTAAAATGTGAAAAAATAAGGTTCCAACAATGCTGCCTGTCAAAAAGCAGTCACATTATTCTAGAGAAATTGTATTTAATGATTTCATTTTCTATCAAACATGTTCCCTGTCTCACAATAATTAAAAAAGCCTACACAGTCATGCTATTTGGATTTCAGCCACTAACGTAATGTATAGATCGGACTTCACACAGCAATTGCTTATCGAGTCAGGATGGAGAGACAGCCCCTCTCAAGTGCACTCATGTTGTATTGTTTACAAGGCGGTCCTCAAGTTCTGGTTTACAGCGCTGCTTAGATCCTGTTACAGTCAGACTTAGATCTTTCTTTTGGTATAATAGAATTTAATGAGAAGGAAAGTGTGCTTTCAGTTTGCATTTTCAGAAGGATTTATGGGTAAACTTAGAGTATATAAAACCACGTTTACCCCCAATAAGCAAAGGATTCATTCACAGAAAGAACAAAACGTTCTTACCTGAATTGAAAAGGAAGGAATTCTTCCTGAAAAATCTTTGGAGTGTATGAAATATTTAAAAAACGGTTTCCCTGAAGCCAGCAAGTTTCCTACCTTTTGTGGAAGTCCACCGTAAGGTCGGTCACCACTCAGGTTGTGCCGGATCTTTTGCAAACCCCACTGGCAGCAACCAAGAAAGGGCGGGGCTGCGTCCTGAGACATCTGTGGACCAGAGGAGCTGGCAGCGACCACAGAGCTTTCCATTGAAGTGACTGCTCCCAGCTTGGCTGCAGGAACAGTCGACCTGAGGTAACTACTTCCACATATCAGCACTTGTCAGTGGTGGTCTGAGAGACACAGAGACTGCGGTGAGGGGAAGTACCTGCTCCGGGGCCAGCTAACCAACTACTCTGCCCCCCACTACCATCCAGTCTTCCCTACGGGAGAGAGAAAGGAAGCCAAGAGGGGGACACTATACAGTAATAAAGCAAAATAAGTGTTTAAATTATGTCACTGGCTGGCTTTGGTTATTGGTTTTTAACTATGTACCGAGTTTCTAAAAATTCGGAGCACAGATGATTATCTAACTTCAGAATAATTTCGTTTATCTGGGTCAGTGGTTCTAAATGCACTCTGGCTGCACAAACGCTTGTTGGGATTCTTTAGGAGGTGGTTCATATGTAATTTGGGATTAATAATCGTTTTCAACGGATTTACTGAAAAACAAATAAGAGCAAAGGATTCAAAGTCATTCCTCCAGTAATTTCATTCTCACTCCCGTTCCCATTTGCAGTCTTGAGGGAATGAGGAGTGGTGGAGGTTTAGCTAGCATCCTGGGGGTTGCACAAATCCTTAAACATCCATGACATGAAACTCTGCCCCAGCGTGAAGATCTTTGGCCACGTGCTTTGTGGTGGGAACAAAAGCCAAATGCTTAGATCCATTGCTTTAGGGTTTGAATTGCTAATATGTTTTTCTTTTTTTAAAGACTTTATTTATTTATTTATTTAATAAAGATTTTATTTATTTATTTGAGAGAGAGAGCATGAGCACAAGCAGGAAGAGGAACAGAGGAAGAAGCAGACACCCCACTGAGCAGGGAGCCCAATGCCAGACTCCATCCCGCAACTCTGGGATCATGACCTGAGCTGAAGGCAGACGCTTAACCGACTGAGTCACCCAGGCGCCCTGAGTTGCTAATATGTTTTGTTGATACTTAGCCTCATTATAATCACGACATAATAAAGAAAAAAAGTACGATTTTATTAATCATCTACTAATAGGGATAGACAAAGCCTGAAAAAGATTGTCCAGTTGTTCTCTCTATGGCCTGGAACACAACTAAACATGTCACCAACTGTCAGCCGTGATGCACCCTCTGACCATTTTAATTTAGATTCAAAATGTAAAGTGCTGCCAAGGCCTATAATTATGTAGAATTTATAATGGGACTTAAATAGGAAGACCATACACAGGCTTCTAGAAGTAGTTGTTATATGAAAGATGTATGGAGCTGCTTCATCTTCTTCTTCTTCTTTTTTTTTTTTTTTGGTATTCGTATATGTTTATATACCTACACGTACCAGCGTGTCCCCTCTTCTCAAAGATGGAACGGCTGTATGAAGCTTCTTCTTGTTCAAATAAACTCACAAGTGGTCTTGGGATAAGCAAGCCTTGTTTCCCTCACTTTTGCTGAGGTTTCAAGTACCTCAATAAGAGTAGACAAATCTAGCACCTATAGAAATTGTGAGCTGATATTATTTTATATATTTACTGAGTCATTTGTTTTATGCTTGTCTTCCTTTTTAGAAAGTAAGCTACATGAAGCAAGGACCTCAGGCTTACGTTTCTATCTGATGGGCCTCTGACAGGTCTACCGGCACCGGACCAGGCCCATGGTGGATAGGCAATAAATTCGCACTGAAAAAAAATAATAAAACCAAATACTTGTTGGATAAAGAAATTAAGAAAAAAAAATCATCTGCTCTTTGCCAGGAAAAGTCAGCATCACATGCTGACTGTCTCAGCATCCAGTGTCTCAAAAGCTTTTTTGACATCTTACCATTTATAGAACCTTTCAAGAGAGGTCAGTGGATGTAAGGCATCGGTTTTTATTTTCCTTGGGAAAAAAAAAAAAAGAAAAATCTGATACCATTTTCACTAGCCCACATGATATTTCTGGTTTTTTGAGGTATTTGGCAAAGGGAGAAGCACAGGTTGAACTGTTTAGGAAAGATAAAGGATCCTTTTCTGAATTTTGAAAACTGGGGCTTTTACACATGGTTTCAAAGTTGATCGAGCACGTAAAGCCCGATGAAGACAGATCCTGCAAAAGCAAAGAAACCCTATCTGATGAGTGCCCCGAGTGTGAACACGCCACACCATAACCATGTGGAAATAATAGCCTATATCGGCAACAAAAGCTTGTGTTTAATGAGAACCGGGCCATTGTTCTTGAAATTCTAATTTGGTAAACATCTTACGGCGCTGACTCATCAGTCCTGAAAATCCAATAATAAATCACCACTGTGATTTGGCACTAGTGCTGGAATTTGCATCACGAAGTGTGCTACAGCATCCGCTGAAACTCCAACAGGTCGCTGAAAGGTGCATTTCATCAGCAAGCAATTTAATTCATATCAAAGGAATTTTACCCCAATTGAGTGGCAACTGGCTACTTTTGAAAACAGTTGATTGTCAGGGGAAATGAGCTGGGTGTTCACTGCCCCTAGAAAGGTAGTCATCTATAATCCTGGAGGTTTTAAAAGTCGTTTCTTCAAATTCCATCGCAAACAATATGAAATAAGAACCCAGTATCTTTGTATCTTAATCATGTTCGGTAACGAAGCCCTTTAGATAATTGGCACTGCTTCTGTAGTAGGCCAAACTTTCTTTCAAGTTACAAATACTCACAAAAGGTTTACATTATGAGGGGCTGCTTTGGAGATGGGCAGATTTAGTTTGTAAGTACAAAGTGAACATGCAAATTGCCTTATCTTGTGGGATTCACAAACAACCATCATTCAGATTGATTTAATACATGGCTTTTTATCTTTAAAAGTGTTAATTAGAAAATAGGGACAGTTCTCTGAACACTTAAGAGTAATAAATAGATCAAAACAGCATCCATGCTTCTCTGATGGAACTTCTGAAGGCTTTGTAAAAGGATTAATACAATTGTCAAAAAGACCACAGTATACATATTTAATAGTGTTACCAAGCTACAATTACATTTTTAGGACTTTATAGCTAAGTTTTCCAATATTTGCTATCTCGAAAAACGGAGATGTTGTGCAACTTTTGTATGTTTTGGAGTTACCATCTTATTTTAATTTTTCCACCTCGGATCTCCAAACATACTCTTCCAGAGAAGGTTCTGAAATGACAAGCAAGTATGAGAAGTTACTCAGATAAAGATGGGCTGTTAGAATTGTGTAAAGCGAAATTTTATGAGAAGAAACACTTATGATTCATGCATTTTCTTCTCAATGAAAAATATAAAGCTGTTTACTGACAATTTGCCTGTATTTCCCCATGACAGTTAAGGGCATGTACAGAGGAGTCACTCTGGGGAGGGGGCAGGGAGGCTCCGCCATTACCTGGCTCAGAACCGTTGGGGAGGTGACATTCTATATCCGTGCTTTGGTTTATCTGTAAATGTGCAAAATCACGGTCCTTTTCTCCAAGGGTCTTACGGTAGGATTAAATAAGACTGTGTCCAACGGCGCCTGGCACTTGAGGAAGTGTTCTGTAAGTTATGATAATTGAGGCAATTGCTCATGAATGTAGATGGAGATTTTCACTGGGCTCAGTTATACGGTTATCCCATCATCAGCACTGAGAATACTTGCGAATGCCTCTTTGAATTTATGAGAAAGGCAAATACGCCCAGTACAGGGTGAGGGCCCTTGGCCTCTGTGTGTTAGAGAACTTGACTTTCCCTTCTCCTCAAGATAAGGACTTGAGAGGCCAAGCCACGGTATGAGCCACTTCCTTTCTAATGCCTCTATTTGGGTTTTGTTTACTTTATCTTTGTCTTTATTCAATACTTTGATTTAACTAATAATATATGCAGGTGGAAAAATAGTCAAGAAGTCTAAAACCCACAATAAAATTAATTTGTTAGAAAATTCAGTTTTTTGAATCTATCTTCTAGAAATGGTCTCTGCATCTCACTTTGCTTTTTTTCCCATTTCTATTTCTTTGTTATTTTTTACAGCTTTTCTCTACTGCGCCTTCTTCCTGACCATTTCTTTCAAACCTCATCCTTTATCCAATTCCTTTTGAGCTAGAGATTCATACTCCCTAGGCCTTTGCCCCCTGGAATCATGAACTTCCTCTGGCTTCCCCATCAAATGGCCTTCCCCTTTTTGTTCTCCATCAGTCCTTCAGTCACTGGGCTCCTTCTAGAGGGCAGCTTCCAGAAACTTTAACTTCCCCCTCTCCTTCCGCTATACTGTGAATCCTCTTTGTTAATTGCCTTACCTTTTCATATTTCAAGATGACAGTGCAGGGCTAAGTTAAGAAACTCAAGTGGTTGGAAGTCACGATGAATTTCTATTATTTCTCCAGGTGTGCCCTTCTTTTATTTGTTTCAGTTGCATTGAGCTTGATGGAGCACACTGGCAGGCCTAGCAATCCAGTAAGTGCTACATACATGTTATCTTATTGAATTCCTTCACTAATCCCTTACTTTCTTATGCCAATCACAAGGGCCACATTATCCGCATTTTACAGATGAGGAAGCAGGTTTAGAGAGATTAAGTGGTTTGTCCGTGGTCCCATAACTTGCAAGTGCTGAGCCAGAATCCGGGTCTGACCTGCCTGCCAAGGCTTTCGCCACTATGCTGAGCGGTCTCTCACGGCCTTTCTGCACCTGGCATTCCTTCGGCTCCTCCTCCTTCTACTCTGTACTTCTCTGACCCCACCATCACCAGCCTCGTGTTATGTTCTTTCCTCACTTCCTGAGAACCTGGGGGCTACTCAGATCTTTCTCTTTGTCCTTCTTCTTCCCTTTCACAACTTTATGTTCTATCTGTTCCTGATCACTTACAAGCCAGAAGGACCGAGGCCATTTTCCCCATTCTGGAGCAAACAGAGGCTCAGAGGGAAGGCTAGCACGGTGAGCTGAGGGCGGCATTAGGACTAACGGGCGGGCCTTGGGACTCCTGTCTGGAACGCTCGCTGTCCTGGGGCCTCTTCTCAGGAGGCAACTGCACAAAGGCTCCTTCCCTGGACACACGCCTGTGCCCTCATGGCCCTGTTTTCGGCTTCCAGATCCTACAGTTTGGAGAATGATTCTTCTTTCCATTGACTCCTCCTTTCTGTTGGCAGATGTTTTAGTTTTTATCACCTGGAGATAAAAACAGAAAACTTTCTCTGGACCTTCCTACTTTCTGAATTTCTGTCTCTCTCTCTCTCCTTACCCCTTCCCTCTTAGAGTAGAAACTTCCATCGGAGTTAGTTGTTTCCATGTACTATATTCTTTTTTGCTCGCTCATGCCTTTATACTTTGCAATTTGGCTTTTTCACCAGCTGCCATATACCCAGGTTGAAGCGATTTTTCCTAAAGACCTTTCTATGCATTTCAGAGTCAAATTCAGTCTCTGCCATCTGAAAGATTTTCATAGCAGTGGCCACTGGCAGCCTCTGCAGGTTTGAACTTGCTCCAGATTCCAGAAACCATTCTAACCTTAGGCAGAAATTTGGAAATTTCTAGCCCATTGTGCTAGGATAAGCCATTAGTAATCCTTGCTCCTCTTTTAGCCTTGACTTTACTAAAAATTCTCATAATTGCCCAATTTATGACTCTTCATTTTCTTTCTCGTACTAGATTTAGTGTTTTAGAATCTGTCTAGAAGCTCATGGCCTCTAGTATTTGGAGCTTCCCTTGTTGCTGCCATCGCCCATCAGGGAATAGAACCTACCCCCGCACTGTAGACTAATCATGAACATTCTCCCAACTCCTGATAGAGGGACACCATTGGCATATGCCTCCAATATCTCTATCTCAATATCTCTACCTCTACCTTCAATACTCTCCCACGCTGGACAGTAAGATTGAGTCTCATGAATCAAGATTGTTTTCGAAGGATTTCCAACAGGAGACGGATGTCATACTAGCTGTCCACAAACACCTCTTTAAATTTTAAGATTCTAGAACTTAAAGAAAACGAAGACAAAACTCTTAGGAAGTCTTAGGAATAATTTCACTTTAAAACCTTGGATTTCGGGGCACCTGGGTGGCTCAGTGGGTTAAAGCCTCTGCCTTCGGCTCAGGTCATGATCTCAGGGTCCTGGGATCGAGCCCCGCATCGGGCTCTCTGCTCAGCGGGGAGCCTGCTTCCCCCTCCTTCTGCCTGCCTCTCCGCCTACTTGTGATCTCTCTCTCTATCAAATAAATAAGTGAAATCTTTAAAAAAAAAAAAACCTTGGATTTCTCATTATTACCTATTTTGGGATTCTCTAGCAGGACCCTTAATTTTGAACAGTGCTAACTTTTTCTCAAAACCACACTTTAGTTCACTAAGTCCAGTGAACTTCCTTTCAGCACAGCAAATATGTCTGCCCTCTTAGTGGCAAGGAGAAGTCAAAATGCAGATTACAGATTCTTCTGGAGAGCTCATACCAATGAGGTTAACTGAACCAACTTGGGGCTGTCACAGGAGCTGTATCATTTTCAGATTCTCTACAACATGAAATCATGTTGTAGAGAATCTACATGCTTGCTCACACGTGCTGCTCCTATCTTTCCACTTTTATTGCCTATAGTAACAACTCAATATGAGTTCACTTTTTCTTTTTGCTAGTTCTTCTTAATACCCTTCCGTGCTATTTCAACCATTTCTCCTTGGGAATTCTCATGTATTTCTATAACTTCATTTAGATAGTCTACATCTTTAAGACCTCTAATCTCAATATGACTCAAATGCCACACATACAACTCTTTGCTCTGGAACCTTTTCATTCAGATGTCCCAGGACATATTCATGATAATAACATGAATTATCATACATGAATTATCATACATGAATTATCATACATGAATAAATACATGAATTATGTAACATCCAGAAACAATCCATCATTTTCCAAAACCATAAAAAAAGTCCTAGCCTCTTTTGCTCTCTCCCCCACTATTATTAAGAGAACTACCATTCTCCTAGTTATTAAGATTAAAATTGTGTGGTCATGATTGATTTCTTTTACTTTATTGCTTCCACATCTAATCAATTACCAAACTAGATACTTCCTCATTGTTAAGTGCATTTTGGCTTTCTTTTTCTTTATTCTAGACACCACTATTCTGGTTAAAGACTTCATTATTTCTTTGCTGCAAAACACATTAGCTCATGTGGCTTTTCCTGGCTCTGACTCTACCTTTCCTGTCACTGTTGAAGTACTCTTTCTAGGGCAAGGTTCTGATTAAATGAGATGCTATCTCCAAGAATTACTTTATAATATCTGTTTGCTATATGAATATTTGTTGCTTATATTATTTTGTCATTGACTTGCTCAAATATCATTAAATCCTCCCCAATGCCTACAAAATGCCACCATCTATTTTTTAAGATGGTCTGTAATATTGTCCAAGTTTATCTTTCCAGACGTTTCCTATTAATCCTTACGGATTTTTTTCCATCCAGCTGAAAATTTTGCCATTTGTTGGACAAATCCCTATCACCTGCACTGTGTTCATGCCATTCTACCTCTCCCCCACTCCTGAATTGTGTCTTCCCCAGTGAGATGGAAATAAGCTGAACAAATGATATCTGGCATTCTTTGGTAAAGGATTGATGTCATTAATTAAGTTTTGGGATTTGACACAAGTCTATTGATTTTGCATTGTTTTTTGGGGTCATATTGAACATTAAGTTGTAATCCTCCCCATCGCTTCTTGGTCTTTTGGCTAAGATCAAGTGAAGTTGTAATCCTCCCTTATCCATATAGATATCTTCAGCAAATAGAAAATAATAGATGCTGAACATGTAGGAAAAAAAAGAGTTGAGGAAATTAACTGATGATATACTCAATATGAGCTGAGATTATAATGCATCTCTTAGAAAGCTAGCAAGATTAAGTTGCATAGATTTTAAAAATATCTATTTTGTGGGAAAATTATGATCCCTTGATTCTCAGTATTGCTTGGTCTATACCAGGATATTGTGTCTGGGTTGCCCATTTGAAGAGGAGTATTGGCAGACTTGGTGCATGTGCAGCGAGGATGGCTTGGGTGGTGGAAATTATAGAAATTATCTTGTAAGTTAAATGAGAGGAGGAACCAGGATGATTTAATACATAGAAGAAACAATAAAAGAAATGAGTATCATCCATCAGAAAGAAGAGGTGCTATGTGTATTTCTCCAACAAATACGAGTGGGACAAATAGAGCATTTTGTGAGTCATTATCATAAAAAGAACTTTTTTTTTTTTTAAGATTTTATTTATTTATTTATTAGGAAAGAGAGAGAGTGAGAGAGAGCAGGTCAGAGTGAGAAGCGGACTCCCCATGGAGCCAGGAGCCCGATGTGGGACTCGATCCCGGGACTCCGGGATCATGACCTGAGCCAAAGGCAGTCGCTCAACCAACTGCGCCACCCAGGGGCCCCATAAAAAGAACTTTTTAGCAAGACCTCTCCCATGCTGGACAGTAAGATTGAGTCCGATGGATCAAGATTGTTTTCAAAGGAATTCCGACGGGAGATGGATGTCATACTTGCTGTCCACAAACACCTCTTTAAATTTTAAGATTCTAAAACTTAAAGAAAACTAAGACAAAACTCTTAGGAAGTCAGGAATAATTTCACTTGAAAACCACAAAAACAATAGACATGACTTTGCTAGCCAAAGCTAGACAAAATCAAGGTATGAACTAAGATAGAGGCCCAAGCAATGGAAGACTCCCTCCCACCCCAACCCCCCAAAACATTATGAATTCTAAGGGAAATATCAACAGAATTCATATTTGAGTGATTTGTCAAAAATGATCCTTTGCTTAGGAGGTTGACAGTGTCATGGAAACTGAAAGAAAAGCTGGCCACAAAAGACCTCTGGATGGAGATGACTAGTTTGGAAGGTAGTGTTGGAGCAAACTGCAATTTTCCTGGGAGGGTAGTGGAAAGGTGGTCACTGGCAGGTGAATTGTGTGGCTATGAGAGAAAGTCATGTTCATGCTGAGGACAGTAGGGAATTTGTCTGTTTCCCAGAAGACCTCTTCAGAATCCAGCAGACACAGTCCCCTGCCCATCACAATGCCCTGAAGTTCACCTGATGAACTTGATGTTTACAGTCCCCTCTCATCACATCTCAGCTACTTTTCTCTCCATCTGTATTCTATTTTCCTTGCACGGTGCTCTGGTAAACCAGTGGGTGCCAAGCTTTCTCAATGAGCTGTCTGTCTCTTGGCTCTCCATTTGTCTTCAGGTTGTCAATTGCAATTTTGATCACAGTTGAATTTTATTTTGCACAGCTGCACTACCAGTTGCACGAACTGGTCTTCAGTGATTCCCTACTCCACTGCCTTCCCCCTGCCCCCATTTTTCAGTCTAACGTCTTAGTTCCTGCATTCTCTCACCACCTGTCTTGGCTCCAGATCACACTCAACATTGTTTTATTCCAGACTAACATGTATGGCCTGGATGCAACTCTACTAGTATCAATGGAAGGAAAAAGATTACCTATAATCTTCTCATAAGTCATAGAAAAAGTATAAAAAGCATGAGCAAGTGTAATTTATCACCCGGAGCAAGTAGGCATGTAATTACGTGCAAGGCTGCTTTTAGTTTAAAGCATAGTTTTCTATTTCCATCCTTAAACGTTTTCCCCTGTAGAAGTTTTGGAGAATTTGGCTCATTTGCAAGTGCCTGGTGCTGGTGTTAGTTCTGCAAAATCACATGCACATCATTCAGTGGCATTGCAACTATCTCCAATTTAGCCAGAGGGGTCTCCTAGCACTTCTAACCCAGATCCTCTTGGCTAGTATCATGGCACTGAAGTTTTAGTTGTCCAATAAACTGCAACACAGGATGAAGTGTACTAACAGTGTTTACACAAATGAAACAGCCAAATAAGTTGTGCAAAATTAGTTAATTCTCTTTGGGGTTATCACTATTGTTGGCCTACACTGAATTCATCACATTATACCCATTTGTGTGTTTATTTAACAGAAACACTAAATAAATTACATTTTTTGATTTTTAGATTTAATCTGTCTTTGAATTTCAAAACTCATCTTTCTCTGCATAAAAGGCCTTTATCATTTCATTAGTCTGCAAATATTCTTTTTAAAAAGTTTGGGTATTTCTAAGATTGAACACTGGAAGCTATGTGTGCCTTTTTCATCAGGGCATTTTGATTTCATGAATTCCTCCATTCAAAGTAGGGTAGCCTCTTACTTGAAAGAATATGTTGACTTTGTTATTCGGAGCATGACCCAACATGGTCACAGATCCTGGCTCCCTCCAGGATTCATCAGGTGTTAGCAACCACCACCATCTGAATGCATCTCCTAAAAAAACCAAAAAACAAAACAAAACAAAAAAACTAGAATAAAGATCTTTATTGGTTGCTTTCTGGCCAGTAGTCTTCATTACTGGGGGGATCAGTGGACATTCTTATGCACAAAATAAAGTAATGGTATTTCCTCTGTAGGCAACTGTGAACAGGACAGTTTCAGCTAAAATTGGGTATGGCCAACAAATTAACCAACATATTTTGCAGAGTGGTTAGATTTTAGTTATCTGAATTAATGGATGTTAGTACTGTGCTGTTTCCTCTAAAAGTCACTCCTTTTGGATCTAGATAGTAATCTTACATCCAATATCTATAAATAATGATGCTGCCTTGGTAGAAATGAATTGAAGAGAACTCAAAAACTATTGAGTTGACTTGGTCCATCTTTTTCACACCTGTGGAACAATCTCTTTTTCCCAACTTATACTTAAGATGGATTGAATTACCCATTAGCTAAATTTAGCATACCAGCCCAAATAGATAATGTTTTGTTTCTAAGCCTATGACTCACTCTATTTCTTGACTCAGGAAACTCATCAAGTACCGTAAGATCAGCTCCTTCTGGGCTCTTGGTGCATTTGGATAAGAGTGAATAAAAATGGTGATAATGTCAACTAAGTTGTTAAACATGAAACATTTTATTAAGATTTTATTTATTTATTTGAGAGATAGAGTGAGGGAGCATGAGCAGGGGAGGGGCAGAGGGAGAGGGAGAAGCCGACTCTCCACTGAGCTGGAAACTTGATGTGGGGGCCTGTTCCTGGGACCCCTGGATCATGACCTGAGCCAAAGGCAGATGCTTAATGGACTGAGCTGCCCAGGGGCCCTAAACGTGAAACATTCTTAAATAAACAAATTTTGCCAAGCACTTTATACATGTAAAATTGTATTTAGACCCTCTGTTTACATGGAGTGCTACACTATGATGTTTGCTGTCACATGTGACTTAGAGCACAGTAGATCTTCTACAGCAAAAGAAATATCTTCCAGAATGGATATCCTGGAAAGATGTATTACAGTGAAGATCTGGGTCGTTTTTCTGGAGGCTTGACGTTGACTTAAGATCTTGGGCAGTCCTACTCTCCTCAAATGACACAGTGCTCTGTTCAAGGCTGGCTTCAGATCAGATCTTGTGAGATGGCTGTGGCTTCTAGCCTTCTGGAAAACTACTGGTATGTTTCTTCAATGGTATGCACGATATTGCTTCATAAGTCCTTTTTAGGTAAATGCACTGTGATTGAAAACAATAATGACAAGGTTGGGAAATCAGTGACTAACCAAGAGCTGGGGATGATCTTTCATGTACCTTTTCAAGACATAGTTCTAGTCAACACACGTGATTTATAGGTAAAGTAGAAAATTTTTTTTAAGTTGTTTTTTTTTTAAGTAATCTCTACACCTGACTTGGGCCTTGAACTCATAACCCCAAGATCAAGAGTTGCATGGTCTACTGACTGAGCCAGCCAGGCGCTCCCAAAGCAGATAAATTTTAAGCTTTTCGAGATTCAGACATTTATATGTTGTTTGTATTTTATTTTCAGAGTTCTTTCATTCGAAATTCTGAATAATATTGCCTTTGTTTTATAAGCATGCCATCATAGTCTTTACTTGAAAGCATGCTAAGTTCATTTCTATTGTAGAAAAAGAGAAATGTAGAAATCTGGATTCTCTCTTTGCCTCTTATTATAGGATACAGGAGCCTAGTAAAATGCTAATAATATTTTAGTAGGAGAATATGGCACCTTTTATGGCTTTTAACTACATTTAGGTGACATCATGGCTCCACATGACAACATGAGTTAAGATGAAATACACTCATTAAAAAACAAATTCCATCATGTCATGGCTAACTTGTGATCTCTAGCTTTGGAGCGTTAAGCCTTGTAGATCATGCCAGGGCCTACGTGAGGTCTGTTATTAATAATAAGAATAAATTCCACCCCACTTCTTAGGTTGCTCATTCACATCACCAGTCAACAACTCAGCACACTCTTTAGTAACAGAAAAAGAGAAATCTAGTACATTCTAATGATTTGAATAATTGCTTGGAAACTTGATAATGTGTTAACATTCATTTGCTGAAAAGCGGGCCAATGATGGTTAAGCAATTTCATCTAAATGGGTGTGTGCCTATTTATATGTATCTGTGGCTGGTTAGCTTCTTGGTTAGAGCACTGTTCTAATGAAGCTCAGATCAGGGGCTTTTCCCCATGTGGCCCTGTCAACTTCTCTCTTTCAAGGGTCCATTTCATCCTTGACCCCAGTCTGCTGTGGCCCACATGTTTACTACTGGCCAATAAACAGATGAGATTAGAGTTCATGCATTGCTTAAAGCAAACCTATCACCACACTGGAAAAAGCTACTCCCAGCACATGGTCCATGTGGGTGGTTCCATAGCACCACCTCAAGGGCTGTATCTCTGGCCTTGTGCCTATGGACGTGTCTAGATATAAAGGCGCATATAATAGTGACACTAATCATGTCACTGAGGGAGAGTCGTCTATAAGAAAGACCATTATGAAACGGTGAGTTGTTTGTATCAAAGATTAGTTTAAAGACAGCTGTAGATTTATTATTTTAAAATCTCTAGATGAGGGGATTGGATTAGATAAACTTTAAAGTCCTTCCAGCTCTAAGTCCTTCCAGCTCCCTGCAGTCTCCAAGTGCATTATGATTAACATACATAATGTAAAACAATGTAGTTTTGTAAAGCAAAATTGGCAGGAAGAGAATATTCTCTCAAGAAAAACTACTTTCTGTGAGTCTTCCCTTCAAGCTACCAAAAAAAGGTGATCAAGTAGAGCTCAAAAATAATTTCTGGGCTTAAACTTAAAATTCTTTTATCTGGAACAGATTATTTCATTCCACAATTAGAAATGAGATCCAAAATGCAAATATTACTGAGAGAGATAGCACATTGCCTCATATTCACACTATGGTGTTAACAACTGCTATAAGAGCCATTTTACAGAGTAAGTTCGAGAGGGGGAAGCATACCTTATTCAAATATATGAAGATGATTTTACGATTTTACAAATCATATCCTATTTTATTCCAGTCCTAATTCTGCCAACCCTTCTGGGTATGTAACAATTTTAAAGACAGTGCTTCAAAATTTGAAGAGGGGAAAATGTGGAAACAGCTTAAATGGGAGTGTAACTCTTAAGGCTTTCACCAAATACATTTCCACGGTTTTCCAGTTTGTTCTGTTTTCTTGAGAAGGGGTGAAAATTTTTGGAATTAAATGTACAATGAAATACCAAATATATACTGGTTCTTTAAAGCTTTGTATCTCTATTTTTAGCTCAATTTCTGTTTACATCAGGTCTCTTTTACCTCTGAATTTGGTGAGACATGCTATTTACTATCCCATTGACCAGAAGAAAATCTGTTCAATCAGTATTTGGAGATCTATTTCGTTTGGAGTTCTGTCTAGTCATGTAGACATGTTATTTTGATAGTAATAAAACAAAATTTAGTAGGAACAAAATCAATTTGTAAATGAACTGAATTTCAAGGCTCCAGAATTTCTGTTTCCCACTGCCCCTGTGCTTGAAACAAGAGAATCAGGGCTCCATGTGTAGTTCAGGGATGCAAGTTGATATGCAAGGTATGTGTTCTTCTTTTTTAGAGACAGAGGGAGAGAGATGGGGGTAGGGAGCCACCCAAGTGCCCCATAAGTTAACCCACGGAGCCACTCAGGTGCCCCATAAGTTCTGCGTTCTTGATGTAAGAGTTGATAGGGTTTACAAAGAAACACCATGACATTCTGTCCCAGATACCTTCTTCCACCGGTTAGATTGCTTAGTTCTGGTGGGACAGTGCTGATTCAGGCCTCAGCTGGGACAGCTGGTCAGACCTGTGAACCTCCCGAAGTCTCTGTATAGGAACGGCAATCAGAATATAAGTCTAGATGTTTTGCAAAGCCGTTTCCTACATCTTAACTGAAAAGGATCAGGTATCTGTCTGTCCGGCCCAAGAGATCCCAGGCCACTGAGATAGTAACGACAACAAAAGCCCTCCCGCCAGCCTCCACTGCACTTCCTGTTACTACTGTTTATGGGGACATGTTGAGTTCCTTCCATCTGTGCAGCTGCAACTGGCAAAAAGCTAATAATCTCTACTGTAGCACCCTCTACTTCTATCCTTTTCTGGTGCCAGCGTCTCTGCTTCTCCTTCCCATCCCTTGACCTTGAGACTAGGTGCCTGCCAAAGCCTCCTCTGGCAAGAGCAGCTGTTACTTTTGGCCCATTTAAAGACCTTTCAGGTTTTAGGAACTCCTTCATTTTGTTTATCTTTTGAAAGTTAGGTGACCAGGCCTTTGAAAAATTGGTATTCTTTTTCCTCTATAACTATAAACTGGAAACTTTACTCATGTGGGTATGGCGTACTGGAAGACCAGGCTTTCATTCTTCTTAACTTCCCATGTAATCAAAAGAACCTAATGAATTCAAGTTGCCTGTAACATTTTGTGTGTTTCTGACTTGAAACCAAATTCCCAAACAACCATGTGAACAATAATGAAATTCAGGCAAAGAGGCTCTATTTTCCTGTTGTTAGGAAAGAGACTCTTATGGTGAACTCTTGGGTTCTACTCCCTGTGATTTAAGACAACATAAAATTTAGTACTTATCGGCTGTATTTTGGCTTTAAAATTATTACAAAGAGCCTGAAGAAATGTAATGGCTGAGTTGAGTTTGATCAGAAATACGACTTACAGGATTATAGAATGCACGCATTCTCCCATGTTAAAAAGTATATGGCACACTCTGTAGATTACAGTTTAATTGTGGAGATGATACAATAAAAGAGTCTCTCAAACTTCCATATGAGAATTTAGGTACAGTAAGCAGAATGTAATTATTCCAGTTGGAATTTGGCCAGAAGCTGGGGATTAAAAACCCTTAGTGTTATGAAAAGTTCCATGGGATGTTTAATGACTAGAAATAGCCAGAAGCTTAGATTTATGACATCCAAAAATAGTACCCTTAGCAGGATTAGTCCACCCAGGTCATGCTGGGGCACAGTTTGGGCAATAGTCAAAAAACCCCATTTATTGAATCATAAACATAATTTCTAGCAGCTCTGGGTTGGAGATTTGTATTCAAGCACTACTTACCAACTTTTAGCAGCTTCCTTAGATGCAGCATCCCACTGACACTCAGTAAATGCACAATAATAAAGAAAATGTTAGGTAGGCTTGAATGATAATGATGATAGGAGTATAGGAGGCCAAGGACCAAAGCTGACTTTACAAGGAGGTGACAGAGATCGTTCCAGATGTTATGTGATTTCAGAGGCTATGGAAAGATACAAAATACCACCTGGATTCGCCTTGCTAGTGACTGAAATTTCACAAATGCAATTTTGTTCTTTTTGATTAATGCTCAACGCCTATTTCAAAGCAAACATACTTGAAAAAGTTAATACCTAAAACATAGTTGTCATTTAAATCATTGTGTAACATGAGATTTTCATGCCCTATTCTAAGGAATTTTGGCAGAACTGAAAAGTAAAGGATTTTAAGAATGAGGACCTTGGGTGAGGGAACCACAAAGGGAAGAAAAATTTGCAGAAAGGAAAATGTAGGGTCAACAAAGACACATTCCTCCAGTGTCATTGTTTTGGGCTAAATTGTGTCCCATTCTCCCCCACAAATATATGTTGAAATTTTAATTCCTATCATTACAGAATGTAACTGCTTTTGAGATAGGCCTTTAAAGAGTTAATTATGTCAAAAATGGGATTTTTAGGGTGGACCCTAATGCAATCTGACAGGTCTCCCTCTTAAAGAGTAAATTTGGAAACATAGAGAAACACCAAGGATGTATAGGCACAGAGAAAAAACCATGTGAGGACACAGAAGGTGGCCATCTGTCTCAGAAGAAATTAATGCTGCCATCACCTTGATCTTGGACTTCTAGCTCCCCAAACTGTGAGAAAATAAATTTCTGTTGTTTAAGTCAACCAGTCTGTAGTATTTTGTTAGGGGAACCTAAGCCAACGAAAACACCTTTTTCAGAAGAACGGCATCAGGATTGCTAGTTCAATCTCTCAGCTTCTTTGAGGCTGAGGCTTTTATTGAAAGTGGTTCTAATCTTTCTTGGATCTTTCTAGCCCCAAGGAAAATTCCTGTGGATCAAGCCCATCATCTTAGGTTGATCTTATAAAGCGTAGTTTAAATTCAAAAGGTTATCTGGGCATTCATAAAATGCTGTAGTGAAGAGAGGTGATGAGCAAAAGTCAAACTAGGAAAGGCTAAGCATGGAGCTCACCAAGCTTATTATCAAGATGCAGTCGGATGGCTCATTGTTTGCAGGTAGACATGGTTTGTTGGCCAACGTTCTGTATTAAAAGCGAAGGGCCTGTATTATAACTACTGAAAAACCTTGGGCTGTTTGCCATGATAGCCCTTTCTTGGGCACTTCCCATGTATAAATGAATTTCGGTGAGAGGATTTCAAAATAGGCTTTTGAGGCTCTGATAACTTTGGGATTAGCAAGTGATGAAGGACTTCCTGCATTAATATTATTTAATGTAAACCTAAAATAAATGCAGTAACCGAAAGTCAGAGTACTCATGTATAAAACCAGTACAAATTGTTAATAATAAGACCGCAGCCCATTAAAAAATGCAACTGTTGATGCTTTACTTGGGGAACCCAGGAGCCTTGAGGGCAAGGATAATTTATACTTGCCAAATCACTGTGAGAAAATTTCAACCATGTTGAAATGTAAATATTCAATATTAGGAAGGATCTTTCAAGATAGGCTAAATATTTACTCAGTTTTCTTCTTTTTAAATCACAAATAAAATTTCTCTTATTGGTTCAAATAGGAGATGGGCCACAAAAAAATTGGAGGTGAGGGGTGTCTATTGTCTTTCTTTCCTGACCTAAAATATATCTTGCAACTCATATAGTCAGGAAATCTTTCATTTTTGACTTTGAAATTTATTTCGCAATTATTTTATCCTACAAAGATACTGCTAATGAAATTTAGTATGTGTTGTATCAGAAATATCAGAGATAGGATGTTGAATACAAATATGAGAAACAAGGGGCTCCTGGATGGCTCAGTGGGTTAAAGCCTCTGCCTTCCACTCAGCTCATGGTCTCATGGTCTCATGGTCTCATGGTCTCATGGTCTCATGGTCTCATGGTCTCAGGGTCCTGGGATAGAGCCCCGCATCAGGCTCTCTGCTCAGCAGGGGGCCTGCTTCCCTTTCTCTCTCTGCCTGCCTCTCTGCCTACTTGTGATCTCTCTCTCTGTCAAATAAGTAAATAAAATCTTTAAAAAAAACCAAATATGAAAAACATAATTTTAGCAGCAAACTAAGTGGTAAATAGAAGGTAAGCAAATTATTTAGAGAAAATCTGCAGAAGGTTAAAAGTGTGCAGACATTCAAATGTATAAGGACTCCTAATTGTCATGTCTGCAATTGTCACTTGCAGCCGATGCACAAATACATAGCGGTATTGTGGGAGAATTGTCAAATAAAGAGGCTCATGTCGAGCTCTTTCTTTCAGTAATTCTTTCTTTTTCCCTTCTTTATTCTTCTCTTGTATATTTTCCCATGAGGATAGTTTCAAAGGGAATGTTACTCCTGAGAAGAAAGGTTCTGAATAAAATCATTCTATCTATCATTCAGGCAGGAAAACAGAAGAAACCACTCTGGGTTTTTCAAACAGAGGTGATTTAATACAGGGAGTTGGTTCCATAAATGATGGAAATGTTGGCAAGGCGATGGTGAAGAAAGCCAGATATTAGAAACAGTAGGAAGCTGCTACCAACCCAAGGACTGGCAGGACAAGGAGGTGGTACTTTTTTCACAGTTTAAAGATAAGGATCATCCTTGGGAAACTAGATTCTAGGTACCCAGCTGGGGACTCTCCTACTGGGCCTGAGACTGCCGAGAGAGGAGCTTTTCCCATGGAGCCAGAATCACCAAGAAGATAGAATCATTGCCATGGGTGAGAATAAAAGCCGAGGAAGAGCAGGAAAAAATATATATACTGTGACTTTGCCACTGTTTTCTTCTCCCAGAATTTTGCCAGTGCCTCCCCTTGGCCAAACCTACCGAAATCCAGTTGGCACAGGAACCTGGGGAATGTAGTTCCCAGAGACAGAAAGCAGAGCAGGGAAGGAGTAAGTAAATGGATCAAGGAAGAACTGGCAAATGAGTTGCATACAAAAAGGAAACTACTTTTGTTAGTTTGTGTTACTCTTTAATTAGTTTAATCTGGTTCATTCAGTCATGGTACAATGAGAATTACTTTGGGACCTCATGACAAATTGTAGGTTTCTGATAAATTGTGATTTTCTTTTTCTTTCTTTCTTTCTTTCTTTCTTTCTTTCTTTCTTTCTTTCTTTCTTTCTTTCTTTCTTTCTCCTTCCTTCCTTCCTTCTTTCCTTCCTTCCTTCCTTCCTTCCTTCCTTCCTTCCTTCCTTCCTTCCCTCCTTCTTTCCTTTCTAATATGAGTTATCTCATGATATAAGTAAAGGCTCCTGAGGCCTGAGAATTAAAAATTCCCTGAACAGTAACGTGGTAGTTGAGATGAAGGAATCATAGGCTGAGGAAAACCAAAATGGTACCTGTCACTGACATTTGAGTTTCAGACCCAGACTCTGAATATTCCTCAGAACATCAGCTTCCAACTTGCAACATGACATTTCAACTTTAGCAATTTCGTACTAATGAACTCCTTTATTTCTGCCTGTCTCATTAGGACACTCCATGCTTTCCAGAAACGCAAGTGAAGTTTAATAGAGATAAAGGCATTCCTCTGGCGCTGCTATGATCAAGAAGCGACAATCAATCTTGCATTCTTCAAGCATGTCATAAAAAGACCCTTTTCCTTCTGATTAGCATTCTTGAACACAGTACAAGCTGATGACTTGCTTGAAGTCATTCACTGTAGGGATACAGCACCTACTGCACGTGATAAAACAACATAAGGCATATGAACTGCTCATTACAATCTAATTAGTTTGGGCTTTTCATTTCATTTTATGTCCTGAATTGAACCTGATTCAATATGATTCTGAGCTGGAGTTCATCATGTCTTCTCACTGGCAGTTCAAGTTCATGGTATTTGCTTGCTAGATTCCACAGTTATGAACATGGTTCTTCTTTTCTTTTTTAGGAACCGGTTAGAAAGAAGGTCACTGATATGAAATGATCGAAGTCTTTGCTCTTGTATTTTCCTCTGTGAGAGATTTCCATTTGACCTAGCACACATCACAGTTGTGCAGTGTTTCAAGAAGGTTTGGCCATTTGTAATAAACTGCTTTACCTGATGCATAGGTTCATTTCCTTGCAATCCTCTAGGAGCCATAGGCCTAGCCCTTGGGCTGTACTCCAAAGAATGACTCAACAAAAAAGGAAAACCTGGGTTAGTGTCACTATCAAACTCCATTGTATTGGAAACTTTTTGAAAGCAAGGGGCCTCTATTTTGGGGTTGTTTCTGATAACATCTTTCTGGTGTCTCAAACGGGACATAGACTTTGTGTGTAGACTAAGTACACATTGATTTATCTGACCTCAGTACTTTAAGGGTTGTAAGTAAAGAATGACTGGCATTGTTTTGGAAGATATACGCAGCCCTCTCTGTGTTTTTGTTTTTGAAACAAAAAGATCCAAACATCTGCTTTTTTTACATCTTCATAGGAAGGTTATGAGTATCTATTGGTTATTCCTTTTTTTAAAAAAAAATTTGAGAAATCATTTAGTATGGGTAATGTTAATATGAAATACTCATAAGTATGCTTTGCTTGCACTCATATGAGCTTTGAAAATTTTGTTGTATCATCTGGAAAGCAGAGATTATGTTTTACTTATCAAATACCTTAGGTTTTTGCCAAAACATTGCCCCATAGTTCCATGCCGTGTAACTGCATGTAGAATGAAGCCTTCCGGAACTTGATTAACAAAATCATTCTGGATAAAGCAGATTTCTTCCCCATTGCTAAGTCCAACTTACAAATAATAATAGAAAGAAATAATCATACATACTTCTTGTTTTGTTGAGAGAATAAAGTTAAGATTTTATTTATTTGACAGAGAGAAAGCATGCATGGATAAAGCATGGGAAAGGAGCAAAGAGAGAGGCAGACTCTGTCTGCTGAGCAGGAAGCCCAGATAGGGGCTCCATCCCAGGACCCTGAGATCATGACCTAAGCCCAAGGCAGACCTTTAATTGGTTGAGCCACCCAGGCACCCTGAGGCAATATACTTAGACAATACATGTAAAATGCTTAGAATTATATGCTTCACAAACTATATCTTGCACATGTCGGTTCCCTTCCTACCTCTCTGCTCTGGAGAAATGTGATTTAATCAGGTTCCCGCCCTAAATAACATCATGACACTCCACATGGTTCTGCTGATCCAGGATCAACTATGCCCTGTTCAAAAAGGTTTCTTCCATGATAGAGAGGTTTATTTAATTTAATTCAATTTTTATTTCATAACTGACGATCATCATGTAT
Source organism: Nasua narica (assembly GCA_028533885.1). Taxonomy (NCBI): domain Eukaryota; kingdom Metazoa; phylum Chordata; class Mammalia; order Carnivora; family Procyonidae; genus Nasua; species Nasua narica. The sequence goes on along the minus strand of CM052810.1, from coordinate 96,885,657 downwards.
ATTACTCAGTTTACATCATGTGTAAAGCTCAGTGAACTGAGCTTTAGTGGTAATTGGATATTTTGAGTGTCTTGCATAAACCATTTTTTACCTTTCTAACGCCCATAGAAATGGTAACATTTTTATAACATTCGCTCATCCATTTTGTAAAGAAACTAAACCAGGTGAATATCTGCTGTGTTTATTTAGATTTTATATTGTAACTGGTGGCTCTTTCTTTCTGCAATAATTTTTTGAAAGCTTGTGGCTAGGTGGTATGTAACCTTTAATTCAGCTATTGTTAGCACTTTTGTATGCCAGAGAGAGGTTCTAAAATTTTCAGTAGGCCATGGACTCTTAATAGGGAATCTTAATTGTTCCCTTAGTACTTGGGAGCCATCATGGCATCTGAGTTATATACATTTCTTATGTATAACCTTCAGCTCAACATCAACGTAAGGCATAAGGCGTTTGTCCCACACTTTGTACAAGGAGAGGAAGTGAGATTTTTTTTTTTTACTTACATTGTCAAAGATTCTTCAGGGATTGTTCTTGGTTAATTAGCAATTAGTAAAATGAGTATCAAGCTCCTGATAAAATAATGTTAGGGAAATTGGGAAACAGGAGGTTACCCAAGCCACTAACTCAATCTTTGGGGAACTGAAGGAGGTAGGAAGAGAGGGAATCGAGGAACCAGGGGTGCCCAGAGAAGTGATGGTACTGAAGCTGCCCGTGTCCTCTAGCATATTATCCCAGCCCTTCTCTTCATGCCCTGAAGCATGGTTCTGAGGCCCAGGAGAGTGGAATGAACTCCGAAATTACGACTTGATTAAAGACTACTGAGATGTTCATATTGGAGATAGAAAATGATATTATGAAAATTGATGTGCTCTTCTTTGTTTATAAAGACAGCATGATTAACTTGCCATCATTTGCATTTGAGTTGATGGTAGGTTTGGCCTGAACTATCTACACTCCGGGGGAAGGGCATGAGTTTGCCAGGCAGTTATGTGTAAGGGGTTCTGTCCATGCAATGAAATGTTGCTGAGCCACCTGGCTAACATGGCGTGAGAGCTGGTGACCTTCGCAACCTGAGCGGGAAGGAGCATGACCAACGCTATGTATTAATTAACATAGGTCTTCATTCATGTGTTAAGGGATATGCATGTAATGTTTTCCAAACTTAGATCCATGCAAATAAAAAACACAAAGTGAAAGAAAATCTTTCGTGGGTATTGGCCAGTTCCAGTGAAAGAACTGGGAATTGAGGACACAGATGATTTTATCTCTGACCATATAATGTTTTTACTTATAGACCCCATTGAAGTAGAGGGTTCTTTCTTCAGTCCTATTGCTCATACTTTCTTTCACAAGACTGAATTTTGGGAGACATTGAGAAATGAGGTGAATTAGGAAATATCCTATGGTTTAACAGCTGATAAATGGGGTATGCATTTTCTTTAGTTTTTTTCTCTCAGGCATTTTTGGCCCCACTTTGATTAAATTTATTACGTATAGGTATATCTATAATTGGGATGGTATGCCAAATTATAGAGTCTCAAATGGTGATTTTCATATCAAATTCTTCATTATTGCCTTTATTCTAATTAAGGGGCAGGTGAGTATAGAATCAAAAATATGGGTTTTGGGGAGCATCTGGGTGCTCAGTCGGGGTTAAACATCTGACTGGCTCAGGTCATGATCTTGGGGGTCTGCGACTGAGTCCTGCATCAGATTCCGTGCTTAGCAGGGATTCTGCTTCTCCCTTTCCCTCTGCCGCTCCCCATTTGTGCTTCTCTCTTTCTTAAATAAATAAATAAAATCTCTTTAAAAATATGGATTTTTTTTCAAGGGAGATTGGTGTGGCTTTACGTATATTCTGACCCTAGCACTTAATGTTTTGTCATCTTGATCATTTAACTTCCACGGGCCTCAACTTTTCTTCCCTATAAAAGGGGAATAATGCTCTTTATATCTCAGGGTTGTTGTGTGTAGACTTACTAGCATAACGCACATGAACTACATTACAAAACATTCTCAATATTTTCTTCTTTCTTCTTCCTTTCCATGACTAATTTTTTCTTACACAGCTGTGATTATAGTTCTCACTATAATGAGAATATGAATGAATATACTGTCCTCTGCATATTCACCAATATGGAATATTTTAGTAAGGTGACAGATATCTAAAAATTCTGTTTTGAATCACCATCACCTAACCATAACTTTCTTTACTTCTAAAGGCCCCAGTTTTCTTAGGGTACTAAGAGGATCCTAAATTTTGTGGAATCTGTTGAAATTTATGTTTCTACCTTGGTGGCTATTACGGCTTCTCCGTGATGAATTTCCGGTGACAGGGACATCGAATGAAAATGGGTTTAGAAATTTATTTTATAGACTGTTTATGTGTATGTATTCACAAAAATAAAAATGAAGGGAGAAAAAATGTTATTCATGGACTTAAAGGAAGAGCCAGTGTGTACATATGTCAAGTTTCTTAATCTGTGATAATTAGTAAGTCATTGCCCATAAAACTTAACAAAAATAGTAGAATTTATATAAATCAGCTGTTCTTATAGGAACAAGACTCTACGTGATATCAATTGCATTTGGTTAAAAACCCTTCCAACATTATTCAAGAAACATGGGTGTATGTTCATTATTCCCCAGGACCATCTTAAGCCCTCTCAAGAGATTTTTTCTCTAGGACACTGTCAACAATTCAGCTATTATATCAGTAATGTTGGATAGTCCAACAGGCAAGTGCAAAGCTTGGAATGCCCAATTAGGCATTCTGCAGCTGGAGAAGGTGGGTGATTTCCCCTCAAGAATTGTGCATCGTTTCTGCAGCTGGAGTGCTTAAGTGGTCCATTGAGCCAACAGCTGTGAGAGTTCCATGCAGCTGGGTCAGGTCCTTAGGGAGTATTAGTGATAAGAGAATAGTCACACAGTCAGCAGCACTTTACATCGATTGTTTCTCATCTGATTTTGCTTATTAAATACTTTCTATTTCATTTATTTACTTTTTGGAGGTGGTGGTTATTTTGAATATTGGCATGGGTAAAAGCAAAGACTTCCCTCAAGGTTGCATTGAGTTTTTAAAAGGAGAAACATAAGTTATTACTTCATTAAATAAAATTAGGGTTTCCAGATGATTATAATAATCATTAATTTCTCTATGTGTGTACCTGTCAGTGTGGTTAATTTCTCTAGCAATTTGTCTTACTTTGGAGAAAAAAC
>CM052810.1:96827438-96877438 GCA_028533885.1 Nasua narica | reverse complement strand
CACAGTCCCTTCCAGTGCTTCATGGGTCTGCTGCTTTTCAAAGCAAAATTTCTCTAAAAATTACCTAATCTACACTTCATTTGTCCACATCTTCACCTCCTGTTCATTTTTTGTGCTCTTCGACCTGGATCGCATCTTCTCCACTCCATTAAAAATACCTTTGTCATGAAACACATCTTCCTTTAATTTCCTTGATACATGATTTCCCAGAGATTCTGCTTACCCTTTTTGGTTACTCTTTCTCAGTCTTTTTTTCAATGACTCCTTCTCCTTTATTCCTTTTCTGAATATTGGAGCCTCCCAGAATCTGTCTGGACCATTCTATCTTCATCAGTCTTCTCTTGCTAAGTGACCTCATCTAGTTCCATGACTTTAAGTAATAATTAAATAATAATATTTTATTATATAGCCCTGATATTTTTTAGCCCTGATATTTTATATCCTGATATTTTTTTTATAAAATTTATATAAATTTTTTTATAGCCCTGATATTTATAGCCCTGATTTTATAGCCCTGATATTAACTTTCTCCCATGAAGTCCAAACACTTACTGACTACTCGAGATGTCCCCTTGGATATGCATTGGCTTCTAGTCATCTCAAACTAAATCTATTTAAAACAGAAGGCTTGATTTTCCCTTAACTAAACTATATTCTTTCCAACGTTCTTCATTTCAATAAATGGAACTGACATTCAGGATCTTACATCTAGGAATCTTCTTTGATTACTCCCTCTTCTTCATCCTCTAGAGTCTATTCACCAATGTGTCTTTCTGATTACGTCTCCAAAAGATATTTCAAATCTCATTTTTTCCCATCCCCACTACTACCATCTTTGTCCAAGCCATCATTATCTCTTGTTGAGTCTACTGGTTGAGTGCTCTGATGGGCCTCACAGCTGCCATTCCTACGCACTCCTGATCTATTCCCTGCCCAGAGGCTAAAAGGACCAGTTAAACCTCCAAGTCAGATCACATGGCTGCCTTGATGAGAATGTTCTTAGGCTGCAGTATCACTTAGACTAAAACCTGCCTTGTAATGCCCCACAAAACTTCGACCTTCCTTTTTGGCATCATTACCTAACACTCGCTCCTTGTTTCATTACATTCCCAGGGTATTTCTGTCTTTTCTATGTCATAAACAGGGTGAGTGAGCCCGTCTATGCACTTTTTGTTGCCTTTGTGTGAAAGGCTCATCCGTGGTCTCATCAAGTGTTGCCTCCTTCTCATTTGTTCTTAAGATTTCCATTCAACTCTAATCACTCCTCGGAGGAGCCTTCTTTGACCATACCATCTATCGTAGACCTCTCACCACCACTCTTCTTACCTTTACAATATCATTGTCTTCATTTTCTGAAAGAAGTTATCACAAGCTGAGATTATTTTGTTTATTTATTTGATTGTAAGTTGTCCATCTCTTCCAGTAGACTATAGGCTACTTGAGGGTAAGGTCTCTTCAACATTTGATTCAATTTCTTCAGTATCCTCATTACCTGAAATAGTGCCTTTCCCACCCAAGTTTTAAAATAAATATAGGTTGAATGAATTAATGAATTATAATTAGTAATGTCACTGCAGTACTCACAGGTAAAATGAGACATGCCTATAAGAGGGCAGAGAACAGAAGTAATTCTGGAATGGTTATTGCATGTCCTGAGGAGCCTGATGAAAAGTATTGGGTTTAATTTTTCCTTCTTTAAGCAGAATTCTCTTGGTTTTAAAAATTAATTACTTTATTGCATTTAAAATGAGTGAACTACATCTATAAGTACCCAATATGGCATGCCCAGATCTTAAAAACAGAATGAAAGTGAAAAAGTAAGTTTCAAAATGATACATAGAATTTCTGTGTACAAAAATGCAAAATTACATAATGCATATATTGTTTACATATGCAACTTATGTGGTAAAAGTAAAAAAATCAGCTTTTTGGAAGGAGTCATGCCATATTCATTATAATGGTTACTTCTGAGATGGGAAGAGAAATGGGATTCAAGCCGGAACAAAGGAGACTTCAGTTTTATCTGCAAAGTTTCATTTCTTTTATTTGAAAAGTCTGAAGCAAATTTGACAAAGTGCTAATGTTCTGCAGTTGGGTGGATTGATGAATGTTTATTATATTTTTCTTTATAATTGCCGTACTTTAAACATTTAAAAAAAAAAACTTCATTACGGGCTTTATATACCTGTGGTCTGAGGGGAACTTAAGGAATTGATTCATAAAATATAATGTCTTTATATTTAAATCAGGAGTTAACTAATTCAATTTGGCAACTATCTTTACGATTCTTGGGTGGGCTCCCTTCTGGCCAGCGTCTGTGTTTTTGGGTCAGACTGAAGTGGTGCAGAATGTGAAAATAGGAGAGAAAACATCTGTGCACTAATGCAAATATTTCTCCTCTGTTCCTCCAGGGTTGGATTTTTTTTCTCCCCCTGACACAAGCGGGGCGGAGAACCAACAAATGTCATTTATTGAGAACATACTACGTATCAGAGACTCTGTGCACTATCTCATCAAGTTTCATAGCAACTGTTCAAAGTGGATATTATCACCCCTGCTTTCCAGGTGAGAAAACTACAACTTTGGGGTGACTCTCAGGCTCCACAGCCAGCAGATGACAAAGTTTCAAGTCAAAGCTAAGTTTATTTGAACCAAAGATTGTGGATTTTCTATTCTACAACTTTGCCTATTGCTCTTTGACCTCCTAATACTCTTTTAACTTCTCAATTTTTCAATTCAGACTTTGCTTTGGATTTAAAGGCTGCCTTCCTTTTACTAACATATTTGGGCAATGATCTGTACCTTTCATAAAAGACATATTCAAATTTAACTGAGTTTCAACTCTAAGAGACTGGTAATCATACTATTTAGTACAGAGTATCCTCACTACAAACTGGAATTTCAGGGATGAAAAATAGGGTAAAGATAGAGTCAGATTTTATTTTATTTACACACACACATATGTATGTGTAGTTGTGTGTGTATGTGTGTGTGTATGTCTTAAAAGGGTTTGGCAAAAGGTAGAAGTGAAAGTGGAGAAGATATAAAGTACAAATAAGTAACATTAAGAATGTACTTGGGAGCCTTGGTGGCTTAGTGGGTAAAGCCTCTGCCTTCGGCTCAGGTCATGATCTCAAGGTCCTGAGATCAAGCCCCGCATCTGGCTCTCTGCTCAGCAGGGACCCTGCTTCCCTCTCTCCCTCTGCCTGCCTCTCTGCCTACTTGTGATGTCACTGTGCCCGTCAAATAAATAACTAAGATCTTAAAAAAAAAAAATAAGGTACTCACAAAATTTTGGATTTGAGCTATCAAAGGATGAGCTTTGTGAAGTAGTTGAGATTTATTTTTTTTGAGATCTATTTCATTTTTCTCTCCCCCAAAGTGTCTAGAGCAGTGTTTTTGCCATAATTTGTTGGGTGAGTGGCATACATTTTGACAGCCATCCCCCAAGTGGAGCCCTGCCCCTCATCACATTCGTCCGCCATAGCACTGGGTTTTTTATATTGTTCTGGGGTACCAGAGCCCACCTTCCAGTACCCTTCTAGGTACAGCTTCCAGCATCTTTCACTGCACCACCACTCCCTTAAAGATGAATCAGCTTTCTTGCTTTCTGGTCAGAAACACAGATCTGGACCACTATGTTAATTGATGTAAAATGGCCAATATACTAACTTTAAAAAGTAATACATTTTTATTCCAATAGGTCTTTCTTATTTACTAGCACATGATGACGGCATGTGAATTTCAGGCATAGTACCATAAAAATAAGGAAAATATTTTAAAGGAAATGATCTTTCTGTGTGTCTCAAAGCAGATATGTTGCTACCTTTTCTCTCTTTCTGTGTTATAATTCCAGTATTCAGACCATCAGGTTGGATACTATCGGGGTAGTGAGAAATGTGTCAAATTGCTTTTTCTGAAAGTACGTAGATAGTATTTTGTCTTTCAGCACTGATTTGGAATAGATGTTTCTGTAATGAAGGCAGATAAGGAACATAATTTAGAGATAAATAAAAATAAGCAAGAAAGGATTTTTTTAAGTGTAGTTATGATATTGAAATTATAAGAGAAACATTTTTTAAGTTGAGAAATGAAAACTATGAACAGGAATCAATAGAAAACTAAAAATATATGTTAACATAGATAGATGTATATTTCCTCTTGTTTACTGCTGAGACATCATTTTGTTCAATTCACTGAATGTTGTCCTGCGGGCTTTAAAACATACGTGTAGTGGCCAGCATGACAGAGTGGTAACCACAGCCACTCTAACACCACGGGCTTTTTCAAAACCTTCCTTGCGATTTTGAAGAATTTAAAAGATAACAAAAAGTCAATTTCACGGATCTAAAGGGCAGTCTAGAAGTCGGTTCGTGCTCACCTAGGAGAATGGATTTACTTGTACAAGTTTTAAATAACTCATCTAAGGGGAAAGGAGATATTAGATCAGATGAGGGAAAAATTTCTGATATTAAAGATGTCTCCTTTGTGACCTCTCTTTTTTATTTTTTCATTGATATCTCTGAGGGTTACCTCATGGTGGAGATTGCAGGAATATTTTCAGGCCCCAGATTTACTTAGAAAGGTAAAAAAAGCCCCTCTCTATTGCTAAGTAAGTGAAAATGGGTGGGATGATTAGTGAAAAGTCACTTTTATCTGATATAGTTTTATTTTACTCATAGTGTAACTTCTAGGTGTTGTAAATGGTGTAACAATAGTTTTTGATGTATGTTTTTCTTTATTTTAAATTTACTGTTGAAATGAGATGATATCTGGAATTCGCTTCAAAATACTCAGGCAAAAAAAGTGACAGATAGCTGAAATAAGATTAGAAAAATGTTGGTACTTGTTAAAACTGGGCAGTGAATATTTGGAGTTTTATTATAATATTACATTTACTTTTGAGTATGTGTCCAATTTGCCTTCTGTATTTCTTAGACTTCTATAAAAATATATCTTCATCAACTATTCAGTTATGCTAAAATACTATTCATATAAGAAAGCTAGAGTCATATATATTACATATATATGAACATCTATGTATTAATATAAATGCTCACTTTGTTTTCTTTAGACATCAATTTTCAGAGCCTTTGTTCTCTAAGTGTGCTTTTTCTTGGTAAGCAATGAGATTTTGTTTCTTCTGTTACTATTATTACTTAGATTTTAAAAACCTGGTAGCTCAGTTGATTGAGCATCTGACTCTTGGTTTTGGCTCAGGTCATGATCTCAGGGTCATGGGATCTAGCCCAGCATTGGTCTCAGTACTCAGCAAGGAGTCTGCTTGCTGTTCCTCTCTCTTCCCCTCTGCTCCTTCCTTGGCTAGCACACATACTCTCTAAAACAGATATAAAAATCTTTAAAAACTATATTTGATATCTTCCAATTCAGTGCAATTGTTGTACATTGTGGTGCTTATGTTTATCCCATTTTAGGCCAGTGGGAGTCTCTTCAGGTTGGCTCTTATGTCTTTTTGAAAAGATCACATTAGTAGTGTTTGGTAGCTTTCTTGTCTTTTAGAACGATACGCTTCTCCAGAGTTATCCTGTGCATTTACTGCCCAAAACTTCAAATCTGCTATCTCTCCAGGAGCTCAGCATATTTTAATCTGAGCCCAGAAGGTGTCTGCCGGCTCTAACTACATGTAAGGAGCCATGTGAAGTCAAGTTACATGGTGATAATACTGCTTAGCAGAAATTCAATAAGAAAGTTTCTTTGAATGAGCTGCTGCCAGACGTCATTGTTCATTCTTGTGGTTGGGGATGTAGCTATTCTTCTCATAGATAGGACTTTTTATTACAGCAAGTCCATGCCAGCCAGCTATCTCTTTTTAATGTGCTCAGGACTTATTTTGGCTTATAAATACTTATCCTCATGGATTCTGCACGTTTTATGCTCAGTGGGCTCCATCTTTTCCCTTGAATCTTTCCAGGGCCTAATCTTGCCCATAGAACGATTGGCTTCCAAATTAAGATTTGACTCACACTCTTCCACTCAGCGACTAACTTAAAGTCAAAAGCAACCATCAACATCATTATCTTCAACAAACTTGTCTTGTTAACTTTTTCTTGGTGCTCGTAATCCCACTTAATCCTCACCACAGTTCTATGAAGTGGGTATTACTGACCCATTTTAGAGGTGAGCACAGTGAGGCTTAGGGAGGTCAGATTACTCACTTAAGGAGTGGAGTCCCACAGGGAACTCTCTGGGCCCAAACCTGGTGCCTCTAACAACTGTTTAATGCTTCCTCTATTGCTCAGAAATGCCAGATCTATAAAGAAATATAAGACATGGCTTTTCTTCTCAAGGAGTTTATGATTCTAACTGAGGAAGATAAGATATTCACAGAAAGCAAAAACAACAACAGCAACAACAACAAAAAAACATAAAGAAGCATCTGAAAAGACACCTGTAATTGTTTCCCTTCCAATTCACTCCCCATTGCTGTCAGATGAATTTTACTAAAATGTTTTTGCTCTCATTACCCCCTGATTAAAACTTCAGAGGTTCCCCACTGCCCACAGGACAAAGTCCAACTTGCTTGCTTGGCATTTCAGGGCTTCCAAAATTTGGCCTTTACCTATTTTCTCATGTGTGAAATTCCACTGTGAAGTTGGCTAGTGAGCCAGGTGTCTAAGCCAAAGGACACGTCTGGAGCTCTACGCCTTTGTGTCCTAGGAATGTTATCACATAATGGCATCTGAGTTGTACTTAGTTCCACTTTCAAAAAGGAGATCCATAAAGGATGTAGAGCCAATTATCCCTGTGACCCATCCTTCAGTGGAGTTCTCTGCTATAGCCAAACAGGTCTTACTTCCCCAATGCATCTTTCCCCGGGAAGGGTAAGATTTTGTTCATGTTGCCCCCTTGCCTAATGCCTTCCTTCTTCACCTACCTTTCCCTTGTGAGCCATGGCCATCTTGGAGTCTCTCCTGATCTCTTCAGGCCCTTGTTTAACATGCTGGCATTTGAAATTCCTCAGATCTTATTACTTGTGTCAATGACTGTACATAGTTTTAGATTACCATATATATATTTATTTAATATTGTAACTACCATATGTATACTTAATATTGTAATTCAGCCTTTTCTAATTATGAAAGTAACAAATACTCAAAGCCAAAACTTGGGGATATGCTAGGCAAGAATAATACAAGTGAATTAATTACTGATAACCTCACAGCCCAGGAAGATCACTGCTGATACTCTGGTGTGTGTGTGAGTACATATTACAGTATACATAACAACAATGGCATTATACTGTACCTGTGATTTCATAACCTATTTTTTCTCTTAGCAAAATTTCTCTTGTCAATAGTATTCAGATACAATAGATTTTAAGTCTTCATAATATCTCACATATAAATATTCCCTTGCTTAGTTATTTAATTTTATATTACTACATATTTGTATTGTTTTTCCATTATATGTTGAAGTAAATAGACTTATCTTTTTAATATGAAGGAACTATGGGTATTTGTCTAAAGGTGGGCATACCTGGTTCAGAACTACCTCCTAGCTCTATCACTTGGGCAATGATAAAAACCTCTCTAAAGCTTGCATTTCCTCACCTTTGAAATATGCATTACATCACAGCTATATCACAGTCTTGTTACAGGATAATTGGTGCATATGGGTTATTATGATTTTTTTTTTTTTGCTTCATGTCTTTGCACTGATGGTTAGATCATAAATCCCTTAAGAAAAAGGCTTTGTCTCACAGGGCTTGTGTTTGTTGTCCTCATGTCTGTCCCACTGCAGTATACGTAACTGGTGGTTAACAACTGTTTGCTGATAATTCTGTCAATGATGCCTCAATGTTTTCCGAATGCTCAGTGTCAAAAGTTACCCTTAGCAATAGGCTCATGCAAATCCAAAACTTTTCTTAGACTTCTCTCTCCTCATCCAAATGCTTATTTTTGGTGCTAATGTTAATTTTCTAACATTCCAGTTTTGCCCTGTATTCTTTACATTCCAGTCATTACCATTTTTGTTGATGGGCCTGGTTAGTTCCAGACTGCGTTGAAGTAGAAGGCTTTGGGAAGATCTATGCTACCCTCAGGTGATGGTATTTCCAGGGCACCAATGCGTGGCACTGCGAAACCCATCTTTGGCTGAGTTAGCCAGTTCAAAAGCCAGCTTCACAGCAGAATTTCACACATGCAAATGAACCATTGTGATCCTGGTCATGAAAATTCATGGAATAGTGGCTAGTTCAGTGTGGATGACCTGTCAATTTGGCAGCCAATCATTTAGTTAAACATCCAAATTACTGGCCAGCTACTCAGTCTAAAGCTAGTCTTCCTGCTTGTTACTGAGTTCTATGTAATCCTATTAAAAGCAATGACATTCCCTTTGATTTGTGGCAGCTAATGGTGTAGAAGTACCATGCAGGCCCAGGACATGTGTCTGGCACAGTTTAAATGTGAGCATTGTGAGAATAGACTGTTTATATTACCATTGGATTTATTCTTAAAATACTGAATATCCTCCATTGAATAACAGGCACAGTATCTTAATTTCATGGATGCCCCTAATTACTGTTTTCATCAATTTTAAATGGGAGTTCCTCTAAGGATTAAATCATCTTTTTTTTTTTTTTTTTTGATGTGTACTAATTGATTTTGTTGGATCTATATTTCACTCCTTGGACCAGCTTGTCCTGTCAGGCAGTCAGAAGGAAAGCCGTGAAGACTCCTCAGGGGCTGGGTAGAGCCTGGGATTCAGCTGAAAGTGACCCACCTGAGGTTTAATTCAGACATGGGATAGTAGAACTCAAAGTCTGGGAAATGAATCTAAAACAGCAACTCCTCATTGCAGACCTCCTTGAGAATGGATGAACAGTTGGGGCTTCAATTCCAGAAAAATGCAGAAACAACCTATCATGAAAGCTCCAAGAATTCACCAATCTGCCAAAGCCCAGGGGTCCAGGAAATCATAAATCCTAGGTTAAAATTCTTGCCCTGGGGGGGGGCACCTGGGTGGCTCAGCCATTAAGCGTCTGCCTTTGGCTCAGGTCATGATCCCAGGGTCCTGGGATCAAGCCCCACATCGGGCTCCCTGCTCGGCGGGAAGTCTGCTTCTGCCTCTCCCACTGCTCCTGCTTGTGCTCCCTCTCTCACTGTGTCTCTCTCTGTAAAATAAATAAAATCTTTAAAAAAAAAAATTCTTGTCCTGAGCATGGGTGTGGGGACCAGAAAGAAAGAGACAAAGAGACAAGGAGATAGAAAAAAGACAAAGACAGAGAGGCATACACAGAGAGAAACGCAGAGACAGAGGGAGCTTAAGAGATGGGAAGTAGATATAAGTCAGTATAACATAATTTTTCAATGCTGTGCTCAATTAGATTCTAACAAACACTTTGATGTTCATAATCCTGGGTTCTTCTGGTGAATAGAGTCCTGTGGAAGACACAACATATACCACACCTGAGGATTTTTGACGACACTGAGAAACTCTTCAGGGACAAAGATTTCATTTTAAAGTCAAATATGTAGGCTGTTTGAAGACACAGTATTGTAGGCTAAAGGACCTCTTGGCTTGTAAATGAAAAAGCCTATTATGTATACTGAAGACCACTGATAGAATAATTGTCCTAAAAATACTACTGACCTGGAAGTCTTATGTTTTGTACATTTCAAAGAGATTTTATACATGGTATCGTATTTTATTTTCTCAATAGCCCTGTTTGTTAGGTAGGGGGAAAATTGCTATACGTATTTGAAATTTAAAGAAATTGAAACAGATGTGTATAGATAGAGACTTTCTGGGAATCACAGATACTAAAAAAAGTGAACTCGAGAAACCAGATTCCCAGGTCTGATTCTAGGTTGAATGCATACATCCCTGTCGATCGTAACATCCATGCAGCCAGCACAAATCTTTTTGCTTCCTAAAATGAAATATATGAGGTGAAAATAGTGCTCTTAAAATGGGACAAAATAATAGAATTGTAGAAATTTCAAATGTAGGTGATTCTCTAGATGAATAATAATCTGAGCTACTCAGGGTAGGACCTGACCCAGAAGGCTCAAGGGACTGAAGGAGGTCCTTTATCTGGCCCATGTGGTGGACATGCAGGGGAGACACGTAGAGTGTGATACAATAAGGACTTGCCCCCCAGCAACTCGCTTTTTTTTTTTTTTAAACAAGGGAGAAATGGGATTTTAAAAGCATCTATTCTATGTCTTATATCATTTAGGTAGAATGGTTTGGCAAAAATTTTGAAAAATGGAGGCACCTCGGTAGCTCAGACTGTTAAACATCTGCCTTCAGCTCAGGTCGTGGTCCCAGGGTCCTGGATTGAGTCCCACATCCGGATCCCTGCTCAGTGGGGAGTCTGCTTCTTGCTCTTCCTCTCCCTCTGCCCCTCTCCCCTGCTCATGTTCTCTTTCTCTGTCTCAAATAAAAAAAAAAAAAAAACTTAGGAAAAAAATAAAAAAAAAAAAAAAGAAAATTGAAGTCAAATTCAGTTCTCTTCTCAGACTACCCTTGGAAAGTTAAAAATTTCAAGGTATGTTCCTCAGAAATAGTTTTTATAGGGTAATGTATAGTTCCATACATTCTCTTGGCCTGAGAAACTTAAGATGGCTATAAGGACAAAGGACAAATTAATTGCTCTGCTTCTCAGGCTATCATAGAGATTCTTAGGTTAGAATAGGTAATATATATATCAAAGACGGATATATGCCGCGTACATACCTATCTACAGACATCCACATTCATGCATATATATATAAATATATATATGCACATATATGCATTTATAAAAATATTAGGTCTCAGAGTTATTTAAATACTCCTCATTTATAACTTGCTTTTTGGGTATTATTTAGTCATGCAAGATATCACCATATTCAGTATTTTTTTTTAATAATAAACATGTCTAGTCAAAGAAGGCATTAATGAAGCAATTCCCCAAATAAAACAGTCCATGATATCTGAGTTGCAGCAGAGAGAGAGTGTGGTCTTTGTAGTCTAATCAAGATCACAAGACTTGTTTTGAGCGTCTGTCATCTTTAATTTTACGGCACTTCATTTCAGAGTCGGACTGCCAGGGTCACATGCAATTAAAACACAGGCAAGATTTGTCTTGTGAAATCTTAACATAAAAAGTAATGTGTTACTCCATTTTAACTTTTCTACTGAACTCTGTGAACTCACTAATTACTTTTCCCCCCTCTTGTCACCTTTTTGATATGACATGTATTTTATAGAGGAGATAGAAGTTTGGAATTTTTTTCTTACATCATGCATACGATTGAGGATAACAAAATTAAACCAAGAGAAAAAAGGAATGCATTTTTCAGAAATACATTTTTTTCTTTTCTTTCTTTCTTTCTTTTTTTTTTTTTTTAAGAAATATCTGAGTACTCCAGCTTCGATTACAAAGAACCTCATAGATCACGTTCTAGGACAAAGCTGTTAATCTGCTTAACTAGGGCAGGTAGAAGTAGAATAACAGACCACGGATTTCACAGAGGCCAGGAGAGTGAATCAGACTAAACTCCGGTTCACTCTCTGGGTGCAGGCAAAGGGGCTTTTATGTGATTGGCTGTGGAAAGTGTTAAAAGCCAGCGCCGGCATGGAGATGTGGTGTATGAGGAAGGTTATTCCATCTTCATGATCAGTAAATTGCATAGACCCTTATTAACCTTATTGATAAGGAGCTTAGGGAAGTCCCATTCGGACCGCAATATATTCTTTTTGTTCTCCTCTCTGTCTCTCTGTTTGCAATCCCGGGTGCTCTGTCTGCACGGCCTTCAGGGGGCACCTCAAAATTCAGCAGGTCAGTGGCCGTGCCTCAAGTGAGAGCAAAGGAGGGGCTTGCGGAGCCAGTGTGTGCTCGGGGTCTCGGGACCTGTGTCACTGGTGCTCAGGACACCTGGAGAATGTTTGAAAATTTTGTGCTTAAAGAATCTTTTATATTGCTCCTCTTTCAATGCAGCTGGGGTCTGTAGGGATCTGGGGATTATTTTTGATACCTGTCGAAAAGAGTTATGTCTACACTGATTTTCCATCCCTCACTACTAATTAACCTTATTGTATACAGGAAACAGTCTATTTAATACCTGCATTCTTTCTGTAATGCCAAGTAAAATGAAATCCAGTGTGAAATCTAGTTAGCGTTTGCCTTTTTGAAGTCATTTTTAAGTTTCCACTTTTAGTGACTGTGACCTCAGAGCTGATAGCTAGAAAAATGGTGAGCCCGAACTAATTTTGGTTTCAATTGTATTCTTCACTCCTTCCAACTTAAAAGCTGCCTTTCACCTGGACTTTTGCGGAGAC
This sequence comes from Nasua narica, assembly GCA_028533885.1. Lineage (NCBI taxonomy): Eukaryota > Metazoa > Chordata > Mammalia > Carnivora > Procyonidae > Nasua > Nasua narica. The sequence goes on along the minus strand of CM052810.1, from coordinate 96,865,150 downwards.
CGAGGAGGGGGTCATCCTGAGCCGGACTGTGGCTCCCTGGAGTCTTCCATGCTGGCCTCGCGCGGCGTTTGCAGGCTTCCCATCAGAGCCATAGGCCAGCCCCCAGTCCATTAACTCTGTCTCCTCAGCAGCTCAACCCCTCTATCCCCTTGCTTTCAATCGGGGAGGCTCAAATTTGACACATCATGGCAAAATCGTGCAGCGGCAATGCAGAGAGATGCTGAAGGAGAGGAAAGAGTCTGAGCCCAGGGTTAAAATGCTGAAGGAAATCCCATTGGTGGAATGTTTGCAAGGGAAAAAAAAAAAAAAAAGGTAGGGTCTAGCAATAAAGAGCAGAAATTAAACTGTGTAAAATGTCACCAAATGATGTGGAAAAATCCACACGTCCTCAAGTATGCTTCACAATATGGACTTAGAACACATTTTGCTGGTGATGTGAGAATGGTTAGTGCAAGTCCTGCTCTTCAAATGTGAGTGTGTGTGTGTCTCAAGCAAACCTGTCAGCTTAAACGGTGCCAGAGGAAAGTGAGGAGTTTTCAGGCCAATGCTTTGTATTTGCCAGATTTCTTGGCTTTTGAGATTTTCATATATTGGTCAGAAATCCTAGGCTCTATAGAATTTATCTCCCACATAAACCTAACATTTGATAGGGCAGGGAAGGTGAGTGGGAGATGCTGCTGCGTGTCACCGATGCCTAGACTTTTCCAGATCTGAAGCCAGGTCGTCAGAATTTGCTGTTAGACTTGCATGAGTTAGGTTCGTGAATCTCGCCGTCTCTCTGTTGCGGAGCTGTAAGCATAGAAGGATTTCTTGGGGACTTAGACTTCAACAGAGTTTGTTGAAGGAATATCTGTTTGATGACCTTTTATCAGTGGGTGCAGGAATCAGGACGAACTCCGGTGATTTGAGACTACACTTGACTAGTTAGTAGGCAACCCGATGGTGGATCACATTTGTATCTAGTGTTGCTTATGTTGTGAATGTTTGTCTTGGTTCACTCATCCAACAAGTGTAGACTGAGCAGCCACTGTGGGCTCATGTCATCTCCCTTTTCCTCCCTGCTTTCCTGGCGTTCTCCTAATTGAATGGGGGAATGTTCTCTAGAACCCAGATGATTGCTGAAGAATTTTGTGGACCTGGCATGCTTCATTTCAAGTATAAGATAACAAAACTAAGCTGGATAAGTCTATAAGGGGTGTGTGTGTGTGAAAGAGTGAGAGAGAGAGAGTGAGAGAGCATGTGTGTGCGTGTGTGTATGTGTGTGTGTGTTCTTCAGCCTGGTCTCTCACCAAGACAGCTAGACATTTTCATTTTGACAACAGTACTACACAAAATTGTCATCTTTTTGTACAAGATGTTCCGTGTATTCTTATCATTTGGATGATTCAGGATCGCTCTCTGGCAGCAAGAGGCACAGCGTGTCTTGATGGCTGCCTCTTTTTCAATTATAGTTAAGAAGAAGACTGTTGGGGGACTCATGTTTTGTATCTTGTACAGGACCTCTACAGGGCCAGATGGAATTTCGATCCAATACTAGGCAGTATGATATCATAGACGATAAAATGACATCGACAAATAGGGTCCAACACGAAACAATATGATGGACTGTAGAGTAGAAGCCACCCAAACAGGCACTTCTATTTTTCATTTTATTTTTTAATAAACAAGGAGGCTTCCATTCTGTCCCCATATAATGCAGTAAAATGGTAAGGGTAGTTATTGTCAAATGACAAATCATTGTCAGAATATCAGAATCACCCCCTACCCTATAATCCAGCCAGAAACGGGCCTGCTCTAGGAAGTCTGGGTAACAGCAAATGGTGATTTGCACTTAGCAGCCATAATTAAGAGATGGTGGGTGAAGCCCAGAAGTTCAGTAGGATGATGCTCCATAATATTGATTATCATATCTGCTGTCACTGTCTGAACTCAGACCTGCATTAGTAGTACTATTAAACAAACTTCAGGTCTCAAAATTGACTATAGACTTAATATACTACCTCTGGGTATGGCATTCAAGGCTTTTTAGCATCTGATTCCAACCTTTTCATTGTCTTTATTTAAAAGAAAATAACTTATTTATCTGATGGATTGAGAGAGACACACACAAACAGGGGGAGCAGCAGAGGGGGAAAGAGAAGCAGGCTCCCTGCTGAGCAGGGAGCCCAACATGGGGTTCGATCCCAGGACCCTGGGATCATGACCTGAGCTGAAGGCACACATTTAACCAACTAAGCCACACGGGTGCTCTTATCTTTACAAGTTCACAGAGCTAAATATTAGTCAATAAGCTGGAGATCTATCATCCACATCCCTTAGAAACAACTTAGGTTTTCACTCTGTATTACCTGTTTTCATCTCCATCACATGATCCTGTTAGACAGTTCGAAGAGGCCAGATATGTATTCTATTTTATAGATTGGAAAACTGAGACCCAGAGAGAATAAATAATTTGCCCAGGACCTAAAAAACAAGTTCTCCTATGTCAGCTCGTCCCTCTCTTTCTCTCTCCCTCTTTTTTTTTTTTTTTTTTTTTCATTTTCTTCTCTTACGCGTTGCTGTGGCTCACGTATCTCCACCATTTTGCTTCATGCACTACCGATTTTCTGGAAAGCAGACTTTGCAACATCGGAAGGCTTAATATGTGGTTTACAAAAATGAAGAACCTTGGGGTAAGTCTGCTCAGATGTGTTTTATGAGGTGCCCCTGAAAATCAGGTTTCACATAAGTTTTTGAATTTTTGGCTTGTCATGAAAGATCTGAAGGTTTGGCAACACTGTGCCCACATTCTCACATAAGCAATATTGGCTTGAGCTGAGTAGAAGCCGACCTTTTTGGCCAGGGGTTGAACTCGAGTTTTCCCCAGCTGCCACCACTTCATAATGCCTGCTCTTCTTTACTCGTTTATATTCCCGCCTGGCCCTAGTAATATTTCAGATTGTAACCCTTGGTTTAAAGAAAGAGAAAAAAAATCCACCTACTTTCTAAAGATAAGATGTAACATTTTAATTGAAGAAATTGTATGTGATTATTATGTGAAGAAAGTCTTTGTTGTTTGATATTAAGATTCGAGTTTCCCAAAGAGAGTGTTGATATTGTTTTGGTTTTATTTTTTATTTTTGACAACAGAGCAATTTGACCCAGAACTCCTAGCGACAGTCCTTTTGGATGAAAATCTTTGCAAGGCCTTTTAATTAGGAATTGACAGGGTGATTAACTTATACTTCACAAAAATAAATGTGGAAAAGAGAAGTACAGGTCAATTTCTAGCTGTGTTAAACTGTAAGGACAGCAGCATTGGCAAGTGATTGTTCCTTTTTAACAGCTTTTCTAATTTTTCTTAATTGGATCCTTTGTTTTCTAATTGGGTAGAAAGAACCATCATATGGCTTTCGATAACTAGCTGTGGCATGCTGATCCTGTCTTGTGGCACACGCTAAGTCAAGTCCCACTCTCATCGTACAGGACGAAATAAATACCATCTCCACAAAGTTTTTTGTATTAGTGTGAAAGAGGGGCAATCTTCCACATCCCGGGTAGGTAAATCCATGCTGGAATGGGAAGTACCCAACTAGCTTGCTTTTCTAGGGGGACTGTTTTGGACTTGCGTTTCCATTCTATAGACTAAGTTTAGACAGTATCTTAAAATATTTAGTCATCATAATATAGAAATGCTCCTAAGGATACGAGATTATCATTGTGTGATGGAAAATGTTAAGAAGTGTATATACGCACATACATACACATATACAAACACATACAGGAGAAAATGCTAGTGTTCTCGAGGTATTTGGCTTCTCGTGTCCACTGGTGAATTCAGAGATTCTTTTTTTTTTTTAAAAGATTTACTTATTTATTTGACAGAGAGAGAGATCACAAGTAGGCAGAGAGGCAGGCAAGAGAGAGGGGGAAGGAGGCTCCCTGTTGAGCAGACAGCCCCATGCGGGGCTCGATCCCAGGACCCTGAGACCATGACCTGAGCCGAAGGCAGAGGCTTTAACCCACTGAGCCACCCAGGCGCCCCCAGAGATTCCTTTTTTAAGAAATGAAGTTTTTCTATGACTTTCTTATTTTACAGCTCCCGCTGGATCTCTTTTGCCTACTTCATACATATTTTATCATGTCCTATATCTAACCCCAATATTGTTCTCTAGCTCCATCCTTCAAAGTTGCTAGGTGTGCTTTTCATTCTCTGTTCACCGAGCTTCTCTCTTTACCTTGGAGATGGTGGGTTCTTCATGACTCTGCTCATGCCATCCCTGCTGCCCAGTATGTCTTCTACATTTTTCTTTTGTTAATCTTATTTCACTGGTTGAAATTTGATTAAAAGGGTTACCTTCCCGGTGAAATTCACCTGATTCACCCCAGGCACAATTTGTTATTTGGTTTTCTGTCAACCACCAAACTTTGTTAATGTTTCTACACTAGCTTCTGCTTGTTCAATCATTCAGAATGCTTTTTGAGCACCTCTTTGTACAGGTACTGAACCCTGGGTGATGTGGTTATTAAGATGACTGAAGTCCCTGATCTTATATTAATCTTTAGATGATTTTCTCTCATACTGGACTATGGAACTTACAGAGGGTGGGAATTTGTCTTATTTTATATTTGTATTGCTCCTGCCTAGACTTGCACCTTAAATGAGGTGATTAAGAAGTGCTCATTTTTTTTAACGTTTCTTGATGAAGAACACTGATCAATTTTATAAAATCTAACTCCTTAGATTAGTGGGTCAACCTAGTGTACCTACGTTCTTGGCTTTTAAACGTGGAATAGTTGCTATGACCATCATTACTGCCTTTGGAATGTTCTAGAATCTAATGACCTTTTGGTGTAACCCTTTTTATGCCTTTGGTGTATGCAGGTCGGATCCTCTGATGGGCGTTTTGCCTCAGTACTGTGGAATGGTCTCGTCCCCGAGAGGAATCACAGTCTCTGATTAAATGCCCTTAGCAGGCAAGGATGGGACACAGCTGGGGTTTGAATCAGGCCAAATCCCATCAGATGGAAAATGAAGAAGCTGGTGCTTTTGAAGATTATAAATCTGGAAAGCAGCAGAGACGAGGGGCTATGAGTCCCTGCTCAAAGCAGGTAGTGCCACTTCTCTTTGGCTACTAGTGCTGCTTCTTTCTGGCTGATGCTCCCAGAGTAACTTTAAAGATGGACGTGGGAAGGGATATGATTTAAACGCGGGGACCACTAAACCCACTCTCCCCCTTCAAAAAGGGAAGTAATTAAAATCTTGGAGGAGATGTAATTCAGAATATGGAATGTCATGGAAATGAGGAGGACTTGAAATAGAATGCCAGAGACTCTTGTTTTGTGCCTCCATGTTTTTCTGAAATGCATAAGTACAACTTTTCATATGAGAGCTCAAGGCTGGCAAGACTATTAGCTCCCCGTTACCAGTGACTTTAGTTCGTGGAGTTCCGCCTCATGTGACTTGCCTTGGCTTTGTGGTATGTGTATATATCCCACTTGATGAAACCTCTCTTCAGCATCTATTGTGGTTGCTTCTCTGTTCTTGGCCAGGAGCCGACTTACTGGCGCCATTGCCAAGATGAAGACATTCAAGAGGGGCAAGGTAACTTCTTTCTCAGGCAGCTCTGTGGATGCCGGAGCTGCCAGCACATCTGGCTATTTCTTGAATAGACTCTCTCCCTGTACCAGATACCCCATCTATGTAGACAGCCTATGCCTCTGAGCTCATTATTGCTCGAAGTGTTTGCTTTTGAATCTGTGCTTCACACATTTTATTTACATGCTTTATTTCTCGTTTTATGAACAAATCGATAACTAGACTTACTCTTTATTGCACTGGATTAATTTTATTTATGCCTTTTGAATTTGATTAAAAAGCTGTCAAACAAAAGTCCACATTTTTATCAGCAGAATACTTTCACAAAACTGGGTAGGAGAGGTGTTCAGCTAGAATATACTTTTCAAAAATAAAACAATGTTTGATATATTCTAGACAGTTTCCCTTTTGTTTATCCATGACAACTGAAACTAACTATCAAATGGATAAAGCAATCCAAGTCTAGTCAAGTAATCCTTAGGGCATATAAAAAAAAGGCTTTTTAAAAAGTTCTTTCTAGATGGATTTAATGTAATTCACCAATAAAGCATCCTCAGAAGCGTAATAAAAATTCTACATAAAATGACATAGCCAGGGCAGAGGAAGATATACAGTTTGATGAAGACTCAAAATGGATGCTAACATTAAAAATGAGCGGTCATGCAATTCCTGTATAATATAAAGATCAAAATTCCAAGGCACTAATTTTGTTTCTAATTTATAAGACAGTATGTTTATGGGACTGCAAAGAGTGTATATATATGTTTGTGTGTGTGTGAGTGTGTGCATTTATGTCTCTCTCTCTCTCTATATATATATATATAAAATCTTCAGTGGCAAATGTTTTGAACTGTCTTTTCTCTTCAGAAAAATTTCCATTCAACATGTTGTATTTGTAAATTTCACCATATAGCACTGAGGATTGCTGGGCTGTATTTTATATTTGCACATGCAAAAATGTTCCTGAAAGATGAAATATGTCTATTTTAGTGGGGAACCTGCTCTTTCTTGTCCTATTTAAAAATGACTAATTTCTGACTTCTTTTCTCTTTTGGTTCTACTCATGCGCAAGTAGGAGTATGGGAACATGGCTGAGGCAGCCAGGGTAGTGAGCAGGCTCACCTGCGTGCACACAGACCCATATTGACAAAACTCAACAGTCACACAATTAAACACCCAATGCCTGGGAGCGTTTCAAAGCTGTTTTTTGGATATGTGGTGTGCTCGGCACATTATTTTATAGTATGGAGCATGCACAGTGAATGCCTGGAAGTGTTAGAAAGAATAGCAATGAAGGGGTTAATGTAGAACACATATAGGCAAATATTGTCAACTATTTTATTCAAATGTTTGGAACTTAAACACAAAATTATCATTAAGTTTTCACAAAATGAGGCATCTGTCGCTTGAAAGGAAAAAAATATTTCAGAAATATGTTTACAGAAATGTAAAAATATTAGGCATTGAGACAGATGTGAACATATTCAGTCACTTGTCTTGTCTGTCAGTCTTCCTCTGAGCCGAAGATCTTATTGTACTCACTTAGCATGAGCTCAGCTATCTGGTTTTGGTATACCATATGTACTGCCATGTTCCCCATTTCATCTTCAGCTCGCAGAAGGGTGGGTCCAAATACAATTCCTAGGCTTTGAGTGGACATGAGATTTTTGGAGGCTTTGGCCACAATCCTGGAGAGGGGAGGGAAAAAGAGAAGATTCTATGAGTTTGAAGTAAAATTGTGGGTACTTTTGACTTATAAAATTCTGTGTTCTTGAATTCTTTTTCTTTTTTTCAATTTCAATATAAAGAAAGGAAGTAAGGGCAGTGATTGGCTTTGGCAAAACAGAGAATGCAACATAGGCAAAACATTTTTCTACTTCTAGAAAAATAGCAACTTCACCATGACATTTTTAAATCTTCTATTTATGGTTCATTGTATGAAAATAGAACCTATGACTTTGGGGAGAAAGATTCATTGCCTTGTCCAGCTTTTTATCCCTGAAGTACCTGGACATTGTGAATGCTCAATAGAAGTGGAATGAAAGAATAAGTAAACAGCAAAAATTACTGTGGAGAGTTAACAAGATTTGGCCTTTGAAATGTTTATAATCAATGGAAGAAATAGATGAGACATGCCTAGAATACGTAAGAATCCAAACACAATAAATAGAATAATATATGCATAGTTAATGATAAAAATTTGACATAGACCAAAAAAATTAGTAAGTTTTTAGTGATTGGAGTGAGAAAAATGTTTCTGACTATTGTTAACTGCATGTTTTGTAGAGAAGGTAGGTTCTGAGATATTTAGGTATATGGCAAAATTCTAAGTGTCTCCATTCATTTTGGACATTCCATTTGGCTCACACCTCAATAAAATATGGAATCCTGTGCAATTTGCACCGGAAAATGATCCCATTGGAGTTGAAGACATGTTTGCTTGTGTGAGGACTATATGGGGAGTTGGAATACCAACGAAGCATTAGGATGTGGTTTTATTAATGGTAATGCCTTGCCTGCCTCAGTACAGGACTCTTAAAAGGAAGATAAAACCCCATCCTAGATACTGAGGCATTTAAACAATGATGCTTATTCTTTCCATTGAAGCCTACTTCATTTTATACTTCATTAGGAAGGCAAGGTTTTAACGATGTTAAGGAAATAGGGTTAGCATATGGAAGAACAAGGTGCTAAGAATTCTAAATTCTGCATTCCACCAGACATCTGGACCCAAGTGAACTATGAGTGTAGAGAATAATAGTGAGGCAAAGGAACTTTATTGCAAAGCCGTGGAGTCTCCATCTCAGAGCCTATCGTGGAACATTGGAATCCTGGACTTCAGAGGACCCTTTGTTTGATCCTCTGAAGTGGCAGGAAGACTTGCTTTAGTTCCATTTCTTCACGAACCCAGATCTCTGAAGGACCACTTCTGTGACCAAGAAGCCATGCCTTCTCTCTCCTGAATGAGACTGAGAAGGACCAAAGGCATTGGTTTATGATGCCCCATGGCACAAGTTCATGGCCAGCAAATGCCCTTGACCTAATCACTGTAAAAAAAAAAATCAAGTATTGTCCTAAGCAATGGTATTATCTCATTTAATCCTCATATTAATCTCACAAGGTGGTTTCTGTTATTCAGCCTGTTTTACAAGTGAGAAGACTGAGACCAAGAGAGGTGAAGTGCCTGATGTCCCACAAAGCTGAGGTGTAAACCCACGGAGTCTGAGTCCAGTGCCTTTGGAGCTTCAAGGCCGTGGTGTGTGTGTTAGGACTCCTATCCTTAGTTACCAGGCTGGTTTTTGACTCTGCCACCTTCCATAAGATTATAAAATCTTTCTGTAGAAGGTCTGAATTTGTATTCCTTACTGTAGAATTGTGATTGACAGCCTGATTCTAATAGATTATTGTGTGCAAAATGACTCGCAAATTTAGACTGAATATTCAAGATAGTCTGCCTCCCATTTTTTACTTTTTTCTGCTTTTTAAGGAGAATATTTGTACCTATGAGCACAGTTGACTCATCTACATTCTGGAAGGGGTTCTCATATTTTAGAGTGTCAATGAGTTTTCAGAGACTTCAAGCTTATTATTATTATTTTTTAAAGATTTCATCTTATTTATTTGACAGAGAGAGAGATCACAAGTAGGCAGAGAGGCAGGCAGAGAGAGAGGGAGAAGCAGGCTCCCCGCTGAGCAGAGAGCCCAATGTGGGGCTTGATCCCAGAACCCCGAGATCATGACCTGAGCTGAAGGCAGAGGCTTAACCCACTGAGCCACCCAGGTGCCCCGAGAATTCAAGTTTAAAGTTTCCTTTGGAATATAAGAAACTCTGTCACTTTGATACTGCATTTACCAAAAGCCTATAGAATGATTTAAACATTTTTATAACCTGGAATGGGAACAAATGGAGTGAGTGAGACTTTGCTTCACTTTAATACACCTGTCTACCTCAATTTAAGATCTCTCTTGAGCCTTTCCCAGAGCCTCTTATTATAAAAGTCATTAGTAGGATTTATTGTGAAGGTAAAACAGAGTTTTCTCCTTTGATTTTAAAATAAGACCTCTTTATGATATTCATTCATTGACTCTATCACAATTAAAATCTCATTAAAGGCAAATACAAAAAAAAGACAAATATGGAAAGAAAATGTAGCTGATCAGTAGAGTACCTATTAGGTAAAAGTTGCCTTAACAACTCTATCCAGAGCTAGCAAAGATCTAAGTTGATAAGATTTTTGTAGCAGAGAACAGGGCTCAGAGGTAATAGGGCATGAAGAAGGTAGAAACAGAAACAAGAAAGTATGAAAGAGTGAAGGTTAATCAGTGATATAAGGTATCTTGGCCAATAGGGTAGAGGAAGATTAGGACCAGAGTCCAGGGAGACTGAAGAGGGAAAGCAATGATGTGAAGATTGAGGATTGAAGATATATTTTCCTACTCAATAACAGCTATAATTTCAGTTAGTAGCAGGAACAGTGAAATTTGGGACAATTGGGAGACAGAATTGTATCAAATCCACACAGGTGAGGCTAAAAATCAAGGGAGACCCAAGAGCAGACTGTTGGAGAGAGCGCCCCGGGGGCTGTCAGGAGGATATACCGGTAGAAGCTGGGAGAGGTCTGTAGCATGTGGAAGAACTTGGGTGAGGGGAGGAGGCACTCAGCTTTCCAGGGCTTTCCAGAAAGTTAGAGCATAAAGGACATGGGCCACGAAGTAGGCGAAAGAAGGCTGAAGTGGGGCTAAACTAGTTTTCAGTTTTTCCTCAGAGTTCTTCATATTTTTCCTGCTCAGCCAAAGGGCTGGTCTTTGAATCCACAGTAGGACCAAATCTAGAGGCAAACACCAAGACTGAGTTTAAATAGAATGGAGAGTAGGAGGCTAGAACTACATGTCAGAATCCACCTCAGGGAAAGATTTCTCTCTCTTAGCCAGTGGGTTATGCAAGAGGACTCTTGTAATGGATTTCTGCCAATGCATCAGTTTCCTAAATTTCCTGTGGACAAATGTTCATTTTGTGCTTTTATGCATGTGTGAATGTGGAGCATTCATTCCATCTCAAACCTGCATCCTTTCTGTCTATTTCTCTGCAAGCTTTCTACTTGATTTTAATAAAACCGGCTTTAACTTATGAGTGCTTTAAAATAATCTTGTTATCAGTAGATTTTACTAAACAACACATAGTTTTTTGTATTCTTGTTATATTTACATTACCGCAGGTTAAATTTCCTTAACAGCTTGGAATTTTTTCCTAATTTTGGAAAATCAAGTTACTTGCAACAACTTTTAGAAAAATCAAATGTAGTCAAGAAAGTAAGTAAATAAGACAATGTGGAAGTGTATTAAATAGAGTACATGCTTTCTGATTCACTGTTAGAGAATGTGTGCTTGTGTGTGTATATATACATGTACACACACACACACACACACATATATATATTTCATTGGCAATTATTTTTCTGAATATCAACCAACCAGTAGTTAGTGTGTTGAAATATTGAACAACTTTTTCAGTTAGAAAAGATGCTGAGAATGAAGAATTTGGAGTAGAAATCACCATTTACCAAATTATATGATTCATGTAAATAGGCAAATACATTCTCATATCAAGGTGTAAGTTAGATTCCTTTCTAGTAATGGATAGCAAAGAAGGCCCCCAAACTGAGGATGTCTTGGAATACATATTAAGGCCATTACAAACTTCCTTATTGAAATGTGAACTTACTTATTCTCTACCACAATAAACTGTTAAATAGTTAAATGGTTGGTTTAGGATTGCATAGGGAACCAAACATAATTTCCAAATACAGTTAGAATATTATCCTGAAAAATTATTTAAATCTCAGAGGTTTTTGTTTGTTTGGTTTGTTTCGTTTTTACTTCAAATCAAAGGATATCAAAATTCCCACTCTCACTGTGGGGACCAACTGGGTATTGCAAGTGCCATTATTTTGAAAGATTTGAACTAGTAAACATATGTAGAGGAGAAACACAGGCTAGAGAAGGAAAGAAAAGCCATGCATGGAAAATAAAAATCCAGTCTAGTACCAAAGATGGAAAACTCTCAAAAACACTAAGTTATACTTCCAGTAGCTTAAAATGCAGTTGAGTTGTATTTTTGGAAGGGAGGATCTGACTCAGTAACCATATAGGTTTTTACTATAGGTCTGACGATTATCTATCACTAAAGTGAATTCTGCAAAACCCCCTTTCTGTGATATGACTTGCGAAGATAGGCATTGCAGAGTAAAATAAGTTTTGGAGAAAATTGTATGCCATTTTTTCTTCTTCTTGGAAATTCACAATACACAGTAGCATAATAAAGGCTCTGAAAAGTCTTGAAAAAAATATGCCTGCTCATCTTTGTTTGACTCCTGTCTTCTCTAGCTGACTTGGATGTCAGAATCTTTTTCCCCAGGATCGTGTCTTAGGAAATGCTGCTCTAGCTTCCTCTGCCCAGGGCCTACTATATAAGTTTGAAAATGTTAGGGATTTTACCCTCCTATGCCACCTGGCTTTGGAACTCTGTAGCAGCTAACTCAAAGAGGTCAGATTGTGGTCATTTCTGGAAAGTTCCACCCCTTTGGTAGGGCTTAGATTTCATTAGGCCTTAAACTCCATGACAGTGTTGTAAATTTTGAGCTACGATTTAACCTGTTCTCAGCAACGAAATGAAAGAAACTCCCTTTCTATGGCAAAACAAAGACCAAAAGGCAAAAGAACACATCTGAATGAGAAAGGTGAGAGCAAAGACATGGTTGAAAGATTAATGTACAGTGAATTGATGGATGGGTAAGGAGGTGCAAAAACATTCCGATCTTATAACAATATTTGGGAATTCCTCTGCATGGTTGTTCACTCACCATTAATTTATTCCCAGAAATCCTTACAGCAAAGATTCTAAGCAATGTGAAGAGCTCAAAGTTTGGTGACTGTGAATGCTTGACTAATAGGAAAAAGACCCCGAACTGCACTCTTTTGAAAATGGCTATTTATTAATGCTGCTTAGTTTAAAGTAGCCTGACAAAAATAATTATGATTTTTTAAATTTGTTCATGAAATATCTCTTGATCTACATTCACTATAACAGCAATTCTAATACTGCTAAGTAAAATTCAAGTTTATAAAATCTTGAAATGGGTAAGAATTCATTTTTCTGGCAAGAGCTGAAAAAAATGATATACAGTTTACAGCATAAAAAGGAAAGGAAATGCCAGAGCTACTTTTTTTGGTGGGTCCAAATGGAAGGAGCAATGATCCATCAATTTAAGATTATTTTAGAAATAATCTATGATCCGGTGCTACAGATGTTGGACCCCAGACAAAAAAACCCTTGCAACCTTCTGCTGGGTAAGTTTTTTCCAAAAGTGAGCTGAATTGCTAACCCGAAGAAATTTCTTAGTTGCTTTAAATCACAACCAAATGACTCAGACTGAAAGAGAGCTTTACTATAAAACTCAAAATTAATGCTGAATTAAGAAGACCAAAGCATTTAATAATAGTTCAGCTCCAAACAAATACACAAATGCAAACGTTCTTTTAACTCTGCGCTTTGCTGTTACCATAGTGACTTGCAAAGGAAGTTGAAAGCCACACATTGCCTGCAGGACAACTCTCAAGTTATTGGAGGTGTACTAGAAGTGCTCTCTTCCCTATCTCTGGAATGTTGTTATTTTCCAACACACATAACTTTAGGCTGGTTTAACTTGAATGGGGAAATTGTGGTGGTAAATGTTTTCTTGCCATCAGCTCACACCTGCCTTACAAAATACAGTTTAGGCGCTGACTGTGAAATGTTACTTGTGACTTTGACCACTTAAGTGAAGAGAAGCTGTTAAAAATAGAATAAATTTTCAATATACTTGACTGATGATTCCTATGTGCTAAAACAATTTTGAGATCCTTGCTAACTATAGCTTGCCCACCCTCAATTTGCACAAAGTATGCCGCTGTTTACAGTGATCTTTTTTTTTAATTAAGACTGAGAGCTAGGCAGGAATTCAACCTTCTCCCTTACAGTCGTGGTTGTGTGTAAGAAAAAAATTTCAAATATTGCAAAAGCAGGAGAACTTCCACAAATCTTTTTGTATTGAACACTAATGTGTGTTGACATGGCCATTCACTGGTAATTCAGCCATTTTTAATATGTTAAGTTACAAATCAATTGGTTTCAACTAATGACAAAATCTTCAATTTTATATTTAAATATTATACCATTACTTTCCAAAGCAAGTTAACAACTACCCTTCTAAATAGGAATCATGGCTATATTCTGACATTTTTGCTTTAAAATAATCTTTAAAACCATATGCTTAAAACAAACAAACAAACAAGCCCCATGTGCATTTAATTCTCTCAAAGCACATAATGGAAAAGACACTTCATATAGCAGTTGTATAGTTGACATGGCCTTATTGGCCTTATTCTTTGCAATTAGTAAATACCTTTTTACACTGACTTCAGCACAGAAGATTGAAATATTTTCAATTACTTACTTGTTTCATACTCGTTGATTGGACATTATAGGGAGAGTCTAAAGTATCTTTAAAGCAATATTCAGATTATCTAACAAGTTAGGAGGACTTGAAGGCCACAGGCTTCAGAATGACTTATTTCTAGGGGAACATGTATTTTATAAAGTAACGATGCCATAGATAAAACGGGATATTATAGACAAAGCCCTTGCATAATAGATAATACCAAAAAGGGACACTAGTGATAATTACCATTTGTTGAATGTCTGTGTGCTACTCACTGTGCTGCAAATCTATCACAATTTTCAATGGCAGATTTAAAAGTCCACTTTAATTTATTTTTTCTGATTATAAAGTAATATATTCTATTAGAATTTGAAAAGCTTAGAAAAGTATAATAAAGAAAAAAACCCACCAGTAACCGTAAACTGTAACTCAGTGTAACTGTTACTCATTCATAAAAATCTATTGAGTGCCTACTAGGTATTGGACACTTTTTGGGATGTCAGGGATAGTGCAATGAGTAAAATAAACAAAATCTCTGCCCAGATGAAGCTTAATCTAGTGGGAGAGCCAGACAACAAATAATACACCAATTAATAAATGTTGTGATTTTAGCCACTGAAGTATAAGAAAAACTGAGAAGTAGTTCCTCCACTGATCCCAGCAACATTTTAAAAAATCCTAGTCACCCAGAATCCACCTCCAGAGATTTTTGTTTACTTAGTATGGGTGGAGCCGTCTGCCTGCAGATAATGTAGCTCTCCCATAATTCTAATGAGCAGAGATAGTGGGAAATGGGATGTGTAGTAGACAGGGTATTCAGGGAGCGCCCTCTAAAGAAGGGACATTTGAGCCGAGACCTGTTTAATTGCACATACAAGGGAGGGAGAATCCCACGTAGAGAATAGTAGGTAGAAAGCCTCAGTGGTGAGGTTGTGCTTGGTGGTTCTAGAAATAGAGAAGGGGTAGTGTAGCTGATGACTGGGGGGTGAGGCAAAGGAGGTAGGAGATGCTGGAGTCTCATGGGTCCTGGTAAAAGTTCAGAATCTAATTCTAGGAGTGTGGAAATCCATGCTTGGGTTTTCAGTAGAAGAGTGACACTGCCAACATTTGGGTGATAGGAAGTATAAATAACTTATCTTCATAGGTATTTGAGAAAATCCTTTTTATATAATTTGTACCTGGAATTTTTTACTTCCATCATGAGCAATTTTCATGTCTTATATATGTAATACATATTATTTCCTTGTTACCTTATATAGGACAGAATGGCTTGTACCTTATACCCTACGATTTCTTGGTATAAGTGAATATATATAAAATACACATATTTTATGTGTGTGTGTATAGCTATAGATATATAGATATATACATATATGGATATATAAAAACATGGTTCCATGTATTCTTCCTCCACATTTTAGAGTATTTCTTTAAGCAGTGGTTCCCAGGCAGGGGCAATTTTGACCCCTACCCCATTCTCACCCCCAACATTTGGTAACGTTCAAGACAGTTTTGATTGTCACGACTGGGTGGGGAGTTGCTACTGGCATCTAGTGGGTAGAAGCAAAGGATATTCCTAAACCTTCTACAATGCACAGGATAACCCTTCGTCACAAAAAATTTTCCAGCCCAAAATATCAATAGTCCTACTGTTGAGGAACCCTGCCTTACAGTAAAATAGTAGAAATGTAGTGACCAGATCAATGGTTTTCAAACTTTACCATTCTTGAGATTAATTTGGAAGCCATGTTAAAACACAGATGGCTGAGCGCCACCTCCAGGTTTCTGATTCACCAAGTGTGGGGAGGGACTTGGGAATTTGCATTCTTAAAGTTCCCAGATGATGATACTGCTCCTCCAGGGACCACACTTTGAGGACTCACACTAGATCATTAAGTTACAGCTCTTCTTTTCTTAAAATATAACATGTGAGAGGGCCTACTAGTTCTGTTAACATCACCATCATCTGGTACTACTCTTTTTAAAATAGTTGCCAATTGATAGGCATTTTTCAATGGTCTGTCAGTCTTTGAACTTAGGATTCTTTGAATTTAGGAAAAGCGTGTGAAGTTAAAGAAAAAACAAACAGCCATGTGGTGGATATTCTCTTCTGTGAATAGCTCTTCGTATCTCCTGTTCCTTTTCTTATTAAGAGCATTTAATTTTGTTTGTTTGTTAGCTTAATCCATTTTACTTATCTTGTATGACAAAACTAATGCATAGTCTTTGAGAAAAAAAGTCCTAATCAGAAATATCTAGAGTAAAAAAGTAAAAAAAATCCTGTTTTCTAGTCAGACTCCTTATTGGTGACTATAATTAATAGATCGATGTTCTTTCTGGATATTTTTCTATCATCTATCTATCTATCTATCTATCTATCTATCATCTTTATACATATGTATTTTTCTTTTTAAAAAGAATAAAACGAAAAAATACATAATATGCCACAATTTGCTTTTTCCCCTTTAACTATATATCATGGGCATCTTTCCAAGTCAGTATATATAAAAATACCCCATCCTTTTTTAAAAGTTGTTACATTTCATAGTATGGAAATACCTTAACTTATTTAACCATTCCCCTGCTGGTTGGATTTTAGGTTGCTTCCAATTCTTTGCCATTAGAGACAATGCCACAGTGAATTACAAATATAGATTTGTAAGTTTTTTGTGTATTAAGAAGCTTGATATTTCACTATTTTTGTTGTACTTATATTCTCCAAATTCTTTGGTTCTTTAATTTTATTTATTTACATTTTTTTTAAAGATTTTATTTATTTATTTGACAGAGAGAGATATCACAAGTAGGCAGAGAGGCAGGCAGAGAGACAGGGGGAAGCAGGCTCCCCGCTGAGCAGAGAGCCCGATGCGGGGCTTGATCCCAGGACCCTGAGATCATGACCTGAGCCAAAGGCAGCGGCTTTAACCCACTGAGCCACCCAGGCGCCCCTTTATTTACATTTTTGTATGTGCAATCCTGGTACTATTTCTTTTGGAATTTCTATCACTGTTTTTGTTATTATAAAATTCACCCACTTAAAGAGATTAGATAAATACTGTGTTTTCTTTTAGTTTTTAAAGTAATTTTATTTTTCAACATACCCTCTAATTCATCTTAAATATATTTTAGTGTGTGAAATGTGATGGTAATCTAAATTTATTTTTTTGTAAAAGCTAGCTAATTTCCCCAATAATATTTTGGTTGCATAACCTGCCCACTCTCCATTGATTTTTGATGTTACATTTTGAGGGCAGCTCTCTATAGTCACAGACACACATACCTGAAATATCCTACTTTACTGATGATCTCTGTGTATATTTTGAATGAGCACGTAGCTGCTTAAATCATTTTAACTTTATTGTATATTTGGGATATTTTTCCTATTTTTTTTTCTTTTTCCTGTGTGAAACAAAATATTCAGATGAAAAGAATGAGCCTGATAAAGATTGAATAACTTGACCAAAGCCATGTAGGAAATAGCAGAGCGTAGATTAACATACAGATTTTTATTACTCTGGGATATGGATAGTCTTTCCACAAATAATTGAGAGTCAAGAATTTTAAATTTGAAATCAAGGGGTTTCTTAAAGGTGAGGTCGGGGTCTGGGGAAGACTGGGGGAGAGAAGTGAGTTAGAGTCAACAAGAAGTCTTGCAAGACATATTTTGATTTTTTAAATCACTTAATTCACATCCAAGGTTGTATTTATAGAGTTGAGAAGGCTGTTTTAGGTGGAAGAAAAACCAAATTAGTCTATTATTTTTTCTCCAGATTCACACAGTGTTTTGAATGTTTGAAAACATTTGTTTCTCATTGTGAATGGAAATACACCATTGGCAAAGTAAGTTGAGACTTTCAGGTATGGTTTCCCTTAGATGCTTTTAAAATGACTTTACCCATCCACATTTGACCATGTCAGTAGTAAAAGAAGTCTTAATTTTTATGCCCTCTGCATTCTGCTGATTTACTAGTAGCTACTGATAATGGTAGCTGGGAAGACATTGATTTGGGGTGAAAGGCTAGCAAATGTATTACATGTTGGGATTATCTTTAGAAAGGAAAACGTGGTAAGACCATCATTATTCTCTACCTGAATTTGTCCATGAAGGCAGTTAAGGAAACCCGTATGTCGAAGAAACATTTTACTCAGAATATTGGGAGTTGTGTGTGGACCAGCATTTATTAGGCCAACCAGAATATGGCATCTAATTATGAAATATTAGTGGAAAATACAGAACTTAAATATTTGCCTTGTGATATTAGATACAACTAAAAAGAATGCTATCAATATGTGAAGTCAGAATTCATCAGGCTTTGTGTTTTCCTTTTCTCATAGGTGAGGAGAACAGCTATTTTACTTCTCACTGAAGACATCTGTGTCAAACCTTCAGTAGTTTTCTTGAAAATTGTCTCCTTGCTTCAAAGATCCCAGAATAGCTTGAAAGAGAATGAGTTACCATTCGAGTATCATCATTCAATCCTCCATGCTTAATTTTACTTTCTGAGAAAAAAAAAATAGTTTTAGATACCTTTTACAGAGGCTTGACTTTAGGAGAGACACTGCACCCCAGAGAGCACCAAGGTGACCATGCTCCTCAGTGGCGGAGTGCAGGCACTGAAGGTGTTTGATTTGGAAAAGAGAATAGTTAGTGAAGTCGTGACTGAATGCAGAAAGCCATGATATAGAAGAAAAAGTCGACTTTCCTCTTGGAAATCCACTTCCTGGAAATTAGCCCAGAGACCGACTTCACCTTCACATGCAAATTCAAGCTGTGAAAACAGACCAGGCTGCTTCAAAAGATTCATACTTATTACAGAAAATTCAGGAAAATGCAGACAAGTCCAAATAGAAAAAGAAAATCCCTCATAATTCCACTACTTAGATATCACTGCTATTAATATTTGGGTTTGATGTTTCTGTATGTGTATCAGAAAAATACCATGAGCATCTGTCAAGGTTACTAAATATTCTGGACATAAAAGGGCCATGAGTCCCCCATCAGGAGGTGTTTAGTAATGGTCAAGTTCTTCTATTAGATGGCAAGGTGCATGACCTTTAAAACGTGGTTTGGGCTCCCGGATTAAAATGAAAGAATGGACATTTTGGGAAAGTCAAACTATCATTTAAGATGAGTTGGGATAATATATAATAACTGAGGTTTCTTCTCCACCCTTCCTTGTTCTTTTTACCTTTCTCCAAGATTCCCCAATGCTGCTGACTAGCAGCATTTTGAGCTCAGTGGAGGGATGATGCAGCAGAAAAGCAAAGAACATGCTTTGTAGTTTTGCAGGAGAGGGCATGTGAATTCCAAGGACTGGATCTTTGAGTTCTGCCTAAGGACTCAGAGTGGCAGTCATGGCCTAACCAGTAGACTGGAAGATAGAAGAAGAGCCAGGCTACTCTGCTGCCAGACAAGAGAGAGATTCTCTGGACTAGAAGAAGGAGAGTTCGGGAGAAGACAGCTGAGACTTCAGTGAGTTCTCACAGAAGTGGTCAAGTCCTGAGCACTTCCTACCCCATTCCCCGAAAATACAGGCTGTTAGAAGGTTTGAGGATTTTGAGATCAGATGGCCTGAGACTCTTCTTGGGGGAAAACCTAGGGATAAGCAGGATTCCAGAATCCTTCATGTTCAATATATCAGAAATACAAAGATAGAAATTCCTGCATGGTAGATGTAGGTAAAGGTGACATAAGATAGCCTCACAGAATTCTGCCTGAACAGTGACTGAAACCAGATCTGGAACTGGAAGTTGGGGATGATGACAGAAAACCAGAAGAGAATGAAGATCAGCTTGGACAAACGACAAGAACCAGATACCTCTCTACCTTGCTTATCTGCTTCATTATCTTTTTCCAGTAGAATGTAAACATCTTAAGCACCAGGATTTCATCTGTTTTTGCTTAGTACTGTATCCCTAGACCAAGATTAGTATTTGGCTCATAGTTCTAGGTACCCACCAAATATTTATTGAAATACTGTATAAATGGATGCTCTACCTGGCCCCAACAAATGTTTAGGCTGTGCATAGCCTTCCAGAACTAGAAATGACCCAGGAAAATGTCTAAAAGACACTCTGAGTTGACTAAGTCATTCGGAGGAATGTGCCTTGAATGGGAAATTAGTTTTGATGATGGCACAATAATTACATTTCCTGTACACCTGAGTTTCATACCTACTCCGTGAAGATAAGAACATGAAGGCGGAGATGAAGAAAGAGTATTTCTGGAGCGCTTGTTAGGGACCTGTAATTGTACAGCATGCCTTTCCTTCCTATGTATTATTGACAATGAGTTTCCAACATGTACCTAGTTTGAACAAAATTGGAGAAATGAACTTAGAATAGAATGTAATTTTTATCTGGTTTATATTATGCATGTTAAAGATAATGATACCATCTAAAATCTGACCACCAAATTCCATTTTAGGCAAAAATGCTCAATGTATCTGCAGAAATACAAACTCCCTCAAAATGTATATAATGCTTGGCTCAACGACAGAAACTACTTATTTTGCTTTTACACACATAAATTTATAATCCGTACTGTGGTAGAGAAATAAAATGTGCCAGTTTCTACATATGTCCTTGTACATATGGATGTCGGACCCACTCATGATTTTATTGTTCAGCTCAACCATTTGTAATCACCTGTTACAATAAATTCTACGAGCAGGATGAAATGCATAATTTTTCAGGGACCATGATAGAACACTATACTGGGCGTTATAAAAGGGTCTCCAGACTTGCTTACGGACCATTCCTATATTTACCAATTTGATAATGATGGTGGCTGCTTCTTTATAGAGAGATAGATCGCTCAGAATCCTTGCACAGCTAGAGGAAATGAGGTTAGCAGTTGGCCTCAATTGTCTTCTTCAAGGTTTACTTCAACTGCAGTGAGCCACCTTGCCCAAGGGCACTGACTGACCCACTGCAGATATAAATGTGGCCATTCCCTATGACGGTGGGGCAACACTGGGGGGCTGAGGGGATTCCAGAGCTCTCAGTGGAGCTGGCTGAGATTTCGTTGGGTACATATCTCTATTCAACTTCTTCCATCCAATCCTTTTCCCACTGTCTCTCTTCCACAGAGGTCAATCCTTAGTAAATACCCTGTGTGTCAAACTCATTTCAGGGTCTCCCTGCAGGGAACATAACCTGGGATTATAGGTTCCAAAAGTGGTCCAAGAAAGCCAGCACAAGAGAGGGATTTGGAGCCTGGTCACTTGCTGCCTGGCTGGCAACAAAGAGTCTGTCAGTGATGGCAGCCAAGTGCAGTTGGGTCTTGGCACAGGGTGGCAGTCCAATTGTTAAAACTCTCACTGGTGGTGAATTGAGATGTTATATCCATGAAGGAGAGACTAGGAGATGGTGTCATGTATTAAGCATTTTAAAAAAATAACGGTGGGAGTTTGTGGATAGTAACTGCAAGATCAATGCGATTGAAGGGCTATTGCTAAGTACCACTGATGCTCTACAAAAATGTTGTTTGCAGTTATAGGGCTTTTACCTTGTAGATCAGGGCTGCCTATAGGAATGCCCATTATAGAACCGGGCTTTTGGATAACTATGAGGATGATAAAACACTGAAATAAAGAGGCTAGGTGGTAGGACTTGATGGCTAGAAGCCAGGTCGATGCAGTGACAATAATAAGCAGCATAGTCCAGGGGCAGGCAAGGGGACCTGACTCACAGAAAATTACGAAGATGGTTAAGAGAATATGGGATCCCCAAGAACAAAGTAAATGGGCAGTGAACAAGGATGTGATTCAGCTTGTATCACTGCATTAGGATGATATATCTGGTCACTGTTTGGGTTACTGCTGCTCCCGAGCACTTGGGACTTCTCACCCAGGGACCAGCAGGCCAGAAGAGTGACCATCCAGGCAGGGTTCATTAACCCTGATCAAGTGGAGGAGGTTGGGTTGCTGTTATACAATGGGGACAGGGAGAAATGTGTGTAACATCCAGATAATCCACATGGGGTTTCCAAGTTCTCTGTCACCCAGTTGTCACCCAGTTGAGAGATGGCTAATGGATAGGGCGGTGATCCTTGAAAAGACATGATGATCAGAGCTTGGGCCCCTCGGAGATGAAGGCCCGAGTTGTTGCAGCAGGTCAGCCACTGTGACCGGCAGAGGTGATAACTGAAGATGAGGAGAACTCGAAAGGACCACGGAGGAGGGAGATAATGAGTGTTAGTCATGGACTGGGGCCCAGCCGCAGTTGCTGGGCCTTGGGTTCATCCTATTAAAATTTCTTCTTCAGACGTTTTGTCAGGAAGTGAGGCCTACTGGACTCCTGAGTAACTGCCCCCAAAACATACACAAAGAATGGTTTATACAGCACAAGGGGTGTACATGGTGGACGGAAGATGTGCAGCCCAGGTGTCTCCTCAAAGAAGGACTATTGCTCGAGCTGCAGGTGTTAGTCAGTAGTGAGCTTCAGTGAGCTGGCCCTACAAAATGTGCCTCAGCTGAAGGGAGCCTCCTAACCCCGAGAGAGTCTTAGAGACAGCCAATAGCCAATGACTGATCACAATGGGAGTAAATGAGCCAGGCCATTTTGGTCCATTTGGAGACAACTCTGATCGTCCCTAGACGCTCCAGAACTCCGGTGGGTTGGTTGGACTTTGTTGGGCCACATCATAGTTTGACTTCTCTTTCTCCCCCATCTTGTTCCACCCCTTCCGTTGGCATTCATAGATAACCGTCATCATGTGAAATCCAACCTGTGACTTTACTCATAAGCTCTGGGGAATCAGAGAAGTTCTAGCATAAAGAGAACTGCTTCAGAAAAGGAGACCTAAACTCTAGTTCAGAGTCTAGCTCTGACCAGCTCTGTGTTTATGAATCATTCTCATCTACTCCAAATTCCCATTTTATCATCAACAAAACTAGAGTAAAACCTACAAACTTCTGGCTATAAAATAAATCATGGAGTTAAAAAGTACAGTATAGGGAATATAGTCAATAATATTGTAGTTAACATTGTAGGGGAAACAAACAAACCTGGGATAAAGTCATTGCACCCTGCCTATAGTACTTCATATTCTCCAAACTTGTTCCGGTCATTCTAGAGCAGAGATTCTCAATCCTGGCTGCATGTTAATGTCATGTGTGAGGCTTTCAAACCCATATCAAGGTCCAGGACTCACCCACAGAGAATCTGTTGCATTTGGCCCGCAGTGAGATCTGGATAGGATTAAAACTCTGTGTGTGATTATTTGTGTCTGAGATGAGAACCCCTGCTCGAGGGAGAACCTGGAATCTCAGAATCTTCAGTACTTGTTCTCTGTGTATTGTCTGTATGGTCTTAGATAGTCCTAACTAGTTTTCTGAGGCTCAGATTTCTTGTCTAGAAAATGAGGTTAATGGTAAAACTAACCTCCAGGGTTGTTTTGAAGATTAAGTGAAAAGTGTGTGCAAAACTTTTTGCAAATTATAGAAGTGTTAATTTTTGTCATATGTGATAACATTTACTTCTGTCGATTGTTAGTTTATAAACAAGTAAAGGGAAATTAGGACTCATTGGTTTTCCACTTTGGGTAGAGCTTTTGAAAGAGCAAAGAAATTGTACAGAGATCCTGGTTTTGTTTCCAGGATTGAGGCTTAGGTCTCTGAGTTTCTAAAGCATCACAGGCAAATCTGGCTGGTGTGCGGCTCCCAGATTTGCCTGTGATGCTTTTCAGAAACTCAGACATTTTGAAGACTTTTAACTATATGACCAGTCTAAAGTTCACACAGCCAACGAAGTAAAAAAGTCAAGACTCAAGTCTAGACCTTTCTATGTCTCTCTTGAGTTTTCTCTGCTGAGTTTTTGTTCTTGCACATACATCTTATCATAATAGTATGTGTTAGTCATAAACTATAATAATAGAGATAAGAGAGATTTTGAATTCAAAACATTGTATAACTATAATGCACTATGGTTATTAAATATTAAAATAATTACTCCTATTCCATTAGGACTAAACCTTGTGGTTGGTGTGCTTTCAGTGACTAAAAGGTGAAACTCTATAGGTAACATAGGATATGTTTAAGATTATGTGAACCAAGTCTACATTAAACAAAGTGACACCAAGGCTGGAAGAATGTAAGCAAGCATAAATGAAACATTTCGGTGAATTCAAAGTAGAGTAATGTACTGCAACTATCCTGTTCCCCTGTCTCGAGCACACTGACTTAATTTGGCCTCACAAGGGAAGAGAAGAGCATAAAGACAGTGAAAAGATAAATAGAGAAATGAAGATCATTTTAGTGTGATCCTGACCAAGCCATTCATATTTCTCATATAGCCTGGAAACAATCTCCTACTTATTGGAAGATGTGACCTTTAAATGTTCCTTACTTGCAAAAAGACAAATATTCTAGAAGCCGAGTGTTAGCTTATGGAGTCATCTGTCCTGCCTGCTCTTCGATTGGAGGCTACTGCAGGGAGAGTGCAAATTGTGGATGAGCAAATGTGTTACTTATTCTTTTCATTTGCAGACTTAGGGGAAGCTTCCGTTGACAGTTCCCTGATTTCTTTAACATAGCAAATCTTTAATCAGTCTAGAAATGTTAAAATGTGATTTTTTTACAGTGAATTGACCTGAGTTGAGTACTTGAGTTGAAATGTGTATTTTTTTTCCCTCAAAAGCTGACTTGTAGGGGAAAAAATATCAGATATTCTGTGATATACTTTGCCTTAGTGACAAGATGTTTTTGGGGAAATCATCCAAGCTTGAAATAAAATCTTTATTGAAAGTAATTCTACATTCATGCCAGTCAGATACATTGTAGGATTAGACCAGATATCCCAGGGGAAAACTACGGTATATGCACCAGGCAGAGTTGATTATTTGGACCTCCTGTCAGTTCTTAACTTCCTGACAATGGCTGAAGCATTCACGGCCTCTACAACTCTGTTTTCATCTTTATTTTGAGAGAAAGTTAATACACTTTACCTTAACTACGCCAAATGTACTGGAAAATAACCCAGTAATAAGATACACCCCGCCTACCAAGTGATATCTGTATGCAGAGAGCATTTAGTTGCGCATTTTAAGGACACAAATATGAGCAGCAAATGACTGAAAGATATTGTGATTATTTTTTTCTACTTGAACTTTCAAATTTTTCTGGCAATGCCTCCAGTGTGCTATCTTAAAATCAATGTGTATATATAATCATGGAGCCAAGTAAATGACTTTGATTGTAAATTACCTCCAAGTGGCAGGGCAGCCTTCATCATCGTCATCATCATTATTACAATTCAGGAGTAATTAGGTTATCAATGTTAATTGATGTCAAAAAGAAAGACACAGGTGTGTCAGGTGACATTTGCTTCTACTTAGAGAATCAACAACAGCTTAGGATGTCACTTTTGGAAAAATCATAGAATTTGGAGGGGCTTAATTAACACTGTAACTAAAGAAGAGAGAAAAGGCAGACCTTCAAATTCAGACTTATATTCTGACTCATTGTGAAAACAACACATGATCGTAGTTCTAGAGGAAAGGAAAAGACATGACCCCCAATAGATGTCTGATAATAACCATGTTCATTTAAAAATTCAGAACTTAATTTTATAATTCTCCTTTTTTGGTTGTATATCCCAAAATTCATTGCTGTCACATCATCAAAGAATGGAGCAAGAAGATGAAGTGGCCCATGACTCAAGTTTAAGGACAGAAATGGTAGTCTAGTATCATGTTCCCCCAAATTATAACCTATTCCCCTGGACAAAGAAGTCTCAATGTAAATGGTATATGTGTTTTGAGAACTGTATTTCCTACCTGAGCATTGCATAGGTTAAAAAAAGTTAAAATTTAAGTTTTTGAAACTTAGCTTTTAAATTTAAAAAGATCATAAATGTTCTTCAATGGGTGATTGCATGAACAAACGGTTGCATATCCAATGGAATATCATTCAGTGATGAAGAGGAAAGAGCTATCAAACCATGAAAAGATGTGAAGGAATCTTGAAGGCATATTACTAAGTGAAAGAGGCCAGTCTGAAAAGGCTGCGTACTGTATCGTTCCAAGTATCTGGCACTCTGGAAAAAGCAGAACTTTCAAGATAGTGAAAGGTCAGTTGTTAACAGGAGTCAGCAGGGAGGGAGGGAGCGGTAAGCAGAGCATAAAGGATTTTTAGGGCAGCGAAACTATTCTGTATGATACTATAGTGGTGGATACATGTCATTATACATTTGTCAAAATCTATGTAATCTACAACAGTAAGAGTGAATTTAAGGTAAACTATAGACTTTGGTTAGTAATAGTGTATCAATATAGGCTCATCATTTTCAACAAATGTAACCACAATAATGCAAAATGTTAATAACAGGGGAAACTGTGTGTGTGTGTGTGTGTGTGTGTGTGTGTGTGTGTGTGTGCAGAGGGAGTACATGGGACTCTTTACAGTTTCTGCTCAGCTTTCTATAAACCTAAATCTGTTCTGAAAAATAAAATCTATTAATTAAAAAAAGTAAAAAAAAGAAAAAAGATAATGACAGCAGATTGCATACACTCAGGGTCCAGAGGTCAGTTTCCCCTCTCATCTATCCTTATGGCCATACACATCTGAATTGCTTTGCACTCTGTATCACTCACCATATCCAAAACCATATTTAAGCCTGTTTCTGCTAGGGAGCCTTTAAAAATTGTATTCTGATCACTTCCTTATTTGCTTTCTTGGCATTTAAACATTCAGACTGTATTACATTGTTGTTGATGTGTTTTATTTTTATCTCTAAGTTATTGCATGCACATATGTTTTATCTCCCTCAATTAGATTGCAGAATTTTTGATGTTAGGTAGTATGTCACCTTCAGGTTTACTCCTATTTTCATTTGCAGTAGAAAGTTTAGGCATTCTACACCTTTTTATGATTATAGTTTTTACCTTATAGGTGGCCGAAAGGTTAAGATTTTTCCTCATCTGGATGGCTTTTTGCTCCAGCAGAAAGGGTGCTAACTTGAACAGAAATTAGGAACTCCTCCATGTTTTTCTATCTACAGTTGCAACAAGGTTGTCCATAGTCCTCCTCTTAGCCCTTCTCTCTGAGGTCCAACAGGGAGAGACAAATTCATCAACTACGATGTTAAGTCTCTTTCCATTTCATTCCTCCTTCCCATTCTACTTTGTCCTGTCTTCTCTCTCTCTCTCTCTCTCTTTTTAAGTTTCTTTGGAAGATATTACAGAGAATGACCAGAGAATATAATTTGGAAATACAACAATTGAATAAAACATGTAGATGAGTTTTTTTGGAAAAGGAAATTCAGTAAGTGCAAAACATCATCCTCGAGTACACCATTTTCAAAGGTTTTATGAGGTAGTGTGAAATTACTTTAGGTTAAGGTGTCAAAAATAGAATACAGGAGTTATGAGGTTTGTGTGGGAAAGTCTTGCTTCCTGACAGATAATGTCTACATCACCCAAGTGAGAAAGAATCCGCTTCTCTGACCTATAGAATTGTGCAGCGATCCAGGAGGCCTACCCACCCAGATTATCACAGAAACCTGGAGGAACAGGTGATTCCATGAGTTTTATATAATTATATAATAATTCCAACAGTTTTACAGCTTGGATGGAAGATCAGACTGTACAAAGAAACAGAAAGCCTGCCTTTCTCCCCTGACTCCACTTTTTTACCATGTGCAGGGTTCAGGGGATTCACTTAGCCTTTCTCAGCATCAGCCTTCCCTTTTGTAAATGTAGATGGTTGGGCTGGACGATTTCTAATCGCCTGTGCTCTCAACCCTTTCATTGAGCAATGCAACCTTAAAAAAAAAATTTAAGCCCTTTTTTCTTCCTCAAATTTGAAAGAATTTGTAAGGAAAGTTGACAAGCTTGGAAACACATGGCAAGCACAGTCATCAATTTTAAAATAAGGGAACCCTGAAATATTAGGAGTTTGGAGTAATATTTTACATTGTGTGTGCATACTTTCATGTATATGTTTATGCATACTTTGTATGTTATGTAAAGGGTGTGTATGTATATCTTTACAATAAGATATACATTTATTTATTAAAATAAAGAATGAAACAAAAAGGCAGACACTAGGAATTTTTAAGGAAACAGACATGAGCCTCCTGTTCTTTTGGAAGCATAAGGGTGTGTCTGTAGTCTGCGTTTTTGTTTTCATAACACCTATGAAAGAAAGGTGGCAATGGACCAAGAGACCCACTCTGGCAGAGGATGTACACAGGTTTGCTTTACCTGGCTGATGCTCGCTGTCTGCTCTGCAGGGAAGGACCCTGAAATTGAAGCTGCAACGTGAAAGGGCCGTGAGACCAACAATGCCTACATTGGAGTTGGATGGAGAACAGTAGCATAAGTGCCAGGAATGTGCCATTCATTGGAAAAGTCACTTCCAAAGGAAATCAGATACATCTCTAGAAGTAAGACCAGGTATCCCTGGATGAGAAGAAATCTGGGAACTTGAGAGGCAAACTGCTGGGGGGGTGTGTGGCATTTTAGCCAAGTTACCCTTAAGTGGGTATAGAAAAAAAAAAAGAGGGAGAGAAAATTAGAGCTGTCTAGAGGGTTCAAAGTAGACAAATAGTGAATTTAGAAATATATTAGAATTATTTTTCAGAGATCGCTATTTGAAACAGACTTAAAGAAATATATAAAAGAGATATGTTTTGGTGACCCTCCAGATTAACACATACATACCTGCTTTGTTAAAAAAAGACAGTTGTACAATATTCATGATATGGATTTTTAAAACCCAGTTCCCAATGGATGTACATTACCCTTCCACGCTACCCCCATGTTCTGTTGACCTTATAACCATCAAAAGATCAAGCTTTTCTGTGGTTGTATGCACCTATTGAAGACAGAGTCATAGAAGGGAAAAAATATAGTCTCTCAATGGTTAAAAAAAATCTAATGTCAGTTCTTAAGTGGTAATTTTATTAAATAGTGATAATAGAAAGAGGGAGGATATACAAGGCTGCTGAATAGAAGGGTCAATGGATTCTATTTATTTTGTGTTTATACATTTGTACTCTTGCATGGCGCCTCCTTGAAATGCCTTATCTGGAAGGATTACTAATATGACAACACTCCTGATTTATAGAAGCCCAATTAGGTTAAACAGTTTGATTCATTTCAATTGGATAAAAAAATCTCTTGTTGAATCTGAATTCTTGCTTTGCAATGAACACAAACTCACACTCATTATTACTTATGGTGCTTTTCTTTATGGATGAAGTGCTTCCCAGCCAAGTAGCAGTAGTCACCAGCTGATGACCATAAGGAAAGGCAAACACTGTCAGTAGAATAACATCCTTAGCCAAGTGTTTATGTTGGATACATATACAATACATAACTGTTCTTAACTAATGATACAAAGTCGGCCTCCCCAAGTTTCTCCCTTTGTATTATTTCTTGCCACCCATGTGTTGAGCAAGATTTTCTCAGGACCTAAGCCCCACCCTTAAAGTAAGTTCTGCTTTTTTTGCAAGCTGGATTTATTCTTTCTAGCTTCCAAGTGAATATCATGAATCAAATAACTGTGAGTTAGTTATAAATACAATTGTGGTGATGTGGCTATTAATGTAGTTTCCAGAGTTTCCATTTTGGTATGGAGTATCTTAAACAAAGAAATGATCTGGATAATTTGGTATTTTTAAGTGTTGTCCTTTATAATCTTTTCTTTATATTTTCTTTTTAAACCTATTGATTTATTATATTCTCAATGAAAATTTTTTTTTCTTTTCCCCTGTAGGCAAGGAAAACATCTACATCTTTCTACTAAGAACTTTATTTTCTTTCTTCTTCTTGCTCCAACTTCCCTTGTTTTGAATTTTCTCTAACCTACAACCTGGAATTCTCTCTTCAGTTGGCTAAAATAATGTTTTACTGGGATTCTTCTGACCAGATATTTGTTTGATAGGTTCAGCATTAAGCTGCAAGATCTGCCAAACTACTGGGATGGAGGAGGGAGGCATTGATGTTAGGGGTGAGGTGAAGGCAGCTAGATCAGACAGAAGCTGGGGCAGTCCACAGTATGACTCTAGGGGTTACTAGAAAAAAGTCAATACAGGGATCACAAGAAGCTAGGCAGCACAAGTTGGTAAGTAGTATTTAAAAGTCCCATGGCCAGGAGATGAGCAACATTTGTGGGAACAACATGGCAACTGTTTAAGTCAATATACTACCTTACTTATTTTTCCTGACAGAAGCCTTTTGAGATAGGTGCTATTATTATACCCATTTTAAAGATGAGAAACTTGAGGCAGGTTGTCTAGTGTCACAAAAAAATGGTTGTGCCAAGATTTAAAGACATGTCATTTGGGTGCAGAATCTAACCTGGTCTTCTATCGTTGTCCCTCTGTCCTTCTCATACCTCATTGGTTTTTCTGTTTGCTGTTCTCTTCCCTCAATCCTGGGTCTCTTTACTGCTCAGTTAGATAGCCCTTGTCTCGGTACCCGGAGCTCTGAGCCAGCCTGTCCCCCTCCTTCCCCTAGTCCCAGCTCACTTAACCCCAGCCTGGGTAAGAGCCCCAGGCCCCTTGCTTTCCTGGCAGGAGAATAAAGACAGCTGGCAGTGAGAAAAGTCTGTGAAGGAGAATGTGAGCACAGTCGTGGTTATGGCTTTGCTGTCTGAGAACTCCCTCTGTCAGGGAACTGCGTTGGCTTCCCACACTTGCTACATGGACAGATGTTTTCAATTATTATCACTGACAAGCCTCCAGGCCAGGTTCTTTTCTGATTGGCTGTTCCTGGACTCAGAGGGGAATAAAGGAAACTGAGGCTGGGACACGAAACACCTCAGTCATCACTTTAATCATGTTTCTCCAAAGCAACTGGTTGAGTTGGACAGTTCACCCAGAATTGGAATCCTTTTGTAAACACAGAGTCAATTTCCTTTTAAACCTTTCTTTCATTCTGGTTTCAATTTTTCGGCCCATAGTTCTTCTGACATTATAAGAGACCGAGACATTTGTCATTTCTTTACCAACTCTTTCCTTTTGTTGTTCTTCCAGAGTCTCGGGTACATAACCAGAATATAGTGGGAGTTGTGATTCAGTGAAATTTAACCTGATACTGATAGACTTGTCATTGCGAAGTCCTCTGCAGAAATGACCTAGGTCCGCTCTGGAAGCTCCGATAACATCCAATGTTTCCATCTGTGGTAAGTTGGGGATGTCACACCCTAGATCAGAAGCTATTTCTCATGTAATTTTTTGCACTAAACGCAGGGCTTGCCGGAAGCCGTTTGACACACACCTCCTGCATTACTGGGACTGTTGTCTGCCATTCCAGCTAATAATTTTATCAGCCTTAATTACCCTGATTTCCTTTCTTACCATCTCTGGTGTGTCCTAGGAAGAGCCAATGACCAGCTGATCCCGAAGGACATCTTCGAGAAGCCTTGACAGGGTCAAAAATAGAAAAGAACGTAAACACAGTTCTCACAAGGCACCCTGACATCCCTCTCCTCTGACGACTTTCTCCTTCGGTGGGAGCAATTATATTTGGTACTACTCAGTCTCCAACCTTTCATTGTTTATTCCTCCCTTCCTGTTTCTAGAAATTACAAGGGAAAATTAGACCATCAGGTGGATTAAAGCTTTTTAAATTCGTTTTTATTCCCTATTCTTTTTGTCGTTTATCTGGTTAGAAAAAAAAAATGTATTCAAGATGCTCCAGTGTTTCCGCGTGTTAGTTTTACGTTCTTTTGATGTCCTGAATTAAAGTTTGTGTGTGGTCCATCTTGCTCAAGACTCCAAACTGCCTTGTCTCTGAGGCCATGTTAAAAACCATCTGAGCAGACATGCAAGTCACTAAATGTATTTGGTAAAACAGACATAATCCATAGACAATCCTGAAGGCCCGTGTCTCTATTTTAATTTCCGAAAAATGTCTCCTTGACTTTCAAACTCAACTTTTTATTTTAAGCCCAAAGGTAAAATATTATAAGATGTTAATTCATCCTTTTCAAAAAAGGCACATGAGGGTTAAAACATATGCTTTCTTCTTCACTCAGGAAAAAAAAATCCTTCCAACCTTTTGGGGGGATCACATATAGCTCTCAAACAGCTGAAGCTAAAAACATCAAAGTTGGCATGACTTCAGTTATCATGGAATCAGGAAGATCAAGCCAAGTTTTTGAAGAAAATGGTTGAGCATTTTAAAAATAAAAGAAGTTAAAATGCTCTCTCTGAGCATGCTCAGTGGGAGATTTTTAAATATTTTCTTTAGGTTGGGTTTATTTTGCTCATCACTTTGGAAACATTTCAACAAAAGCTATCTAATTAGTCTTCATTAATATTGTTCACTAGTGCCCTAGCCAAGGCCCACGTGTCTGTCACCTGCTAAGGTGACGTTTTCACCCTGTCTGCCAGGGGACCACTACTGCTCAGGGTCATCATAAGGATGAATTAACATCTTATAATATTTTACCTTGGTCTCTTACCTCTCACTGTCATTGTTTGGTTCAGTGACTTGGGGTAGTATCAGTGTGGGAGAGGGGGACGAGAGATTGGGTGTTCACATCGTTTCCCAGCAATTCAGTTCATTGAATATAGCTGCTAGATCCTTGCCAGTTTTATTTTTTTCTCTCGATCATCCACAGTTTCAATATATCCCCCCAAAATGGGTAGGATGGTTTTAGTCTTTGAAAAACAAGAGGCCGTTGTAAATCAACCCTCAAGCACATATATATGGTCCTCAGACTGGAAACTGAATAGACCTGGTGCTCATGGTTTCCCGAGAGGAGTTCGTTCTCTTTCAGGCATGAAACAGCCCAAGCTGTACTACTAACCGTTTGGGGCCTGCACTTATTTTGCAATAAGACAGTAAACTGCCCCAGCTTGACCTGGGAAGAGGTAAATTGAGGGACCTGGAGAATCGTTGCTACTGTTCTTGGTATCACCGTCATCCGACACTGTCTCAAGATGTAAATTTCTCAAGTGGTATCAACAGCCTGGTGAGAATATTACTTCTTATGGAGCCCTTTTACTAGTTTCAACACTGCAATTTCAAGAATTTTCTTTACTGAAGTTTGCAATGAAATCTTCCAATAGCGTTTTTCAATTGAGGAAGTATCTTGCATGTGTAATAGCCCAAGGGAATTGCCTTGCTGCTGAGATTACCTCTCTACCTGTCTAAATAACACTGAATCTATAAATTGTCAAGAGGTAGATTCCGACGTGACTGTTATTGAGAATAGGCAGTTAGACAGTGATAGCCAGAAGGGTCAAGCTCAATGCAGCCCAATAGCCTGCTTCCATGTCACTTTAGTTATATGAATCCAAACCTAAGTTAAAAAGATACAATTATGCTTATTTCTAAAAAAAAAAAAAGATAGAATTAGGTTCAACGTATGGATTCAAGTATACTAGGATAAAACATTTTAATAGCTGACAACAGAATTCCTCTTAAGGGAGAAAAAGCATCTTTTTTTTCCCCTTTCTTTCTTAACAAAACGTTTTGCTGGACCATTTTGGTTGTGGGAAGAAAATCCTTAGAATACAGTCAGAAAAAGATAACCAAATTCTCTGTCTATAACAGGAAATGAACTTAGAAAGGTTGTATGCAAAAAGAAAGAATGCAAAAGAAGAGCGTTGGGGCAAAGTGACATAGTGGGAAGTGGGAGGCCCAATGGAAAGGACAACCCAAGAAAATTTTTTAGCGGTGAGGACAGCCAAGGTGCATTTTAGTAATGGGTGCCCATCACTTAAGACATAGTGGGAAGTGGGAGGCCCAATGGAAAAGACAACCCAAGAAAATTTTTTAGCAGTGAGGACAGCCAAGGTGCATTTTAGTAATGGGTGCCCATCACTTAAGTTTAAATTTTAAATCATCTGCTAGGCTGGGTGTGATGTAATCTTTCCATCTTCCATGAATCTTCAGCAAATGTCTACCAAGTGCTATATCCTGGAGCGAGCTTTTGGAAAGCAAAGCAAAGGAACTCTCAAGGTCAGGGACCACTGGTAGGTAAGTGGTGAGATGTACGTCAGTGGTGGGTTCAGTTGAAGGAGGAAATCAAAAACAACTAGATGAAAGGTAAATCCTTTCTGATAACTTGAGAGACACTGGGTTTCTAGTTTTATAAGGTTTTGAGGTTTGAACATATTTTATTTTAAATTTGATAGGAATGATGATGGAGACTGACAGAAGAGATTTGCTAAGGATTCCCAGTACCATCGCTTGCTTACTTCAGCTGTACCTGTTTCTCCAGAACAGTCTATGGATCCTGCCAGGAGTGACTAATTCTAGCAAGCAGTGGGACTGAGCTGAATGCACCCAGTTCTCCCAGATGACACTTCTGCCTGTGGTTTTGATCCTTGGTTCTGCCTTTCATTTCTCCTTGAGGACCAGAGCCCAGCTCTGAACCCCAGACGGATTGCTGGGGAACTCAACTTTCTCACCTAATTTTTGCCAGCTCCTTTTTGCTAAGGCTACTGTCTCTTTCTGCTCTCTAAAATGGCTATCTTTGTCTGTCCCCAAACACAGATCACAGAGCCTTCCATGATAGAGTTGACCTGCAGCTGGGCTCTCTTAGTCCCATTATGTGGATCAGTCTTTTCAGCTTGAAAACCATTAGTGAGTTTCTATTGCCTGTTAGGCAAAATCCCAGTTCCTTACTAAGACATATTAGTTCTTTCATAACCTGGTTCCACCTTCTTTTTCCAGTTCCCCTCACCCCTATTCAATGTTCTCCAAGAGCACTCACCAGAATATTCCTTTTTCTCCCAGTGGGTAAACCTAGCCATATTTCCTTAACATTGTTTGGACCAGGGGTGGAGGCTTGAACCACGGAATGGTACCAAACAGAGTCTCTTCCTTGGCCCCTAAAGTTGGTGTTAAGAAGGATGCTCCAGTCTGTGCAAATGGCTGTTAATATAAGTTCTTTGCAGAGCGTATGATTTGGATTGTGTAACTATTTCAATTCGTGGACTAAGAAAAACAAACTAAAAAGAATGCTTTGGCTCATAAATCTTTTTCTCATCAAAAGTAATTATTAAACTTTAAATTGTTCTTTACACCAAAATACTGAAATTATAATGACTACAGAAGACATATTTAACATAAATGGTGAAATCCAGGCGTGTGGTTAAGTGTAGGACTCTACAGTTAAGTGTAGGCCTTAACTGTTAAGTGTAGGACTTAAGTTAAGTGTAGGACTCTCAGGGT
Organism: Nasua narica; assembly: GCA_028533885.1. NCBI lineage: Eukaryota > Metazoa > Chordata > Mammalia > Carnivora > Procyonidae > Nasua > Nasua narica. Next base: position 96,829,956 of record CM052810.1, on the reverse strand, counting down.
CCTGAGATCGAGCACACCCTGAGTCAGGCTGCCAGATAAGTGGGGTGTCTGCTTTTCTCCCTCTTCTTCTCCATATCCCCCTCCTACTGCTCACGCATGCTCTCTCTCTATCTCTCACTCTAAATAAATAAAATCTTCAAAAAAAATGGTGAAATCCATCAATCTTCATGATGTTCCAATAGAGACCTGGAGGTTGTACAAATCTAAAGAATCAACCTGGTTCAGGTCAACTTTAAATAACAATCCATCTTATTTATTAGCAGTGTCTGCTGGGTGGCCGGTGAATACTTGAGAAAAATCCAGACTTCTAACATGAAGTTGAGGATTAGAATATGCTTTTATAGCTTAGGACTCTTTAATACCTCATAGACCACCAGCGAAAGGCATATGCCTTCTGGATTTGGCCAATTCTACATGATAGCTTATTTTCTACTCTGATCATAAAATTTTAACTTTCTGAGCCACAGACTGAGCTACTTCAAATACTCTTCTCAGAAGAGGTACCTGATTACACATAAGAACTTCATTAGATCCCAGCCTTTAATGATTCTCATCTAAATTTAACAAAATCACTAATCTCCCCAAACCCCCAAATTTAAAATATATGTGCTGCTAATACTTTCTATTTTTGTTGCAGTCTGATTCTGAGGTTTGCAAGACATTAAACAAATAAGTTCCAAAAATCTTCATGAGATCCCCATGAAGAATAGAAAGAATGTTTCCTTAATTTTATGCATTTGGACAGGTGCATGTGTGGAAGGAATGTTCTGATCTTTCAGGTTCTACACAATGGATAATGTCGTTTCAATGTGGGAGACGAGTTTCTATCTTCTCATTCTCTGAAATGAACATATAACCTACTCTTTAAGCCCAGAGTTAGTAATGGATTTAGGGCAGCACCAAGTATTCACCCTTTGTGTCCCATCATTTTCTACTCACATTGCTTTGTTTTGCTCAGTACAAAGTTGTGACTATGGAATGACAAAAGGGATTCCAGAAGGCATGTTTACAATTCCAGTTATACAGTTTTAAGCCTATCAGCTATAGAAGACTTAAAACTACAAGTAAATATGCCAAATATGTCAAATTTTCAAGAACTAGGGGCATGTTCTTTGCTTCTCCTCATCAATGAGATGAGGAGAAGCAAAAGATAGCTGAAATACCACAGAGACTCTCTTGGCTGACTTCTACTTAGCCAGCTCTCTATTTCCTCTGCAAAATATACTGACCAAGGCCCACAATACACTGGATCTTCGTGACTAGTTAATGACTCAACTGTGGGCATCTGTTCCCACTAGAAGGAAGTCTCAGGAGAGTCTCAAACAAGTTTATGCCAGTTGTACTTACTATTATAATTATGTAATTTAATTAAATATTATGTTAACTGATGGAATATGAGAGCAAAAAGGAAGAGAGTTGCTTTGGGAAGCACTTTCTTTGAAGAGAGGATAAATTTGACTCTATCTAAAATTATAAAAGGGTTTTCTGCGAAGATGGAGGTAGGTCTGGGTGAAACCTTAAGGTTTTCCTCAAATATACCATCATAGATATTTCTTGGGTCTTTTTTAAAAGATTTTTATTTTTAAGTCATCTCTACGCCCAAGGTAGGCGAAACTTACAGTTTCGAGATGGGGCTCCACTGACTTAAGTCAGCCAGACACTCCTATTTCTTGGGTTTTAATATTTTGCTTTCTCTTAGATTTAGTCCCTCATTCTTTTCATTCTATTCACTCCCTCATCCATATGATCATAGTTTCCAACTACAATTTCCTGAATACTTATTATGTGCCAGACACTGTGTAAACAGATTTGTTTGCATTATCTTGCTTGATATAGGTAATAATAACTATTAATTGTTGAACAATTACCTTAAGTGCTTGGCCATATGCTGAGCAGACCATATATATTGTCCATTTAATTCTTGCAATACACCTATTTTTATTTTTATTATTTTTTTATTTTTTTATGACTCTGAATTTCTTTATTCTTTTTTTACTATTCTTTTTTCTCCCCCAAATATGTTTATTTTATTTTTTCAGTGTTACAAGATTGATTGTTCATGCACCACACCCAGTGCTCCATGCAATACGTGCCCTTCTCGATACCCACCACCAGGCTCGCCCACCCCCCTACCCCCTCCCCTCCAAAACCCTCAGTTTGTTGGCTCAGAGTCCACAGCCTCTCATGGTTCATCACCCCCTCCGATTTCCCCCCATTCACCCTTCCCTTCCTTCTCACGATGCCCTCCATGATTTTCTTTATACTCCACACGTGAGACCATAAGATAATTGACTCTATCCACTTGACTTATTTCACTCTGCATAATCTCTTCTAGTCCTGTCCATGTTGATACAAAAGTTGGATATTCATCCTTTCTGATGGAGGCATAATATTCCATTGTATAGATGTACCACATCTTCCTTATCCATTCATCTGTTGAAGGGCATTTTGGTTCTTTCCACAGTTTGGCTATTGTGGCCATTGCGGCTATGAACACTGGGGTACATGTGGCCCTTCT